>JAZDUH010000054.1:0-1200000 GCA_036419115.1 Scarus forsteni | reverse complement strand
TTCTCCTGCTTTTAATTGGCATCCCGGCTGAGGCGAAGTTCAAATCCAGGAGCATCTAAAGTCGAGGCGATGTGTGCGTGCTCATGTGTGGACACTGGCATTTCACACCGTCTGTTTGGCAGAATTTGAAAGCTGCATAAGACCTCTCGAGACATGTCCAAACAACTTTTCGCCGGGGGGAGCCTTGACCAGTAAATATTGTTCTTTGTGTCTGTAAATTAGTACGCCGTGTGGACTTGTGAGCCCAGAGCTAATTCCTGGCACGGCTGATCTGCAGTGGACTGAAGGCCTTGCTTTGGCAAAGCCGCGTGGTAAGGTTGACTGGACCCACCTGTCAACACAGTCGGGGATTAGAGGACATTTCAATTGATGTCTGCACAGATCCTCTCACCTGCGTCCCGGATCTTTCATTTCCCTTCCTTTATCTTCCAGCCGTCTGCTTTCTCTTGTGCCATCCTTCTCTCTGCCAGTTTTCTGACCACTGAATTAGAGCATGATCCACCTGTGGTGATGGATATTTTACTGCTTAAAAGAGAATACATCCGATTTTTGTTTAGGCTTTTGTCCAAAACATTTTACACCACCCTTAACTGCCATTGAACACGATCAGCCAATCACATGGCAGAGGCTTAATGAGTTTAGGCAATGGCCAGCGTGGTTCCAGATGATAAAAGGGCAACGGTAACTCAAATGCCCACTCCTTCATCAATGTATCAATGTATGCAGAATGGATGCATTCCAGGATGCACCACACAGTCTTGAAGTGGATTGGCAAGCTCCAATCCACCATGTGCTTGGCCCCAAGCGGCATGGCAAAACCAGCACTCTTTGGAGCAGTAAAGGGTGGGAGGTGCTAGCAAACAGCATGGCAAAACCAGCACCCTTTGGAGCAGTAAAGGGTGGGAGGTTCTAGCAAAGACTGTAGCAGAAGGGGACTGCTCATGCAGAGATTAGCCCAGATGCTAACAGTTTTAGAGCAGCAGTTGTAACAGACCGAGAATGAAAAAAAATAACACTTAAACCCTTTACTGTCAGAAAATTTACTTTCACCCTACTTTAAAAACCTCAACCTTGATTTTCACAAAATATGAGTCTTCAGACTTGAAATGTCTTTTACTTGTGGACAGAAGAAGCAGTGTCTCCAACATTACGTCCATGACAGAAGGCTCAGTGGGCTCCACAGTCAACAGTTCTCAATCCAATAAGGCAGCTTTTGAATGGGGCGGAACAGGACATTAGCATCATGGATGTGCAGCTAACAAAGAAAAAGTGGCTTGAACATATTAAATAAATGTTCTGTACATACCAGTGTTCATTTTGTTGACTAATTTTTTTTTTTCATAGTTTCCATCAACAAGCTTTTTTCCCCTGACCGAAACTTGACAGTAACGAAAAAACAAGTGCACATGGACAAAAACTAAATTAACTGACATTTTTGTCATCAGAAAAAAACTAGCCTAAAATGCGGAACAGAAGCTTAATAGAATCATACCTAATTTCATCATGTAGAAAGTAGAGACAAGTTAGAAATATATCCAATCACAGCTGCTTTGGTTGTGTGGAAGGGCTGGATGAGTTAAGAGGGACATCCAATGACAGCTGCCTTAGCTAACCCTTCTCCCCGCCAACAAAGCTCGCCACAACTTACCAACCACATACCCGTGAGCCATCCCCACATCACGCCTCAGTATTATGGGTGCCCAAGCCTTATCTGGAACTCCCTCCCCCCCACACATAACACAGTCAGACTCCATCACATCATTCAAAACCCAAACCTCGCCTGTTCAAACTGGCATATGTCCCTGTAATTAGACATTGTGAACTTCAATTTTTTCTGTGATGTTTTGTTTTATGCTTTTATTCTCTGTAAGATGACCTTGGTTGACTTGAAAGGCGCCTCCAGATAAAATGGATTGTTTTTATTATCAGAGCTGCTCTCTTAATAAATTGATATATTCACGTAGAGCAGGTTCAGTGTTTGTTGTCAGTTTTGGTTTTGTAACTAAGATACTCAGGTAGCCTAAATAAAGGTGACTGCATTTTACACAAAAGTTCAATTTTGCTTCTGTTCGTTTATACATTCAAACTTTAATAGATTTCAGTAAGGGTTATCAGATGTTTTTGTCCTATCAAAGAGTAAAACATGACTTCAGAAATTCCAGGAAACATAAAAAAGGTCTTACACTTTGCACTTCATATTTCAGTCGACTAAATTTACAGTAGTTATTGACTAAACTGTTGTGAAATTTCACCAGCTAAAACTAGGCTAAAATTAAAACATTTTAGATGACTAAGTTACGATTAAAACTAAAATATTTGTTAGGCTAAAGACAAACACGAAAGATGCAGCGAATTTATTCAGCAGAATATCGCAAAAAAAACATATTCAGCCTTTGGTGGAGTGCGGTAAAAGCAAGGCCGAATAGCACCGTGTGACGCAATGACGAAATCAAATACGTCATTGCGTGTGATTGTGGTTAAGCAGACTTGTGTAAAAAGGACAATAATTCATTTGTTGTGGGTTAATCCAATTCAAGGCACTTTGGTTTTTTTTAATGCATGTTTTGTTTTGTTTGAAGGCCTAAAATATGAATGGAAAAACTTTTTTGTGCTTTTTTTGAAAAGCAAAGGCAACTGGAAAGTTAAAAAATGTCACAATATTCAATGGAATTACTTTCTTTAAAAACATGCCTAAAATTTATACTAAGCTATATATAAACTATTGGATTGGATTGGACTGGACTGTACTGTACTTTATTATACTTTCAAATATAGTGAACTACTTAGCCTCCACATTCAATATTTGGTATTCGATCAAGCATTTATATTTTATCCGGCTTCATTTTGTTGCATCCCTAACTAACACTAAATTAAAAAGTGCTGTCAGTTAACACTGGCACATACGATGACAGGATTCATATTCCGCTCTACATCTAAACAGGCAGGTTTTGTGATTGTCAGCGGCCAAAGCTCACTCCTTCTCGTCCTTGGGCTCCGGCACAATGGACATTGTTAGCACAGCGTGTTCAGGGTCCCAGTGATCAGCCTTGAATCAAGCAGCAAGCGCGCACATTTTAAAGAGCAGAGACTGAGCATTTGGCAGGAGAGCCGCAACAAAAGCAGAGAAAGAGGTGGAATGGCGGCCGTAAGCGACAAGCAAAAGAGAGCGAACCATGAAGAAGAGGGCGACAAGGAAAATGAGAGCCGAAAAACCTCTTGGTGTAGAGGAAGGTGAGGGGGACAAAGAGATAGGTGTGCTCTGTGGAGTGTGTAAAGACCACCCTTCTTGTCCCCTTAGCCTCAGTGTTGTCCTCGACCTTGAGAGGACGGGGCGGTGGGGGGCAATAGTATATCTTCAGAGCATGTAATAATCCCCTCACAGCGCACACATAGATCTCTCCCAGCACAGAGACTAATAATGACATGACAGACATGGGAATCTGCAGCGTTTGTCATGCCCTTTCTGAAATGTAGGTGGCGCTGTGCTCAAGTTCATGGTATCTCCCACTGGTACAGACACTGCAGATCACAGTGAGAGGCCCTTTAGGTCTAGACAAGCCCTTTGTGCCTTTAATGAGGTATTAAAAACACTGAGCCATCTGGGTAAGAGTTTCCGCTTATATACATCAATGATGCATTAGTCATTTACTACACAGGCTTTGTAGTCCCATTAGATGTGTCCTCCAGACCCACTAGAGAGCTGTTGTGATAAGTAAATGTGCATTCAGTCAAAATGAGGCACTTAAAAGAAGGAGATGTTTCAGAGTGCTCAGAGGAGCAAAAAGAGACGCATTTCCTCAATGGAATAAATCAAAACATGGTATTGGTAGAGGATTGAGGGTTGATACACTGTCATACACTACATTGCCAAAAGTATTGTCTCACCTGTCTTGACTCACATATGAACTTAAGTGACATCCCATTCCTAATCCATAGGGTTCAAGATGACGTCGGTCCACCCTTTGCAGCTATAACAGCTTCAACTCTTCTGTCCACAAGGTTTAGGAGTGTGTTTATGAAAGCACACACTGATGTTGGACGAGAAGGTCAAGGTGTTCTATCGGGTCGAGGTCAGGACTCTGTGCAGGCCAGTCAGGTTCATCCACACCAGACTCAGTCCAAAATGTCTTGGTGTGCTGGAACTAAGGGGCCAAGCCCAGCTCCTGAAAAACACCCCCACACCATAATCCCCCCTCCACCAAACTTTACACTTATTAATGCAGTCCGACAAGTACCGTTCTATTGGCAACCGCCAAACCCAGACTCGTCCAGCAGATTGTCAGATGGAGAAGCGCCATTCGTCACTCCAGAGAACGCGTCTCCACTGCTCTAGTGTCCAGTGGTAGCATCCAACGTTTTGCATTGCACTTGGTGACATGAGGCTTGGATGCAGCTGCTCGGCCATGGAAACCCATTCATGAAGCTCTCTGCACTGTTCATGAGCTAATCTGAAAGCCACATGAAGTTTGGAGGTCTGTAGTGATTGACTCTGCAGAAAGTTGGTAACCTCTTCGCACTACGCGCCCCAGCATCCGCTGACCCCGCTCTGTCAGTTTACGTTGCCTAACACTTTGTAGCCGAGTTTCTGCCATTGCCAAACAATTAAACGTTCTTATAATACAGCTGAAATTTCTCGACTGGAGTTCACTGAGCTCCAGAGAGCGAGAGGAGCATTGTTCTGGGGCAAGTCAACCTTCGTAACCTGAACATTGCTTATGGGCAAAAGCCCATACAAAGTGTCAGGAATTTGCAGAACCTTTCAAATCATATCCAGCAGGTGATTGGACGATCACTCTGTCAATCACATGGAAGTAAAACACAAAACACAAGCCACTACATGAAACAAACTCTCAGAAAACATCTTAGGTGGAGCTAGTGTTATTTGCTTTTCATTAATTTAAGAAATAAGAAATAATAATAATAATAATAAGAAATAAAATTTAAGAAATGCGACGACCTAGCATGCTAGCGGTAGCTACCATTAGCTTACCCTCATACGTCTTTTCTTTGCAGCTTGATTGCTCTCGTCCTCGGCTTCATTCTGTTGTGTAGCTTCCAAAACTCTCCTGTGCTTCTCAAGGGGTATTTCTTCTTGCCATCTGCAGCCTTCTTCTGCTTTCCTTTTTTACTCAGTTTGTGACAAAAAGCCACAGATTACTGCGTCGCGCTCAAATTGACGTCTTCGCAGTGCCGCTCAGCTGTTTTAAGCGACACTGCACGCCGTTGGGTAGGCGACAGGGGCAAATGGAAAAGCAGCACAAGGCGAGTAGAGTAGAGCCGGGTAGAGTCGAGTGGAGTAGAGTAGGGCTAGTGGAAAAGGGCCATTAATGCTCTAATGGATGCTGATTGGGCCGTACCACTTTGGGCTGCACATAATTGTTGTAGACTGGACTTTGGCAGTCTAATTACAGACTTAAAGAGTCAGAGCTAGAGTATTTTGTTTGCTTAGATAGATATGAACATAGAAATTGATCTGTGTGGAGACTGTACAGCTACTGCATTCACAAAAAAAGTATGAAGAGTGATTTTAGTCCGTATACCTGTGAACATATTTTGCAGCTTCTGTGAATTATAGATGAGCTTTGTGTGGCTGACATGACTCACAGTTATAACAGAAAAGGGCAGGCATCAAATTGCCCTTTAAATGGAAGTGTATTTAAGCTAAAAGCTAATGTTCTGAGGTGGGAGTCATTTTAAATATGTGTTACATGTCCTGGCTTCTCTTGAATTACAGTAAAGTGTTGTAAAAGCAGTATTTTGCTGTAAAATGCTTGCCTAAAGGTTGGGGAAAAGACTCTTTGTGCCAGAAGTTGAAGTCAATGAATTCCAGAGGGACGATCCTTTCATTTGAAACCTTTGTGGCAGCATCACATCAGCACAAGACAGAGTTTCACAGAAAAAAAAAAAAAAACTGTGATAGAGAGGCATCATCTGCCAAAGAGGACAGCAGTGACAGGCACATGAAGATGAGTCCCTCTCTCTCTGGACACTTCACCCACTTTCTCCACGTGTTTACACAAAACCTGTCTGCTCATCAGCGAGAGGGAGGAGGATTCTGGTTTGGACAGATTTAGAGAATTGTAGCTTGCTAGCATAACGTTACATGTGCTTTACATGTCCAAGAAGGTTCCAGTGATAAATTATGAGCAGATTTATCAGAAAACAACAGGCAAGGACAGACAGGAAAAACAAATGTTTGTCAAACACTTTCCCATTTCCTAACATCTACATGTTGGCCACTGAATAAGCAGAGCTTTCTTTTAAGAGAGGATTTCTGAAGGCTAAGCGCCTTCACATCACAATTCCATTTATGATGCCTTGTCCTCACCTTGGGTATAATAACTCCCCAGTTTTGGACTCGGCGAGGCTCTTCACTTTATTAGATGTCTGGCTTGTTATAGTTTTTTATTTGAATTCCTGTGAAAGTCCTTTCAGTGCATGAAACAGCTTCATAAGTTGGAAAAACTGCATTTTTACAGCAGCACCGTTTGAAGAGACTCCCATTTTGATTCTTTTACATCTTTTCACAGAAGTTTAATTAACTCAATGAGGGCTCAGTGTCCTCTGGAAGATTTCACCCTCAGGACCAATCCACCATCAGAGCCCCGATGTCTTGTAAAACTGAAAGAGGTACTGTAGATCTATCTGTCTGTCAGTTCACCTACCTATCTATCTATCTATCTATCTATCTATCTATCTATCTATCTATCTATCTATCTATCTATCTATCTATCTATCTATCCATCTTTCCACCGATTTGTCAATACATCTATCTATCTATCTATCTATCTATCTATCTATCTATCTATCTATCTATCTATCTATCTATCTATCTATCTATCTATCTATCTATCTATCTATCCCTCCCTCCATTTGTCTGTCCATTCATCTTTCCACCAAAATGTCCATCTATCATCTATCTATCTATCTATCTATCTATCTATCTATCTATCTATCTATCTATCTGTCTGTCTATCCCTCCCTCCATTTGTCTGTCCATTCATCTTTCCACCAAAATGTCCATCTATCTATCTATCTATCTATCTATCTATCTATCTATCTATCTATCTATCTATCTATCTATCTATCTATCCCTCCCTCCATTTGTCTGTCCATTCATCTTTCCACCAAAATGTCCATCTATCAATCTATCTATCTATCTATCTATCTATCTATCTATCTATCTATCTATCTATCTATCTATCTATCTATCTATCTATCTATCTGTCTATCTATCCCTCCCTCCATTTGTCTGTCCATTCATCTTTCCACCAAAATGTCTATCTATCTATCTATCTATCTATCTATCTATCTATCTATCTATCTATCTATCTATCTATCTATGTATCTATCTATCCATCCATCCATCCATCCATCTTTCTATCTATCTATCTATCTATCTATCTATCTATCTATCTATCTATCTATCTATCTATCTATCTATCTATCTATCTATCTATCTATCTATCTATCCTCCCACCGATTTGTCAATACATCTATCTATCTATCTATCTATCTATCCATCCATCCATCCATCCATCCATCTTTCTATCTATCTATCTATCTATCTATCTATCTATCTATCTATCTATCTATCTATCTATCTATCTATCTATCTATCTATCTATCTATCCTCCCACCGATTTGTCAATCTATCTATCTATCTATCTATCTATCTATCTATCTATCTATCTATCTATCTATCTATCTATCTATCTATCTATCTATCTATCCCTCCCTATTTGTCTGTCCATCCATCTTTTCACCAATTTGTCCAGCCACCCATCCATCCATGTATCTAACTATCTATGTGTCTATCTATGTATCTATGTGTCTATCCCTTAAACATTTCTCCATTCGTATGTCTTTTTATCCATATATCATCTTATGTCTTTTTATTCATCGAGTACAATTACAATCCATCCCTCTGTCCATCCATCTACTCATCCATCATCTTCAAAAATGCATATGACATGCTAATACCGCCACAGCGCACACGTTCCTTCAGGTGTGTGCATTAGCGTTTCATTAGAAGAAGTAATGGGAGTGGTTCCCCACCCTTAAAATGCCATTAGCCCCTGCCTACCCCTCGTCTTCCTCCCCCCTTTTTCTCCCCTCTTCGCCCTTCCCGATCCAAAGCCAAGCATTTTGTAATTAGCTTTATGGGGCGAGGGCTGAAGGCGGAAGAGGAAAAAAGCTACAAATGATATTACTTTGAGCCTGAATAAGCATACGACACATGACATTACCATCACGGCGGATTGGAAAAGAGGAAACGCCGAGCCTATGAAAAGCTGATATCTGCATGGCAAGCCGCTTCTTGTGGGATTGGACGAGCCATCCCGTTTAGAAGGTCCTGCTGTCTCCAGGCTTTGGGAAATTTACTGATGGGGGAATCGGTGACAGGAACTCCTGTACCTTTAGTGTCCCGTCAGCATTTCGGCTCAGTGGGGGAGCACCTGCAGGTTTGACACAGTAACATGTAAAGAAATCTAATTACATTTCAACAGAACGAAGACCTCGGAGGGATTCATGTGCGACAGAAGATCTGTGATGCATCAGGAGCAGCTTCATGGGAAGAGCGCTGAGGGCCATTAAACTTCACAACGACCTTCACTTTGTCACATCCACAGAAAAAACGTCCAGGTCCTGTCTAAAGCTTGGCTCTCCCATCGCATGTATTATCACTCTGACAGTGAGTCTAATTTATCTTGTCACTTTAGCAAAGGAACATCTGAGTACAACTCAAACGCACAGGAGTATGATTGTTCTGGACTGGACTGGCTTTGCTTTTGGGAGGTTGAATTTTAATCATAATTTAAATGAAGGCTATTGTTGAAAGAAATAAATCAACTATTTGGGAAATGTGCGTCAGCTCATTGCTTTGCAAAACCTTCAAAAGCAAACTAGTACAGCCCTTCAATCATTCTGCTGTGTTTAGTTTCAGGGCCTCTTAAATCACCATTGGGTTGTCTAACCTTGGTGCTTGGTGTTCTTCGAGTTTTTCTTTAATTTTCTGATCGATCTCTTAGAAACATGCTCCCACAAAAGTCAAGTTATTAAGAGTGAAAAGTCGATAACATCAAAAAGTGAACAAACGTTTGATAATAAGTCCCTATGAATCAGTTATGTATGAGCAGTTAGTTCATGGAACATAATTTAAGTAATAAAAAATTGATTTCGAGTCATTTATCTTGCACGAAGACCAGAAATTCAGAACTGGTTTCACAAGAACAGACTACACGAACTAAAACTGCTTCCACACTTGGTTTGGTAAACTCAGGCTCCATCCACATGAAGACAAAACGCTTATCAGTTTCAAAATCGATCGTCATAAGGACGAAGGCGTCTCAGAAAATGTGTGCGTCTACATGAATGCACTCGATACGCATGAAAACGCTGTAAAACACATGCCAGACCTCTAGGGGCGCTGTAACGATATGACGGAAACAAGCTGAAACAGACGAAAAAACAGTGGGCATGAGCACTTGTGGCAAAAGTTGTAAACAGAGACTGTTGCTTGTTCAACTCGGTGGTGATTGGGAAGAAAGAGATTTTGCTACTAACAGGGTTGGTGGGGTCACTAGCCTCATCAGCACATATGCTACACCGTACGCTGCCATTGTTGTTGTCGTTGCTGTGTGTGGCGCATGCGTGTCAGTGAAGATACGAAACTATGACGTAAGCGTATCTGAAACGTTGCGGAGAGACAGTAATCAAAGCATTTCAAAATCTTTTCACTCTCGAACCTGGTTTCAAAAATGATTATTTACAGACGCCCAAAACGCCGTCTTCGTATGGATGATACACAGATTCGGCAAAAAACGTATGTGTTCTGCTTGGGGTTGAGGTTTTTTTTCTGGTTTTCTTTCACATTACACTTTGCCAGACAGACCAAAGCCTGTCAAATGATGCGTGATACAGCCACTTGCCACTCGTTGAGGTTTTAGCTGTGGCCCATTACTGCATTTTGAGCCAGAACAAGCGGCGTCACTAACATAGTTTAGCTTGGAGCAGTCCTGAAGTTTTCTGTGCCATTAAAAAGAAAATTAAGCTGCATGAAGGCCTCAAGTGTCACTTAAATGTTGACTTTTTTTGTACACGCTATCCTGTTAGATGCACTAGAGGCCGGCAGTGTTAGCAATCATAATGCTAGCCACTCCTTGCTTCATATTGTTAGCTTAACTGTTGTTCTATAAAGCTAAACCTAAGAGAAAACTCATTGCCTTTTGGTCCACTTCCCTCATTTGATCCCTGTATTTGGGCAAGATGACTTACAACAACAGGAGCGTATGTTTGCACAGGACAAAGTATTATTTGTCCAGGAAGGGTGTTTGGAGGTTATCTGTCCCGATGAACTCCCAAAGTCCTGTTTTGTTCTCCCTCCAGGCCAAAGTGACCTGATGTGGACAGAACTTGGCTGGTTGGGTTGCTATGCTAACAAAAACAGAGATCTCAAAGTGCAATTCTGGGACAGGACATTGGCTAGCAGTCAAGTCAAGTTCACGGTTGGGTTCGGGGGTATTTGGTTGTGATTTGCCCACGCATTTCTTGGAAGTGGGTGAGCTGATCAGGAAGAATTAATGATGCACTTGGATGTTATAAAACTCAGTCAGATTGTTCTGGCACTGTGCTGTGCTGTTATGTACTCAACTCGACTGTCATCCTAAAATAAATCCACACCAGACTACAACTGCTAAAGGCAGTTTTTACTGCATTTATGCTCCGGGAAAACTTCACACCCACCTCAAACTGAACTCTTCAATTGCTTGGGAGCAAATCGAGACCCCTTGCTGTCGTGCAGACTAGAGTTTGGTCTTTGGTCCACACCAGAGTTTGGATGAGCTTTCACATCACCCCAAATGAACAGAATCAATCAAAAAAGCAAAACAGAGTTAGTTTGGTCCGGACTAGGGCTGCCACAGATGACAATTTTGATAATTAACTAGTCCATGACTATTTTTGCGATTAGTCGACTTGTCACATCATGCATGAACTGCAGCTGGTGGCCCAAATCGCTCATAATAAGAAGACCTGGCAACTATGGCACCTGCATAGTTGTGCATGCGCCACATGCGTGAGTGTGTTTAGAGGAGTGCTGGGTTGATTCCTGCAGGCGTGATAACCAGGAAACGGGGGTGAAGAAGCTGGGGGACAATCATGTGGGATTCACACAAGTGGAAGAGCAAGCCTAAAGTCACTTTTAATGAGCGAATTTGGCAACACAATAACTGTTGTCTTACTCTGTGCGCAGCCTGCTCCCTCACGCTTTCTGCTTCCTACGCGGCTAAAGTAATCACCTTTGCTCGAGTAGACGCGCAATTGTAAAACACTGAAATCAGGCACATTTTTGGTGACAGTTTTAACCGGGGACAGGTCATCCAAAACAGGGACTGTCCATGGAAATCGGGGACGTCTGGTCACCACACTGCTGATGCTAATGTTAGTAGCTAATCAGCCATTTAGCTCACCAACACGACTATCCCTCTTCGTCAGAAATTGAATCAGCCAAGACATTCTTCCTTTTCAGATGCTTATGCATCACCGCCATACTGCCATGGAAGGCAATTTTTGCCTTGCAGACATTGCATTGCACATTTTTGTCTTTTGTTTTGGTAAAATGCTCCCAAACTTTTGAGCTCCGTTGCTGGTTAGCCACGATACTGTTTGGGCATAACCCTTCCGGTGACATCAGACCCAGATTACCACTCTTGTGCATGTGTCAAAGACATAAAGGTAGACAAGACAGCAGAAGGTCCAGCGGCAGTTTTGAGAGAAAACAACGCTTAGAAAACAAAATAATGCACCCACTATTAAATTAGTCGTCGGCCATTTTGTATGTCAACTTAGTCACGAATAGTCAACTAATTGTGGCAGCACTAGTCAGGACCAAACCATATATTTTTGAAGGCGCCATTCTTATGACATGACTATATTACAAAGGTAAAACTAAATAAAACTAATTAGGATAAATGACGAAGACCTTCAAAGAGAGTCAACAAAGAGAAACTGGATCCTTTTACGGGAAGGAGCAGTGACAAAACTTCCTTCCAGATGTCTGAGCTCACAGTCTGGCCATTCCTTGAAAGGAAGTCATTTCAAGCCCTTGTTTTCACAGTTTCAGTTCCTGGTTTTTACCCATAGCTTGTGAGCAAAGGTAAGAGCTGAAGTGACAGCTTTGCCTCCAGGCTCTTCTCCCATCTTACCATGATAGCTCATACAGAGCCTGCAATACTGCACCAATCCACCTGTCAAACTCCAATACATGTGTTTCCCACTAACTCTCCAAAATAAGGTCCATACTGTGCTGCAGTCACATTAGTCTGGGCACTGAGATTGCACATCCTCATGCCAGCTCATATTCCCATAATCCCTCTTGTCTCCACCATGTGCTCATGTGTTAGAAATGATCCCCCCTGTATGAGCCAAGCATGTATGTACGGCTGCGCTTGTGTGTTTTATCCCTCTGTCTGCACATGATGATCCACGCTCACGAGTGTGTCCACGCATGTAAACATCCTGGCGCATAAATGCCCTAATCTGTTCCTCTTCCCTGGTAATTACACTGACTAATGAGCAAAGCAGGGGGGGACGCGAACAGAGAAGGACGGACGAAGGGAGAGGGTAAGGGGAGACAAGGGACAGATGGGAAAAGAAGTTTTATTCTGGCCTCTTTGGAGTGCAGATCTGGAGGCCTGTAAGTGTATTAAAACGCTATATCTACTGCTCGAGAGCATGAGCAAGTTCTTCTGTGAATGTGTGTGTCGGAGCCAGATGCCCACACCTAACAGCCCATCTGTGAGGAGAGCCCTGCCAGACCACTAATCAGGCAATCCATCACCCCTCTACCTGCCACCGGCCATTACTGTAGAGCCACTCACACATGTGTGCACACTGCCGGGGCGTGTGCGTTGCGGCGGAGCGAAGAGACGGTCTTGAAAGCCGATGATAAACAAACTAATTAGAGGGAGAAATTAGCAGATGCATGACAAGGTCGAAACACTCGGCACACATGCAGTCACACACTCAAACATATGCTCCTAAGTATTGTTGTGTAATTATGCACATGCAGATCCAAAAATACCCATCGTGAGTATCTTCAAACACGTGGAAGGTTGAAGACTGAACAAAAGGAAAGTCCACCAGACAACACCTCAATTGAATTTATGTGTTTGTTATGAAGTCCAAGTCTTGGAGATTTAAGGTTGTTGCAGGAAGGAAGAGAACCAAAGTCACTTTAAAAAGTTTTCATGCAACTAATGACCAATCTTCATCAATCTGAACGTTTGCTAATATCACATCTATTGCCACATCAAGGTTCAAACAGCCTTTAAAGTTGAATATAAAAGAATAAAGTTCTTGAAATGTAAATAGCCTTGATGTGTGGGCTCCCTTCGACCTCAGTAAACAGAGCTGAAGATAGAAACTTTGGTGCTCAGGTGCCGATGCCATGAGCGAACCTATTGATTTTGAGCACCTACAAGAGACCTGACCTTAACCGGAGTCCATTTATCGAACTTCACTGAAATGCCAACTGATGCATTTTAACTTCTTGCCAAGTTTCTTGAGGTAGGTTGGCATGAGGATGTGCCATCATTTGGTTAGGGCTTACGATCTTGATTACCATCCAGAAGATTTTTGAGTAAACTATAGCTCCAGAACTTACCAGAGTACTCCACCCACGCCAGAAATAAACACAAATTGTTTGGTTTGTTGTTCTAGGCAACCAAACCATCATATAACCATTTAAAAGATGGCTGTGCGCTGTCAAAATGTGATGGTACGGGGAAGAAGGGTGATGAACACACTCTCTTCAAGGCTCTTCACAATTGAATTCATTAAATTTCCTTTTATGGATTGTAGAAAACAATGATAATAAATTTGAATTGTCCAGTTTTGGTGTCATCGTCTAAATATTCTGCAATATTTGTATTCATAGAGCATATAAGTAAAAGGTGCTGATACCCATGGTGATATGGAATCTAACAAAAGTATGAATTTTCTATGGAATTAGCTGAAGTATCTGAACTTTAGACAAACATATTTTTGTCCATTTATATAAGCATCTGATCCACAAAGATCTTTTTGAACTTGTTTTTATGTAACGTCTTGGAGGTTGTTCAAGCAACTTTTCTTCAAATCTATACAACCTTAAGGTTACACAAGTCATACCGAAGCTATTTTGGTCTATTTTGCTTTTTGTTTACAAAAAGCTCCAAAGTTAACTCTTCATATTGCATTTGTTGCCTGTATGTTGTCAGAAGAAACAGTACAATGTCATCTGCATACAAGTATATATTAAGACACTTTGTATGACAGTCAAAGCTCCAAAGTTAACTGTTCCTTCTGACCTAAAACTGTTCCATAAGACATGCTAACAGACCATTGTTTTTACAAATATTCTAAAATTTCGAAGCAAATTTAAGCCACAACTGTAATGGAGGCTTGCAACTCGCTCATTAAACTCATAATTTCAAAGTGAAAAATGTTAATGTAACAATTTGGTGTATCTAATGTAATGAAGCACTGTGACTTCATCTGCATATTTAACATCAGGGATAGAGAGATTGGCTTTTACTGCCTGAAACAATTGATTCTCAAAGACATTGAAAACCAGAAAAGTGCCATTTAGAGAGTCGATTATAAAACTTTGTTATTATGATATTCCTTTGTATTTCAAACTACTAAAGGCATTGATGGTCAACAATGATAACATGTATAAAGTCAAAGTATTATTTTTTTGACACCACAGGGCAGCTGTTAAGGGGGAAAGGATTGGGCCACATAATTGAACCCCTGCTTTAAATTCTTCGTATCATCAGCACACAGGCCTATTCAAAGACATCAGAAGTTGTAGCCTTAGATATTCCTTTACAAAGAATGTATATTTCAGCCATGTTTGTTCCTATCAATGCAAAATTTTGCAAAACAATATATCCCGATCAATTTAAAAGATAGACTCTGCTTTTTGAAAAACATGAGATGTGCTGAAAGAATTGATATTTTCAAAGTTTAAAGCTTGTTCAACCATTTTTTACACTCAATGCAAAGCAGAACATCATCAGCAAATAAATGAATCAAAGACCCAATTTTACCTTCTTAACCCTTTAACTCCCTGCTTAACCGTTTGGCAGAGGTAAATAAATTCAGGAATATTTAATAAAACGTGTCATTTTTGTGTCTGTCAAGGTTTTAGGATACAGAAAAAACTAAATCAAAAGAACATATATTTTCTTTATGTGAGATTTAAAGGTTGATAAAGCTAAAAGCTAATATTATCAAACTTAATATGATTTTTAAGTTATTTTAAATTACTGTTTTATTTATCAGAATTTCAAATTGATTTTTTTCCCCAAATTTTTGATTTTTTTATCTCATCATGTAATCACCTGTTCACTTTTAAAATGTTTCGAACCCACACCGGGAAAATATCTATTTTTTTGGTTTGTTTGTTGTTTTCTCAGTTCCCTGAAGTGTTAAGGGAATCAAATTTTTTTTAACATGTTAAATATCTTGGAATGTATTGATGTCCTCTGCCAAACGGTTGAGCTGGCAGTTACAGGGTTAAGGTAGTGAATGCATTGTAAGACAAAAAACCAAAACACATGTTCTGTATCGTATCCACGACATGACCAGTCTAAAACCTTTAAAGAGTGTTGCTTTGTGGCCATTTTGTGCCTGGCCTGATGAAGACCGAAACGGCTGAAACCTGATTAAAGGATTGGGACAAGGAACAAATGAGGAGATTTTGGGAGTGATCCGGATCACCGTCTGGATCCGCCATGACGAAAAATTTGATTTTCGTGAATAACTACTGAGCTAAAACAGATATCAGTATGAATCCAATTTTTAATGGTATGTTTTCATGGCCAATGAATCTAAATATTTAGATGAAATACAGGTAGGACTAATTTTTATGGTGTAAATCACAATATGGGTGAGGACTGTGGCGCTGGCGGGGGTCTGTGCTCTTCAAGTGCTTTTCTAGTTGTTGCTTCGTAATTTTAAAGCTTGTTTGCATCGCTAGCGTACAAACATGCATTCGTTGCACTGAACCTTGATTTTCCCGTCTTATAATAAAACACACAGTTTTGATTTTTCTGATAACTGATTTGCTTTTTGAAGACTTTTCACATGTACTTTTCATTCTTTCAGATGCCTCTTATCCAACGCTCTCCAGGTGATTAATGTGTTGATTTGAGGTCATATTCACGTGAACACAAACAGAAAACAATGTTCTGTATTTCGATTTTTCATGCTTTGACCTCTGTAGGACGGACGAAATGCCTCAACCAGAAAACGAGCCTGAAGGCGGCATGGTGGTATAAAATCTGCAGGATCTCAGACATCAAGTTTTCACATCTTCCATGTCTGTGTGCGCTGTATGAAGCGGTGGGAGCGTTAAGCTGCAACCCTGTGGCGCTGCAGTGATGTGGAGATGTAGCGATAGTGCTCACGCTGGGCTTAAACACCACCCACGGGTGCCACGTCCCTCAACAGACCTTCAATCTGACACACATGCACTCACACAGAAGTATAAAATGAGTGACTGAGACGGACAGCCTATAAGAACAAGGGTCCAGCGCAATAACTTAGCATACATACATCATTCTATAGGGGGAATGTGGAGTTTTAATAAACGTATGAATTCTGTGCATCAGTGTCGCCATCGTCATCATGGGCGACAAGGAGAGATGTGGCATTCAGTACCATCTGCTTTCCAGCCTGACAATTAGGACACAGTCTGAGCAGAAGCCAAGTTTGCCCTAATGCAATATTCTGTCTGACACACTCACGCACACACACCTCCTCCCTCATGTGGTGGCTGTGGATCGATGGCGTGCCTTGTCTGCCACTCTCCCGCTCACAGTGCTGGACTGTAAATCACATGGATAAGCCGAGACCTATAAAGAACATGACCTGAGGGCCTCTTGAGCCCTCACACACTCATACACTCCCTCTCACACACACAGGATGGATGGGTTGCCAAAAGGCGGAGGGCCGGCGAAGAAGCCAACGACACCTGCGGCATTAATCTCCATGCTGAAAAAAAGTACACGCGGTCTCCTAATGTGATTTAATGAGCCTAAAGTAGCAATAATACTTAAATATTTAATGGCAAACAACAACATACGCAACACGGCAAAAAGAGTCACACACATAATTAGACTTTTATTGTATCCGGTTGGCAGCAGAGATGTTTTAAATGAGTTTTATTGCCTTCGCCGTTGCGTACAGTAGCTGCAGGAGTGGACGAGTGGTGCATACAAACACACTAACTCTCTGCGTCAGGATAACAAAAAGTTCCATGTAGAAACAAAGCACAGCCTGGAAGTAAAGGCAGCACGTTGCGGTTATTATAAACTCACTCACTTTGGCATATTAGGCAGTTAACATTAATTATTTAAGATGAAAGTCGTGTTTTTAACAAGGCAGCTACAGATACAGGCTGGAGAATTGATGCAAGACGGTCAGCAGAGTAGTATTGAGTAAATTAAGTTTGACAGTGTCAAGCAGTCTGGTCTAAATTACACCAATTCAACTGATAAATCAGTAGTTAGCTAAATTCGTGGTTCGTCATGAGAATGAGATAAAAAGTCAATTTATGAGCGAAGGTTATAACTACAAGTAGGCCTGTCACAACAATCAATAAATCAATTAACCGCATGATAAATAAAAATGTCCTCGGCAAGTTTGCCAGCCTTGATAAATTGACACATACATGCATGTTTGCTTCCCTCTCCCTCTCTTTCTACCAAACAGGCTAGATGAGAAGATGGGTCACTTTGTCCGTCTTTCTTAACACCGGGGCGCATTGGTTGTTATAGCAGAATTATAGTGGGGGAAGCGGGGCCGCTTGCATGTTAACACACACAAAGCTGCAAGTGACCAACAAACACTAATATAAATGAAGGCACAAAAGCGATGGTTCCTAAGCCGGCTGCCACAGCGCCAGTGTGGGAATATTTTGGTGTTAAACAGAATGAACAAGGTGTGAGCTCATGAACATCAATGAGCCGATATGTCGTATTTGTTTGAAAGTAGTGGCGACGAAGAAGAGGAGGTGCAGCGGAGCCTTCGTCCTTACAGTCAGCGCTTACCGAGACGTTTGGTTGGCAAAGTAAATATAAATTAAACAGCAAAATGGTGCGCTCATAGACATTGTCGTTTGCTGCATTGCAACAGAAATGCGACCCTTCAATACGATTGAAAACCCAGCATTTTGGGAAATGTTGCAAACGTTTGACAGACAGTATGTTCAATTAAAATTTGTTATCGTGACAGGCCTAACTACAAGAAAAAAAAGGACATTTATAAGATGAATAAATCAAAATTACGAGTTCAAAAAATCTCAATTGTAATTTGAGTCTATAAGAAAACAAATTTTAAAAAATTATGAAAAAAAACAACAGGAATTATTCGATAAAAAGTAAGAATTCAGACAACAAAACCAAGTTATATATAAGAAATAAGGTTTAATTAAAAAAAAGTAAAAAAAATGGGATTAAATACATGCAAATGACAATGAAGGTTTTTATTATGAGATAAAAGCTTAACTTTGTGAGATTGAAGAGTTAAAAAACAACAATATATTAAATTAAAAATGAAAATGTGAGATAAAATGTCATGATTGTGAGATTTAAAGTCAAAATTAAAAGACAAAATATTAAAAAAGGCAATTAGGAGTTAAAGAAAGGCAATTATTATGAGATAACTTGAAAGTTTCGATAAAATGTCAGTTATTAGATTTAAAGGTAAATTAATGAAAGAATACATTGTTATTATGAGATTAAAAACTACATAGCAGAACAAAAAGTCTAAATAACGAGATATTTAGTCATAACCATGAGTTATAAAATGAATATATTGCCATAAAAAGGTTATAATTTTAGGATTAAAAGTTAAAATCGCAGGACAAAGTTACAATTAGGAGTACTGGTTGAAGCTAGTTTGTTCTTCTTTTGGTTGAGTTGTTTTTTTTTTGTTGGTTTATATGTTTTTTCCACCCACTAAAAAAAAGTTTGGTTCCTGTGAGCTTTCACTTCACCACAAATCAACCAAATATGCCCAAAAAAGTGAACCAGAGTTTGTTTGGTTCAGATGAAGCATCTTAGAAATGACCCGATCAGCTCCTCTGTTGAAAGATTATCAGGCATTTCAACCCTTCGACAGTTTTCTACGGCGCGGGTCAGAGCAAGATACTGGCTTATTTAATCGGTTTCAGCAGAGTACACAAGAAAGAAAAACTGGTCATGGTCATCCTTTTAAAAAAAAAAGACCCAGATTTGAGAATTAAAGTCTCCCCCACAGGCAGGAAGAGGACCTTTGTAGTCGCTCCTCAGATCTAAAATTCCTCTGCTTTTGTCTGGCTTCAGACCAAAGTCATTCATAATACACCAAAAACCTGAAGCCCGACTTAAAATCCTATCACAGACTTTTTACACCTGAAAATTTCTTTCGGCCTGAGAGGACCTTTAGAGGACTGAAAGGATGAGGACAGATTCTCTTCTTATTTTGAACTCCAGTTTGCCGACGATACATCCAAATGAGCCAAATTTGGTGCAGAGGCAAAGCCGATAAGACAGCTGCAGTCTTTTTGTGTCTTCTGGTACTTTCTGAGACTTTTATAAGAGACGGTGGCGCTGATGAAAGGGGGAGAAAGTCACCGAATGATGAGAAAATGCTCGTGAAAGAGGAAAGTCGGAGAGATGTGGCGAAGAAAGAGAAAGGATGGATGTAGTCGCGGACAGGGAGGGCTGACCAGCCTGGACTCGCCTGCAGTTCCACCAGCAGGAGCAGCTTGTGTGGCAGCAGGACGACTGTCACCGCTGCCTGCCAACCACGGCCATGTTGGCGCCGAGAAGCACCCACCTGCCACTCAAATCCCTGTTTGCTTTAAGTCGCTCTCGCGGCTGATTGTTGTCCTCAGAAAGAGGCTGAAGATGCACCCAGATTTGACTCATAATTGAGAACTAAAGGAGGGCTGATGAATTTGAGATTTGGGCGGGCGCAGGACGTGCCTTCATGAGCTATCACTCAATTTGGCCGATTCATCTGAGACGGAGCTTTTAAACAGCGTTTTTACGCCACATCTCCACGACGTGTACCCCCCCCAGAAAAGCCCTGCTGATAAATCCTGACACCCAATCTTGTACCGACCCCCGGAAAACAACGTCTCTGACAACGGCGAACGCCAGTCCCAATAATTAGCCTGTCGGAGAGCAGAGTGGGAGTGGAGCCCGCCTGGCTGTTAGCACACAAAAGCAACAGCCGACAGCCCCGTGCGTGTGTGAATGTGTGCGAGCAGCGAGGGGTACCACTCTCGCAGCCTGTTCTGACCGCCCCGCCATCTGCGGCCATGCCGGGTGCCCGCCTGTTGGCCCTCCTATGCCAGGCACTTTGACTTGGTTGCATGGTAACCGGTCTGAGAGGGCGGCGAGAGGCTGGTCGGGCCAAATGTTTCAGCAAAACACTGATCTGTTGGCAGGTGGGGCCGTGGACTCGTGGGGGGGATTAGGTCATTAAAGGACAGGTCTGCTCAGTTTTTTATGGATGAGCTCAATGAGGAGAAGCTCAGTTCATAAAATAACAGCCAACAGTTGAACCTTTGGAGAACATTTTGTGTTCGCCAACAGAATACCTCATCATGTCAGTTATCACGTTTACATGAGAACTGAATTCCCATTTAATAGCGAATAAAATTTTAATCCTCTTTAAAAAGGTTAAAAATTACCATGTAAACACGTAATTCCGAATGAAAATGACAATTCCGAAAAAAACTTAATTCTGAAGGTACTGGCTGGTTTATTCTGATTTCAAAACCAAATCAAATAATTCCTCAATCATGTATACGTTCATTCCGCTGTTAATTAATTCCGGTCGTTCTGCACATGCTCGTTCCTTGTCTTGTGGCAGGGACGCACAGGAAGATGATGAAAACAAGATGGCTGCCTGAAGCAAACGCTGGACTCCACGAATGCCGAGGCAGTTTCTTAAATTAGAGTCTTAGAAGATTTGGGAGTAATGAAAGTGTGGATGGACGTAAACACTAAAATGTGAACCTTTTTAAAGCTGTAGCACCCAAGTTGGATGAGCTTTCCCTGAAGGAGACGCTGGAGACGCTGAACTGGACTTTTTCTACCGTTAAACGTAAATATGTCACTACATTACGTCCGTCCCTGTCTAATCAAGAACCATGGTACCAACCGCCAGACCTTGAATAAAGGTAAGTAAACATGTTTTCCATGTAAACTTTTATTCGGAATTACTATTTCCATGTAAAAAATTTCAAATTATTTAATTCTGAGTCATTTATTCCAACTTAAATCATCATGTTACCACGGTTAGCCATGGAAACGTGGAAATCATTGTCTTAAATTTCAACATAACCAAAAAGGAGACTTGAATCATTTGACAACAATTTGCATGTATGCTTGTTGTCCAAATTCAAAGTCGGTCGATGAATGCTAATGTCACCAAACAAAATGGCTGCCTTCATTTATTCAGTCCGTGGCTAATTTTTGAAGTTTGTTGCCAGGCAAGCCCAGATCCAGCCAATGAGAGCGCTTTATATTGTACGTCACAGTCAGTCAGAACAGTCGAAAGGTTTTTGTACCACAGAAGCCTGTTTTATTTGATCAAAGTCAAAAAAATGAAACAGGATGATGAATTTTAAGACAGTATACGGAGTAGGGTTGTATTGGGGTGCAGGATGATGATGAAGCTTCTAATATTAAAGTCAGCGATGTGGGAGAAAACGAGTGGAGAGGTTGTTTATCAACGAATTTTGACCCGCCTCTCCCTTCATACCTCACCCCTGGAAAGCTGATGGACATGCATCGTCATGGAAACAGCCATAGAAACTGCGTAGCTGACCAACGTAGCTAAGGTAACCCCGACTCTTCAGACAACTCAACTGACAATGTTGATAACATCACGACAACAGTACATTCTGGCAGATTAGACAATAAGATGAATGCCCGACGGCTGTTACTGTTATGTGAAGCACCACAAAGCTAATGTTGCTTACCTATCCAGCAGACGGACAGCGACATCCGCGTCTGTTTTCAGGTCTTTAAATTCGCGGAGCTCCCTCCACCGTCAGAAAACAACACCAATGTTGACCCGGGTCTTTGCTCTTTCATGGTCATAGCCCTTCTTTTTCACTTTCTGCTCCTCTGACCTTTTTCTTTTGGGCTGTTTTTCAGCCATTGCTACTGCACATATTGTATCTCTCTCTTACGCTAACTGCGCATGCTACGCAACCTACTACTGCCCCTCCCCCCTCTGTCTGATCTGCGCATGAGTATGATCCCCCCCTGGATGTGGGGGGGTGTACCCTGTTTTGGTAACTCGGCCCGAGCCACAGTATTTACCTGCTGAGATTCAGAGCCAAGGCTGTGTATTGAAACCGGACTTTTTTATCAACATGCAAGTACTGCATTAGATTAGAAGATTAGAAGATCGCTGACTACACCTTTAAACCACTAACTATGAATTACCTCACTTTTCAACATGCTAAGAATTGTTTGTCAATGTTTCCTCTTCCCTTGGGACTTGCTGAAGACAAAGCCACACATGACAAAATTGGCTTTTTTTTCGCTTTCCCGTAATCCTTGGCACTGGAAGAGTAAAAAGATGCAAAAGGAAGCCGGCTTTATGAGAGTAAAGGTGTCTGTAAAACAGAGAAACAAGGCAATGAACTGCAGCTTACTGTCGCTGCCTGACTTTATAATTGAGGCTTATCAAACAGGTGGTATTTTCATACAAATCTTACAGGAAGCTCGGCGGGTTTAATCCAAAATCTGTCCCCACAAAGTGAAGGGAAGTCTTCACTTTGCCCGACAGACCCAGTTAGTCTGAAATCTCCAATTCTCCCCTTGTTTATTACATAAATTGCATTTTGGCAGCACCAGTGCAGAGTGGACGCTCCTCCTTGCCGCTCTCAGACTTTTCTTCTCCCCACGCAGATGGCTTCCGGCGTCAGCGTGAGCCCCGAAACAGACCAACAGCGCTGACAAGAAGCGAGACATGCATGCAAACGCTGGGCTGAGAAACACTTCCAAACAGCAGCGGGGGGAAGCCCTTGTTTATCTCTTTCTTCAGCCCTGTCAGCGCCGTTACGTCTCCCCTCGCATTGTAATTCGGCTCGTGTCATTCACACATGCGCGCCCGCCGCCGTCGCAAACACACAGCGGTTGTGAGAAATTCGTCGTAAAGAGAATCCTTGGTGAGAAAAGCGACAGCAGGCATAAACTGCAGCACACTTAAAGGACTTCTAATAATGGCACATGCCGGGAGAGAATGCTGTTTGTATGTGTGGCTGCAGAAGAGAAAGAAAATGAGCTGGACCTTTACAATGACAGAGACAAGCAGCTTTCAACAGGCAGTAGAAAAGGCCTGGAGAGTTGACCGAGGTTCTATGATGGAAATAAATCCAAAGAGCACTTGACCGACAGAAGAGCCAAAACCTTGACCTTTAAATTCCAAAATCTAATCAGTTCATCTTTGATTGGATTTTTGATCCTTAAATTCTTCTCAGGTCAAACCAGAGCGATGATCCATCATTGTGTTCTGGAGATATCGCATTCAAGGGAGGGGACGAGGGCTGTCACTTTATATTCGATATTCAAATAACCGTTTGAATATTGGGATAATTATCCGTAACCGAATAGTAAATAAATATCGAATGTAAAATATTGAGAGTAGCGACACATCAGGGCGCCTGGAGCAGTGGACCGTTCCATCCAACAGAGTGTGCTCTGAGCGCAGCTTGACCGCCAGTAACATCGGCTGCTCTCTTGACCTCAGTAAACAAAGAGTTTTCATTCTGAGCGGTCATTAACAGCTCCGAATCATCCAAGGAGAGGTGTCAGGAAGTATTTTTGGTTCTACACCGTTAATGGCAAACTTAAAATCAAAGACCAGGCTGTGTGTTATGGGAAATGCAGTTTAGTCACCCGTTATCCATCAAATTTGCGGGCTCAGCCGTCGTCTTTTCATACAAGCTATACTGCTGAGTGCAGCGGCGCTTCGTCAAGTGTGACTGTTGTTCTTCGGCAGGGTCTTTACCGAAAGGGTGGATAAGAAAGTCTCTGTCACTTACTACGGGGGGGGGGGGTGTTATTCGATTATCTTTGATTATTTGGGTGCATGTTCAAAAACCGTTGGAGTTTGATTTTCAGGAAAAGTGACAGCCTTAGAGGGGACATCACCTTTAGAAGATAGGATGTAGACCTTTTTGGTATGGACCCTGGAAAAGGATTTTTCCATCAAAGTTAGTGGTAGGGAGGTTGCATTAGGTAGAAAACATGAAAATGTGAGCATTGCTTTATGTTTTTCCTTGTGTCTTTACCTTGTGGACATTTTGTAATGCTGATGCTCAATAAAGAAAATTTCTAAAAGAAAAAAAAAAAAAAGGTAAAAAAAATGAAGAAGGAACAGAGAGCAAAAAAATGAGTTGGTATTTAAACTTGGATTTCTTTATTTTGAGTTTGTGTTTATGAAAGAAGCAAAGGACATTGTTTCAGTACAAAAAATTCATTTTAAAGCTGTTGTAGAGTATTTAAAAAATGAGAATTAATGAGTTACTCTAGAACTAAGTTATGTTTTTACCTTTCTAAGGAGCATAATTAATGTGACAGACTTACATAATTTCAACCCACGCTGTTCTCCTTAAAAGGTTGTGCACTTCCTCTTCACCCTCTGTTGGATTTTTCCGAGATAGGCTTGAAATATATCCTATGGATATGTGGAACAGTCCATCTGGACTGACTGCCGCTGCTGGGGCATACCGTAAAATACCAAAGAAAAGTCGGGGCATTTGTTTGTTTCAATTACTGAACAGGCTAGGTTTATTTGGAACCAGGCAACTATTTGGGACAGGCATTAAATTCTTTTTCCACAAAAATCTTTCTGAGAAAAAAATACAAAAAATGATAAATGTAATCAAATTCCTCATTTACACCAGTAGGAATATCACCTTTACATTTTCAAGGCAAGATTAAAGCACCATAGTTATACTCTTGTCTTCTTTTAACTGCCGTTTAGTTAAGGGCAAATAACATGCAGCAGTAGTGGTAATGTCTTCTTTGAATTTTCTAAGCCCTAGTATGTAAGAATCCAGCTTTTATGCTCTAGGGGCCTCTTTGGACATTGAGAGCAACTACCGTGTCATGAAACAGAGCGCTGTACACCAACCTGCATTTGCTGACATACAGAGGGAGGAGAAGTGAGTCGACAGGAGAGAGGGACAAATAAACCATGTGGACTGTTATGTTAGAGTCTGACAATGTTTCTTTTCAAGCGTGAACTGTCAGTTGTGAGCTCAGCGTTTGCATGTGTGTTCTGTAACTTCGACCAAAGCTCGTTGACTGAGCCGAATAAATTAATTTGGAACTGGCGTCTATTTGTCAAAATGTACTGCTACATCCGACGTTTATTTGAGACCCAGCAATTAATTGGAACCCGGCTTTTATTTGGTATTTTACGGTATGTAGAGAGCCTAAAGGGGACTCTAATAAACAGCCTGAGTTTAGTCATTGCTTTCGGGTGTGAGTTTTTCAAATCACAAATTCATCTGTAGATTACACAAGCATGAGCAAATATAATGTCATACAAAAAAATGTGAATTTTATTTGTTGAACTTCATATGTCTTATCATTGTAGTTTCTTCAGCTGAATAAAAGTCTAATTTGTTTGCCTTGTTTACGTTTTACACAATGTCCCAGCTTCACTGGAAATAATCCATCAATGTATTTATATAAGTGTTGTTTACTTTATGAGTGCATATGTTGTTTAAGTTCTCTGAATGTTATCCGAGGCCACTCTTGTTTACAATATCTATTCAGGAACTATTCAAGCACCAGGCCTTTATCAAGAGTACCAAGAGTAAGCCCTTGAAAATACCACAAACGTAAATTGAAACCTTCCAAGGTTTAATGAAGCTGCTACCAGCGATGCCACCTAATCCAGACCCACGCGTTGGGCTACTTCTCTTCTTCTGAGATAAAAGTTTAGATGGATCAGTACATTAGTTTTTTGTTTAAATCTGAATCCCTGTAACTCTAACACAGAGGATTAACCTTTTACAGAGACTCCACATCCCTCTGATGCAAACAGATTTGTAATTCAATGCAGGCTAAATCAGACGTGAACAATATTAGCTCTGAGTTCAGAAGCAGCCTTGTGCGGTGAACAAGCTCCCGCACTAAATCTTTTTCTCTCACAAACAAAACCAGGCTCCCGAAAATCTGTTATTCACACGTTCACTCAAACACACATACAGTATGCAGGAAGGCAGCTGCCTAAAAATAAAATAAGATAGCACAACAGCGGCCCAATCATCCGTGACTCCATTTTACTCGGCGGCGCCACAGGAAAATTAATTGCACTAATTGAGTAACAGAGTTCATCAAACTGGTATTCTCATTTTCCACATTCATTAGGCACTCTCTTTGTGAGAGCATCCCCGAGGTGACGGCGTGTGCACGGCGGCAGAGCAGAGGAGAAGTCGGCGGTGCACAGGGAACCAGCTCTGTGACGGCTTCCACGCTCACAGCTCCACCTGCAGAAACGGCAAAGACCAGAGATTGGCCCTGATGCTGTGGATCTGTGAGTGGGAAGTAGGTGCAAGCGCAGGACACTAGCCACTTTTACTTAACCTTGATGGCGAACATCATGAGGTTAGGGAAAGGAGAATTCAGAATAACTTAGGAAAGGAAAACTGCTGTGCAAAGAGAATCTGACTACACTACACTACGCTACGCTACGTCATCATGTGATAGCGGATGTTACTGCAAAGGAAAAACAATTTTCCGAACATGGACTACAAAAGCTGTATCTTTGAAGTGCTCGTGTATCATGACAATGTTGTTCCAGTCTCAATGTTTTGACAGTTGCTGTCAATACAATTTACGTAATATTAACAGTGGCACAGTTCAAAGTAGAAGCCAAGCTACATGGTGAAACACATGTTCCAAATTTAAAGGTGCTATGAGAAGAATCTGTTTCCGGCGACATAAAGACTCTGCTACCCATGAGCACATGCAGCGACTGTCGTAAAGACGTGACCCAAGCCAAAGCGTGCGTTTGTTGTGATGCTAATGAATGCAGAACTCAGAGCTCTGCATTGCTCTACAACTTCTTTTTTCAACAACTTACAGGATGCAAAGCGACGAGGTAATGTATCTCTTTCTAGTTACGTAGTGGTAGTTTTTGATGTGTGACAACAAGCAATTTTTGGAAAACTTAGTATCGTAGTTTAGTAGCGGGCTATATATCGCTACTTACAGCCCGCTGCTCTAAGACGTGTCCGAATAATATAAATTTGCTCTCGTTTTAATTGTCTTGTTCCCGAAGTTGAGTATCCAGGCCAGTCCAGCCCTGTCCAACTCAACCGCAAAGCTAAGGAATAGCATTTATAGATAACCTACTTTGATGCTATAAAACTCATCTTAAAGTGTGTATTTCGATCAGGCATATTTCTAAAAGTGAGACTTTTTTGTAATTACCTAGAAACTCCTTATAGCATCTTTAAGGATGTCCAAAATGTGACTCAAATGGTTAAATAATTATAAATATGTTTTGGGAGAAAGCATTAGAATTTTATGAAAATGTCCTCTTTCCACGATGATTTGCATCTGCCATGTCTTCCAAAGAAGGAGCCGGAAGCAGATGGTGCCATTTTTTATAAATCAAAATCTTTATCTAAGTCGTCTACTACCACATAAGTGCAAAAAGTTGCATTACTACCGTTTAGATTTTTTGTTGTGAGTAGAAAATGACAGCGATACACTTCGGCAACAATTGTTGCTTGTGGGGCAAAATAATTACTTTTATTTTTAAAGACCTTGTGGTTGCAGAGATACACTCTTTTCTTTATGTCACTTTTGAGCAGAAGGCTTAAAAAAGGGGTTGAACAGGTCACAAGTCCGTCTTCAAGAATCTGAACCGGTTCCCTCTTGGATCAATGTTGGGTGTGTTTCAGAACTATTATGCACCCTCACATACCGTCTCTGACTGCCCTCACAGATTTGCTGTTCTACTAAACTACCTTTAAACTCTTTCCATGGCTTTGCTGCCATGACTGGATTTAAACTCAGAAATCTCTGTCGAGGGAATGTCAGTTTATGCCACTGAGCGATCGAAGCCATCTTGACCTCGCAGACAAAGAGACTTCCTCACAACCCTGACCAAGGCCACTCCACAAGCCAAACCGTTCTTTATCTTTGCAAATCATGTTCTCGCACCGGGCACGGCTGCATTCACATGCCGCTTCAGCTCCAGCGTTTTGATTCAGATTTGCTGTAATTACAAATTAAAAAGCCGACACTCCATTTTACATTTGGCTACACTCAATTGGCTTTCTAGCTTTGAGCGAAATCAATGAGAGCAGCACTCGAGCATATGAAACACCTCGCCGCATGCATGCATATTTAGCCCTCTGCTTTAGCTCATGTTTAAAGTGACAGAATGGGTTTGAAATATAGGTAAGAGGGAAAGAACAGCACGTATGACTAGAGGAGGAGTCCAGAGGGAGCAGAGGGAGACTTGCCGGCCTTATATGGAGGATCTGATGTGGAAGTAAGAACTTTCCCACATCAACTGAGCACAAAGCTGCCCGACCCTGTCAGTCAGTGCTTGTGTGTGTGCACATGTGTCCCTGGCTGACAACACAGTGGTAGATGTCATATGACGTTCTGCTGTGTGCCTACAATCTTATTCTTTTTAAGGCGGTTTGAGGGCTTTGGTTGTTTCAGCCAATTAGTCGCCACATTTCCCGTCTTCTTCAGAGCCCCATAAGGGAGAGCAGCCCCGTGTCATCTGTCACTCAAAGAGCCCGCCACTTGCACCCCTCCCCCCCTATCCCGACATGTAATCCGTCAAACCCAAGTGGGGTCAGGGAGGGTTTTTCTGTCTTTCTTCCAAGGCCCGGTCGCAGTTCTCCGGCTAATTGCTCTGAGGCCAAAGCTCGCCACAGAAGGACTGGAGCAGCGACCGAACAGGAGGGTTTAAAAGGTCAAAGCAAAGGTGAAGAAAGAAAAAGATCCCAGGGAACTGAGTAAGGCTGGATAGAAACTAGGTGGTTTTCAAATATTAACCCATTTGAAAAGGTGGGGACCGGAGATAAACTGACATTTTCAGAAGATTTTACATAATAATCCATCAAACTCACTCTAGACGTGAGACCACACAGCTCATAAAATCCACCTCAACCAAATTATCAAACACACTTTTCTACTCTCCTTTGCACTGATTAAGTAGAGAGACTTCTCCATACTTCATTTGGAAGACTGCTTATGTCAGTCCACGACACAAAGGTGGTGATATATCAGTCATGAATAACTATAGGCCTATCTCTAAACTGTCGTGCCTTGCAAAGACATTTGAATCTTGAATAAGTGAGCAGCTTAAATCATTTCTTTTAGAACATTCTGTTTTAAGTTTACACAAATCCGGTTTTACACAAGAACAAAGCACCGTCACTGCTGCCACTGTTGTTTTAAATGATTTTATGTCAGCCCTGAATAGCAAGAAACACTGCGCAGCATGTGTGATATATTGTCAGCTGTTTCAAATTGCAAAATTCATCTTTATGCTGATGATACACTTTTGTACTGCACTGTTGATAATGTTCAGTCTGCTGTGTGTTCTCTTCAGAGCTGCTTTTATAATCTGGAAGTTGTCTTGACCAATCACAGATTAGTTCTAAATGCAGAGAAAACCATATTTATGCTCTTTTCTCGGACTGAAAACATTGATTTTTAAAGTGTCATCATTTCAGCACATGGTGGCATTAATATTGAAAAAGCATCAGTATACAAATATTATGGCATTTGGATTGATGAAAAAAATATTTTTAAATATGTTGCTCAACTGGTATGTACATTTCAACAAAAATTTGGTTTTCTCTTTAGGAACAAAACTTTTTTTCCTCTGCATTACTGAAAAGTTCTGGTTGAGGCTACTAGTGTTGTGCTCAAGACCACTCTATCCAAGACCAAAATGCACCGAGACCAAGACAAGACCAAGACTTGTGGGAGTTCAGACCAATCGAGACAAAGACCAAGACAAGCAAAACGGAGACAAGACCAGGACCATCAAAATCAATTTTAAAAACCATGACAAGGTTAAACAGTTAAAGCTATGCTCGACGATTTGGAAGCTCAATGCATTTTAACAACACCGTTTATAAGGCCGTTATGGTCCTATGGTCTGATCTACGCAATATAAAGACCAAAAGGAATGAAAAAAATCCATTCAGTATATCCCCTGCAAAGCGGCATAATAGATGACCAATCCAAACCGTGGGGAACGGCGGTTCGGATTGGTCCGTGAGTCCATCCAATCCCCTGTCTCCCCTGCTCCGCACTGTCCCGCCTCCTCCACACTACCTCCCTCATGTACCGGTGAGCAGCTAACTGCACAGCTACTGAAGCGTCATGGAGCTGGAGAAGACCAGCACCGAAACCATGAGGCTGCTTCTGTTACCCTCCACATCGAAGAGAAGGAAACGTTAAAGTTTTGAGGAAAAGGCTGAAGTAAGGAAGAAATATATATATGTTGTTAGGGGCTGACAAGAGCTGGGGGGTGGGATCTTGGAACATGGAGGGGAGGGGTGAGTGAAGGGGGGGCCAAGTTGCGTTTTTCAAACCTGTCTCAACAGCCAAACTGGTTTTCAGATCGTAGACCCTAGCTTTACGGGGGTCGTCCCTCAGTCACAACACTGGGAAGGTTGCAGTCATCACAGTGGAGATATCACATGAATCGGGGCTTTTGTTGTTTTACCAAGTGCTCCTCCTTATTCACATTAATGAAGTTACACATCAGCCGATCAGTACTGGTCTTGATCGGTCTTGATGGAAAATCCCAAGTCCAGCCAGTCCAAGACCGAGACAAGACCAAGTAAAAATGCTCTCGAGTCCAAGACAAGACCAAGACCTACAAAATGTGGTCTCGAGACCAAGACTGGACTTGAGTAACACAACACTAGAGGTTACTATTCTTTCTGTGTTAGATTATGGGGACATTTTGCATTGGCATGCTTCCACTGTTGCACTGAAACCTCTAAATGCAGTAGGTTCGTCACTGGAGATGCCTATAACACCCACCACTGCATCCTTTACAGTAAGTTTGGATGGTTGTTGCTTTCAGAGAGGTGTGATCTCCACACATATATGTTTATTTGCAAAGCTCTGCTTGGGATGCTTCCTCCTTACATCTCCTCCATGTTAGTCTGGTCCTGTGGAGCTTATAACACCCGCTCCAGTGACTGGCTCACTCTACAGGTTCCAAAAATTAATCCTGAACTTGGCAGATGTCTTTAGCTTCTTTGCTCCATCTGCTTGGAATGCACCTTGAAAGTCAAAGATCTGGTTACTGTCAGATACTTTAAACTTTTATTGCTGATTTTGTTGTGCTCTGTATAAACTTGTTTTTCTTGAATTTGATTTGTCATTGCGATTGATGTATCTTTAACTTGCTGATGTACTTGTTATCTTTTGAATTGCTCTACACCATTGTAAATGAGGGCTCACCCTCAATGATTTTCGAGTCTAAATAAAGATAATAAAATATGAATTTGAACATTTCCATTCTACATCTCTAAGTCGCCCTTCTCTGCCTCGCTGCACTTGCACTGCTGCCAGCCGCCTCCCACCCTCTCCTCAGGTTCACCAAGTGGAATAATCACCTGTTATGCTCCCTGACAAAACACCAAAGCTGGTGTAAAGCCAACATGAAGAGCGAGTCACCAGGGTGTGAAATCTATCTATCAACCAATCTCATGCACTCACCGAGCGCATTCAGCTTGACGAGATTTGCCACGCCGTTTAGCAAGCCTCTCTGAGCTTGAATCACGGTGATGGTAAAACACACATGTCAAAATACTTGTTGGTTTACACACAGAAAGATATAATGAGTACGTTAGCACATACCCCAATTCCAATGAAGCTGGGATATTGTGTTAAACAGGATTTGCATAGCCTTGTTAACATTAAATTCAATTTAATGAACTACAAAGACCAGATATTTGACCCTTTATTTACCAGCTTAACTGTTTGGCAGAGGTCATCAGTAAACTCAGGGTTAATTAATGCTTTAAAAAAAGAAAAATCAAATCCTTGCTTGATTCCGTTTACACTTCAGGGAACAAAGAATACTACGAACAAGCCAAAAACCGGAAGTTTTCTTGGTGTGGGATTTAAAGGTTTTTAAAGCTAACAGTTGATAAGGTGATGACATAAAAAGGCACAAAAATTTGGGGCAAAATGAATTCGTAAAGGCAGAAATATTCGCAAATAAAACAGCAAAAAATTACTTAAAATAGATGGAACTGACTTCGACAAACACACAAGGGCTGAACGATATGGACAAAATTTCATATCCCGATATTCATGCCATATACAGTTGTGCCCAAAAGTTTACACCCCCCAGCAGAATTTCTGATTTTTTGGCCTTTTCTCAGAAAATATGAATAGTAACACAAAAACCTTTCTGTCACTCATGATTAGTGGTTGGGTGAAGACATTTATTGAAAAAAAAAAAATAGTTTACTCTTTTTAAATCATAATGACAACAGAAACTTCAAAAATGACCCTATTCAAAAGTTTACACCCCCTGGCAGTTTTGGCCTGATAACATGCACAGAATTTGACACAAATGGGTTTGAATGTCTACTAAAGGTAACCATCCTCTCTGTGATCTATTAGCTTGTAATCTGTGTGTGTGTATGAAACCTCAGTGAGTTTCTGAGCTCCTGACAGACACGTGCATCTTTCACTCAGTGCTACGTTGAAGTTTCTCATTTCTGTGTCATGGGTAAAGCAAAATAATTGTCAAAAGATCTGCGAGAAAAGGTAATCCAACTGTATAAAACAGGAAAAGGATTTTAAAAGATATCTAAGGAACTGAGGATGCCAAGAAGCACTGTTAAAACTCTAATTAAGAAGGGGAGAGAGAGGGATTCTGTTCAAACCAAACCACGGTCAGGCAGACCAACAAAAATTTCAGCTCCAACTGCAAGGACAAATGTTCGAGATGCAAAGAAAAACCCTCAAATAACTTCTGCTGAAATACAGGACTCTCTGAAAAAAATTGGAGTGGATGTTTCAAGATCCACAATAAGGAGACTCTTGAAGAAACATGGGCTACATGGTCGGGTCGCCAGAAGAAAGCCATTTCTACACAAATGCCACAAAATATCCCGTTTACAATATGCCAAACAGCACAGAGACAAGCCTCAAAACTTCTGGAACAAAGTCATTTGGAGTGATGAGACCAAAATTGAACTTCTTGGCCACAACCATAAACGTTACATTTGGAGAGGAGTCAACAAGGCCCATGATGAAAGGTACACCATTCCTACTGTGAAACACTGAGGTGGATCACTGATGTTTTAAGGATGCGTGAGCTACAAAGGCACAGGCAAATTGGTCAAAATTGATGGATGGATGAATGCAGCATGTTATCAGAAAATACTGGAGTAAAATTTACACTCATCGGCCCAGAAGCTGCACATGGGACGTTCTTGGACGTTCCAATATGACAATGATCCAAAACACAAGGCCTAATCAACCTGCCATTGGCTACAGCAGAATAAAGTGAAGGTTTTAAAGTGGCCATCTCAGTCTCCTGACCTCAATATCATTCAGCCACTCTGGGGAGATCTCAAACGTGCAGCTAATGCAAGACAACCAAAGAATTTACAGGAGCTGGAGGCTTTTTGCCAAGAGGAATGGGAAGTTTTACCATCTGAGAAAATAAAGACCCTCATCCACAACAACCACAAAAGACTTCAAGCTGTTATAGATGTTAAAGGGGGAAATACAAGGTATTAAACTGGGGGGTGTAAACTTTTGAACAGGGTCAATTTGGAAGTTTCTGTTGTCATTATGATTTAAAAAGAGTAAACTAATCTTTTTTTCAATAAATGTCTTCACCCAACCACTAATCATGAGTGACAGAAAGGTTTTTGTGTTATCATTCATATTTTCTGAGAAAAGGCCAAAAAATCAGAAATTCTGCTGGGGGATGTAAACTTTTGGGCACAACTGTATCTCGATATCGATATGACTATGGGTTCAGTGAAAACCAAGCAGTGCATTCAAGGGCAATCGTGAATACGAAATTTGTTTTGACTTCCAGAGCTGTGCATGCAGGGCGAGCATGGGGGAAATCCATATTGTTTATATTGTTGCTTTTTCATTATTAATATCTTGAATGTTCATATCTCGATATAGATACGATAACGATATATCTTTCAGTCCTAGCTTTGATGAAAAACATTCTTTTTATGTATAAATCATATAGTAATAGGTAAAAAAATAAGTATTTAAAATAATAATGATGGTAATAATAACTTCGCTTTTTAAATCCTACACATAGAAAAAGTTAGGTCTTTTGGTTTGTTTGCAGTTATTTCTGTTTCCTAAATCACTGACAGAAGCTTCAACAATTTGTGTCCTCAGTTCACAAACATGCTGTTGAAAGGAAAGGTGACGCAACACAGTGGTGAACATGCCACTGTCCCTGTCCTAGTTTCTTTGAGATATGGTGTAGGAATTGTATGTATGTATTATACCATCTAAAGGTTGAAAAAGATGAGCAAAACATTGTTTTCTGCTTTTATCTATGTTTCGCATAGTGTCCCAACTTAACTGAAACTTGGGTTTTAGATATCTCAGAAATCCCAGGACACCTTTGTGAATCTTCAGCTCTATTGTCCTGTGTCAAGTTTCTAGTGGGACAAAGCAACGGTGACACAAGGAGATGGAAACCTCAGCATTTGCTCCAAAGGGTTGCACTGTCAGATCTACTGTCTCTCTGGCTTTAAGGCTGTTTAGGCCATGTTTACAAGGAGATGATGGAAACAAATGAAACCGCTGTAGTGTGCATGCCAGTCCAGTAGATGGCGATGTAGGTTTGCAGAAAAAAAGCGCTGCTACAACACATTTTCACAAACAACGATGACAAGTGGACACACGGAGACGCAGGAGTTTCTTGTCTAGACAACAAATCTGTTAGGATGGTTTTGTCTGGAAAACAAACCGGGTACTTGGTAGACGGCCAGAGCTGTTGCTGTTCCCGGTATGCTAGTGTGGCCTTCATGTGAAAGAGTACTGCGCATGCATTGACGTCAGTGTTTGCCCCTGAAACGCCCTGACTCTGGTTTACACAGAGCTGCATGGAGGGGCACTTTAAAAACTCTCCACCCTGGATTTAAAAGTTTGCGGATTCAAGCACTCCGTATACTGTTCCCATGTAAACAGGAGGCCAAAACGCAATGATAACTCAACAGATTTGATGGTATTAGGCCTCGTGTAAACAGCCTCTCAGACTGGTCGGAATATGTTTATTTGAGTTCCTGGTTGAGATTCTGTGAAATATGGATCAGTGTAAGGCTGGTGAACACAATGTGAAGACATTCTGACAAAGAGCCTCTCAGGGATATAGATTTACATTTGACCTTGCTAAAATATCACCACTCCACGACTCAAACAGCGGAACAGAAGTGTCTAACTCTTTTATGTGAAATGGCTCTACATCCACAAGAGAGCAACACTCTTAATGTATTTACTGTGACTGATGTGCTGGACATTCACCACCCGGCTGCATCTCTGCATCAAGGACACAATCTGACTGCGCGGTGAATTATACAGCCAGTGAAAATGATGCGGTGCGCGGCAAATGCCTGCACTAAATATTTACAAAAGCCCCATAACTGATCTGAATGAGCCTTTTGAGAGTGACTCGGGAGGTAACACAATGGGTAGAGGAGTGACCTTGCAGGGAGGAAAGGGGGGGTTTCGGGGAAAGAAAGGCAGCAATTATGTGGCGGGTGAATGCCTCGGCTGTTGGGGAGCAGAGGAGGCTAAGACGGAGGGAGGGGCAGGGAGAGAGGGAGGGAGATCATCAGTCTGCAGTTCGCCTGTGGAGACACGAGGAGGGACGAGGAAGCAAAACATATGACATGATTTCCTCCCACCTTCAGCAACCTCACAGGCTGATCATTTGAAATAACTGTGTATGCAGTCATCGGTACACGGCCGAGTACAAACACCAATCGTAATGAAGTTGGGACGTTGTGTAAATAAAAATAAAAATACAGTGATTTGCTCGTCCTTTCCAATTTAATACTCCCACTTTTTAAGACCATTTCGGTACACTGCAAGGACTTTCAGGGATCTCATCTACAGTCCATCATAACAAAAGATCCAGAGGAATATCTGCACATAGGCCTAAATCCAACACTGAATGCCTGTGACCTTCGATCCCTCTGGCAACACTGCATTGAAAACCAACATCATTCAGCAAAGGGTACTATGTGGGCTCAGAAACACTTCATAAAACCATCACCGTCAGACGACCATGCTAAGACAAAGCCATATATCTGCAGCATTCAAAAACACAGCAAGCTTCTCCGGACCCGAGCTCATCTGAGATGCACTGAGGCAAAGTGGAAAAGTCTGCTGTGGTCTGAGCCCACATTCCAGACTGTCTTTGGACATCATGGATGCGGTGTATCCAGGCTAAAGAGGAAAAGGACCATCCAGAATGTTGTCAAGTTCAAAAGCATCTGTGATGGTATGGGAGTTGTTGGTGCCCATGGCATGGGTAACCTGCATATCTGTAGAAGCAGCTTTAATGCTGAAAGGTGAATATAGGTTTTGGAGCAACCATCCAACAGATGTCTAATTCAGGTATATTCAGGTTATTTAACTCAAAATTTAGATTCCACAGTGTCCATCAGTTTGTCTCTGTTGTGTATTGATTTGAAAATAGGATTTGCAAATCATCATATTCTGTTTGTACTTGTTCTACACAACGTCCCAACTCTACTGGAACTAGGTTTTGTATCTTAACTAACTAAAACAGTCTCACTTATAAAGAGGCTTCCTGGCACATTAGACAGTTTATTTTGGTCCGTTCTGACTTTGATTCAGATATCCCCAAGTGGCCTGGTGTCGAGGGAGCGCTGATATGATGTGCTTGGTTCTTCTGTAAGCCAGTTTGTCAGGTGTGTGTGTGTGTGTTTTTCGGGAGGTTGGGTGAAACGGCTTTTTTTCCAGAGTATCTGTTGGTCATATCAGGGGATTGCATCAAGTGAGACGACCGTGACAAGTGCATGGTGGAGTGCGAGCGTGCTCGTGTCAAGTGCGAGTGTGGCTGTCAAAGATATGGACAGGCACACTTGTTCTTTTATGAGCGGACCTGGGCGAGCTCCACTGGGACCTGATGTCAAAGCAGAGCCAGGAGAAGGAGGGGTGGGAGAGAGGAGGTAGCTGTAACAGAGTCCCCCAAATCAGAGACAATGCCTTTACTTCACTTGATTGGTATTCAATTATCTAAGGTCTTTGACGGATGCAAAAAATCCTCAATTATTTGGGAGGACTCTGCACAGACAAACCTTTTTAAGAGCTAAAATGCCACAAATAAGTCCTCACATCAAAATGTTTCTAACCATGGAAACAGACAAACAAGTCATCAGCACTGAAAAACACAAAAGTCAGTTGTTTTGGCTCAATTCTATCAGCTAATATCAGTCCCTAAAAGTCTGTCAGCTTGCTGAGGGTTAGGTGATTGGGTAAGGAACCTGGGTCCACCAGGGACCCAGGAGATGCACGGGCACATTACTCCTGGGCTAGGCCCGACAGCCCTAACAATATTTTGTTTTTGTATATTTGTTTTTTTTAGATTTGGTCCATGTATCGTTGGGCCTTAAAAATTGTCCTCAGGTGCAGACAGTTTGGCTTTTCCCTCTAAGTTCTTTCCCTTTAACTCTTCTTTGTTATTCGTTTTACTTTCCCTTTCTTGTCTTTGTCTTTTCTTTCGTTTTCCCTTGCTTTCATCTTGTGCTTTGCTCAGCTTTTCTTTCTGTGGCTACAAGAATATTGTGTGCAACGTTTCGACTTTTCTTTGTCTTCTTCAGGCAATTCTTGAGCCATTTTTTTTACTTTAGCTAGCTCTTCTTGGCTGCTTTTCTTATTTCTTTATTCTTTGTCTTCTTCTTTCTTTGTCTTTGGCACCCTCTTTGGTCTAGGGTTCGGGTTAGGGTTAGCTTAGCTTTGTGAGATGACTGTCAAAATAAATCTCCACATGTATTGTGTTGTTGGGGACTTGGATGACAGACACATCAGTCAAAGCAAAAAGAAAAAAAAAAGACCAGAGCACTTTCTAATCTCAAAGAGCAGAGGAAAGAGACGAAAAACTTCCACTAAGATATTCACAAAAATGTCAGGTAAGATGTCAAAATTTGAAAAAACTGCCCTATAGCACAAATATAGGATTGTACACTCACCAAAATATGATCAAAAACTCCATTGTGACAGAATTATTACTCCCTGAAAATATGATAACGATCCGTTCATCGCTTTTTGTGATCTTGCTAACAAACATAACCTCTTGTCACACACACACCGTTGAAAATATGCACACAATTCTAATGGCCTTTCATCATGAAGATGTCTTTGAGCTGTACACCAAATATGACAATGGTTGAATTCACACATTTGGAAAAATTGACCCAAGTATAACGACTGGCAAAAGTGTAAAATGATCTTTTGGCTAATTAATTCAAAAAGGCGGATTTTCTGAAATGCTGACTGTGTTGTGCAGGTCTTTGGTATGGCCCATGCTCTTACAGATTAAAAGTTAGCCAAATAAATGAGGTAGGCCCCTCAGACAAGGGCATATATTATGTCTCCAGGAGAAAGTGACTTTCCAATGATTGAGCTGGCCAACCAGAACCCTCACATGAATAATTAAAGAAGTAAAAGGCAGCCTATTAGGTCACTTAGTTTGAACAGCCTGTGTGATATGGCTGGTAGAAGAGATTCAAATCACAGCTGAGAGTCAACTGAGGACGCATCAATGCTGCAGCACAAGAAGAGGCATACTCAATCATAAATATTACACCGAGCGTAACCTTTCAAGTGTAGCATTTCAGAGTGACATTTGGACAACCGAGAGTGAACCGTGGATGGATTTATTGAGGGGATATTACTTGAAGCAAAAATTCATGTCGAAACAAGATGAGGTATTGACTTTTATTCATCAATCTATAAGTAAACTAGCGATGCTCCCAGAGCACAAACCTCCACTGAGGCATTTCCAACATTTTCAGACCAATCTTTCCCCTTAAAGTGGGCTCCTGGATCCTCCTTGGATAACCACCAAGCTCTAAATACTTCTCCTTTGTGCCATAACATTCCCTGATATTGTCATCAAAATCTTGTCATAACTTTTAGTCTCCTTCCTAATAGACAAACAAATTCCAGCAAAAACAGAAGGGTTTTGACGTGGATTGAATGAATACAGGTCCAAAAGTTGACCAAAGTATGACAACTGAAAAAAAGAGTCAAATTAACTTCTGTTGATCTACTCAAAAAGGTAGATTTTCCATGTCAAGGTTTGGCACCTGACATCATATCACACAAATCCGCCAAAATTCCCACTGACATCAATGCAGCCACTTAAAACGTCCCACTTTTCCCTGATAGAGTCTTGGCTGGTCCATGATGGGTCTGCTCACTCTGACAGTCATAAAATGTAAACTTCAGACCATGTTTGTCTGAAAATTTTTGGCATCAACTTTCCTCTTAACAAAGTTTCTAATTCAAACTTACAAAAACAACATTCATGGCAGACTAAAAGTCTGGGACAAATTTTGTGGCATCAGTTTGGCAACCTCAATCCACCCAAGTGCCTCCACATCCTCGATGCTACATGTGAAATCCTTCTGGATCTCGTTCCAGAGGAAAGCTGATTTAAGGAGTTGATCTGAGCCCAGTGTGGGGCAACGCCATCCCATTGTTCAGAGCAAGGCCAAAAGTTCACTGCCTTCAGCTCTGGACGTATGGCTACTGTTTTTACAGCCTCTCTGGGCACACCCAGGAACTATCATTTGTCTCGGGGAAAGCAGTAGGGGGCTCATCGACAATTCCACACATCCCCTCTTTGTCTCTGTACAAGGGGCCCTTACATTCGAGGGGAATGATTCGACTCCAGCATTACTTGTCCCCCTTTTCCCCTACCTCCTTCCTGTCTTCCAGTTTCTTTAACTCACACCTAAATTTCTTCCATCCTCTGAGGCCCAGCACACTTAATTCCATTGCTTCTTCTTTTTGACTTTGAATCGATGTACACCCCACTGAAACTGGCAAAGACAGGAAGTATATTCCCCTGCTTTGAAGCGTGCCTCTCTTGATTTAGCAGGAAACTGGCGGGTGGCGGAACATGTTGGCTCGTTCCTAGACGTGTTTGATGTCTAGACGCGGCTTGAAGTTGTGGAGTCATGGGGGACGTCTCTGATATTTAACATGGTAGCTAGGGGGTAATGTACTGTGAAAACATCACTAATCTTTCTTGTATCGAAACTTCATGAGAGGTCAGCTCAGGCTCAAACAGAATTGTGAAATTGTTGCTCAAAATACTGTTGACTCACATATTCCTCTTTTAATGCACTATAGATTAACGTTTGTGTTTGGCCAAATGCTTGTACCAAAGCAGATACCGTTTTTTGATGTCTTAAAAGTGAACTATCATGTTTTTCCACTTTTCTGACATAAATATTGTTACAATGTTGGATACTTGTGTTAAACAAAGCATCGAATGATGAGGTTCATGCATTTGGAAGTGAGCCCTGCTGTACCTTGCTGGATTAGCTGGAAGGACAAAGCCTTTCTGGCATAACTTGACTATGCAGAAGTCAGAACAGCAAGAGCAAGCAACAGTTTATTTATCTGTGTCGTATGCTGCCCAGGTAAGCAGGAGATGACCATAACAAGTTATGGCTAATGTTACTTATCATCTAGAGACGTCTTGAAAAAACCTCTGTTCTGGAAACTTCAGGCCGTCAAGTCTCTACCTCTGGACCAGATTCAGGATCCAACATATACGGCTGTGTTTCAAAATGATACATTTTTAAAAGAGAAATTCTGATATTGTAAGTTGACTATTTACTCTCAACTCCCACATCTGCAATAGGAGGAGGTGGGACTCAGCGGAGTGGACTCGGCGAGAGGCATGCACGTAGGAGGTCAAAGTAAAATATGCAGACCGTTCTTGCGGGATAAAGGAAATTCAAAAAAACTGTGCAGCAAGAGACACAGCCTCCTGAAGTTCTTCAAAGCTTTGTATGTGGCTAATCATGTGCTAATCATGCTTTAAAGGAGTCTAAAAATCAAATGCAAATGCCCAAAAATTTGAATAATAGTTCCCTTTTAATATAAAACTCTGCTGAGAAGTAATCTCGTAGTTTCAGAGTCCAAATACGTCAACCCCTTTTGCCATGATTTAGTCATATGCAGATGACACTTTAATTTATATCAGCGGTTGCAGAAATCATGACTCCTGTTTCATGGTAAATTATATTTAAGTAGAAAATGTATTCACAGAATGTGCATCCACTTTGAGAGCATTTCAAAAGGGACTCTCAAAACTTACAAAAGGGGCTTCTTGTCTCTCGCTAGAAACCTGAAGAAGTTTATTCTTGGAAGAAACAATTTTACATATTAAAGGTGGATTTACATCCGAGCATGATGGTCCATTTGAACCAAAATCTGGTATGCTTAGGTACATAGTTTGAAAGCATGGGTCTCAGATTATCCTAAGTAAGAGTATATCTGCAGGTGATCAGAACCAAACAAAGAACAAACAAAGAACGTGAAACAAAACTTGATCTAAAAAGGAACATACCCTTGGTTAAGGTTCTTGAAGGCACTGAACCTCAAAAGTCCGAACTATGTCCATTTGGATCAAGCTTTGGATAACCATGATATGGATGAACAAGAAAGCACAAAGCAGCGCACTGTGGATTAGATTTAACCTGACGTCAAAGAACCAACAGAAAGCAAACACGGCGCTCACAGCATCTGTGGACAGAATGTGGCTTAAGTTAGAACATCTTATGGCATCAGCCAAAGCAGCCAGAAAACCCTAAAGTTGTGGTTAGCATCAGCCCCAAAGACTGGATGGACTGCTCAGAAAAAGATCAAGAAGGTCTTTCAGAAGCAAAGCAAGATCATCCTTGGACAGAAGTTGTTTTATCCATGCTTACTGCCCAGACTAACCCACAAGATCCGACTAAAGCTGAGGAAAAATACGCCACAAGCTCTGCATAAACTTTTCACATAAATAAATCAACAAGGTCTAAATTAATGGTTAGACTGAGTAAGTTCTCAAACTTCCGCATCATGTTAAGAGAGACTGTTATGTAACATCAAGCTTTTCCGAGTTCAACTCCTTAGAAAGTCCCATAAGTAAGATCTATTGAGTGGGATTCTTTGCTCTCCCTAATGTTATTTCGAGAGGGAAATATGAGGTTTTTCAGCAGACCTGAACTTAATGGAACCGAATTGGTCCTCTCTAGTGTTCACAACACAGTTCAAAGTGAGATTTAATGATTGCAAAGACCAAAACAGTGAGTTGAAGATGATTTGCGAGTGGGTTGACTACTCTTAAATCATTATAAGAGTCATCATAGACCAGATTTCTCTTTCCACTTACCAAAAATAAACTTGATTTATTTCATAGTGCAGTCTGATGGTTTTGCCTACTCACTCTTCTGTGCCGCATCCCAAACCCTGTCCAATATCTCAGCCTTCAAATCAAAATATCTCATGGCAAAATGCACAGAGGCGAAGGCACAAGATCTCCTTTTACATCCAAGTCTATCATCAGCTTTACAGGCGACAGCAGATGCAAAAAAAATACTATCTTGCTATCCGGGGCTCCAGCGGACTGATGGACTTAAAATCAATTTTCTCCCCTTTGCCTTCCTAGGATACTTCCTCTGTCTGCCCCTCTGAACGTCTTGTGAAGTTCACATTGAGATTTGAAGTTTTTAAGGAATATGTCTGGGATATTTTGGGATGGGGTTTTCAAAAAAGGAGAACGCCATTGGTTTTCATGTTCTTAATAGCAAATCCAACAACCTTTTTGGCTCAGGCTGTACTGCTAAACATTTTATGACTGTCTGCCAACGCCGGCAAGAAGAACAAAGGCGTTCATTAAAGTTTCAAAGATATCAAATAGAAAAGAGAATTCCTTACATCTAAGCTGGTCTCATTGTCACATAGATAAGTGCACTTTGAATTTGAAAATAAAATAGTATAAGCAGTAGATTTTGAACATGAATGATCTCACCAAAGGGATCATTAATTTTTTATCCCTGTGCCAGATTTCAGGTTTGATCTGCTGAGGATTCAGATATTTGCAAAGGAGTTGTTTATCCTAACATGCAAAACCTCCCACTGGAGGAAAGGACTGGGTAAAAATATCCACTAGATGAAAACTGATGATCATGCCAGTTATGTTGGTGGAATAAACCATCAGGGGAAGTAACTCCTGATCCATAAAACAGTCATTTGACTGCATTTTAAGGTGGAGTTTGAAAATATTTGACTGCATAAATGAAGGCTAAATGTTTGATCACTACCATATTAACCCCGGGTTCATAAAAAACTAGAATGATATGTTAAACATAGTTTAAGAGGGGGAGTTAATTTTTGTTGCCGTGGCATCAAAATTTAGGGATTACCAAAGAATATATGGTTTAATTAATTGGGAATACCAAGTTTCACAGTAGATCATCCTCTTATTGTGAAGATGATAGAATAAATAAAACACATTGTGGCAAGTGAGGAAAACACTAAAGTTGTTGGCTACGACCATCCTTGTAAAGTAACTGGATGAATAAAGTCAACAGCTACATCATCTGTAAACAGTGGATTTCTATTTACTGTTTAATGCCAATCAACTGCACAGATTACAAGGTATTCAAGCTTGGATCAACTTGGCAAGCAAGTTTCATGTTGGCAAACTATTTGACAATTCCTTAAGGCGGTCCAAATGCACATTTATTAGATACAGGACTGTGAAAGTTGGGCCTCCTACAAGGGCCAAGAAATGCAAGCAAAACCATAAATCAGTGAACTTTGGCTTGGAATTGGCCAAATGCAACAACAATTAGCAAACTAACGTAGCCATATCTAGCAGGGATTGGATAGTGCCAGAATTGCTGGAATCACCAGTTTTTTTTTTTGTTTGTTTTTTTTAACCCTCATTTAACCAGGAAGGTCCCATTGAGATTAAGAACCTCTTTTTCAAGAGAGTCCTGGCCAAGAGGAAGCAAGGTTACACAGTAAAACGATGCAAATTTACAATCAACAATTGAAATCGTGACAAGAATCAATGCTGTGTTCCATTAACCTCGGAACTGGGAACTGGGAGTGACGTCATCTCCGACTTATCGGCATTCCAGTTGAAGTTGGAAAAAACATGCCGATCTACCAGGCTGTTGTTAGCTGTTGTTAGCATGTCCTGCGTTGTTGTTCACAAATATCACATGAAGAATGTTGAAGAATGTGATTTTCACTATGGCAGCATTTTTGTAAATGTGTCTAACAATATGATGTATACAGCTGATTTAGAGCGACACATCCCAGTCAGAAGTGCAAATAAATTGATTATTACAAGAGCTAAATAACTGTTCACACTGGGGGCAGCCAGCTTTGATTGTCAACTCGGGGGTGGCGAGGTTTCCCCAAGTTCCCAGTAGGAAATTCCGACTTCTGGGGGGCATTCCAGTTGCAGTTTCCTACTCGTAACTCGGAAATTCCGACTTCCGACTACAACTGGAATGCACCACAACGCCTCTCCAAGTGATCAAATTACAAATGTAGGAGGGCAGTAGTCCAAGCATGGCTTTGTAAATAAAGCGTACCAATGTACCAGTCTCCTGTTGGACTAAGATGGCCATCCAACTCAAGAATACAGTGCACAATGATGGGTCAAGGCTCTACAGTTGGTAATGAACCTCAGTGATGCATGATACGCAGCGTCGATCTTTTGGATACGTTGATCTGAGGCAGTCATATACAACAAATCTCTGTGATCTAAAATCACTAAAAATGTTGCAGTGGTAAGACGTTTTTTGGACTCGAAAGTAAAACAAAACAAAAAATCCCAATTTCAGCCGGAGTTTTTTTGAGTTCGAGAACAACATCAGTCTAGTCGTATCAGCATTAAGAACTAGTTTCGGCTCTTGAAGTGCGTGTTGGACAACAGCAATAGCTCTCTGTAAAGATTCAATGGCCAAAACAATATGAGGATTATGGTTGCAAATGTCTTTTATTTGAGCACCATCAGTATAACTTTATCCTTACTTTAAAACTCAAAATACTGCCAAACTGATTCAAGACAAGTAATGTTATAAGTAAAGCTAGGAGTGTAATGTCATGTAACATTGGACCACATGGCAGGGACAAAGACTGCAAGTCCACCTAACTTTAGTTGTGAAAGTGGCTTTAAGGTTTACATAGATATCTCCATATTCCTGTAGTTTTCATTGGATGTAAATATGTCCTATTGTAGAAAGGAATGTCAAAAAGCCTGTGCTGCCCATCCACTCAGTCCTCAACAGTGGTGTAAAAAGTCCTTGAAACCCATACTTGAGTAAAAGTAAAGATATCTTATATAAAATATACTCAACTAAAAGTGAAAGTCACTCATTAAAAAATCACTTAAGTAAAAGTCTTAAAGTAGCTACTATTAAATGTACTTAAGTATTAAAAGTAAAAGTACAAACAAAGAGAACAGGTACAAATAGTTGTTGCTCTCCCAAACTTTATTAAGTTTAACTCTTCCTCCCTCCCTCAGCTCCCTTCACCTCTTACTCCCTCTCTCCATTCCTCCCTTACGTACAGTTCACAAACTTGCGGTTCATCTACAGCAGAAGTTGATTTTCAAAATTGCATGAGTTCAGTCGTGCCCTTCGCGGGCTGAATACAAGTCCTGCAATGCTAAACAGTCGTCCACAGGCTGCAGAAGCAGGCAGAGGTGTGTTCAGCTTCATGCAAGAGCACGAACAGTCCATACAGTCCTCTTCAAAATAAAATGTGAAAATAAGTGTCATTTACAGTCATGGAAAAAATTATTAGACCACCCTTGTTTTCTTCAATTTCTTGTTCATTCTAATATCTGGTACCACTAAACGTATAATACAATGAACACAACAAAAAATGCAGCTGGTCACATAATACTTTATGTCCTATTTGACATTCTTAAGCTTAATTGATTCCCAGGGTATATAAGAGGCCATTTCATGTCACAAGCAGCACTGCACATGCAAAGGCCTAGAGTGGTTTCCTGCTTACATTCAAGCCGTAGCACAACTCAGAAGTTGTCAGCTCTCACATAATGCCTAAAACAAAAGAATTATGTGAAGCCACAAAGGCAGCCATCTTGGCACTGCTAGAAATTGGCATGAGTGAGAGACAGGTAGCGAAAAAACTGAAGATCTCCAAGACAGCCATTCATTACAACAACAAAAAACAAGCTGAACATGGCACTACCAAATTGCTACCTGGCCGTGGCAGAAGCGTCTTTCTACCCCGCGAGATGACCGTGCACTCATCCGTTCCTGTGTCAGGAATCGTCGTCAGACCTCCAGGGACCTTAAAATGAGTGGGCACTGTCAAGAAATGTGACTTGTTCAGCAAGGACAGTTCGAAACCGACTTGTTGAAGCTGGTTTGAAGTCACACAGAGCACACAAGAAGCCCTTCATCAATGAAAGGCAGAGGAAGGCCCGGTTACTCTTTGCTCGAGACCACAAGGATTGGACTGTTGATGATTGGGCTAAGGTTCTCTTCAGTGATGAATCCAATTTTGAATTGATGCTCCAGCCAACTTACTGGTTAGGAGGAAGCCTGGAGAAGCTTACAACCCAGACTGTCTTGCCCTACAGTAAAACATGGGGGTGGATCAGTCATGATCTGGGGTTGTTTCAGTCTGAGTGGAACAGGGCAAATGCAATTGTGTGAAGGCCGAATGAACCAGGTCATGTACAGGACTACCCTTGAAAACAGTCTTCTTCCATCAGCTGGAAAACTCTTTCCTGCCTCGAATGACTGGATTTTCCAACAAGACAATGCCCCTTGCCACCGGCAAGGTCAGTTAAACCTGGATGGAGAACCACAACATTAGCACCATGCCTTGGCCTGCTCAATCACCAGATCTTAATCCAATTGAAAACCTGTGGAAAATCATCAAACTCAAAATGGAGAACCACAAGCCCAAAAACAAAGAAAATTTGTTTGAATTTGTCCAACAGGAATGGGCTGCTGTGACAGCAGAACAATGTCAGAAGCTGGTGGAGAGCATGCCAATGGCTGCAGTCATCAAAAACAATGGTTATGCAATCAAGTATTAACTCTTGTGTGTATCATGTGTTTAAAGCAAACAGAAAAGAAAACATGGAATGCTTAAAAGTAGTGTTTTTGGCGGTACAATGCCATAGCTATTGATGTAAGAATTTAAGTAATTTTGGTTATTATCAAGAAAACCATGGAAAATGAATAGTTCTTAGTTCTTAAATTAAACTCTCATGAGCTATTTTTGTTGTTATCATTATAATTGTCCAAACAAATGTACCTTTAGTTGAGCCAGGCATTAAAATTAACAAGAAATTGAAGAAAACAAGGGTGGTCTAATAATTTTTTCCATGACTGTATATTCACATTTTACTATGTAGTGAGTAACGAAGTTGACAATTTAAATGTAACAAAGTAAAAGTATCATTTTTTAATTTTTAATGTAGTGAAGTAAAAGTAAAAGTTGCAAAAAACATATAAACTCAAGTAAAGTATAGATACTCCCAAAACATACTGAAGTACTGTAACTAAGTACTATTACTTCGTTCCTTTACACCACTGGTCCTCAATGCTAGTTAAGGATATATAATAAGCAAGAACCATGGCTAAATGTTTCAAATGAGTGGGGAAAAAAGTTCAGAAGTTGTGTGATTGCACACCCTACTCTTTTTCAAAAGCTTGTGAGGAAACTCCATTTGCGATTGCAAAGCCTGTAGTCTTCACTCCTTGACTGCAGTATGGAAACTAAAATGTTTAGATATTATATAATAAAGGTAATTTAAGATCCCAATAAAGCCGAATTCTTTACAACGTTGCAATAAAAATGAGATTTTCTCAACACTGTTTGGCCCAACACTAATGTCAGTTTAACCTGACGTCCTGAAGATGTGACGTAACACATGACAAAATGTCTAAAGGTGTTTTAGGACAGCTTATGGAGGACCTGCAGTGAAACCTCTCTTTTCTTATGCCTCCACTTTGCCAATCTCTCACACATTAGAAGGCTCAGCATGAGAACAGAGACTAAAAATGTGACTTTGACAGCAACGAAGAGCCTCATTAACTCCACAAATGACGCAGAGCACATCTACCTCTCAAAGGAAATACGTAAAGGACTGTGGCCACAAAGGGCTTGATGCTAACGGTGTGATCTTTACAGTTATGGAGAACAGGTTTAGTCCGTTGAAAGAGCACATCAAAATAGATCAAAGAGGAGCAAATGGGTTTAATAGCACATTGATGGCGGCCTGGGTGCGACCGGGGCCGCGTTGACCCCATTTTGGCGGCGACATCAGGAGGGCCATCTGAGGTCCGCGCTTAATGCCGCAGCGCTAATCGCCTCAGAATCGACCACCGCGCTGCTGTGTGTGAGTTTATGGGAGTGGGTGCGTGCATGCAAACATCCATCGAGTCAAGCAGCTCTGTAATTAGCCAAAAATGAAAAGCGTCAGAGGGGTTCAGATGTTTGGCAGGTACTCATTAATTGCTGATGGGAACGCGGGGAGGATGGGGGTCAGTTCATGTTCTGGCTGTTATCTCACAGAAAGGTACCGGTGATTGTCATGTAAAGTGCATGTTTTTGATTGGCGGGCTTTCAGAGCATTGTGGGAATGATTGCCATTTGAGGAGGTTTGGCAGGCTCACAGGGGAAGATTTTTACACTGAGGGAACGAGTTCTTCTGGGACAATTAGCAGGTTTGTCATTAATCTGTCAGAAATTTTGACAGCTGACGTTTGGGCTTGTTTTATAACTGTGCTGCGTCAAAATGACAACTCTATCGTAACAATCAAAGGACCAGGCGAATGAAAAGTGATTTTGAACAGGTGAAATATGAAAATTCTCAAAGTACATGCTGAGTAAGATCATACTGGGACGATTGGAGTCTGCCTTTATTTTTCAGAGTTTTAAAATCAACACTTGCCCAATATGGGTGTTTAAAGCTTCTGCTATTCCAAGGATATCAAAGAACTATCAATATCATTAAATTGTTTACCAGTACCATTAAAGGTTTTCATTCTGGTATTTTGGTAACCGGTATTACCTTCTTCCTTTTAACAGCTTGGTCCATACTGGTGCAACAAACATCCCAACAAGGGAAAATACTAAGTTTTAAGTGATATCATGTAATAAAGAGAAGTTTAGGATGGAAAATATCCTTTGTAGTAAAAAGAAGTGTAGTGACTGGAGGAGTTCAATAAAGCGGTCAAAGCCAACCAAACAGAGGTTGCTTTTCCAACTGGAAACATGTCCACAGGGAACCAAGACTTAAAGAGTCTAAAAAACCCAAAGGACGTCAGATTCTTCCCAAAAGGTCCCTGCTTGGGCACACCATTTCTTACAGCACAGGGACTTTGGGGGTTTGACTTGCAGGGCTGAATATTTCATTTGGTTGATTAAACATAGCAGTTAGATGACTCTTTCTCATGTCAGCGGGCTAATTTGTCTATTCTTCACAGGTCTTGAGTGCTCCTTGGATATGCAGACTACAAAGTACTGGAGGGACCTTCACGTAACCCTGAAAAGTAGATCCTTGGACTTCATGTTCTGGTTACTTTAGTGGGGGAGCAGCTTAAGGGATGAAGCTCGTGCCGTGGGGAAAGAAAGGTACCTGGGAGGATGTGATTAATGAAGTTGAACAGAGGATTCTGACGGACTGTCTGTTCTCATAGCTCCAGAGCTTCCCATAAAACTTTACATTTAAAGATACTTTTGGATACTTGTACCATTTGGGCCTCAGACTTTGTCTCTGAGACAAGCCACTATGTCTGACCAAGTGAAAGCGTCAAAAAATGCTCCAAGAGGGTCATACCTGAGGCAACAAAGAGCAGAAAGAGGAGGTGCTTCAGGAATTAGAGCTACAATGGCCAGAAGCAGGTCCAACCTGACACCGGCATCTCTCCAGCGCCACGGGAATCATGAGCGCTCCATGGAAATCAAGATGAGCGCCTGCCTAATACTTCCCCGAGAGCTGGTGTGATGGCATTTCTCACTCTAACATCCAAATTTTGAGGTCCAGATGGAGCCACTTAAATTTTCCACAACTTCCTTGGCTTGGTCTTAGCAGGTCTGTGACAGCAAAGTGGCTGTCAACCCTCCAGGCTGTAGAAGGGTTCTCAGGGGGTTGAGCTCTTCCGAGGTCAGACTTGGAGGGAAAACGATCAGACCCCAATGCTCTGACTAGGGCTGGGTATCAATTTAGATTTTCTGGATCGATTTGATTCTATATTACAAGATCTCATATCAATTCGTGTCACAATTCGATTCGATATTTATTCAGTCTGGGATATCTCAGTTAAAATAATTCTGTGAATTGAAAAAGTGACCTGATTAAAAATCATTTTTACATCAAGAACTGAACCCAAAGCAGCGTCATTAATCATATATTAATGATATACATTAATGTATATTCTGCTTATTACTTGTTTTTGTCCAACTCGTCTTTTCCTTTGTGCTTGTTAAATCCGAAACGCGTCTTAACATCAGCTTATAAACTCGCCGGTGCTGCCCATATAGTGCTACTCACGTCCGCCATGTTTGTTTGACTGCTTGCAGTAACAGTTGAATGGTGTTCATTATGTCTTTACGTTACATAGATATAGTTCTCTTTCTTTTATCTCAGACGTAGATATTTCACGTACCTTGACCTGTTCGGCGGAAACTTCTGCCTTCCTCAGAAGTGTCCCCAGTTGATAGGTGTGACGTGTTCCACCTATCAGCCAACACCAGCTGATTTAACACGTCACACCTATCATCAGGTGACACTTCTGAGGAAGGCGGAGCTTTCCACCAAAACCTGTCAAGGTACGTGAAATATCTACATCTGAGATAAAAGAAAGAGAACTATATCTATGCTTGCAGTAACATCTCAGGAGATCTTGTTCAGTGGAAAGCTGCACTAAACGCTGATCACGCGAGACTAGCAGGGTTGATACCACAGGCTGCTTCTCTGCACATCCGATGAAGTAGGAACTACCCAAGTTAAAAGACTGATCTTTGGATTTTATGATCCAACGATGAACCTTTTTAAAACCCAGCCCTAGCTCTGACAGGCATAAACAGGTGAATTTGAGGTCTCTTATTATTTGGCAGATGCGTTAATAAGAGCAAATGTTGAAGCCAACTGCTTGTGTCTTGTGAGTGTCATCTCATGGGAAACCCTGCAATTGCATGAATGGTGGAAATTAAGGGACAGTCTTGGCTGGAACTCAGCTGGAATTTGTCTGGGAGGGGAAAACTGAAGTGGCTTTTCTGTATATGGAATGGGCCATTGAATCTTAAGCAATATAGCAAAAGTTGCATACAAACTTGATAAAAAAAACAATAAAAAGTCAATTCAAAAGTGCTAAGTCTTGTCTGAAAGCAGTACGGGAAAAGCACTTAAACAAAAAATGCCTGAATTATACTGAGTGAAGACTTGATCCTGGTTCTTAGGTGTTCTCAACAGGACAAATTAGTCTTTCCTGAGGCCAGCCCCTGTCTTAAATAGGCCCTAAAGCAGAGCTAAATACCCTGAAACTAAATACCGCATTGACTCCAGCTCTTAAAGAACAAAAGGGCATGATATCATCAATGTTAATGAACCAAAATCTGCAAACCAAACTTATTTAAGCATGCAAAAGCCTTGTTTGCAGTCAACAAATCAGCAACTATTACACCCCTTTCCCCGTCTCGCCTCAACCCCCACCTCTTTATCTCTCACTCAGCAAATAATGATTCAATTTGCATTCCAATCAACTGCGCGGGACCATAACCACAATGAATAACCCATCATGTGTCATGAATTATGGCACCAACCAGCTTTACCATATGATGTTCATACATAATTAGGATGAATCGCAATAAACAAGCCATACATTACTGGTGACATATGTGAGGGGGGCCCCACTTTGGGATCGCACTGGAAGGGGGAGAAAGGAGAGGAGGGGGTGTTCTTGGCTTACCTAGAGGAGAGAGAGAGAGAGAGAGAGAGACATATCAGATGTCAGTGTCATGGAATACATATTTAATATCCCCGAAGGGTGGAACAAGCAGACGATGCGGCAGCATGAAGTGTAAATACAGTGAAGGGATAAACTTTGCTAGCCAACCCGCGGCTAAAATTGCACTTTTTCCGTAGTTGTTGCAGTGAGTTACACACAAACATTAGGTCACTACTTTTAGGGGCAGGGAATGGCATCTTGTGTGCAACAAGACTTTGGCTTCTTAGGACTCCTGACAGCACTAACAGCAGCAACTAATCCCAGACGAGTGCCCAAGACTTTCCAGTGTGGCATGAAGAGCCCAAAACTTCGGAACGGTCCGAGTGGTGAATCGAAACAACGTCTAAACATAGAGAAGTTTAAGTGAACGTATAAAATCCTGGGCCAGAGAGTTCCAGACTTAGCCTAAAAGTTCCTAGCAAGAAGTCTTAGCTAAGGAGTGATTCCAGAACATTCTCAGAGAACTTTGAGCTAGGAAAGGACAGAAACTCTTTGCTAGGTATAAGTCATCATTTCAAAAGCTGTGATTGGTTGATCCTAAAAGCTAAAATAAAAAAAAACATACTTTTGGTGATAATGGGCAAAGGATGGACCCTCAAATCCAAAAAACTTAACCGTAGAAGCCAATCTTTAGAAGACTATGTAACTGCAAATAATATTTCACATCAAGAAAATATCTGTTTAATGAATAGTATGCTATACTTAGAATTATCACACAAAATGTGTGAACACTTTGGGACTACTGGCACAATATTCACATAGTGATAGTTACTTTTATTTGCTTATATTATTTGCCATGCTGGTAATTTTTGCACTTTCAACTTTTCAGCGCAGTTTGGTATTAACAAGGGTAAAATGGCAGCTCTCAACGATCTCTGTGATTGCCAAGCAGCCAATAAGAAGCAGGGTCGGTTGGCTTTCAAATCTACCACAAACCACAAACATGTTTCCTGCACGATCCAATCTGTAGCCTTTCATTAATTCACTGTCATCCAGTGTTTGGAGAATACTTCTCCTGCCTCTTCCATCCACCATTTTGTCCTCTGTTTTTATAGGGAACTCCGAAGCCACTTAAAAGTCCTCTTGTTGTTTTAATTTTGTTATATGTTTAATTTTTGTTCATATAAAGAGATAAAAAAAAAGTTTAATAGTTTAATATGAGGGTGCACTGGAAATATACTTGTGAATGGAAAAAGCCCCGTGTGGCCACATGTAGAACTGCAGCTGTTGGGTTTTTCCAGTTTTCCAAGTAAGAAGTGGAAGCTTTGAAAGGCTTTAGATCTTTTCAATTCCGTAAAAAAGAGCAAAAATTGCAAATGGGGATGCCCTCACTGATCGAGCCCCCTAGTGGCCTCTTTGGGAACTACATCACTAAACATGTCTGTAGAGCTGAAAAAACACAAGTCTATGATTGAGAAAAAAGAACTTAGAATGAATTTGCATCAGTTACATCTGCTTTTTTAATCCTTTGACTGGCATTGTGACCGCACGGTTGACTTATTTTGCCTCCATATTGCTGTATTTAAAACTCTTGAAGCTTATCTTTGGCTTTTTATCCTTACTCAGCTCTTTGAATAGTGTATGTAACGCTAGTTATATCCACTGCATGGTGCTGCAATACATAAATATCATTGTGCTGACAGCTCCTCAGAAACTCACTGAGAAAGTGCAAAGCTATTTTAACAAATTCTGCTCTGTGGTGCCTTATATGTTTTTTTTCAGAACTTAAGAAATTAAAGCTGCAAGCAGCATTGGACAGTTGTCCCGTTGACCTTCATTTTGAGGGTTTCACCCCTTTTCATCCCTTTAAACTGCTCTAAGTTAGATTGGTTTATTTCTGCAGCTCATTCCCCCATTCATTTGAATGAGAGGAGCAGCGAGGCCTGTTTCAGGCATGACAAACTTTGAAGGCTTGTCATTTGGAAACCATTTGAGAAACAACAAATCCCTTCATAACTTGTTTATCAATGTCTCCTCTCTCATCCGTCCGCATTTCAAGCTGATCCCATTTACGGTCTAGGAGGAGATAATTTTTCCATCCGGCATATATTTCCCTTGAAATTTTATTTTGAAGGGCAATTTACTGGCTTCCTGTTTGAGATAGGTCAGGGGTGTCAGCACGTGAATTGTGGGTCCTGATGAGATGAACATTTTGACGTTGGTTTCATCTCTCTGCTACATTTCTAGTGGAAGTTAGAGCCATTTTAGTGGTGTTTGTCCATAGGTGGCACTAGAGAGCACATTTTGGCATGTTGGGGGGGGGGGGATCTTTTCATTTTATCAAATTTTTCTGCATACTGGAGGTGTGTGCCCGCTTTGGTGAGTTTTTGAGCATGTTTAGGGGTTTAAATTTTGGGCTCCAGCCGGAAGAGGTCCTTCCCCTTTGGGTGAGGACCCAAATAAGAAATCATCCTTGCCCAGAATAACCCTGAACAAATAAGTCAACCCACAAGTTGACCTGTTTATCTGCTTCCTGATTGGTTGATCTGAGAAACAAAACCTAAAATGTTGCTAAATAAGGAGGCAGGAACACAATTTTACCAACAAATTATGTTTTGCAAGTGAATTTCTTAATGTGGAAGTCAAAGGGAGTATTGGGGATTAACCAGTTGATGGAGCCAGACCCATGTGGCCACTTGCAGAACTGCAGCTTTAAGCTCTTCTGCTTCATTCAAAGCCCTGGAGGCTTTTCTTAGGCGAAAAAATACATTTGAAAATGCTATTTGACAGTCCTCTACTGTCAGCCGGGTGATTTGTTTCAGGCAAAAAGCAATTTTCTTTCACAAAAGTGAATCTGTTGGCTCACAGATACGGGGCAGGGTTGCAGATAGCGGGATCACCATCAGAGCAATTCTCAGACACTTCAGAGCATTTACACATGGTTGAAACAGCACGTCAAAGACACACAAACACACACTTCCTCAAAGCTGCGGATCTCTGCAGCAAAAATAGGCCAGCTAAGTAAATAAGCCACTCTGATCTTTATTTCAAAGGAAGACATATGATGTTTATCGCAATGAAGTAAATTCAGAGAAATATGTCAAAAAGCCGCCATGCAGCGAAGGCGAAAGTGAGAGAAGGGGAAAGCTGGATAAAGTGAAGGAGACAGAGGCAGGGAGGTTGTGATAGTGTGTGTTGGCTGGAATGAAAGAATGACACGGCAGGAGCAGGGCCGCCTCAGGGTTCCTGCCGCGCACCCATTGATTTCTCATTAGTAAATTCAGGCCTCGATTTCATCAGGCCGGAGCGAAGAGAGACAGCTAACGAAGGCATGGCAGGTACTTTGGTCTTATTTCCCCGCCAGAGGGCAAATTTCCACTCTGCTTTAGCTGGTGATTAGGAAAAGAGGGAAGAGTAACGAAGCTTCCCACCCCGCCCCTGGAATCCGAACCCCCCAGACTGCGGGGCTTTTTGACCGGTGGGTCTCTGCCCAATTAGCCCATCCCGCAAAAACAAGATTTCCTGGAGCGTAGTTTTCTGGAGAGATTGATGCTTCATTAGTGAAAGCTCCGAGTATTGTTCTTGCATCTGCGAGGGGAGTCCTGCAACGCAAAGGACTTACAAAAGACGCCAGGTATTAGATGCGGCCCATTTGCCTGATCCCGTTTTGAAAAAGTAGAAAAAATTAATTGTCTGGAGAGCTGCAGTGATTTTTAATGTGCAGTGAGGCAGTACAAATCAACTTCCTGTTGTAATTCCTGGAGTGTTGAGTCTAACTTGGACCGTGCAGTGCAGCTGGATCATCCTGATTTAATGTCTGTAATCGAGTGGATCCACGTCGCCAAGCACCAATCTACAACTGTTTTTGTCCCAAAGTGGTACGGCCCAATCAGAGCCTTTAAAAGCAGGAAGAGGTGGGAGCTACGAGCGACACGACAGCGGTGGTTAGCATAGATGCTAACAGCTTCAGTAGCAGCTTTCTCAGCATTTCTTTAACAAATGTGGAATAAACATGACTGAGAGCATTTTTGATAGGAAAGATATTTTCTTTTCACTTCGGACATGCGAGTGTTTGCTTCAAATGGCAAATATTTGTGTTCCCAAATGCTACATTTTGCCGTTTAATGGTGTGATATGGGAACTACCATCCAATCACCTGCCAGATGTACTTTTGAAAATTCTTCCAAGTCCCAAGCTCTTTCTATGAACTCTTTGAAGCACCAGATAAACTAATGACATATATATCTCTGAAGCTCAGGGCGATGTGATTTGGTTCTGATTTGACTTTGGTCCATGTTTTATGATCTGTGTGAACTGGTTCCAATAGGATCTGAAAGATCTGAGCCAGATTTATCCCTCAACTAGGCCTGTCACGATAATCAATGAATCAATTAACCGCACGATACATAAAAACGTCCTCGGTAAGTTTGGCAGCCTCAATAAATCGACCTTTTTGATCTCTCAACCAAACAGGCTGGATGAGAAGATGGCTCACTCCGAAGATCTTTCTAAACACCGTGGTGCAAAACAAATGCAGCCCTTCAATACGGTTGAAAAGCCAGCAATGTTACAAACATTTGACAGAAAGTACGAACTAACTGGGAGAAGGTACATGTCACGAACAATTCCTAAACTGTATAAACTCCATTTTATTTGTTTTTATTGTTGTGTGTGTTTTTATTGGAGTTTTTTTTTTCTTCACAGACTGGGTCAATTTTTTAAAATTGTTTTTGATGAGTATAATTATTTCATTTACATGCAATTTTTCCCAAAAGGGAGTTCATTTTCATTTTCATTGGGTATTTTTTGAATTTTTTTCGTTTAACTTATTATATTGCTTGTTTAATTTATTTTATTTAAAAGCTCTTGACCTTCCCAATACAGTTAAATACTCTTAAAAATAATTCCTTTTGATACGGGACATATATTATAATTACATTAATGAGAAGATAATGCTTCAAAACAATATTGACAATAATATCATTTATCGGCAATAATTTTTTGGACAACTATTGCCCAGCAAAATTTGTTATCGCGACAGGCCTACCTTCAACTCTTTCACAGCCTTGTTAAAGTGTTCTGTGCTGCTGATGTTCAGGCTAAGAATGTGTTTAAATTTTGAGTTATCCAAATACATGGTTTACATCCAGAACGTTACCCGTTTGAAAAAGGAGGTCTAAGTGTTGCTGAAGACCTTCAACACAAGGTCATCAGCATAAAGTAAAACTCTGTCTCATAAAGGGAGGGGCCGGGATGGAGATTTTGGAGATTTATCTAACTGCTTCACAAATTCATTGATTCATTAACATTTTCCCGATGAGCCCAGTCCCGCTCATTGCTTAGTTATATGCATCTTTTACACCAAATTGAACCAAGGCACATTCACTCCAGCAAATATCCAGAACCCTCATTAGATGGCACTGTGTACTCTGCAGCCACTGCAGGAGAAACTGCAGGGAGAAACTCATCTCCTCTTTTTTTTAGTGTGTGCTTTATGAGAATAAAGATTGGTTTTATCTGTCAAACATCATATGAAGGGCTGCAGCAATGGCGGGCATGTTAAAGAGAATATTGTCTTTTATTGCTGCTGGAATCAGACAAAGAGAGGCGAAGCTTCTGATATATCAGCAGATCAGGCGGATGCTTGCTGGATAGGTTTTTGTATCTATAACATCAATGTGCTGGACGGCAATGAAGGAGAAAGAGGGGGAATGTGAGATTTCACAGGCGGATTAAAGGCGAAAGAGGTCTGCATTGATTTTATCGTGACACAGAAGGTCCATCTCGTGTTATTTTAATAGAAGAAGAAAGAGATAGACTCCTTTCTATGCTCTTGGCATTTAATAGGCAGCTTACAGATGGCGGCATTATCCACAGAAACATCCAGGGCTCTCTTCTTTGTTTCTCTGCGTCTCATTAACTCAAGTTCCCAAACAAATAACAGTCACGGAAAACCGCATCTGGGAGAGTTACGCTTAAAGTCACTTTTCGATAGACGACCTGAAGAGTTATGGAGAGGCGTGAAGAGGCAGCTGCTCGGAGTCGCGGCAGAGACGGGGGCGAAGACAGACGAGGATTACTGCTCAGCGTTTGTGATCTTTCTCCAGGTACGATGGAAACACAAGCCTCTATGGAGCAACCTCGCGCTGCAGGCTACTTCTATAAAGGCACTAAATTCATCATCAAAAGTGTTGATTTAGCGCCTGTTACGCTACTGTATGTTTACATACACACTGGCTATATACTACCATATAAGGTATACAACTACACATGATCGCAAACACGTAACATTGCAGAAACTCAATGCATTACAGCAGGGGTGGTCTGACTTTTTCAGAAGCTGCTCATGTAAATCATTATATTCTGTTTTTTAACGCTTTACAGAATGTCCCAACTTCATTGGAATTCGAGTTAGCGACCAAATGCAAAGAAGAGAGACTCTGAAACCTGGTAACAACAGAGACAAGCATAAAAAACGTATTACTTCTCATTTTAAGGTTATATTGAGGCGAAGTTCATCGTAGGAGTTTAAATAGAGGGGGAAACGGCTCCATAAGGCCTTTTTACATTATTCAATATTTCGGTATCAGGATAAAAAATCTGCACTTTTCTAAATTTGATCTTCCTCACATCAACAATGAGTCTTTTCTGGGTTATTTTGTTAATGAACCAAAACTTAAAGCTCTAGCTTGTTTTAAAACAGACTGAAGGATAAAACTCCAGAGGTCTTACAAAAGCAAGAGACCATGAGCACGAGGATTCAACATTTCAAATCGTTTTTTAGTCTGATAAATGTGACCAGGATGTAGGCGTCAAGTGAGATTTTGGACCTTTTTCAAACATTTTTCAAGCTGAAGAAAACAAAAGATGATTGTCAATAAAGCCATTTGGATTCAGCAGAATTCTAAAATATTAGGGGCACACACACGGTCCAGACCACACGGATCCTGATTCCCTTTCTTGGAAAGTTCAGTTGGTTTGAGGAGACTATATTGGGCATTAGTTCACTTGATTGGTCTGCCTGACAAAGTGTGGAGAGAAAGTGAAACAAGCTAGGTAAAAAAAAACTCCCCCCGAACCGGATCCAACGAAAGTGACTCTAGTTTCTTAAGACAGTGATTCCAAACCAGGGGGGACGTAGAAACATTTAATAATTTATTTCCAACGTAGAAATACTGAGATAAGCCTGTCAATAAAATAGCCTGTGTGCGCTACAACTAGGAGACAACTCCTGTGGCATAGCCAAGCCAAAATGAAAACAGCTGCTAACCTTCTACCGCGAAAACACGAAACGTCGTGTTGTTCTGGATTCGTGAAAGTGGTGAAGGGAGCCCACCGAGAACAATTTCTTTAAAAGTTTTGCTCCTGATTTTTAAAGTTAAAACACCTTCAAAGAGGGACTTATTCAAAGAAGCTCCAGTGTTTTGCGGTAAACATTACAACAGTTAACAAAGGCAGGTTGATTAGTTAAATATTTTTTTATCATTTTATTTTGATTACTTCTTTATTTTCAAGGCAACATACTTGTTTTATTCAGGGATCTATTTTTTTCTTACGCGCACTGGTGCACCAAGAAAAATGTTAGGTGTACTTTCACCAATTTAAATTGACAAAAGTAACTGCAGTAGCGTAAAAATCTGCCAAAAACGGAAAAGACACAGCACCTGCTTCCTCTCTTTTCTCTGTCCGTGCGTTGTATCTTCACAGGTTGCAGGCTGCAGGTCCATTCAAACACATGCAGACAGACACACACACGTAGACACACACGGCCCTCAGTAATCATCCAAGCCCAGGTGGAGCCTGACTGTGGTGTCAGGTTTCAGCATGGAAGCTCTGACAGATTCGTCTTCGTAACTGTCAGATAATTAATAATTACCAACAAAAACAAACCACGTCCAATGCCTGTAACAGACTGAGGACAAATGACCTGTCTGACAGATCCCGACTGAACATAGAGCTGTAAAGAAAAAAAAAACACAATAAGAAAGAAAAGAAAAAATACATGAAATGTCCTATATGTTGTTTTAAAAAAAATAGTTTGAGAAAAACAGTTTACTGTTTACCTTAGTTTCAGTTTTGTAAATATTGAATATCAATAAATAATGAACATTGTGTGAAGTCTTTTTCAAGGTTCAAATTTATTGGAGAACAAGACTATCCAGCTATTACATAATGTAAAAGTTATGGAGAGTGATAAAATGGTGTCCTTATGGCATTAAAGGTGGCACTATGAAAAATTTGGGTGCACCTAATTTTTGTGCTGGTACAACTTCCAAAAATTTTAGGTGCAACCAATGCAAAAAATTAGTCTGGAGCCCTTTTTATGTTGAATTTTAGTTAAAAAGAAGTATATCTCAGTCCATCCACTGCCTTCAACCACAAATCTAAAGCTCTTCTAACAATGCTGTTTTTGTTCTATTTTCAGTGAAGTCTGCGAATGTTTCTAGATCATGGTTGAAAATATAAAAGTTTTAGAGTTATGGATTCGAACACTACAGGGGTGCCTGAACTTTCCTCTAATGTAAGAATATTTACCCATCCATCACCCTGAAGGCAACGCTGCTACTTTATCCCTTATTCCAATCCCAACTCCCCATCTCTTGTCCTTCTACCTCATCTGCTGATGCTGGTTGGAGCAGAACACATCCCGCGATCAAACGGCCGTCTTATTTTCTTCTCTTCTGTTCTCCAACTCACAAAAAACTCACGCTGAACCGGGCGTGACTGCGCACCGAGGCAGTGGATGAAGAGGAGGGTGGGGGGGCTGGCGGCGTGAGGCGTCGATCTTCATCATCTGGGGCCCCTTGGGGACGACGGATTAGCGGGTGTAAGGACTGGAAGAGCAGAGTAATGTCTTTGATGGATAAACACCTGCTGTGTGTGTTTTTCGGGGGAGTTAATTATGCCAAAAATCCAGTCCTATTGACGGATTGATCAGCGACGTGATTGTGGCTACATTGGGACACAAAACGTCAAATTTCCAAACCCGCATGTAGCCATAGAAACGGAGGTCCGAGGGATCCACTTCACCCCACAAAGTGCCACGCAGCCCAAAGTTTATCTCTGTCGGGGAATAGCTGTTGAGGCACAGTCATGAAATAAAAATGATGTTGTCTCCAGAACTCACACTGTTTGTTTTGCTCAAATTGTGCAGCAGCTCTGGTGTGAGTAAGAAAGTAATGTGTAGCCCAGACTGGAGAGGAGCGGTGGAAACAACACGCTAGCCATCATTCTTTCATCAGTAAGCCACTCGTCTATTGCTCAAAGTATTGATAAATAAACCTTTTTACTCTTGATGTGGAGCACTGACGACAGATCTTAGGCTTCAAAACTGCACTTTAAGGAGCCCCTCTAAGAAACTTATTTCTCTTGAGTGGTTCGACTTTATATAAAAGAAGCACCTGAGGTACAAGGCTGTCATAAGGCATTCAAAAGTGAAAGGACAGTGGTAAGTCTAGAAGGACTGGGTGATGTCTACAGTAAATATAATAGAAGATCATATGGTTCTTAATTTTAGTGCTCAACGACATATGAGATGAATGTACAGACTGTGAAAAAGATTCTGATGTCAAATATAGGATGATCACGGAATTGCGAATGGAATCACGGAATTAAGTATTAAACGTAGAATTCAACATAACCACAGAATATCACGGAAATGGCCGACATTTTATGTAAAGGCGTTTTTTTTTTCAGACAAGAAAGGAATGTATCACTTCCTGCCCCCTTCCTCAATAATGATGTCAACATGTCACAGCGGCTGTCTGAGACACTGGCTGACCCTGTGTTCACACCAAAAGCGATCTGAGTGTCCTCTGCGTCAAGCTGCCATTAATTTTAAATGATCAATGGCATCGAGGGGCAATAAGTGGCGTGATGCGAGCGACCTCGAGTGGCACATAAGTTGGCAAAGAAGTTACGAAGCTCCCGGCTAACTCCAGAGAACAGGGCAGAGCCGTTTTCCAATGATTATTATATGTCAGGGGATCAAATTTTCTGCAAATGTTGTCAACATACTGTTGACTGGACCCGTAAAGATGCGTGTGAGGACCATATTTCATGACTTTATGAAGTGTGTCAGGGTTAAATTTGCTTGAAATACTAAAAAAATTGAAAAAGAACAAACGAAATAAAACTTAAAACAGAATTTTGGGAACAAAAAATAACAGATTTTATCAGACCCAAGAATTAGCTTAATTTTGCTCAAAATTGGACGTATCTTTTTGGTAGTTAATCCTTTTTCTTTAAAGACGAATCTTATTTCACCCTGCAAGGACCAAGACCATAGATTATAGCCAGAAAACTAAAATTTTTGGAGATTAAATTTTATTTCACTTTCTGCTAAAATCCGACAAAAATCAAAATGTCCATAAAATTCAACATGTAGATTTATCATATCTCATTTGATACATTAGGTGTTTATGGCAACTGATAATCCATTTGAGGACATTTTTATCATCTATCTGATTGTATTCAGATTTTTTTTTTTTTGTAATTTGTTGATCATATTGAGTAGATAGAGGTATTATAAAAGTATGTATCAAATATGATACAATTGGCGTTATAGGGTTCAGTAACATCATTCTTAATAACCCAAGAAATCATTCATAACTTCAAAATAACTTGAGCTTGCTAGCATTTAGTATCCTGATTTTGTAACCTGAAAACATTTGGTCCACATCAATCACCTCTGGTTCACTGTTTTGGAAAGATTGGTTTGGTCAGGTGAACTCTGCTGCAGACTGAAAACCAAACTCTGTCAAAACACAAGGGTCTTGCTCCACTTCTAAGCGAACCAGAGACCAGTCTGTAGTGGGTGTGTAGCAAATCCAACCCAAAGAAGGACCAAAGAAGCAAGACAACCAAAAATCAGGACACTGTGGCATGTATTTGGCTAAATACCATGACGGTTAACAAGCTAACTTAAAGCTGTGGTCTACGATTTGAAACCGCAGCCTGCCCCCCCTTCCCTCACCTCTCCCCTCAGTGTTCCAAGATCCCGCCCCCAGCTCGTGTCACCTCGCCTCTTAACAACAAGCCCCCTCGGACAGAGCTACACGCGACTAGCTAGCATAATATATCAGCAGCAAACTCAATCAAAAACAGCTCAGCTCAACTGAAAGTATCAAACACGACAGACATCCCCCTTGTAACACACAGCAGTAGCCATTTCAATTGGACCGGCGGCAATGCGGGTCTGGCGCCACCAGAGCGGAGCCGATTGTGGGGGAGGATTTATCTTTCTCGGCCTGTTCTCCCCAGCTCAGCTTACAATGCTAACGATTAGCGGCTAACAGGCTAACCCGCTCCGCTACAAGTCATCAGCCGGGACAGGCACAGACTAACCAGAGTTATTCAGCAGACATCTCACACTGTAGCAAACAAAGCCATTACCTGATCAACCAGGGGCGAAACGGCCGATGCTGAAGGTCTGACGGCCGGCTGAGGCCATTCGTTAGCCGTTAGCCCGCTAACAGGCCACAACCCGCGGGCAGAGCTATAGTTCAGTAGCTAACGCTGCTAGCTGCTCACCGGAGGTAGAGGGGAGGAGGCGGGACCATGGGCATGACGCTGCGTAGTGAGGGAGACGGGGGATTGGCTGGACTCACGGACCAACTCACGGACCAAATTGAACCTTACAGGCTTCAAGGCTTGATTGGTCAGCTAGTATGCAGCTTTTCAGCGGATATACTGAATGGATTTTCTTCGTTCTTTTTGGTCTTTATACTGTGTAGATAGGACCATAGGACCATAACAGCCTTATAAACGGTGTTATTAGCTTTAACTGACTAATCAGGCCAAGTGTGGCTTACATTGGGATTACTTCCAGCAAGCTCCAGTTCTCTAAACCGGTCAATAAATCCACAAGGAAAATGTTAATACATCACTCCAGTCAATATGTAACCGATGCAACTTTTTCTTTATTTTTGTGGCCCAGAAAACTTCTGAACTGCACTTAGCTAAAGAGTTTTACAACTCAATTTACTCAAAGGCAGCTGTGTAATTCCAATTAACACTGGAGTGATAAAGACCGCAGTTACAGCTCCAACTAGTGGCGGGAGGCTATATAACACAACATGTAGCAAGTTTTAATCCACCTAACCATGCACAAAGATTAAAGTTAGTTTTTGACGATACAACAAAACACTTTGACCCACCTGTTTCTCTGCCAGTAGGGTATTAAAGCTGTAAAATGTGTTTTTATGTTGAGAAAAAAAATGAACCTTTTATAGTTTTTCAGGCCACTGCTAGTCATGGGCATTTAAAAACATCTCCCCTGTTGAGTATAAGCCCCTGCTTCGGAGAGGAGGAAACCCTGCAGCTTTGTTCAGTAAAACCAGATTTGGTACTAGAAGTGTTTTTACATTTTTACATATTAGAACATATTTCCAGTTTTCTGAAAAAAATATTCAGTAATCCATGAAAATTTTCCACGTCTAAGCAAGTTTACTTTTTACTTTTTTGTCTTGGTTACACTGGAGATATTTTTTTTTTTCAGGTAACTTATGCCTTCACATTTGGAATTTCAATGAGATCTGAACCTTTTAAACTCGACTTCTCTGAGCGTGTTTCATTTTTCAATCATTCCATAAGTAAAGAGCTGATGGTACCACACTGCTGAGGATTCTCTCCATTTTTCATGGGTGTAAAATAAGGACATGGTGCAACCTTTCTGAGGTAAAAATCCATACTGTTCAAACAAAAAAACACATCTCGGAGAGTTGTTTTAAGCTCTTTCCTCTTGTTTATGACACATCCCCTTGCCTTCCTCAGTCCTCCTCTCTTCACTGAGTGCATCCCAACAGGGACTCGAGGGCACACCCTTGCCCCTAAACCTCCCCCAGAGAGAGCTGTGACTTTCCGAACAGTGTGCAGTCAGTTGTGTATACATTGTACATGTCTGCGGGAAGATGTGGAAGCAGCATCCACCACCCTGCGCTGCCAGGAAAATGCCCTCCAAGCATAATTGCTATGGATCTCCCCGCTGCATAAACGGCGTTATCACAGTTTGTCTAATTGTGAAAGCTGTGATCAGCATAAAGAGAAGACGGAGCGTGTTGGTGTGTTTCTGTGTGAGTGTTTGCAAAGCTGTTCATTCTCCTTTCCCGTCATCACGGTCTCTTTATCATCACCGGAGTAATTAGCATAAAGGTCGAATTTGCGTAAACAGCCAAAGAAAGACGGTCACACATGGACAAGTTCGACAAAGTCTGACTGGGCTTGTTATTCGCCACTATCAGTGAGTGGGAAAGTATGATAGTTGAAATGGAGTTAATGGACCTGAAACACTTGTTTGTGAAGCAAGACTGAGAATTTAAGAAACAAAAGCTTCAAAAGTGCATAAAACATCTGATTTATTTGCCACCGCCAGCATGCGTCGTAATTGTACTCCATTGAAGACAAATCTATGTTAAGCGCCCTGTTTGGGCCAAAAGAATAGACTGTGTGGCCTTAAGCCGTGGTTCTCCATTGGTGAGTGGTGGTGAGTAGAGTTTGGTGGTAGATGTGTGTTTGTTCTTAAATAACAATGGAAAAATAGTAATAAACTGGTATTTTCTGTCTTTTTACTTGAAATGTGACTTCATATTGAGTATTCAGAACAGCCTGAACTCAAAGTTAGCAGATCTGGATCTTTTAATACAAGGCTAGCTATGGTATCTTAGGTCAATGGACTTGTCACTTTGGGGGTGAAGTTGCGTGATTGTTTAATTTTTGATTTAGTTTAGTTTTCTTCTAAACTGCACTTTGTCAAGAGATCCTGTCAAATGCTGAGTAATATTGCCACCCCCACTACTTGGGGCTGTAGCTATTGTTTTTGCCACCCGGTCTATTGTTGCGTCATGACCTGGAAACAAACAACCAACACTGAGTAAAACATTGTAAAGCTTGAGGCATCTCTGCACCTTTTTGAATAATAAAACAAAGATGATTGCAATGCTAATGTTGGCTACTTCCTTCTTGATGTCCTCAATGATCACACCTTACTGCTATTTGGGTGAACAGAAGTAAGTTTATGGGATAGTTAATGGCTGTTGTTACCTTCAAGACAAAAGAGGTTTTGCCTGCATGATGCTGATTTGCTGTTAGCATCGATATATTTCCACCATTTCTGATGTGTTTTGGAATGACCTGGCAACTCTGAATGCTTGTTTTCCTGAGCTCCGTTGATCTTCCTGGCAGATTTTTATGTAGAGTTTAAACTGTTCCTCCTAAAAATATACCGTTTTCACACTAAAACTATCGGGTAAACGCAGGTTTATTCAGTGCAGGTTAACCCGCTAACAAATTGGCAAGTTACTCTTTTCTCATTGCCAGCAGGCGAGCTGAGTGGCTGTGTATTTTCCTCTGGCACATCACTTTGATGACATCATTAGCGCGACGATGCTCGTCCATGTAAACAGTGGAAAGCAGCATGGAGGCCATGGACATGGTGTTCTGTACTTTATACTTTTTTCCCTCTTCAAAAATGTACAAACTGGGCGCTGATGATACAAAGGCAGATGCAATTTGTTACTGAGACAGCAAAGAGTCATGTAAGTTGCAGACGGAGGAGGCAGGCATTATATTATGCCAAGGGAACGTTACGTCGACGTCATCCAGGAATTAGAAATAATCACACCAGCGTATGATGTTACCTCTAAAACCGACTGGAGGCGTGCTGATTAAAATGGGAGTTGCTTGCAGGGTTAGTCGACCCGGGTTAAAATGCCGATTAAACCCTTTCAAACAGCCAACAGGAGCCCATTGTTACAGGGTTTAAACGGGATTTTTGGCCAGCCTGAAAGGGGTAATAGACTTGCTATATGTTTCCAGCGAACCAGTCTGGAGCCACACTGACTGCGGAGAGTGCAGTGCGTATGGAACACTTTGTGGGCGGATATGCTGAAAACTGGGGGTAAGAACACAAATGGATTTGGACATTGGGCATTATATTCATATGTGTGTACCCTTTGACGGCAAAATCTCACCTTTCAGGAAATTAGCCCTATGGCTAAACATATAAAGCCCCAAAAATATATGTATAAACATAATAAAGCAATCCATTATTAGTCATTTGATCATAAAAAAAGCTGCTTAAAAGTCACCTTCCTGCCTCCTGGTCATCCTAACACCTCCCACCTCACACCATAAAGGCTAGATGTCTCTTTTGACCAACGTTCTCAGCCCTCTACATTTGAAATTCCAGAACAGGAAAGCCTGGGAGTTCCCGACTGGTGAAGGGAAGTAATGACCCATTCTGTCTGGAGACTAACAGGCAGACCTCTGTCAACTTAACTGCTAATTTGATCCCGGATTGGTCTGTGGATCTACAAAGGCTGAAGGAGCTGGGCTATTTTGGTGTATGGCCTTCAAGCCTGAGGTTTAAAAATGGCGGGTTCATTTCTTGTCATTGTGAAGGTACAAATGGAGGGTAAAACCTGCTGGTTATGATGTTCCAGGCTCTAGTCTGGTCAATAAGAGGATATAGAGCTGCGGTGATGTAGTGCTGAAAACATATTGCCCACTTCCAGTAAAAATGTCTCTGTTAAATAAAGTGATTCATCTTTCCAATAGAGAGAAACCGCGGTAGATAACTGATCGCCTGTGGTCAGCCTTGTAAATGAAGGGGCTATGGTGAAGGTGCCCTTGAGAGATTTGTGTGTTTGTGTGCGTTCAGAGTGTGTATGACCCAGCGGGTGAGGCGGGGGAAGTAAAGGGAGGTTTGATGTCTCCCACACATAAACCATGATTAACACAGTTGGGTTTCGAAGATCTGAGCGCCGCCAAGGAATAGTGCTTAGGACGTGCACGGTAACACCCACGTTCAGAGACGAGGATAACACCAAGAAGAGAAAGGCGCTCTGAATCACCGCGTTTCCACAAGTCTTTAAACACGCCACATTACCGATGATTACACTCTATTCACTCTCGCCGCTCAGACAATAGCTCTCACTTCAAAACAATTAGACTGCAATGACACAAACCCTTCACCAAAGTGGCACCGCTGTTCAAAAAGGGTCTGAAAATGATACAAATGATTTATGCAAGGACTTGGGAAAGCCACAGTTTTCAACAAAAGCCAATTGACCCCCTTGTACACCCACCCACCCACCGACTACAACCACCCTGTGTGATTGAACCGTGGCGTAATCTGTCATTCACTGCCAAGATTTCATTACAATAGGAACTAATGTGAGAAAAAGCAATTATTCCACTCCCATAATGCACTACTTCAGCACAACGGTGACCTTTTCCGGGGCTGTGATTGTTCATTTTCAAAAAGTGTTCTCTGCAGTGAATATACATGAATATCAACACTCTGAGGACAGAATATTAATCTCAGCCCCCTTGGCTTTTCTATCTCGGCGAGAGGTAACGAAACTAATTGAAGTTTCACTCAAATCTGAGAATAATGAGGAATGATTGAACGCTAATCGATCAAGATCAGCACAGTTAAAAGGATAGTTCAGGGTTTTCAAGGAGGGCTGCTCGAGGCCCCGGGCACTGGTAAATACCTATCTGCCAAAAACGGCTAGGTAAAGATGCTAGGTGATACATAGCTGTGAATGATGCCAACAAAAGCCTCTTAATTACCCCACTTTTAAGGTAAAACAATCCAAAAAAACAAGTTGACTGGCCTTGGCGATACAGTAAGATTAATAACAGGGTTTCACTTGTTCTTGACAAAGCACCTGTGGTTGGAACTATTTTGTGATGGACAATATCCTTCCACCATCAACTCACGGCTTTCCAGTACGTGTGTTTTAATAATAATAAATGGCATAAATAGGCCTGTCACGAAAAAAAAAACTGTTGCCAATAAACCAAATCATTGTCAACATTATTTTGAAACAATGCTTTTTCATTAATGTAATTATAATATATGGCATTATAATACGAGTACACCGTATCAAAAGGAATTAACTTCAATTTCTCATGGACATTTCGCTGTAACTGGAATGTCAAGAGCTTGTAAATAAAATTAAGAAACACACAAAATTAACTAGAAAAGCACTCGGAGAGCGCAGACCACCGCCAGTGCCACAGTCCTCACCCATATTGTGATTTTCACCATAAATATTAGTCCTACCTTTATTTCATAAAAATATTTAGATTCCTTGACCATGAAAACATACCATTAGCAATTGGTTTCATAATGATATCTATTTTAGTTCAGTAGTTATTCACAAAATCATATTTTTCGTCATGGCGGCCAGACGCTGATCCAGATCAACACCAAAATTGAACCAGTTCGTCCTTTTCCCATGCTGAACATTTCCTGAAAATTGTATCGAAATCCATCCATAACTTTTTGAGTTATTTTGTTCACAGACAGACAGATGGACGGACGGACAGACAGACAGACAAACAAACTCTCCCGAAAACATAACCTCCTTGGCAGATGTAATAAATAAAACAAATAAAAAAGACCAAAAAACAATGAAAATGAAACGGACCGTCTTGTTGCAAAAATTGCATACACATAAAAATCATTAGAATAATGAAAAACGATAAAAGAAGAACCTGTCTCTGTAAATAAAAAAAACATCACTCCGATAAAAACACACAACAATAAAAAACAATAAATAAAATGGAGTTTGTAGAGTTTCTGAATTATTTGTGACATGTACTTTCTCCCAGTCAATTCGTAGCCTATTGTCTGTCAAACATTCGTAATATTTCCAGAAATGCTGGCTTTTCAACCGTATTGAAGGGTTGCATTTCTTTTGCAACGTACAACTACACACAAATCTATGTGTGTGTACACGCTAGTGGCTCCATGTCCCCTCACAAAGACTGAACGACTGACAGGAGGGCTCACTCCATTCATTTTGCTATGGAACCAATGCGCCCAGGTGTTGAGACAGATGTACGGAGTGAGCCCTCTTGTCATCCAGCCTGTTTGGTTGAGAGAGGGGGGAAACAAACTTGCACACACCTCAATATATCGAGGCCGGCAAAATTATCGAGTTCGTTTTTTTAGTCATCGTATGGTTAATCGATTTAATGATTATTTGTTCCACATTAGTTTGGTCATGGAGGACTGTTTAGCCGAGCAGATAGCTTGAGCTCAAGCTTTGGCAACAACCCCTTTAAGACTTACTTTAAATCTTACAGGGATTTAATATTTCCATCACCAAGGATACATTTTATATTACGAAAATGCAGAAAGCAATCACATAAACAGCAACCACTGTGGATTTACAGCTTAAAAACTACCTTGATGATTTCTTCGCTGCCATCCCCCATAAGCAAGTCAAGCGGTATAACTTCTGGTCTGCGTTTTTATTCAACATCATGAGCACAGAAACTTTTTCAACATTCTGTGGTTTGTTTCGTAAAAGCACAAAAATGTTCAGGGCCTTCTCACTTGAAGTGCGACTGCTTTGGTCCATCTTGTAACAAAATAAATTCAAAATTCAGATGTTTTATGAGATGCCTCGTGGCTCTTCCAATGTCAAGCTAACTGTCCCTGACGTGTGGGTGAGCATGGAAATTGCGGCGCTTCGGCTGATGTTAATTCAATGGACCAAATCCAACCGATTCAGAGTTCAACGCGAGTTCAATCAAATATCTGCAGCTGGATGTTATTACGCTGTCAAATGTTGATCATTTTGGGATTGTGAAGACATCTCTCTAATAACACGCCGACAGTGCCAGAGTCTCATGTGCATCCAATTAGAAGTGGGAAAAACACAAGGCTGGAGGAAAATATCACTTCATCTCTTTACATATTTTGAATTATGCTGTGTGAGAATGTTGGCAATACTTGCAGAATAAAGGAGGTCAACATTTTGTTGGTGGCAACCCTTGAAGTTCTTACCAATAGAACTGTTTCAGGCTAAAATGAATGAATGACTGATCTAGGGTCAGAAAGTGGACAGATAACTTCAAGTAACAGGCATTTTCAAGCAGTTATGACCCTAACACTCAGTTTTTAAGACTTTACCAACCCATAATAATCGGTCTGGAACAGCTATTATGAATATTTTAAGGCAGTGAATGGAGGAAAGCTTGTTGTCCCTTTCATTAGTTAAGTTGTGGCATTTGTAAGCATGAGCCCAAATTATGACCTTTCTAGAGCAATACCTTACAGGCTTGTCCATGAGTCAGAGTGAATATTTGCAAAAATTCTGAGGACTTTGAATTAACAAAATGTGTAAAAAGCCATCGCCATTCTTGAAATTTCTTGGCGACAAATGGAGGGAACATCAGGCCACGGGACCTTGATAGTCCTAAGTCTGTTCACGTTATCTTTGAGCCAGAGGGGACATTTTGAAACTAAAGGTGCTGCAGGATTACAAACCTCTACTATGATATTTCTAACAATGCCAAGTTATTGTCATGAATGTGGAGAAATGTCCTTTCTCAAACCTTTTTATCAATTTTTCCTTCTGCCTTGACCAACTTTCACTAACTTAAAGATGCTATGAGGAGTTTCGAAGTAATTACAAAGTCTCACTTTTAGATATATGCCTGATCAAAATACACACTTTTAGATGAGTTTTATAGCATCAAAATAGGTTATCTATAAATGCTATTCCTTAGCTTTGTGGTCAGGTTGGACAGGGCTGGACTGGCCTGGATACTCAACTTCAGGAACAAGATAATTAAAACTGGAGCAAATTTATAATATTTGGACACGTCTTAGCGCACCCGGCTGTAAGTAGTGATAATAGCCGGCTACGAAACTACGATACTAAGTTTTCCAAAAATTGCTTGTTGTCACACATCAAATACTACCGCTACATCACTAGAAAGAAATACATTACCTCGGCGCTTTGGATCCTGTAAGTTGCTGAAAAAAGAAGTTGTATAGCAATGCAGAGTTCTGAGGAAGGTCCGAGCTGCATTCATTAGCATCACAACAAACACACGCTTTGGCTTGGGTCATGTCTTTACCACAGTTGCTGTGCGTGCTCATGGGTAGCAGAGTTTCTTCTCTTTCTCTACAGAGTATTTGTTGATTTGTTAACAAATATGTGGAAATCTGCTCCATCTTGCAACACATTTTTAAAGAAATTCCGATCAACACCAAAATCGAATCACTCCTTCCTTGAGCCATGACCAACGTTTTCTGATAAATTCGTCAAAATCTGTCAATAACTTAAACAAATGTCTGGGAAAATCCTACTCTCCTCAGCGAAGATATAAAAGATAATGATTGAGATGGTGTATTTCCCAGAGGAGCCTTCATCAACAGACATCTCTGAACTTAAGTCCTTCAACTTGGGCCCCATTAGCACGAAGCCAAACCAAGGTCTAAACGCATAAGTTTTTTGCCGAATCTGCGTATCATCCATACGAAGACGGCGTTTTGGGGGTCTGTAAACGATCATTTTTGAAACCAGGTTCCAGAGTGGAAAGGTTTTGAAATGCCGTATACACAGGTCCATTATTACTGGCTCTTGGCAAGTTTTCAGATACGCTTACGTCATAGTTTCATCCTTCTTCATTAGCGCTATCGCCAGCGGCTTAGCGACAATGGCGTGGAAGTGAAGTCATATGTGTGCTGATGAAGCTAGTGACCCTACTATCCCTGTTGCAGTAAAATCTCCTTCTTCTCAATCACCACCGAGTTGAACAATTATCAAGGATACATTACGGCACTTCACGATCACTTTATCACAACTTTTGCCACAAGTGCGCATGCCATCTGTTTTTTCGTCTGTTTCTGCTTGTTTTCGTCATATCGTTACAGCAACCCTAGAGGTCTGGCATGTGTTTTACAGCGTTTTCATGCATATCGAGTGCATTTATATAGACGCACACATTTTCTGAGACGCCTTCGTCTTTATGACGATCGTTTTGGAAACTGTTAAGCGTTTTGTCTTCATGTGGATGGGGCCTTGGACTTATACCAGATGCACAAGAAAGTGAAATGTAAAAATGCCAAATACATGAAATGGGTTCCTAACTAAATTGAAAACAAAAATACACAGCACTCAGGACTTGGATATGATGTTAGATTGACATCCAACCCCAAAAATAGCGAACAAGAGCTTCTCTCACACTGAGGTCTTCGGGGCTCATATTCTATCACTGCAAAAATTCGACTCCATATGGATTACATACTCCTGCAACTCCTGGGAAATTAACCGAACATGTTTGAAGGGAAACAGAGGTGGAAAAAAGTTGGGAAAAATCTCTCTCTTGCTTGCTCGACACCCTCAGAAAGTACTTGACTCGTAGCGGAAAAACATTTAATGCATTTATAAAACATCCATCAGTTAATAATTAATGCGGCGCAGTGGGGAAAAAAAGGGTATCGGGAAGTATCAAAGTTCTTCACAAGGGCAATCAAATACTTCTGCTTAACTTTTAAGCAAGCGGCGCAGCGTGGCCGGCTCAAACGCCCAGCAGCGGGAGGGAGGGGGGGGGGAATAGATGTACAGCAAAGATCTCTGTGCATCTGAACTCCCCTCTGCGTTTGTGCTCCAGCCTCCTCTTTCCCATTCTCCCTCTCCTCTGTTTGATTTCTCTGAGCTTGTCATCCCCGGCCCCGGCTTGTCCGAGAGACTCCGCGCTATTAAATATTCATCCGCTCTCATCAATTGCTCCCCCAGTCCTTTTGGTGGAGGGGTGAGTGAGAAAGGGGAGGGGTAAAAAATGACACTGAATTATTCAGAGTCCAATCAGGGCTATTTCTGGCGACTGTCTGGACTCAGCGGGCCTCAGTGTTTGTGCGTTTTGATGTGGTGGCTCGGTTATCTCCGTGTCCATCCTCGGCTGTCATAATTACAGGCATTACACCATTATGCAGGGTCATCAAATGCCTGCTATTTCCCCTGGACTACAATTTCCCATCATCGCCGCACGGCTGGAAGACTTCAATAGATCAACTTAATCGCCATACGATGTTCAGCGGGAAGATTTGTTTTATGTTAGGCAGAGATAAGGAGTGTGAGCGCCCTCTCAGAACAAAGTGCATGGATTAAAGATGTCCTATATGCCTCCCACAATGTCCACAGGGTTAACGCTTCCGCTTCTAAAGAGGCCATTTTAAAAGTCAGTGCATGCTCCAGTGTTATTATAATGTTGAAATGTAACCTTCACAGTCAGCGCCTGACTACCTGAGGCTGGACATCACTTATTTTTGCATTATTTTATCAAAAAACAAGTGGACATACAGTCATTTACTACTTTCACACTGAAATTAGCGGGTGAACGCGGCTTTTTTCAAGGCGGTTAAACACACGAACAATCGGCAAGAGACTCCTTTCTCACTGCCCTCAGACCATAGTCTTACCAAAAGCAGATGAGCTGTGTGGCTTTTTTTTGCGCTGATGATACAAAAGCAGATGGAATTAGTTGCTGAGACGGGAAAGAGTCACGTAAGTTACAGACGGAGTGGGCAGGCATGATATAATGCAGTGGGGACGTAACGCTAATGTCATTCGTAAACTAGAAATCATTCGGAGAGCACAGACCTCGGCCAAATATTAGTCCTACCTTTATTTCATCTAAATATTCAGATTCTTTGACCAAGGAAACATACAATTAGTAACTGGATTCATAATGATATCTACTTTAGTTCAGTTATTCACAAAAATCACATTTTTCGCCATGGCGTTTTCTTCTGGATCAAGCTCCAAAGTTTTTGAAGATACAACAAATCAGATTGAACACTGAAGATTCCACAGTATCTTGGCTATATTTTGGCATTTGCTGCAAGTCTATCCCTTTATTTGTTCCCTTGCTATGACGAAAATTCCAACGATATCTAAAATTTTCCTGTTCTGAATCAGAGAATCCGGTATTGTGCCATGATCCAGATCAGTCTTTGATATCCTGCAAAACCTGTTGAAAACTTGTCCTGTATTTTCTTTTTTCAAATGCCCTGACTATTTTTGGTGGAGTAATATGCACAAATGCCGAAAATGGTCCTATCTCGCAAAGTTAAGTAATCCTTTAAATAATTGCTGGATCAAGACGGTGATCTGGATCACTCCTAAAATCTAATAATTTGTTCCTTGTCCCAACCCGGACATTTCCTGAAAATTTCATCGAAATGCGTCCATAACTTTGTGAGTTACGTTGCTAACAGAGAAACAAACAAACGAACAAAACAAATACATGCCAGCAATGACATAACCTCCTTGGCAGAGGTAATCAGCGGGTCGACCGGGTTGCAATGTTCCTACTTAAGGCAATTGGAGGTGAACTGAGTAAAACCTGTGTCGCTTGCAGGGTCAATTGACCTGGGTCTGAATGCAGATTAAACCCTTTCAAATTGGAACCCATTGTTACAGGGTTTAAACAGTTTTCTTGGCAAGTCTGAAAGGGGTAATAGAGTCTCTGTCAGGTAAAAAACTTCCACAGCACTTCCAACATTATCGAGTGAGTTATTGTCAAAACTGCAGAAAGCTACGCTAACTCTCCCTTTAATCAAACCCATGAAAAACATCCTGGATGCACATTTGAATTCATATCAACACCAAAATCAGTTCACTTCCGTCTTGTGCCATGACCAACATTCCCAAAACACGGTGATTTGTTTAGTGATAAGCTAAAATGTGGAAAACCGCTCTGTCTTACATTGGAAACGATACCTTGAAAAATTCCTGTATGCATATCCGAATTCTGATTACGACAAAATTAGATCACCTCTTCCTCGTGACATGACCAACATTTCCAGGAAATGTTAGCAACATATAAAGAGGACATAGAGTTATTAGCGAAAATGTGGAAAATTAGCACATTTCAGGCACCTTTAGTTCAGGTGGTACCGGCTACCTCTTTAGTTAATCACGCCAATTTAGTGGAAAAAAAGTTGATTGGATTTCTGTTGGCAAAATCTTGCCACAACTGCCAAGAAACTAAATTCAGCTAAAGCCACAATATATGTTTTGTGTATTTATCATCATATGTATCGTTATTGAAATATTGAACAACGTTATTGTATACTGATTGTTAATGGTAGACAACATATGTCATGCTATTATGTTCACACCAAAATCTCAGGGGAAGGTTTCCAGAATTGGTGTCATGAAGAATTGAAGCAGTTCTTAAAGCAAAAGGGACACTATATTTGCAAGGTGTACTTAATGAAGGGCCATTAATGATTTTAATCTCCCATCCCAAAGGTGTACTACAAGCTGTCAAGTATTCTGTATATGCTTGTGATACATCTCTATGCTGATGATGGTAGCGTATACTTACACAAAAAGGATGAAAATGTAAACTTTTACTTGAATTTCCATCACGTATCAGAGTTTAAATTGTCAGTGAGTAAGTACTACATTTGAATGTTAAGTATAATGTTGGTGTAAAAGGTTATAAATGAATGAATATAAATGATTTGATGCTTGGAAATAATTCCCTCCGAGGTCTTTTTGAAATCTTTCCTTACATAACAGGTACATTAAGTCTAACATTTACATTCATTATTGAAACTACATGCAAATGATGTTTGAACTGTTAGAAAAATGGATCTCTCAGCGGTTATACAATTACCGAGGTTTTAAGTGCAAAGAGCAAGTGTCAGAACAAAACAAAGCCTGTCTGATCACCAAGAAGACTTCCATTATGTTTTGTGCCAAAGCTTTCAACAGCTGAGAGCAAATTATCTCCAGAAAAAAAGATAAACAGAAATAAACATCTTCCCAAAGCCAGAGAGCATTCAGTTCTCAAGAAAGCTCATTTAGAATCAACAGTTTGCAGAAACTTTCGAGTATGATGAGCGGGAAGCAGGAGGAGGAAGCCTCTTGATCTCCCTCAGATGGAGTGAGGAGTCTCCGTACAGGGTCACGGGAGTGTCTCTCCCTTGACTAAAGATAGTAACATCTGAGGCTAATTCATGCAATAAAAATGTCACTTCCAGATAAGCACTATGGGGCGAGTGCTCATTATTCTGAAAGCATAAGAAGGGGCAGTCGAGTGTGAAATTTCAGCACTGGCACAAGAGGAGGGTGGACGCTGAAGTGGCCGCCAGGACCCTGGCGTGCTTGATGTCACTGCTCCACGTCAGCCAGAGCAGCAGACATTAACACTCCCACCAGTCGGACAATCGTTTTAAGGACGTGCCTTCAGTAACCCTGTGAGGCACAGATGTCACTTAGTGACTCAAAGTTACATGGCGTGAAAATATGATCAACAGGGTGGCCACCAAAACCTGTAATTATAACAGGAGAGCTGCTCTCAGCTGAGCTTAGAAAAAGCATGAATGTGGCGGAGTGCTCACTCTAAAAGCAGCTGCTCTTTGATCAGTAAACCCCCCGAGATCACAGAGGAGACCCTCAGCATCAGTCAGATGTTAAACTATCACTGGCCCACAAAATCACCTCCAAAAAATGCTTTTCATTCCCTAAAATTGTCCTGATTGATCTGAGATAGACACTGTAAGATACCGGGATTCATACCAGGGCTGGGTATTTTGAGCAACCTCATGATATGATATGTATAACGATACTAAGGCCACGATACGATATGTAAATTGTGAACAATGACTACACTTTTAACAAAATTCTTGACAAGTTTTGTTTTTTCTTGTAAGTAGAAAAAGAACAAGGATAAGTTTTAACTGGTTTTACAACTTAAGAGACAAATTCAGATCCTCAAAGACGGTAGACCTTCAAATTTAGAACATATGCTTCATTATGTAGCTACTTTGAACAGTGCCATTGTTAACATTAGCCAAAGTGTATTGACAAAAACTGTATCCGCATGATACACGAATCCCAAAGAAGTGCGTGACGATATTTTGCCGTATCGATATTTTTAGCACAGGCCTAAGTTATTCGATGATTCTTTCACAAGTTTCCTGCTCAATTCTTCTACTCTAATTTGAAATAAGGTGTGGTTTAAGGTCACTTCAAAAATGAAGTTGGTCAGACTAATTGGTTGCTACATCGTTCACTTTCTACTTGGTTTGCTTTTCTTCACCCTGCACTTATTCAGGCAGACCAAAATCTGTAAGAGGACATGTAGTCTAGCCTCCTGCCACTAGTTGCGGCTGTAGCTGCAGTCTTCGATTGTGCCATCCAGCCTGTAGTTGCACTGTAATCCACAAATACAGCTGCATTTGAATAACAACCAAACTGCAACCACCGGGCTGAAAATGGACCTTGCAGTACCCAAAGTGTCCACTTGAGGCTGGCTACAGAAACCTGACACCCATCTGATTGTGTGCAGGAAAAGACATTTTTTTACTGCCTATTTTTCTTTTATTCTTTTGTTTAGGAATTACAGCTTTGTCAACATGGTCATACAGCCTTAAAGGTGCAGTGTGTAGAATGTGGCATTTTATACATCCACCGCATTTCGCCAAACAGAAACAGTGAATATAGGAGATGTATGTTTCTATTTATTTGTAAAGTTCATAAAAATAGGAGTACAATCATCCTCATAAATTGTTTAATTTTTATTTAGTTAGAAAAATCTTTATTAAAAAAATTACATCACCGCGGGCCGCTGTTTTGTGTAGGCCGACATATTGATCCGCCATGTTGTCAACGGGTGGTTTTTAGGAACAAAAAGAATGAAACGCTAATCTGTCCGCCGGTTCTGAAATCTACCTGGAATGCAGGTGAAGAAGAGGAGAGGATGGCAGTGGATGTATAGAAAGTTGTTACTCTGTCCTAGGGATTCAAAATGTGTGTATAAAAACACACACAACATCAATTGTGTGCTGTGTTCAGGATCCTTTTTGGTCTTCACAGTGTTCCGTTGCTCAGCGACGTGACGTTTTGGTTACAGTTAGGTTCAGTCTAGAATCTGAACACTAGGTGTCGCTAAATGCCAAATTCTACACACTGCACCTTTAAAGCCTACTTCATGGCCTTTCTGTCTGTGAGGAGATAAACCAGAGGTGAATTGAGATGGCGTGCATTATGGCAGCGCACCTCAGATGGCAAATTAGACACCCTCTTCCTCCTGGCTCCTTTGACGATGAAATGTTTGATGTGATATTGCTTGGCTCGGCTCTTATACAGTTAATGCTAATGATCTGAACAGCTTGAAGCACCTCAGTAGATATCCGTGCCATAAAATAAAAATAAAACTGGATAAAAACTACATCTGGTGGCACTTGTGCGCACAGAATTGTAGCTGGTGGTGCTGGCAGTGGCAATGCTAGCCACAATCTGCTCGATTTCGTCAGTGAGCGCTATATTAGCTTGCTAATGGCGTGACAGTGAACAAGCTAACAGTTACTGGGTATGGATTTTAAAAGTTATTCAGTGAAAATAATTCACATGGACAAATCCAATCAGGTATACAAAGGCCTTAAGGGTAAAAAAGAAAACTTTGCTGTAATGTTAAATCCCTCCTGTGATCAGGACGACAATTCCACATCTGTATAACCCAAAAATGAGCCCCTGATCCAAAGAGGTCCATTATGCTACAATGAAACTGTTATTATACCATAAATTGGGATATAATAAGCCAATCATGTCCAATAAACTATGAGCTGAACTAGAGTTAAATTGAAAATATTTGTTTATATGAGGCCAATATTTTCACTACATTGCAAATCTGATACGTTCTTGTGGAGAGCTTCACTGTCTCGCTGATTTTTGAAGTCAAACAGGCCTCTAAACTCCTCCCTGCACAGGTCTGCCACTCACGGAGGTCAGAGTAATAATTTGTGAATAATTGGACTCAAAAGTGCAAATCAGGATCCTTCGTGTGCCACTTGTTTAGTGACAGGAGCAGCTCCTTTGACCTTTTTACTGCCAGCTAATTATGTAACGAACAGCCCTCACATCCTCTTAATGACCAACACTCCACTACCTATGTGTTTGTCAGCGGCTCATATTTACACAATGCCAAAGCAGCCATTCCAGGACTTGTGTAAATTTCAAGGTAAAAACAATAGTATCAGTGCTTTTGGTGGGACTCGAGTGGTCACGCTGCTGCAGTTTCAAAAGGAGCTCTTCAGGCTTAACATGTGAATAGACCACGGACAGCACTGAAATAATGCATGCGCCAAAGCTATTCAAGCGCTGCAAACCCTACCAGGTACGAATCAATAGCTATTCACTGCAGTCCATTTCATTTATTCATCAGTTAAAGATATTTACAGCACTGCCAGGCTCAGACAGAAAATTCCACCTTTTTGCACGGCTAAAATGTCACTATTTCAGCTTGTAAATGTGGTTTCATTCTTCTGTGTGCTCATAAATAATGATTTAACAAGATGAAGCCGGCTATGATATAGTATGATTAAGTATTTATTGGGACTCCCTCCTTCTGGTGCAAATCATGTTCAACCACAGAGCTAATTATTCAACAGAAGCCAGTATATCAAAGTGCCGCCTTCCTGGCTGTGCACCAGATACAAAAAAGGCCACTCACAGGTCACAGATTCAGCGGCTTCCTCGTCAAAGGGGGTTGCCTTTGCGTGGCGATGCCATCTGGGTTTAATGCCGGGTCATTCCTTGTCCCTCTGACCGATGGAACCCCAAAGAAGAGCCCATTCACCCCATTCTCCTTGGACCTACCCCTCCCCCGCCTTTGGGCCAGGAGTAATGAAAACAATTAACATGTCTAATTACCATCCTAAATCAGCGCTCAACACGGTGCCCATTGATTTGATAGACCTGCCTGAGTTACGAGCTGCTCCCAATCGAACAGCGTACAGCATAAAAGACTTTACGGCTCTGCGATTGAGCCTGCCAGCCCCTCGCTGGGTGAATAAATCTTGGGAATATGGGCACAGAAAGCCTTGTCATCGTCTCCAAACTTCTTGCTTTTGCAGCTTCCATTTAGGCTCGAGTGCTAAAGCTAATTGCATCGGGTAATGGCCCAATCAGTCAGTGCAAATACAGCTCATCACTTGGCATTCATCGTACCTGCAAATTATATTTGTAAATACCCGCTTTCAGATGAATACAGGTATTCATCTCGAGTCTCGGTGGAGCCGACTGATATGAACAGGTTTTTAGCTGGCAGGAGTCTCACAGCATGAGGCTGAATGCTACATGCTGAGCGCTAGCCCAGAAAAACATGGCCGACTGAAAACACCTGCCAGTCACTAATACGCCACATGCCACAGTCAGAAAAAACAATAAAATGTTTTTTACTTGTATGATTACTACCCATGGAGATAATAAGAGGAATGACAAAAACAGATTCAATTTAAACTTTTATGTTCAGCTATTTGATAATATTTCATTGTAAATACCTTCAAATATATTACATTTAAAAAAGCTCTACGTTTGAAGGGTTAAGTTACGCTTAAGCTATTGTGTTCCTTGAAATTATGAATGTGATTTATTTCAGAGATTCATACCAACACACTGCCAAAATATTGTCACTTCATTTACCTGTGACAACATAAAAAGCAAAGTGATTCCCCAAATGATCTTTAAATCATTATTTCATAGAGTTATTTAGCTGGAGCAGTTTCTTTTTCTGATTGACAAAGTGAAGTGTCATCTGCAAAAGGTGTTACTTGCATTTAATTGCCTCGTGTCTGTCCGTCATTTTAAATGGCTTTAGTTAGTTCTTCTGAGTTAGCAACAGAAAGAGAGCTTAAATGACAATGTAGCTTTAGAAAAATGACAAGAAGTAAATATCAGATTTAAGTTTATTGAGTGAAATTTGACTGAAAGTCGTGTGTTATTATGTTGGCTTTTTTAGGAGGTTGTCTTTTGCAATAACTGACAAAAACCTAATATAGTAGCATGTAGTTTCTATTGAAAAATGGCCAGGAGTTATGTACTAGCATGCTTTTCTGCAAGAATAATACCTAGAAAGTTATATATTATTATGCTGTTGTTTTTTTTTGTTTTTTTTTTTAAATAGACTAAACGTGAAAATCTGATGTTTCACTGTTTTTAAGTTACCAAAACTACCAAAAGGTATGATCTACTTTGGTTTTCTGCATGAAAAATGTCTTGAAGTTAAACATTTGCTGTTTTTATTCCAAAATTAAGCAAAAAGTATAATAACCATGCATCTTTTTTGCCATGCACTATCTTGTTCTTTCGCATGAATGAAAATTCATGTATTAGTCTGTTGTCTTTGCCATAAAAACTGAGCAAAAATCATGTTAGCATGTTGATTTTTCTTGCAAGATTGACCAGAAGGGAAAATGTTAATATGTTGTTTGTTTTGGTCATGTACTAGCATGTTTTTCTGCTTGAAAAATAACCCAAAATTCTTGAGGTAATGTGTCATTTTTTACATGAAACCTGACCAAAAGTCATGTATTAGTATGCCATTTTTGGTAATGAAAACAGACTAAAAAGCCATGTTATTAAAGTATGTTTTGTTTTCATTTACTAAATGTTTTTCTACCTGAAAAGGTAATGTTTTAGCATGCTGTTTTCTCAAGAGAAGTTATTAAATAGTCTTTTTGTATGCATTTTATATTTTTTTGCCTAATCATTCAAAAGGTTCAATAAAATTGGGGTGTTTTTTTGTAGTTAAAATGCACAAAGTTCATAGACTAGCTTGTTTTTCTGCATGAAAACCATTCAAAAGTCACATATTAGCATGCGGTTTATTTGCAAAAGTTGCTTTGCAGGATTTAGGGTTTTAAAGGTCACCATTTGGCTCAGCCGTGCTCTTTAAACCAGTGTTTAAAAAGCAGATATCAGGTTGAACAACATGAAAAAGGACAATTTTGTTCCATCGTTGTGCACCCAAGACTGGAGAGGATAAGCACAGAGAGCGATGAAGACGAGGAGTCAGCGAGGAACAAAGGCGGAGACAGGAGGAAAGGGCAGAGGAGTATCTCCGTCTCTCTTCAGCTTTTCTATTTTTTTGTCCGATGTGTTGTGAGGGAGATGTAGCGGTGACAAGAGAAATGTTAACCGGCCTGTACTGTGGAATAACAATACCCGGCGCTGGCAGGCAGATAGCAGGTGACAAAGCTTCCTCTGACTGAGCCGCACAGGAGAGGGGATAAAAAATGAGCCGGCGCCTGTCCTCCCCGGCGTGACCCTCCTCGACGTTCGCAAACACACACACACGACGAGTGGAAAACAAATAACACGAATAGCAGCATGCCCCGGTGACTTCTCCAGACAAAAGCACAGAGCGTGACCACCTTTGGGCCTGTGGAACACGCCGGCGTTTTTCCCTTCGCTATCGCTAACTCCAATTCAAAAGTCGAGGATTAAGGTTGCTCCGTATCTGCCCCGGCATCACAGCTCCTCTTAATGACGGGTAAGTACCATGTTAAAGTGTGACCCCCACATCGATCCCCTGCCTCACCTGATCAGCAGGAACAGGCGCCCTACATGTGTATAATCCCACGGAAAGTGAAGATAAGAGCAGGAGACATGAAAGATGCTGGCTCATTTCCCTCCAGGGGGAAAGAACCGGGGAGCCTCAGTGAGACTTTTACCTCTAGATGAAAAATAATTGAATTACTACAGAATAATCTTATGGTAGCACCAGCTCCTATGGGTACAGGCAATGAAAGCAAAACATATTGACGAAGGTCTCCTTGAGGGAAGATGTATATACAAGAACTAGAAGTGGGAAGATAAATCAGGACGGACTTATTAAAGATGTTCCAAGGTGAGTCATTTCAAATCTGGCAGAATCCAAATAACAAGTGCTTTAGTGGACGAGTCGGCAGATAAGAAATCATCCCGAAAAAGTCTGAATAAGCACCTTGTATTTAACATTGGATCACAGCAAGTATTTGGTTCACAGTTTGGATTTCTTTACCTGCTGCTCTGGGTAAATGGTTACATAAGAGTAGAAAACCTAAAATAGTAGGGGTGTCCTGATCCAATGATCCAGTAAAAAAACAAATATTGGATTATATTGGTCTGCATCTAAAATCTCGAATATAAAAACTCTTATACAAGCAGTCCATTCTAATTTATTTTTATTTATTTATTTCAGTTGGAGAATATGCTTATGTTTCAATCAAACACAATGGTTATTTTGCAATTTTAAAATATGTTTTTTGTTTTTATTGGATTTATTGAGGCTACTTTTCAGGGTCTTCAGATCCATTTTTTATTTAATTTATTCAACTGTTCTATATTCTTCTGTTTAAGCTTTTATTCAATTAACCCATGGGTTAAAAACAATTGGGTTAGTTTTTTCTTATCTTATATTGCTGACTACCATTCTCTGTTTGAGTAATCTCACTGGATCAAACCTTTTTTACCGTCCATGCTTCAAAATAGCTTAGAAAAACATGAATGATTCCCGCTGTTATTGTATCGGATCGATATCAGTATTGGCCAATACTCAAGGCTGCAATATCGGTATCGTATCAAAGGTGAAAAGTTGTATTGGGACACCCCTACACACTACAGAACCTCCATTTTCTCCTCTATGTGATTCAGTTGAGTCTACTAAGGCTATCTGTTTATTGTCTTAGTGGTTACATCTGGGTTGTAGAGCACTATGCTATCACTGTGGTAGCCGGGTACTGAAGTAACAGAGGCCTCTAGATGTCATTGGGGCTATTACCATCTACAGAAAGTGTTTCACTGAGACTTTTCAGCCTGTTTTTGTTGAAAAAAGTATTATGACTATGTTCTTTAACTGCCTTTGTGACTTATCACTTTGCTTGCCGATACAATACATGCTATGAAAGCTTCAAACAACGCTAGAAGATCCGACCACCAGCTGAGGCTGGACCAGCAGTCTCCGTTCCAGTCTTCCCACCAATTGTTGCACTATGATCCAGAAATACAAGGCTGCCTTCGAAAAATAGCTTTTTTTTTAAGCTAAAAGGAGTTCAGAAGTATCCTGTGCCATAAAATTGAGATAACCTTGAATTTAGGCTACATCAAGTGGCATCAACCGAGGCTTTTTGTAACCATATGACAGGTGGATATGTAGACTTTAAAGAGGACCGAAGGCTGGCAGTACTGGCAATGCTAACATTAGCTGCACACTGCTTGATATCATCAATAAACGTCATTTTAGCTTTCTTTCTACAAATGCAAGAGTTGGTGAAAGCTTTTTCACCACCCCAAAACCAACAGAACTTTCCAATAAACAGCACGTTTGGTCTGGACCAAGCATTTTGGGCATGAAAGCGCCGGAAGTTTGACATTTTAACTCGCACGCAGCTAGCATAAGTTAGCGAGCCAGCATCAATCGATAATTCTCTATTTTTTAAATTCAGTCCAGAATAAATACACTTTGTAGACTAGGAAGTGTAACAAGAGGAATGTTAGGTGTCATGGTGACAAACAAAATCTGTCTGGAATGCTAGCTTTATCATGCTAAAGCCCTAGCAGATGAGGTTGTCAAACACTTTCTCAAGCCACAACTCCCCAAAAAGGGCAGTTTGAGGTGCATTTTGTGACATGTTTGATACACTTCAGTGCACATTTAAGATGCTTATGTATATTCACAACAATATACAAGTTTATGCTTTTTATTCAACAATGAAGTTTAGCTACATTGACCAGATTAGAACAGTCTAAAATCGAATTGAATCTTGCTGTAAAGGAGAGATGCATGCAGAAAAACAGGAAGATCTCCTGTTTTATTTCATGCCACTTTAATCGAGAACCAATGTGACTAAAAAAAAGGACCAGCCAGAGGTCATCAGGGAATGCGACTCATGCCAGTAATTGCCACAGAGCCCAAACTGTACGATCAGAGTGGGTTATCCAAGCAGAGATAGAAAAAAAGGCAATAAATCTTTCAAGCTGTTCGGCGAGTCCGTGCTGTACTCCCTGCACTGCAAATCAAGTACCCACAATGAGATTCATGGACCGGCTGACCTGAATATGTGATTTAAATTAGGGAGGTCCCTTCTGAATTACATTATAACATCGGAAATAATAGATGAGGTTTAAAATGCTATATCAAACACAGAGGTCAAGGTTGGTTCATGAATATAAACATACATAATATGACTGATTAACGGAGCGTTGCTGCAGGAAATGGCAAAACAGGGCAAGGCCAAATTTTGTACTCGAGCAGGGATGAAGCAGATTTTGTGTGGCAGGTACCTTGAATTGTGTGGCCAATGTTCTTTTTAGTGTCAAAACCAAATTAAATACCACTAAAATCAGGTTAAGTCACCAGTGGAAACAAATCAGAGGTGGTGAAAATCAGTTTTTCTTTAGCATTAGCAGAGTGGAGTTTCTTTACGTCTAGCGTGTCCTCTTGCCAGAGCTAATTATTGGTGTTTGAAAACATGTTTGCTAATGCTAACAGGTCATGTTACGAACAAAGTTGCTGTCACTGACTTGTTATGCTATTTTCACAACATTTCATAACAGAGGAATAACAAATGTACCAACAAAGGGTTAAGCTAGCTTCTAGCTGCATGATTAAGGACATCTCTTGCCAATTAAGTTCATCTTAAATTTAATTTGTGGTCATTTTTTTTTTACACAAGTAAGACTCGAAATGTATTTGTTACATATTTTGTCTTCCAAGCGCATTCAAGCTAATTTTTGCTTGAGCCATTCATTAGTTTATGCTAACACTTTAGCTAATGCTACCATATTAGATGGGACTCCCACAGCTATTGACACATTATCACCATTTTCAATACTCTCAATATTGAATACGAACATCATAAGAGGACATTACAACCCTGCCGCCACTGCTGCTATCCTGTTGCTGGCTCCTATGGTAAAGCTGTTATAGCCACTCAGTAGCCTAGCATAACCTTTGCTAGCAGCAGTGCTCTCTATAAAAGCAATTTTCTACAGCTGGTTTGATAACAGTAATTCAATAATGAGTCAGTTCATTTGAATATTTGCACGAGTGAGGTTTCATTGTGCCAAAGAGGAAAGTCCCAGCTTCCCTCCTGTTGACTAGCTAGTTTATTTCAAGCAGGCATATTGTTCTAGTTATCCAATTACTCCCCCAAACACAATCCAAAATATCAGACTTTGCAAATGCTCATAACGATATTCGGATGCTTGTGGCCTGTTTTACATTTAAAAATCCAAGGATAACATTGAAGAGCAGTGGCTTTAACGTCAATGATTTAATGTTCTAAAACCAAATGTAAATTTTCGGTGGGCAAGCAGCCATTGATCATAGCCTGTTTCTACAGAAACTTGGTCTAGACTCAGATGAGCTGGCACTCCAGTCCTCTGAATGGCAGATATCCAGTCTCAAACAACGGTTCTCACATTTTAGTCTGCTCAACTACTGGCATGTCTTGAATTTGAAAGTACTGTCATGTTGTTATTGTTTCCTTTTTCAATTCTAGGTGGGAGACTCTGCACTTATTTTTTTGTAAGGTAGCTTTGTATAAGTAAAATGGCATGGCTTTTGAGAAATAATAAACAGCAGCCAAGTAAACAGCCTGAAGCGGTAAAAAAAAGTTGGCTCTATAAACCAAGGAGTTGCAAGAAATTGCCAGCACCCCACATTGTGCTCTGTCAACAAACAATATCATATAAAAGTAATTTTACTGAGGGATGGAACACGGACTGGATGGAGAAAAGACATAAAAATAGAGGAAAACAGAAGACCTGTTGCCTGTTTCCAGCCCCAGAAACACATTAAATCTCTTCTTTAAGTGGCGCTTGTGGAGATTTTACTGTTTCCTTTCATTTCTGAGCAAAGGACTGATCATAACTCACAAATGCCCTCCATCTGGTCTTTAAAAAGTCAATCCAACTGTATATTTTATGGGTGAAACGTCCATTTTGGGTTCATTTGTCACGCTGAAATGAAAAAAAAAAAACAAACAGAGTTGCTAAATTGATTGTTCGAACGTCGACCCGTTCATCGCCAGCCTCTCTCAAAAGCCTCTAGGGAACAACAGCTGGATTGGAAATCATCCAGCAAATCAAAACCAGGGCCTGTGTTTGTTTTTGATGGGACGCAGGTGCCGGGAACACAATCCGATCGCTGCCAGACTCGATATCTGTAATAGACTGAAACAATAGACGATAAGAGACACTGAAACACCCGCATTATGTGTGTCCTTGTCACGTCACATCAGGCCTGTTGCTGCTGACTGCAGAGGAGGCGATTGTCATACATGGGGATTGTCCATGGGGGCCATGCCAGGAGTGACTGGCAATTCTTCAAAGTGAATGTGCGCCCCCCTCAGCCAGGGTTTGACTAATAACTGGCTTTTGAGGGCTTATAACATTATTTTAGACCTAAGCTGATTATAGCTGGAAGTTCATGTTGCACTAGTTTAGAGCTGGGGTACCATTAAAGCCAAAAAGATTTGAAAGAGGGGTACACAGCAAGACAATTGTATTGAATTTGGTCCCAATTCCCCTTTCCAATAAAGCCAGAACTACCACCTGGCACATATATATATCTCCAGGAGGTTTAAACTGCTGCACAGTGAGAGTACAATGGAAGGAGGAGGGAGGTTAAGATAGTTATTGAGGTTGTTTGATTGGAGGGGGTATTCTGTCTTTAATGGCAAAGGAGTACGTGTTAGCTGGACTTTAGGTAGCGTTTTTGACTTGCCACCTGATTGTGCAACACGTCAATTCTTTGAGGTATTCATGAGATATATCGCATTAATAATGAAAGGGTCAACGCTAGGCCTGTCATGATAATCAATAAATCAATCAACCGCAAGATAAGTAACAACGTCCTTGTTAAGTTTGCGGGCCTCGTTAAATTGACACATGCATGCATGTTTGTTTTCCTCCTCTCTTTCTACCAAACAGGCTGAATGAGAAGATGGATCAATCTGTCCATCTTTCTTAACAACAGGACACATTGGTTCTTATAGTGGAATTCTGTAGTGGAGTGAGCCATCTGTCAGTCATACAATCTTTGGGGGGGTAGTCGGGGGTAACAAGGAAACAAACACTGATATGAATGAAGGCACAAAAGCGATAGTTCCTTAGCTGGCTGCCACAGCCCCAGTGTGGAAACATATTGGTTTTAAACAGAATGAACAAGGTGGGAACCCATGAACACCGATGAGCCGACACGTCATACTTGTTTGAAAGTAGTGGCAACGAAGAAGGGGAGGTGCAGCGGAGCCTTCATCATGACAGTAAGCGCTTACTGAGGCGTTTGGTCGACAAAGTACATATAAATAAAACAGTGCACAATGGTGCACGCTCACGAACAGTGTTGTTTGCTATATAGCAAAAGAAATGCAACCCTTCAAAACGGTTGAAAAGCCTCCATTTCAGACAATGTCACAAACATTTGACAGACAGTAGAATTGACTGGGAGAACTTACATGCCACAAACAATTCCTGAACTGTATAAACTCCATTTTATTTATAGTTTTTTATTGTTGTGTGTGTTTTGATAGTAGCTTTGTTTTTTTCTTTACAGAGACAGGGTCTGTTTTTTTTATTATATTTGATTAGTATAATGATTTTTATTTACATGCAATTTTACCCAAAAGAGAGTCCATTTCATTTTCATTGTTTTTTTTCTCGTTTTTTGTTTGTTTATTATATTGTTTGTTTAATTTATTTTATTTAAAAGCTCTTGACCTTCCAATTACAGTTAAATACTCTTAAGAAATGTAAGTTTATTGCTTTTGATACAGTGTACTCACTTTTTTATGGCAAATGTTATAATTACATTAATGAAAAAAATCATGTTTCTAAATAATATTGACAATAATATCGTTTATTGGCAATTTTTTTTTTTTGGCAATTATTGTCCAGCAAAATTTATTGTCATGACAGGCCTAGTCAGCGCGCTCCAACATCTCCTCAGATTGTAGATACTGGTGCAAAGTTTTACGCTAGCATCCATCAGATCTCTTAACATGCAGTGGATTAGCCTGAGCACTATGACCTTGGCTTTCGACTCACTAAGTCCAAAATTGAACCACTTCATGTTCGACGAAGAGCGGACATCCAGGCAAAGTTTCAAGAAAATCTACCAAAGCATTGAGGAAACAGTGCTTTCACAAAACAGCAGAGACGGATGGGAGATATCAGGAAAAAGGCCTTTAGCCTTGAAAAAAGTGCATTGCTGTTTTAGTGGATTGTTTCTCCCCTTAATAAACCAACTGGTGTATTTTATATCGCCTGATTTTTTACTTTTACAACAAGGTACAACTTGAAGGGTCGTGCAATTGTGGAATGAGCAACACAGCTAAACATGAGGGTAGCGCCCAGACCTGTGCCAAATGTTAGCTTAATTAAAAGAGATTTAGAGAAGCATTATAAGAAAGTAATCCACTGATTACACATCCTAACCTGTCATTATTTTGGCTTCTTAGGTTGAAATATATTTGTCAGATTCTGTCTAATTTCTTCATGTTTGTAATTTGTATGTTTTGGACTTTGGGGGGGCACTGGCTGAGGCGGAGGGCAGTAGCCCACCCCAGCTTTTAGTTTAAAGGTACTACTTCTGTTTCACTGGAGAAATATTTAAGCAGATTCAGGCTGAAGTATCTCCTAAACCAGACCTTCCATATCATATCTACTTTCACAGCGGACTAGAAGAGAGGTCCATCCAATCACTCTGCACCTCATCCAAAATTAGAGCCTGGAGTAGATTTCATAACGGTCAGTCATGTCCAGTGCATGGCTGCTCGGTGAATGTTTAAAAGTGGACTGGCACACAAGCTCACAGACCCCCTTCGGCCTTGTTTACTGTGCAATCTGTGGTTGCTGAGCAACCCACGAAACTTCCAGCGTCAGCCTCCCTCGGCCAAAGTTGCTGGAGATTTTAAGAGCCCATAATCATGTGTAATGTCACAAATGCACAGAGTAGTAAGTGCTTTGTGTCCTAAAAGTCTTTAACCTTGGTGTGTTTTAGCATGCACTCGACACAAGGCTGGTTTCGTTCAGTCCTCGTTGCTCCGGCGGCTCAATTGTCATAAAAGCCGCAAGGACACAAGCGCAAGGCAGCTCTGATTGCATCCTTTCAATCATAGAGGCATTGAGTGGAAGAAGCATACCGTGTGGGGAGCTTAAAATCTACCTTGAAGATGAGGATTAGCCGAGGAGAAGTGAGCTGATGCGAGTAAAATTAAGATTTTGAAAACTTCAAAATGCTGAAATTGATTACTCGACTGTCCTGCTGCTCCGTAAGCTGTCTTTGGTGCAGAGGCTGAAATCGTGTTACAATTAGTCTTGTGTAGAGGTAGGGCCCAGCTGCTGCAATATGAACCCTGCTTTATGAGAGCAGCTGTGGCGGGGATGGTGGGGGGTGAGTATTGAAGGGACTCCCACCATGCCTTCACCTATTGGAGGAATGTCTGCAGCCAAAGGGTTCAAGAACAAATAACCACTGTAGCACCATCGATATCTGCCAAGTATTGATCTACCACCACCTCTGGCTCTCTCGGGTGGAATAAACAAGCAACCTCTGCTCCCTCTCTGGCATTTTCTCTCTGGTTATTTGTGAATTTTATGTGGAAAAATGCAGTTGTTTCATTTTCTCCCTTACCCTCGAACTCCTGTCAGGACAGATTTCAATTCCAAAGAGATTTAGTGTTGGTTTAAAAAGGACACAATAATATAAAGGACACGTGAAACATACCTTCTCCCCTTCCCCCTCTGCAGTTATTCAACAGCTGACAAAGTCCAGCAGGTGGCGAGTGGCGGAGCGGTTTGTGTGTATGCATTCGTGGTTAAAAATACCTTGACCCTGACACTAGAGCGAATGCTCCTCACATAGCAGAGATAGTCCACCGGGTGCCCCAACTGTGCCTTCTCCATTCCAGCAAATGCCTGGTTTATACACCACATTCAAGCTTGTTTGGATCAGGTTGGAGGTTATTTTAAATGTTGGAAGCAGTCCCTTCAAGCGAGCCAACAGTCCAATTAACCTGCGGTCCTGTCTATTCATTTGGAGATGCTGTATCTGGTGCTCGGAACTGATGCCTCGTTGGTATGTTCGATTGCTCGTCGTCCTTTGCTCCCTTGAATTATCTTCCTTTAATTCCAAGTTGAAAAAGTTTGTACCTCCCTTTTGAAAACCCTTGATTTTTATTCAGCTTACAGGCAGAAAGGCCAACATAAGAGGGGAGCCTTTGATAAACCAAGTCCCTGACTTGCATGTGATTAGCTAAGAAACAGTACAAACCCTTTGAATATGCCTTTGTATTATTAAGACTCACCTTAATCCAACAATGACAAGATATTTAAAGTGTTTTAATGCAGAGACTACATAAAAAGACTGGCACCTTCACAGCTACAGCTCTGAATGATTTATGAAGTCTAATCATCTGTATTTTTGGAATCAAGCCCCTCATTTGTGGGTGCGCTGCAAAGAGATATATCTGCCAAATTAGCAAAAAAACACATATTCAGTGAAATAAGAGAGCTTTTTAAGTTCTGGAATAAGCAAAAAACTACCTTTGAAAACAGAATCCCATTAGTTTAAAGAGTAAAAAGGAGTTTGGCACAATTCATCACACCATTTTAGTTTGATTCCATGGGACCAGACAGATTGGGACACTCCAAGTTCAACTTCAAGGCAGAGAAGCTAACATCCTAATGCATAGACTCTAGAGGAGTGTCTTCCTGCATAGTAAAATATGGGTGCAAAGAGTAAGACTTTGGGCCCATTTAAACATTCATATCAAGTCCGGAGAAGAAATCCTAACACCTTCTCTAACGACGCTCCAGCTTGTTAAAGCCTGAGGAGGTCAAAGCAGAAGTTTGAGTGCCGAGTGAGTCATCGGTGACGCCAAGGCCTGCTTTAAATGTTTCGATGCTTTAGCTACGAGCTATTTAAAGGCAAGTCCGAAGAGAGGGAGACGAGGTAGGAGGGAATTGTAACTAAACAAATGACTAAAATGTTTCGACAGCCGAGCTCATTTTCAATTTGGACATGAGGCTTATCCTTTGATAGATGTTTGCATATACCGCAGAGGATTTTAGTTCGATGATAAAATATGTCTTCACATTACATAAAGGTTTGACTACCCTCTATGGCTTAATAAAAGTGTCAGTACAAAATACTGTGTATGGCAGCAGCTAGCTCAGTGTTAGCTCGAATTCATGTGGGGACTGGGAAGAACTTTTGTCAAGACACAAAACTAAAAGTCTAATTATTTTATTCCTTCAAAAACCATAGGTAAAGTAAGAAAAATAGTACACTTTTGTACCTCTCCTGTTAATAATGTAAAAAGCTTCTGCAGGCAAGGTGATAGCTCAGACTGCAGGGCACAATCCAAGACGCCTGCTAGCATAAAATGTTCAGAGAGAACAACTGAATCCTTAAAAAAGTTAAACAAACTACAGGGCACTATCTCATATGCCTTATAATGGAAAACCACATTAGAATGCAGCTAGCTAAAGGCTAATTTAAATTACTGCCAAGAAATTGGGTGGAGATGTTTTTGTTTTAACTTACTGAACAAAACACAAACGTAAATGTTCTTCTAAAATAGGTTTAGGTGAACTTTGCGGGTTTTTTTTAAGCTAGGCTACACCATATTTTGGCTTACAAATGCTCATATAGATGCCCCTCGTTTAGACTCTTTCCAGAAAATGTCCATTTAAAGGTTCCCCTCAGTTGGCAAAAGCTGTTTTCCTCGAAATTAGCTTAAGATATTTTTAGAAAATCAGATTAGAATGCAGCTAGCTAAAAGCTAATTTCAATTATTTCCAAAAAATGGGTGGAGATGTTTTTGTTTTAACTTACTGAACAAAACACATGAACGTAAATGTTCTTCTCAAATAACGTTAGGTGAACTTTGCGTGTTTTTTTAAGCTAGGCTACCCCATATTTTGGCTGACAAATGCTAATATAGATGCCCCTCGTTTAGACTCTTTCCAGCAAATGTCCACTTAAAGATTCCCCTCAGTCAGCAAAAGCTAATTTCAGAGTTCCCACTCTTTTCTAGAAATCATTTTCCAGGACTTTTTCCAGTGTCACATAACCAACTGATGTTAAATTGTTGCTGTGGGCTGTTTTCAATTCGAGTTAGCCTTCTAAAAAACAAGATTAGAGGTTGATGAACAATATCTCTAGCTATTAATCATACTGGTCTTCGCATTTCTTTGTTTCTAACTCTCCAGCACGAACATTGTCTGTTAGCTATCTGTTTAGTCTGTTTTTTATGTGTCTTGAATTTCCTCTATATTGGTTTAAGATATTTTTATGTTCAGTGAGATTCAGGAAAGTGAAGTTTAACCACTGCTGATCTGCATGGCTGTAACTCTCTATGATTCAGGGGCCTGCTTAAAAATCACCACGTTAGAGTTTAGTTCGTGTTGCAGAGCTGGCACTTTCCGGTTGACAGTGAGTGCTGCTCTGTAAGCACTTAGCATGGCAGGTCTTAGACGTCTACCTCCCCCAGAAACAATGGCAGTTTGAGAGGAACAGACATTAAGACAGGCGGCCCATGTCTACTCCAATGCGTGGTGATAAACCGGCTGACAGCGTTTGTCGGCGGCGGCTCCTTCTGATTATCTCATCTGCGCCCGCTCTGGCGAGGTGACGGGTACACCGCTGTGACACATGTGGAGTGTATCTGTCACAGGACAAAAAAGGCAATAGGCCCAGCCATTCGACCCGATGTGGAGGCATTTTTCTTGTGGTTGTCACCTGTGTTAGGAGGGTCATGATCAGGGAGGATGTCCCCCGCCCCCTCGCACACATGACATAACAAATGCTCCCTTTATTTTTCAATGTCAGCTTATTTTAAAATCACTTTTTCTACCCTCCACTGAGAGGTGATGCAGGCTTGAAGCACGTCTACCTGACAGACAATAAACAGCAGTCATTAATCCAACGTTTAGAAAGAACGATACAGTCAAACAGCAGAAGTCTTTGGCTGTATTTTTTTTACCCACAAAGCACCAAGACTGCACATTTCAAGGGGTTTAATGTTATTTACTTGAAAATACAGCTGGACATCACTGTTTCATCCAACGCTGTTAATCTTGGAATACAACATGGCCTACTACAGAGCAAGGGCGCCTGTTTATAGCACTATGTAAGTTTGGCACAAAGGCACTACCATCCTCTTTACCCTGACTAAGGGTGTTTTCACACCAACCACATTTAGTGCACACCAAAGGAGTTTTGGCCCAGGGTTTGGTATGTTAGTGTCAATGTGAATGCAACCATCGCACTTTGGTGCGCACCAAATCAGCCGGTCCGAGACCTCCATGAAGGGGTGGTCTCGATCCGCTCCATTTCCCTACATTTGGTACGGTTTCACTGGTGTGAAACAAAGTGGTCCGAACCGATCAACTTTTGACGCATTACTTCCTGTTAATCCCGCGGTTGAATCTTTTGCTTACTCAATTTGTTGATTTGTTTATTGTGGTTGAGGATTACGATGATTTACGAGGGTCCAGAAGGTCGCTGATGCCGTCTCAAACACGATAAAAAAACACACTTGAAGGAAAATGTAGAAGAGAGCGAAACGTAAACATTGGCTGTCTGGTGTAGGAAATGGTTACCATGGTAGCCTCTTCTTCGTTCTCCTCCGTAGCAGGTTTGGTAACCAGTTACTGGTATATCGTCCCCTGCTGTTTCAAACTGAGTAAATACACAAGTGGGTCCGGGCACGGTTCAATATTGCCACTACAAATGCAAGCCAGCGGGGGAGGGGGAGGGGGGCAAACCCATGGCGAACAATGCCGCAGTACGGTTCGAAACAAGTGGACCTAATGTGAAAACGCCCTAAGATTAGCATAGTGAAGCAAGGATCCTGGAATTAAAGGTAAATCTGTAGTTTTTCTAAGTTTAAATATTAAAAATATAACTACTAGTTTAAACCTCACTTGTTTATTTGGCAAACAAACGCGCAACTAGCTAAATGTTTTCATACACAGGGTCTTAACAAAAATCTACAATTAAGCTAACAAAAACCGGCAAAATCATCACCTTTTAGGCAAAGATAGCTAACATTTCCAACATTTTTATTCGATTTAAAGTGAAAAATGTGGAAAAATGCTCTGTCTTGCTCCGTTAAGAAATAATTTAAAAGTCCTTGGATCAGTTTCCAGTAACAGATCACCAGCATAATCCAATAACTTTTCCCTTGCGCCATGACCAACACTCCTCACAAATGCCATCCATTGAGGACTTTTAGCGAAAACAAGGGGAGCTACCCTGTCTCACAAAGTTAACAAAGCCTTCAAAAAATCCTAGATCAGTTTCAAAATCCAATTATTTTTTGTAACATGACCAACACTATTATTCTGTTAATCTAACAAACAAACAAACAGCACAAGATGAGCTTCCTTTAGCACGTAGATGATATAGTGCCCAACAAGTCATGTCACTAGGGGATAATGGGGCCAATACAAGCTCCCTGTGAATAGGCAACACAAATCAATGAGTGAATATGTCTTTTCTTAATGCCCTCTTTTAGAGCGTCTTGTTTCATTCTGTAATATTGAATTTAATGTCTTGTTTTAAGCCCAGTAAATGGCTCTGGTGCTGAAATGCAGCGTACAAAATGTATTACAGTTGCCTTAGAGGTTGGTGATGACATTATGGCTAATAATCAAATCTTGCAAGCAGGAAATGAATGGAATTTTACCTCCAGAACCAGACTGCTGAGCTCTCTAAAGCACTGATGCACTCAAATAAGAGTCCAACAGCAGCTGAGTAATAACTCGCTGAACATTCACACACATACGTCAGACTCCAAAAAGAAAAAAAAAAACATGAAATAAGCAAACAAACAGATACAGAGAGAAAAATGTGCGAGCAGGTGCAAGGCTGCCCACCTCCTCTGCTCCGGGAAAACACAACACCTTGCTGACCCTCAGTCTGAGACGGGAAAGCGGAGGGGGAGGGAGTGGAGAGGATTCTGGGGGCGGCGGTGGCAGTGGCTGTGACTCACTTGGAAGGAAAACATAATTTTTATTGAAAATATTTTCACAGCGGCTTGCTTGAGGATTTAATTTCTGGAGTTTATATCAATGTCCTTGTGCTTTTATAACTTTGTGACAGGACGCTCAGTGAACACTGCAATACAATTTCCAACAGACTTGAGACATTGTGTCAAATGTTAAATAAGCAGAACAGGGATTTACGGCCCCTTTGCCACTTAAATCCAATTGAGTCCAACACAAGAATGAGATATTAGGTATTCAAACTGATAACTTTTAGTCTGGTTAGTACATTTTTAACCTGACAAGTCAGATGGACAGCTCCATATATCTGCCACAGAAATATTTCACTAGTCCATCTGGGTAGGAGCCCCTTGAATTTGTTTTCAGGGGCAGAACGTTAAAAAAAAACACAAGCTTGTGATTGGACAATCGTTTGGCTCGCCACATTCATCACAGACCAATCCACATCAAGCAGGGTTGCCTCCTATAATGTAGCATACATAGCGGCTAATGTAGCGGCTAATGGCTAACAACAGTTAACAACAGTTCATGGATGTTAGCCATAGCGGCTAACTTAGCTGCTAACAGTAAACAACAGTTAATGATCTTTTGCCATTAGCCGCTAGCTGCTAGCTTAGGTGCTAACAGCTAACAGCCTTTTACTATCGCCTTACACTAAATTGTGCCACACAGATGATTCATTTAACACTTATATGTGACATGAACCTCGTCAAAGACAATCCCTACAGGTAAACTTCTGTGGAGGGCAGGTTTCGCCAAGTTTTAGGTAGCCATTAGGACAATAGGCTAATCGGCATGTCCATTCTCAACTTCTGGTTCTCAACGTCGGGCTATTGTCACGTCCGCATTCTGCTGCTCCCGCCTCTCTTCCTGATTGGGCTGTTAAGAATTCAGCCGAGTGAATTCATTGGACAATGGAGGCTGGCAAGACGGACCTGCAGGATTTCAGAATCAGGCAAGTCTGTCTGCTCTGCAAGGTTAGTAAGTTTTACCCACAGTTGAAATTGCTGCCAGCTAAACCTTCCTAAAACAGAACAAATTCAGGAACAAGCAAAATCCAAAACAGGTGAGCTCAACTGAGATGGACTGACCCAAAGAAAGATGAGTCTACATTTCAAGTTGTTCACTCTAATAGTAGTTGTTGAGTCTGCTTTTCAAAGTCTGGTTGGCACTTCCAGTAAACATAAGAGTACAGAGTGCTGATGCCACAAACAATTCTTGGTCAGACAATACTAATGAGGATTTACGCTTTGACATTCTGCTGGATAAGGCTGAAACAGAAAGGTGTATATGCGTGCCAGAACCATAAATCTGAGTGGATTTTTGCCAAGAAATGTCAAAATATGTTTTGTGGCACTCTGAGAGCAGTGAAAGTTGGAAAAGTTATTGGATCTTTAAGGCCTTTGCACACTGAGTCTGTTCCTAGATGCATTTATTGAGCCTGCTGCATTAATTTTCAATATAACTGCACAAATTCCCAACTTTACAGAGGCATCAAGCAGGTAATATTATCAACTTTTTTTACTCATTGAATAAGAAAAGGAATAAGCTGGTCTATTGTTAACTGACAGACCTGTTAAAAGTGGTGTATCAAGTATTTTAAAGCCTGCTTGAGGGAAAAATGCATCTTTACACTTCAGTGTGTCTTACTTTACATGGTTGTGAGTACAAATTTTGGCCTAATTTATCACTGCACTGGCTCACAGAATTTTGTGGTGAATAAAATGGGACGAGTTTAAAAATGATAGCATCAGATCATTTTGTAAAGAGTGAAGGTGCAAAGGCCCTCATCTTATGGTGTTAGAAGAAATATAAATGAAAGAAGGTTGGGGAAAAACCTCTGTCCAAACTGTTCCTTGGAATGAGTGGAACCTGAGAATGTAATTGTGTTTCCCAAGGATATGTTTTCCAAAATGATCATTGAATATCTTATCTTTGTGTCATATTTAACTTAAAGGTGCTATGAGGAGAATCCATTTCCGGCGACATAAAGACTTCTGCTACCCATGAGCACGCGCGGCGACCGTGGTAAAGACGTGACCCAAGCCAAAGCGTGTGTTTGTTGTGATGCTAATGAATGAAGCTCGGACCATCCTCAGAACTCTGCATTGCTTTACAACTTCTTTTTTCAACAACTTACAGGATCCAAAGCGGTGAGGTAATGTATCTCTTTCGAGTTACGTAGCGGTAGTTTTTGATGTGTGACAACATGCAATTTTTGGAAAACTTAGCATCGTAGTTTTGTAGCCGGCTATATATCGCTACTTACAGCCCGGTGCTCTAAGACGTGTCAGAATAATATAAATTTGCTCTAGTTTTAATTGTCTTGTTCCCGAAGTTGAGTATCCAGGCAGTCCAGCCCTGTCCGACCCGACCACAAAGCTAAGGAATAGCATTTATAGATAACCTATTTTGATGCTATAAAACTCTTCTTAAAGTGTGTATTTCGATCAGGCATATATCTAAAAGTGAGACTGTAGAACAGGGGTGTCCAAACTATAGGTCAGGGGTCCAATTGTAGCCCTTGGTCACTTGAAATCTACCTGGCCACCATCAAATGCTGAGCTGCCATACTTTATAGTTATTCTTGGATTTTTCTTTGCGTGACCATTGAATTAAAAACTTTTTACAACCCTACTGTGGACTGAAAGAATTAGCAAATCACAGTATTTGGCTTTAATGCACCATTTTCACCATGCCCCACACTTTTGAAAGTGAGCAAGCAAATAAGTAAATTAACTTCTTTCTTGTGGTCAGTTTTGCTTCGTGTCAGTAAATTAGGACTGACATGCACCCAAGACAACACCCGGAAAACTTCAGCCGTGGATGTGTGAATCGGCTTGACGGTGCAGCCAGATAAAGATAGGCACCACATCAGCTCCAATCACATCACATCCAATATATAGACCCCATCCACATCCGAGCCGGATCCCCCAGGAGCACCCGAGGGAGAAAAAGGAGCTGCATCAAAGGCTCCAGCGAGAAGGGAGGGGTGACGAGAGACCAGAATCAAATACGCTCAAACTTAACACCGAGGCGCGTGGAGTAGAGGAGCGGAGGGGAGGGGGGATTGTGTGACCAGCTTTGTGCCCGATTCAGTGCCAAGTTTGTCCCTGTATATTGTTTTCTCTCTTTATCTCAGTCCCCCTCCATCTCGCTTTGAAGCCACAGTAAACACAGGTGTTTTTGCGAGTACTCCAGGGGGCCCCCTCTCTCCCTGCTCGTGGCGAGACGCTGGAAACGACTCCAACAAAAGTTCTCCGTTTTGTTTTTACGGCTGCTGTTGTTCCCCACCACCTGTCTGCATAGGGACGCATCCCCACACACATGCGCGCGTTAACAGTTCTATAGTTTGACTTATTAAAATGGCTTTTTGAGCCCAGCTGTCACAGTCTACAACAAGGCTTCTGGTCACCTGCAGCTGTTAGCAGGAGCAGTTGGAGAGCTTTGGGGCTTTCTGCCCTGGGTTTTGTCTCGCAGGCATACTGAAGACTGCCAGTAACTCGTGATGCTTTGATAGAAGTCTGAACTTTTTTAAAGGTCAAGTCGAACGGCTTTCAAAGGGAATTCAACCTCAAACATGGACATTGAAATACATCAACAAGAGGTTAGCTAGCTAGTCAGTTAGCTTAGCATAGCTTGACAAAAGGGAATTGTCGATTAATAAGATAAACCCTCAGTTATGAGGAATTAGCGAACTTGTATAGTCAGAAATCTGCTTCAAAAATATCAAGTCCAACACGGAGACCAAAGCCTCGCTTAGCTTAGCATGGCAAAAAAGCCGAGAAACAGGAGGGATTAGCCAAATTGATGTGAATTGATGACGGATTGAAATGTTGAAATATAGTCTTCCCTCACTTTCATTTTAGAATTATTTGGCCAAACCATAAAAAGACGATGAATAAGTCAATAACAGTCTCTTACAACTTAAGCAATTTCAAACGTTTAAGAGCCAGCCATCAAACTTGTAAAATGGAAAGTGTAGATTTACAAGAAAATGATAAAAAGAGGCAGACTAGAGTGTTTTGTGAATTATGTGTAAAACATTTTTACAAAACATTCTGAAAATTAGCTAAAACTGAAACTTCTGCTTAAATTACTAATAGATGGATAAAAATGATGTTAAAAGATTGTAAGTGCATTAAGAAATGAAATTCACATCTCATTTCATCACCACATCATATGATTATTTCTTTCGCATCCATCAGCAAATTCACACCCCTTATTCACTGCTTACAAATGCTAACCATGCACTCCGCAGTGAGCCATGCCAAGTTGAGAGAGGGGTTATCCATGGGTTCCAACCGCATGTGTGCATGCCCATGTGCCAGCACTGATATTTGGCACCAGAGCAGGTAGAGCCACCAAGAGGGGCAGGTGCCGCGGGGCATTGTCCATCTGGACATAGTGAGAGAGACAGGTGCTACCTGTCAGCGGTTAGAAAAACAGAGTCGAGGCTCCGGCGGGTGGGGGGGGGCTGAAGAGGGAGCTGGGGACAGGGGCTCATAATTGAGAGGAAAGAATTGAGTAAATGATCGAGAAGGTGAAATAATGAAGAAGGCTGGGTTCTGCATGTGCTGCTCAGGTACACAAAAGTAAACAAGGAGGGGTTTAAAAGCTGTAGGTGAGTATATGGGGCCCTTCCTCATTTACCAAAAGCAATCCTATCAATGAAAACACGAAGGCTTTAAAGGGTCAAGGGATCAAAACTGTCTCTATTTCGGTATTTTGTCAGGGTTTGAATGGGTGGATTTAACTGCAATTGAATATCAGTAGGTTTACTTTCTATTGTAGTTGATATTTATTTTTGCGATAACATGAGTTTACATGAACTTCTTTAAATTGGTATGAAACTGTAACAATATGCCAACATTTGAAAAACAAGTAGGGACTTAAGGAGGTCTTGCTCTTAGCCAGTTTTTCTCAAATTATTGAGGACTCTAACAATATGGATGGCCAAAATTTAAGCAAAATTATTTACAGAAGTCTCCTGTAATCCAAGCACCGTAAAATCTTTTTTTTTGTGTTAATTTCTGATCAAGTTTTAGAAAAATCTATTCAAACTGACTTAACCTATTTATTAGGGCTTTTCGCCTGATTCATTTTTTTTTTTTTGTAAGGTGCTGATTTGATTAGAATTGCGATTCTACGATATTGCCGATTTTTGCAATCTTAAGTTAGCTTTTTTAACACCAGAGAAAACAATGAGGGTATATCAGGAAAAATACGAATCACATGTGAGTCTGTTTATAAAATTTATTCGTTAATATATTTTAACCAGCTGTTTATACTCTCTTCAAAAGCCTGGATTGCATTTAAAAGTGGCTTATTAACACAAACTAAAATGAAGCATTTAAATTTTGGGAAAAAAACAAACGATTTTAACAAAAAATTTGATTTAAAAGTCAGCAAACAAAAAATCTTAATACTCATGTGAATCGATATTTTCTCCCACCCCTACTATTTATGCAACTTTCAACACGTCAGTTTCCACCTGAACATCGCCAACTTTTCCTTTTGTTGACCCCGATTCATTTCAGTGACATTATGTTGTTTCACAAGGTTAAAATGTTGCAAACAAATATGATTATTGGGTTGATAGGCGACTACAAACTGTATCGTCACATGGCATGGCAGCCATTTTGTGTAATTTAGATCCACCTCAATTATTGAGGTATTTCAACATTTACAGCATACTTGATACTCATTTATGATAACCCCTCTGTGAGCAAGACCCCAAACAATTTCTAACCGTTGCCAATGTAAGCAGATACAGTCTAGCTGGCGGATTTATGTAGCTGTCCAGAGTAGGCTGGAAATAGGTGGGGGGGTTCATTAGCCGCAGCCTGATAAGCAAACAGTAACCCTATACCTGGTGCGGAACAGCAGAGCTCAACGGAATAAGACCCTAAATTGCCAATCAGCAGGAAAATCCACCGCTCCTTCAGGCTCCTGCACACCTGTACGCTGCCTTCCTCGCCCTTTGCCCCTTCTGGCTGTCAATTTGTGGAGCACCTCTCCATTAGGCGCATGCTGACGTGGCAACTCCCGACCCTGCAAACAATGCTGATCCTCTTTATTGCGACTAACAGATTTCTTCTTGGACCACTTGTAGCCCAGAGAGCCATTTGCCAGACTTATTTTCTCACTCCATTACATTGCAAACAGAAAACAACAGTGTCGAGCGTCTGCTTTACACAATGCATCGGTGCTACAAGTGAGCTGGCAGCAGTCATGCATTGTTTTGACTGCTCGTCTTCTCCAGGCTATTTCCGACGGCGCTTTAGACCGCGTTGTGAATGGACGCTCTGAATGCATTTTCAAGAGCCCTGCTTGCCAGATGCTTTCAAAAGGCGGGCGCTCACGACGGCGCCGGCTCTCCATCTATCTTCCCAGACACGGCGCTATCAGTGTGTATCATTTCTGCTTCACATCCATCAGCACGGGGCTGCCTGCTAACCAGCGGCGAGCGCCCTGTGAGAGCGCACGGCACTTCCCCTTCCACTTGTGTGCCGGTGGCGGCGGCAGCACGGCAATTTGTTTCTGATTGTTTCCTATTTTCCCTCAGCAAGTTCAGATGTAGACGGAGGATAGGAGGAGGGAGCACGCACGTACACACACAGGCTGCTGTCAGAGGGGCCATGGGGACATTTTTCATTGTTATTATGACCGAGCCCAGAGGCCGAGCTTTAACACCGCCGACCTCTACAGCGGGTCACCATTACACCAGGAACAAGTGTGCGCATTGGCCTTTGATTGCACGTTCCCCGGAGTTTGTGCAATAACTCATCCGCACTGCTTCTTGTCCTCTGAGCCGTTACCACCGCCGCTGACATTAGCAGCATCATGACAGCCCCCCTTCAACCCCACACCACCCAGGAATCTCACACACACACACAGAGGTTGTTGTTCCACGGGCCAGAAGTGTGGACTCATTGGCAGGCGGTGTGAATAACAGGAATTGCAGGGAAGTCCAAAAAGGGCTTCTGTTATGCACCTTCTGACTCTATACATAGACCGTGGTCAAGGTCTTTGCTGTGCTGCGTCACATGCTAACAAGAGGGGACCTTCTGGGAACCTGGGATAGTCAGATAAATAAGCCTGCCACAAAAACAAATTCTGCTGGACGATGGTTATCATAAAAATTATTGCCGATAAACAATATTGTCACTATTGTTTTGAAACATTTTTTCTTTAATGTAATTATAATATATGTCATAATAATGTGAGTACACCATATCAAAAGCAATACAATTTAATTTCTTAAGAGTATTTAACTGTAATTGGAAGGTCAAGAGCGTTTTACGAAAATAAATTAAACAAACAATATAGTAAATTTAAAATAAAAAGAGAAAAGTGGACTCTCTTTTGAGAAAAATATTCAAATAAAAATCATTATACTAACAAAAACAAGAAAACAATAGACCCTGTCTCTGTAAAGAAAAGAACTCCAATAAAAACACACAATAAAAAAACAACAAATAAAATGGAGTTTATACAGTTCCTGAATTGTTTGTGACATGAACTTTCTCCCAGTCAATTCGTACTGCCTGCCAAACGTACGTTACATTGCTGGCTTTTCAACCTTAATGAAGGGTTGCATTTCTTTTGCAGTGTAGCGAATGACACTTTCCCATTTTGCGCTGCTTTATTTGTATTTACTTTGCTGGCCAAATGCCTCAGTAAGCATTGACTCTCAGGACAAAGGCTCCGCTGCACCTCCCCTTCTTCGTCACCAGTACTTTCAAATAAATACGACATATCGGCTCGTCGGTGTTTATGAGCTCACACCTTGCTTATTCTGTTCAAAACTAAAATATTCCCACACTGGAGCTGTGGCAGCTAGCTCGGGAACTGTTGCTTTTGTGCCATCATTCAAATTAGTGTTTGTTTCCTTGTCACTCCTTAGAGGCTCACTTCAGTTCTGAGAGTGTGTATGTGCGATTGAATGAATGACAGATGCTCACTCCACTATAAATCCTTTTAATCTACTATAGAACCAACGCACCCAGGTGTTGAGAAAGATGCACAGAGTGAACCATCTTCTCATCCAGCCTGTTTAGTAGAAAGAGAGGAGGACAACAAACATGCATGCAGCTGTCAACTTATCGAGGCCGGCAAACTGACCAAGGACGCTTTTATTTATTGTGCGGTTAATTGATTTATTGATTATCGTGATAGGCCTACAGATACGTCAAAACATTCCTGAGGCAAACGTTTATTAAAAATTAGGAAGCATTTCAGAGGTCATGGTTTAAAGCTTCTGACAAAGTCATGTTTGAGGGGAATTGGAAACTAACTTAACACTAGAATCGAGTTAAATAACTTTGGGTTTCATCGTGAACATTGATCTTCCACCGCACGTATTCTTCAACAAAATCCCTAAAAAAAAGTCCAATTGTTGTAACCAGCAGACAAAATTTCAAGGTGATTCGATGGAACACTGAGTTTGATTTCATGCAAGTTTATAACCCTTTTCAAATGCCAAAATATCACCTCATTTTCAAAGTTTATCGCAAAATGGGGGATTTTCTGTTCGTCTATATTTACAAGAGACCCTTTTAGTTAGGACATTGTGGAATTAATGCAACAACCCAATATGCTACATGTTAAAAACACAAAGTAAAGGGCAGATGGAGTAAATTCATCAATTTATGTATGTTTGATAGTTGGCTAAAGGGGGTATTTCTAAAGGTTGCAAACAGATTTTGATGAATATTTTAGGGACCGTTAGTCATAAGCGTTGATCTGAACCTGAATGTGTATCCAGACACTTTTTCAAGGATTTGTTAAGCTCTCAGTGGATTATGATGATATTTAGGAATGTTGGTCACTGCAACAGGAAGATGTAACTCGATTTTTTTGGTGATCTAACTACGCACAACAATCCAAAATGTTTTTTAAGGATTTGGAAACTTGGTAAACAAGATAAAGACAGTTTTCCATGTTTTGCCTAGTAACTCAGAAAGTTCTTGATGGAGTTTGACGACATTTTCAGGGAATGTTGGAAATAGCAGATAAAAGAGGTGAATAGATTGTGTTGGTGATACCAATCCTGGATCCAGGGCTTTTTCACCCATTAATTAACAGGGGAAGGCAGTTTTTCACATTCCATCAAAAAACAGGTAAGGTTTGTGCTTGAGGAACTTCTAGTTTAAATATGAATTTAAGAATCTGCATATTTGATCTTTTTTTCTTAGTTTTTGAACATTACTGTCTCAAAAACTGGACTTACATGGAGGTGGCAGAGCAGTTATAATAAAGTGCTGCCATTCAAAATGATCCAAGTACAACTTCATATACTGAGGCCCTAATTAAGTCCTGTGAAATACAGTTCCACCATACTAAAAAGATACTTAATTACGGATTCAAAGCATTGAATTATTGAACTTTAGGTAGCAGCTCCTTCCCTCCTGTTAGAATGAATATGAAGCACCCATTTCCACGTAAACTAAATAGCAGGGATCAGGGATAATGCTCTGCTCGTGCCGCTGTGCAGGCAGCTCGGCTATTCACAGGCCTTTTTACAAGCCTAATCCACTTATTAATTCATAATAGGAGCTGTAATTCCTTATCAGAGGATTAACTTGAAGCACCTAGTGCTATGCATGTATCAAATGAGACCAACGCTTGGTTTGCTATCAAGGCTTTGGACAGAGACAAGTGTGCACAATGTGGGCTAAATATAAGCCAGTGCCCAGTGTGGCCGTGACCTCCAGTAACCCTTATCAGTGCAATAATAGCCTTGGAGTGAATGGTTAGCATGTTCGCTAAATTAGCTGGGAACCTTTTTAGGTCTTTTCCACTGTGGTCCAGGAGAGTGGGCTTTGTTGTCCGGATAAACACAAACATTAGATGCCAGGACTTTTTAAATGATGCCATATGGGAGGTGCGTGAATGTGTGTGTGTGTGTGTGTGTGTGTGTGTGTGTGTGTGTGTGTGTGTTTGTGTCCACAGTCGCAGCAGCCGGCCCAGCAAGAGTCTTTCAAGTCGACAGCCAAATAAAGTTAAAGGCAGTTAGATAGTGAGAGGCGCGCTGCCAGAGGTCACAGCGCTTTGGATGATAATCTGTCTCCGTTTTTCTGTTTTCTTTCTCTGTGCAGTTTTCCACCAACCACCTTAAATGGAGACAACTCATGAACAAGTTATTTATAACAGCACTGCCTGCAGCCCGAGAGGAAAAAATTGTATTTTTCTTGACCAGATTAGTGACATCTGAGAGCAGATTGGATCTCCCTTTTCTCTTTAGATTGGCCCTTGAGTGTTTGGCCATAATAAAGACATATTTCGGCTGATGTTATTACAGAGCAGCAAAGTTTTCAACATCAATAAAAGGTGGACGACAAATGGAGGGCAAAGAGTTCTGTCTCACTAAGTATTCACATTATTAAAGGACAACACATATCTGATATGCTGAATCATTCAACTGACTAAGATTGATTGCCAATGTCAATGAAATTGATATATGCACATATTTTCCAGCTAATTGCCTTGTCTGTCATGCACTGGAGACTGAAAGGAAACAGAGAGAAATGACAGGAGGAATATTTTTCATTTTACATTTTGACAATTGGATACAAAATGACTATTGAAGATTTCATAAACACAGTTTTGTTTGTTTATTAATGTCTAATGTCTTTAGGCACGAAGTCAGAAGCCCGGGAGGTGGGTTAAAAAGTTTGAGAAAGAAAATGAATAAGACAGAAAATGTCTCCAAGAGCTATCTGTCAATAAGTAGAAGTGCTTCAAGAGCACAAACATCCATTAAGGCATTTTCAACACTTTTAGAGGAGTTATTGTCAATAATGTTTAAAACCTGCCTCATCGAACTGTTCAAACAAACATCCTTGGTCCACTGATCCTGGATTTGGATCACCACCAAAATATAACCACCTTTTCTAGGTGTCATGACCAGCATTCTTTGAAAATGTCAGCCAAATCTGTTGAGAACTTACTGAGCTTCAAGGAAAAATGTGGAAAAGTACTCTACTCCTCAGTGTTAACAAACCGTTTTGAAAATCCTGGATCCACATCTGTATTTGGATCACCACTAAAATCCTGGGCCATCCCAACCAACAAGGTTAATAGTGGCTTGACTTTGGACAACTACAACAGCTAGCAAGCTAACATAGCATCAGCTGTCAATTTAAGGTACAGTACGCTAAACATTAGCATGAACAACCAACCTTTGTTGGTGCAAATCTGTACAGGACAAGCTTTGGTCGTTATTCAAGTGCCACTTGCCACAGCTTAAAAGCACTTTTATCCATGTCAAAGCAACTTTAAAGGGACTGTGAGGAGTTTCTAAGTAATTACAAAAAAGAGTCTCACTTTTAGATATATGCACTTTAAGATGAGTTTTATAGCATCAAAATAGGTTTTCTATAAATGCTATTCCTTAGCTTCGTGGTCAGGTTGGACAGGGCTGGACTGGCCTGGATACTCAACTTCGGGAACAAGACAATTAAAACTAGAGCAAATTTATATTATTCGGACACGTCTTAGAGCACCGGGCTGTAAGTAGCGATATATAGCCGGCTACAAAACTACGATGCTAAGTTTTCTAAAAATCGCTTGTTGTCACACATCAAAAACTACCGCTACGTAACTAGAGTAAGATACATTACCTCGTCGCTTTGCATCCTGTAAGTTGTTGAAAAAAGAAGTTGTAAAGCAATGCAGAGTTTTGAGGAAGGTCCGAGCTGCATGCTTTATTAGCATCAAAACAAACACACGCTTTGGCTTGGGTCTTTTGGTGCATTCCAGTTGTAGTCAGAAGTGGGAATTTCCAAGTTCCGAGTAGGAAACTGCAACTAGAACGTTCCCTGAAGTAGGAATTTCCTACTCGATGAAACCTCGCCACCCCCGAGCTAACAACAGCTAACAATAGCCTGGTAGATCAGCATGTTTTTTTCCGACTTCAACTGGAACGCAGATAAGTCGGAGATTATGTCACTCCCAGTTCCGAGGTTACTGGAACGCAGCATTACGACAGTCGCTGCACATGTTCATGGGTAGTAGAGTCCTAATGTCGCCGGTAATAGATTCTCCTCATAGCACCTTTAAAATGTTAAAAATGTTATTTTACTTCACAAAATAATTAGTCATTGATACTGGTCAATGGTCATTGATACTGGTCATATGTCATTGATGGTACTGATACTGACATCAATACTTCTACCAATACCAGTGTTAAGCATAAAATTAGCTATGGTATCAATATTGATAATAGTGCAGATATGGAAACTAAAACACTGAGTTATGCTGTAGCTAATGAGGTTATATTGAAATCTAATCTGTTTGGATTTAACTTCCATTTGGACAAAATTCCGTTCTTTTGATATAAATCCGCTTCCCCAGTCCAAAAAATATTGACACAGATACAGATGGGTGACGTGGTCATGGCTGGTCCATGCTGGTCCAAGTTGTAAACTTCAGGCCATATCTGGAAACAATTTTACTGTCAACTCTGCTCTCTGTTGATTTGGCAGCTATTCTAAAAACATAGTGGAAATGTTGAAGCTATCATCTTGTGAGGGATGCGCCATGTGCATGAATGGCTGAGTTTCTGTGGAATTTAGGTCAATGACATGTGTTTGTGTGTGGAGGCGATTTCAGTGGCTGGAAGTTGGCAGGCAGCTGGCTGGGAGGAGAAAATTGAATCTTCTCGATCTGTGTTTACATTCCCAATTATCTCTCAATCCTATGTTACATGAAATCAAGGGGGCACACAAGAAATCAGTAGTGAAACCATGTGACATCTATGAATGCAAGTGGATGAAGTCCCTCAATAAAATCTAAAAATGCTCAGAAGAAGCCAAATTCTGTTGGATAAACTCAAAGTGTGTGAATTCAACAAATTGAGCCCATGGGAATAAGAACAGTTGCTGCTGACATTACCACCAATCCCCTTGGCGTGTATTTGTAGCTTGATAAGGCTCCTTTATCAGGATGATACACAGAAGCCTTTTTTTGCTTAGTCACACTTGTTCTTGCCCAGGTACACCCAAACACAAACAAGCCAGATAGAGAGAGAACATGGCACGATACCAGGAGTCAAACGATGCTAATGGCTCGCACAGCCTTTGATGTTTGAGTTCATTTAGATCCATATTTTTGCTCAGACTTAACAGTACAGCTGTGGGATGTGACAGCAGCTGAGTGTGCAGCAAACACTCCCAACTGCAGGGCCGCTAGTGAGGAGATAATTAGCTGAAAATAGGACTACTGGGCCCACAGTGCAATCGTTGGAGTATACAGCACAGACTGTTGGATAAATGAGATGGGCTTTTAATGCTTTTGTTGATGTCTTTAGCAGTTTGAGGGAATGGATGGGATGGAACTAAGAAGGGGAAGTTGCAGTTTTGTTGACCTATATACTGGATGTGATAAGAACCCAAGAGTCCAACTACTTTCTCTAAGGACTGTCTTGATTTCTTACCTTTTGAAAAGGGCCCAATCAATAAAGATAAAGCACCATATAAATCAGAGAACTGGTCACAATGTGGAAGCCTAAAACTAAATAATCGGTGGCAGTTATTCTCAGAAAATGAATTTAATACTTGTCCATGCTATTTTTGCCAGAAATGTGGTCAGAACTGAACAAGGTTAGCGAGGGATACAGGTTTAATACAGCTTTAAGCTTTGACCTGGGATTTATCTTCCATGCTAACCAATTTAAAGATGTGAATATTATATTTGGAGTTTTCTGGTTTACTAATAAGTCTGTCTACTTTGTTCTGTAGTGCACCAGGACCTTCTACAGGTGGTAATGTAATCTGAAAAATCACCACAAATGTCAATTTTTGTTTAGTCAGCAACATGCTTTTACTAACTTTGTTCAACAGAGCAGCATAAAACCTCCAAGTGGTGCGGAAAGTATCCTACTATCAGGACAACGGAAAAAGGCAATGTGACAATCTAACAACACCAAGATTCTAATTAAGACAACAGGTTAGAGAGTGGTTAACCTTGTCGTTGCTTTTCCTGCCGCCCTCCAGTCCTAAATTTAACGCTACAGTCAATATGCAAATATCACTGCATCCAGCCTTATATTTTTCCCCCTCTTCTTTCCTCCTGTTTTCTTTTCTGCAAGCACTTTAAGTTACATATGTTGTAGGAAAAGTGCTACATAAATAAAGTTTGATGAATTGATTGATATGCGACACAGAAAACTTCCAACCTGCTTCAATTGATTTGATATTATTGCTCGAGGCTGTATTTCAGATCATTATGAAACAGTAGGCCAGATGGCAAAACACAGAAAGCAGCAACAGCCCCAGCTAGCTGCGGGTGGCTACTAAGGTGGAACGACACATTGTTATTGTATATATATCGAAATATGAACATTCATGATATTAATATTGAAAAAGTAACAATATAAACAATATAGATTTATTATGAATAAAACCGCACTTTCCACATTCTTTTGTATTATGATGTTTTTATTATTCTGTAAAATTTTTGATTTTCACCAATACCAAATTGTATCGTATCAATATCGCACTTGACAGGGTTCGATTCACCTGACAAAGTGCAAGTGAAAAATGAAACAATATTGCAACATTTCTCTTGAATCGAACCAAGTTGCCTGATTTTGGATGTGAAAGGGACCTGTAAATCTGTTTTTTTCTATAATTTGATTTATGATTAGGCCTGTCATGATAATCAATAAAGCAATCAACCGCATGGTAAATAAAAACGTCCTCGGTAAGTTTGCTGGCCTCGATAAATTGACACACGCATGCATGTTTATTTTCCTCCTCTCTTTCTACTACACAGGCTGGATGAGATGATGGGTCACTCTGTGCAACTTTCTCAGCACCTGGGTGTGTTGGTTATATGGCGGATATAGCAGAGTGATCCCTCCTGCCAGTCATTCAAACTTTGTGGGGGGACGTGGGGCTGCTCATTTATAGTTTCTATGATGAAGAGTACCTGCCTGAAATGTTTACTGTATGTATCAGTATCCAAAAGTTTCATCCATTCTGTGCTTTCATTTAGGGAACTTAATTTTTCCTGCCTTTAAAAACCCTTTGTTGTATGACTCCCTCCTAATGAAGCCACCGTAAAAGCATAATTTAACGCTGCCTTTGTCAGAATGATCCTTCTCTCAATGGAGTCCAAGTGGAAAACAGCCGGCTTTACACCTGCCAACGTCTGGTTCACCTGAGAAAAACTCGAGCCAACAATCCCGAACAAAGAAAAGCAGAGAAAGCTCCCCTCAAATATATTAAGCACGAGATATGATCCATCCGGTCCGGCAGCTGCTACAGACCACACCAGAGTTCATAAAAACCGGATAATTGAAAAGCTTCTGCTTCTCACCTCCTTCCTAAGCTCAGCTCCTTTCAACCCCTGCCAAGTGTAACTGCAAGCAGGCAAATAAAAATCTCAGCTATTAATAATTTATTTGCCTGATATCGACTCGTATTCCTTTGTGCTTTTTTGCAGCTCATTAGAAAGAGCCCGGCTTGGCACTGTAATTGGTCAACTGGGGTGAAAGATGACCGCCATGCATGAGCTCCAGAAATCCTTGAGAGTGAGAGAAAGAACCTTTCTGCAATTTGTTTTTCCTTCATTTACTATGCGTGATGTCTTTGGAGAGTTTAACCCAAAGTTGTTGTTTTAGAGCTTCGGGAATTTCCTTTATGGTGTCAGGAGCTGTCATTATTGGTCCACACTTCTATGATTCAATTCCTGGAATATGAGAGACATGCCAGTCTCCGCGGATGAGTTTTATTTTCTGCAGGGTGACTCTAATTCGCAAAAACCTTTTCCATTGCCTTTCCGAGCTACTCAGGGTCAAAGATTTTTTGTGCAAAATAATAAAGATGTTGTCAACACAGGTAATCAATAAGAGAACCTTGAGCAGCACCATGTTTTCTCAAACACACCTGGGTCCGAGAGGAATAACAAGCAGCTACAAATATGGGGAACAAGGAAGAGGAGGATATGTCATGTATGATAAACCGGAGCGGAGGCAAAGGGGAAGAATTCCACCCGTAAGGCTGAATAATGAGCAGACAAACATCGGCATATCCGAGGTGAGATCCCTGAAAGGCCAGTGGAAGAATAACCCAACACGGATGAGTCCTTACGTCTGTTCAATCTATAACTTCCTCCCACTCAGCTGTGAACACTCCTGCATCCGTGCCCCTCTCCGCCATCCATCATGTCCCCACCCCCTTTGTCCCTCACCTTTTGTCCTCCCGTACAGACCGAAGAGGTCCGACATTTGTGTTTGTTTGGGAGTGTGCTGACTGTGACAGTCGGAGCGCCAAACTGGTCGCCATCCAAGTGCTGCTAACGTCAACCTTGAACAATCCACCTTCCCAAATCAAACGAGAAGTGCTCAGAGAATGCAAACCTCCACCTCCATCTCTGAAATCCATGTCTGAGTTACAATTAGAAATGTGGAAAACTGCTATATCTTGTAAAGTTAACAAATCCCTTTAAAAACTCCCTGATCTGCATCCCTAAATGTGGTCACTTAGTTCTAGTTCAACAATAATAAGTTCTTAAAATACAGCCCAAAATATCCGCTATCTACAGCAGGAATAAACCTGGTAAAACATCAACCAATCACATCTTTGTACCACACATTTTTTAACCAATCAAATCCCATAACTGCCGTTCTGCCCGCCTCCTGCGCGTACATTTTACTGGTGTACATTGGCCCTGGTTCAATGTAGCCGAGCTGAAAGGGATCCAAGTCCGCTGGGGAATGCTTACCTGTCAAATTTTGTCTTTGAAAATAAGGGAAGCCCGCTACGAGCCGTCCCACAACCCCAACCAAGCTCCAGTATCCCTCACATTTTAAGACAGGTGTACAAGAAATGTGAAATAAACTGTTTTTCTTAGTTTGTTCTGCTCGCTCTAATCTCGCTACCCAGGCTACTGCAGGTGGACGTTTTCACGAGGTTTTTTCTACTTCTTCGGTTTTACGGTGGTTGGCATCCATCATTGTTGAGCACTACCGCCCCACTCAGGCTAGAGACAGAGTTCAGTTTGGAGAAGCAGAGGGATGTTTTTTAATATTATATCGTCACATGGGAGATTTACGGGAGAATACTAATATGGGAGGACGTTGGGAAAGAGGATAAAATACGGTGGTTTCATGGCCAAAACGGGAGACTTGACAGCTATGTGGAGAATGGCAGAGGAACTACCTATAACCCGATCAACATTGGGCTGTGAGTACTAACTAACTTTACATGTTTGTTTTTTTTAACTTTACTATGATAATATTTTGGTGTTTTCTTACTACTGACTGAGACATGACTTGGCGTAGCGTAAAACATAAGTGTGTGCTGGGGGCCGTATTGGAGTTGAATCAGTCTCCTGGTTGTGAATCCGTGGCGCACGTGCATTTGGGCGCCATTTTGGTGGATTGGGAGAGGCGGAGCCCTGAGGAGATGCTACATTCAAATTCAAGCTAGTTTACCAAAATTACTGACCTCAGCTTTAAAAGTGTAATCAAAACCTGATGAGATTTTTTGAGTTTTTAGCAATTGTGGAAAACTGCCCTTTAATGTAATGTTTAACGTTTCTTTTTGAAAAAAATCCTGGATCTGCATGCAAATATGGATCACCAAATTATGCATAAAGCTAAAAATCAGAAGTTACCAAATATAATCCAAAGGTTTTTTCAACTGAGAGAAGACAAACACCATATTTCAAGGAATTTTAATGTTCGAAAAACACTCTGAGTACAAAATATGAAACTTCACTGTATCTCAGTTAAAGGAGTTACATTATGTGATGAACTGAAATCATGTAAAACAATAGGCAGGCTTAAATTCATCTTTAAAACTGAAATATTAAACAGATACAGAATGAAAAAATAAGGAGAAAATCAGTAACATCATGGATACTGTGTATCCAGTGATGTCATTATTGCCTTAGTTTTGAAATTTGTTGTTTTTGTTATTGTCTGAGCTTGTTGTTGATTTTTGTTGCTAAATATATTATTGGTTATGATCAAGTGTGCTCAAGGGAGAATTTAAGACATTTTGAAAAGGAATAAGGGGTGGGACTAGACAAGTTACTTCTTCCTACACCCTTTTGAACTGAATCTCTTTTGTTATTTTGCAAGGATTAAAAATGCTATAGAGCTATTTGCATTTGCTTACCATTATATTTTGTTTAGTTGGATTTGTACAGCTGTATACTGATGTAGGTTTTTTCATTTAAGTTTGAAATAAACATTCATTCATAACCTCCAAGTGTGACCATTTCATCCTTGACCAACATTTCCTGAAAATATCACAATCTGTTACGAGCATTTTGAGTTTTAATAAAAAAAATGTGGGTTTTGCGTTCTCAAACAATGCTAACAAATACGTTTTAAAGACATTCCTGGATCTGCATGAATGTTTGGATCACAACAAAAATCACTTCTTTCGATTGCCCTAACAACGTTCTCGGAAAAATCTGTTAAAATCAAGTCAGGACTTACCGAGTTATTAGACAAAATGTGGAAAACGTCCCTATCATGTTAAGTGAACAGGTCAGTTCACGGATTTGAGCTTTATTAATTATTTCGATCACAGACGGAGAAACAAAAAACAGACAAATGCCCACAAAAACGTAACCTTCATGGTTGAGGTAGTTCACACAAACCTGAATGCCTTTTAAAGCTGTCAGCGCCTGCCAGGGGGCAACCTTTTGTCAGGGAGGAGGGCCTTAAGGTGGACAAAGAGCGAGCCAAACCCACGGAGGCCTCTGACCATCCGTCTTCCTAATGGCCCTGTCACAATTCATAATAGATTTTAATTCAGCTATGTGCCACGTGGGGGGAAACGAGGCTTTTATGACCAGACGACGGCGCAAACAGCAGGATGTGGCCCGAGTCCAAAAACAGTGGGTCAGGGAAAAAAGGGTTGGAGGGAAGTGGTTCATCGAGCAGCTTTTAAATCCCAGCTGGAATAAGGGTAAGTGCACTTAATTTGTGGAGTTTCTTTCTCATTGAAATGAGCTCAGAATTAAGAGTGGCGCTGAAATTATTACTTGGATAATTGAATAGAGGGAGGGGAACATACACCGATACCAAAGGCTAAAACCAGGTCCTCATACCGGCCAACTGGCTGATGATGCTCATGGCACGAGTTCAAGTGGGAAGACTCGTTTGTTTATTCATTCATTCATTCATTAAAGTCAGCTCTCAACTGTTTCCCTAATCTCCCTGATGTCCTCCACTGGCGTTTACTCACTAAGGCGGGGCACACTGTACAGGATAATAGGCCCAAGTTTCAGTGCGGTCCCTGCCTCCGATCAAAGTCAGCAAAAGTCTGATTATCTGGTGGTCCTAAAAATTATTTTACCAGATTATCCTCTGATGTGAGGTGTGTAAAGGGTTTTTCAGTATTGAAGTTGGGTTGTTTCAGGTTCTTGACACTAGTCCGTGAAGTGGGTGAAACAGCATTTAGCAGTGTAGTGAGCTAGGGGCAAACTCTGGGTTGGGCTCTTTGGTCAAAGAGATTGTTGAGGCAATTTTGAGATTTTTTCCCAAGGAGTCCAAGAGATACTGCTATAAAAATACACAGGCAGGAATAAATGAATGGCCAGACAGCCCAGAAACACATCTACGTCCCGCTTGATAACTTCCTGTCATGCTAAGTCCATCATCACTCCATCATCGCCCACTTCTGTTAGATCTGCCTCTGCCATGTTCAGATCACTGTTGGACAAAACAAGGCGTTAGAAGATGTCTCCCAGGGGGGATTTGAAACTCAGAGGGACATTTTTCCAGCCCTGCAATCAGATTGAATTTTCTTGTCATTATTCAGTGTGACATTGTGTAACATCAGCTGATGTTTGCTCCCAATTCTGTCCAATCAGAGGCCGGCGACATATCATTTCAATCAACATCACTCTAATCAGCACAGATGTGCTCTAGCAGGAGCTGGAGGGGCTTTGCTATGCCCAAGATGCATGGCCTGCTGTCATTTTTGGGGCCACTTTTCTGTCCCAGTAGCCAGACAGAGACCTTCTAGCCTTAGATACGATTTTATGCATGCAAACAGTAAAAGTGATCCATAATGGAAAAAGATGATAGAGTTCTTGAAAAGCCTGGGGTGAAGATTGGGGAATACCAGTGATTTTAAGACCAGAGACTTCCAACAAAACATCTGCCTTCTCTCAGGGTAGCCGGTCGCACCACATTAGCAAAGGCGGGTCTTTTAAGCAGGCAGCGAAGGTTTAAATCCAACCTGTAACTCAGTTTGTCCATGTAATTACTTTGTCCAAGGAGGTTTGTGTTTGCCTAATTTGTTAGTTTTGCTTAACAGAATGCTTTGAAAAGTTCTGGACCAATCTTAATAAAAGTGCCAGAAGAAATTGGTCATAGCACAAAGAAAAAGTGAAATCAGGAGTCCAATCCAGTGTTTGATGAAAGGCTGATGAAATTGCAAAAGATATAAAGTACTCTGCAATCAAATAAAACCCCAAAAGAGGGCACGACATGGCAATCAAACGCAGGTAAAAATGCTAATTGAGACAGGAGCAGACTTTAACACAACACCTTGTGCTGTTAGAATGCTAACTGTGGTCATGTGACGTAAATAATATAGGACTGGTCTTCATGGCTGCTGTCACGTAGAAGAAGGTAAATGCAGAGTGTTGACAAATGTGGAAGTAAAAGGCCAAGTGTGTCTTGCTCGTGGGAATGTATTAGCAGTGATAAAAAAAGCTGACATCAAGAGCCATTACAACTAGAAACATGCCAAACTCAGTCACTTGCGAGAACAAATGTGCCTGGACAAAGTTGATACACTTTGGTGGAGCTTGGGAGCTCAAAAAGCAGCTTTCAAATGACTGCATAAGGACAGAGACTACGTTATGTCGGCAAGTATTGTTGTTAGGGAGCTAATAGCTAAGAGGTTGACACCTCACACAGAGGGAGAATTTGTATGTGCCCAAGCATCCGTTTGTCTCAGGGAACGTTAGCTGATGGGTTACTGCTATGGCAGAAGATAGAGAAGCAGTTCCAGACACCCTTTAGACATGGAAAGTGAGCTATGTTACATGTTTATAGCTGTTAGGCCCTCAGAAAATGTTCAAAAATATTATTGGCCTTGCTAGCAGAAAGGTTTCTCTGCTCTATCAACTGTCTGTCACCTCTAAAATTAGGACAAAAGACCCTAAATAAACTGTCCAGAAAAAGAATAGTTTAGCCAGCAGTTTAGCCAGCACTTGGACTGGTAAACAATCCACACGTTTTCCTGTTTTGCCATCCCACGCAAATTCACAGCATCCATGAGCTCTGAGGGAGGTGAGAGTAAATACTGGAAACAAGAAGAAAAGACAATTTTTTCCACGTTGTTGTGGCATCTTATGATTTTCTGATATTGTGTGGAACTGTACCCTTGGGGATCCAAATTTGCAATGCAAGGAGCAAATTTAGAAGCACTTAACACCCACGGCATTGCAGTAAAATGGTTGTTATCAAACCAGTGATTGGATCTAAATGGAGCAAGCAAGACAGTGGGACCTAAAAGTCCTCAATACCCTCAAGGGGGGGAAGTTTGGTGTCTTTTTGGAGTGGGTGTTTGCAGTGCTTTTCAAACTTTTCTCCTAAAAGTCAAGAAGTTAGAGTCTCTGCAGCTGAACACACCAGTCACTTTGCTTGTCTAGGTCTCCACTTTTGGCTGTCCAAGTTGCTGACTCACCTCTGCCTTCAGGCTCTGTACAGCCTGGCGAGCCAGCCAGGCAGCAAGCCGGACAGCCCAGCTGACCGGCAAGCTCCGTTGACAAATTGATATCTGATCTGCACTGCAATTGGTGTTGGGGGTAGGGTGCGCGGACTATTCCAGTGTTCTTGGCCCGTCCACTGCCAGCCCAGAACAGCTGAGGGATTAGCCACGGGCGCTCTGAGGCTGAACTTGTATTGTTCATTGATGGGGCGAGGCGAGCGGTGAACACTATGCGCCAAATCAGACTAATGGGGGAAAAGTCTGAAGTGTGCAGCGAGGGAGGAGATGTGGTGGGCTATGTTTTTTGGCAGAGCGGAGTGATTATCCAAGAGTGTGTGTCTGCAGAGAAGTGTGTATGTGACACGTCTGTGAGTAAGACTGCAGCAGAGTGTGTTTTGTGTGAGCGAGTCCACAGGGCAGCCAGCTGGGTAGTGGAATGCGATGGATGTGGCAGTGCAGCTATTCTGGGTGCTTTCTCCCACTGTGTATGTGTGTGTCATCAGCGCTGCACAAGGGGGGCTCGGCTATTTCAGGGGGAGTCCAGATTCCTGGCATCAGTGTCTCTGTGCCCCAAAGTGTGTGTTAGAATATTTTCCATGTCAGTTGGGTTAGGGTTAAGGTCAGTGAGCCACATAATACCTAAACAGCAGCTACACTGTAAAACTGACATCACAAATTCGATTTTGCCGTCATAACAAGCTAGGGGCATTCCTGCAGGGACGGCGGTGTCAGACTGGGCCTCAGTCCTGAGGCTTCAAGCCTTAAAAATATGTCTCAACAAATACAAACAATGAATTTAGGACACTGAGTAAAACAGAAAAAAACAAAATACAAAGATTTACAAATCCTTTTCAACCTAATTCAATTTAATATCCCACAAAGATAATGTAATGTTAAATTTGACACATTTGACACTATATCAAGATATGAACGTTCAAGATATTAATATTGAAAAAGGAATGATATAATCAATCTAGATTCCCCCCACGCTCACCCTGCATATACAGCTCTGGTAGTCACAACAAATTTCATTTTTACGATTGCCCTTGAATGCACTGCTTGGTTTTTACCAAACCCATAGTCAAATCTTATCGAATGGATATTGACATAGTGGACATGAATATCGAAATATGAAATTTTGTCCATGTCGTTCAGCCCTAGTCCGGATCATTCCACGGGTGAACAGATTAATTGGAAACAGCGGAGTGTCATGACTTGGAATCAGAAAGAATCCCAGAAAGACCGTCATAAACAAACAAGGATGGGGCAAGGTTCACCAATTTGTACACAACTGTGTGAGCCAACAGTCAAACAGTTAAAGAACAAGAAATAACAAGAAATTTGGGGATTTCATCATTTAAAGTCCAAAATATTTTGGACTTTATATATATATATATATAAAGTCGAAAATATATTTTCGAAAAATTCAGATAATCTGTAGAAATCTCTTTACATTTACAGCAAGTCTGAAACAGACGCTGAGGCCGGGGGCGAAATGTGTATAGGTTGAAAGGGTCGAACTTGGTATTATTGTTATGGTTATAACCATGTTCATTCCATCCATTACCAAATTTCTGTTTTTATCCTTTTGTTTTGCTCAAGTTATTCAGGGGAGGAAATTTTCTTCGGTTTCCTTTGTTATTTTCTATTGTCTTACCCAAGTGCCTATAGTTTTCCATGAAAATATTAGCTACTGAATTCTTACCTGTACACATCATATTTTTCTGTTGTTTCACCCACAATACAATGTAGTCATTATTAATAAAAACATATTCAAATTGTTTCTGGAAACCAGAGGAACCAAGAGGAAAAGGACCATCCAGACTTTTGTCAGAGCAAAGTTCAAAGTTCTGTCGAGCAACTGAAGTCAAACATCATGCGGTAAATCTCAGTGTTAAATATACTGCCTTGAGTTGCGTGGGTTAATACACTGGGAACTACAGCAGGGATGTTTCACAGGATAGATCCTTAACACAAGTGTCATGGTTACAAAAACAACAAAAATATACATCCCAAAAATACAAGGGTCAGCTGGGAATGAGATTCAATTCCCTTCACAACTTTTTTTGCAGTGTACAACTCGTAAATAGCTCCTCCCAAGCGTGTCCCCCCTCCATTCCAACACCAAAAATATCAGTAATCCTGTTGTTGTCACTTCTAAACAAACACTCCATCACTTTGGAAACCACCACAGTCATTACTGGATGTTCGGTCACGGGATCCCCCAGTAAACACATTTAGAAAACCACGCTGCCCTATTTTCAACCACAATCTCCCCCTTCCCCGCACAGTCCTTCAACACACGTCTTATCAGTCAGAACGAAACCCAATAGACTCTTGAAAGGCATGTCTCCTTATCTTGGTCCAGTGATTCTCAAGGATAGGGCCAAAGCCTTTTTCTCTTTGCTTGTTTCGAGTGAGATATGTGGTTTGAATCAAATTTGAAAGCATAACAAACCTGAAATATATCTGTCAGTACTTCAAAAGTACACATGACTCATTTCTCATAGAAGTGTTTTGCATGCTAAGATACGAAGATGACTCACAATGGCGAAATTTCTGATTCTTTGCTGGCAGGAATCACTTTGTAAGAACTTTCCAGTGTTGTAATGCTTCTTATTTGGAAGCAAAACCATTAAATATGCATCAAGTATCATTTCTGCAAGACGCAACGCTTGTTTGCCAATCTCTGTGTGTTTACTGTTTCAAAGGAAGGAGATACTTTCAAAAGCACAAGTAGGAGTTCTTCAAGTAAAAAAAGAAAGCTGTGAGATTAAATTAGGACTTCTGCTCTCAAGCCAGCAGGTTTCATCTCAGTTTCAAGGAGTTTTAAGGAATCCAGATAACACTCTGGCAGACACAACCTAGGCGAAAAAGCTCCATTCCCCCTGACATGGGACCCAGAAGGCATCGATCGTCGAGTTCGAGCAAACATGCGCCGTACATTTACAAGACCTTGACCAGGGTCTGTGTCCACGACAGGCAATTCCATTACTCACAGCCTGGGTGAAAGGTCGGTGGAGCGATCAATACGTGGAGGATGGAGACACAGAGATAGAGACTGGGGATGAAAAGAAACTGTGATTTTTGACCCTCCCACAAAGGGTTTTAGGAGAGGAAAAAAACAACCGTGCCCGACCCTGGTGAGGAGACAGCAGCAGAGCTATCTGTTGGCAAAGGCGCGCTACACAGGTTTCTGGCAGGTGAAAAAGTGCTCTTAAGCAGAAATCCACATGTGAAAGGCAGCATGACATGTGGAGGCAACACGAGGTGGAAAAGCTGTGAAACTTTGCATTGATTTTTTTTTTTTCCAGACTAGAGTGAATCATTTTTCAATTACAGACCTGTTTTATCTTTTAAAGCTCATGTGGACTACTTCTAATGGGTTAAAAGTCCTGATCACCCTCTAGACTAAAGACGACAGGCGTAAATAGGACATATCAAAGAACTGGAAGTTAGGTAAGTCGTTCAATTCAGAAAAAGAGGAGCCAAGAATGCATCCTGAAACCTTAAAAAACTCCCTGAGTTTGACCACGGAAGCTGATCAAAGTAGTTTCGAAGGGTTGGAGTTCAATGACTCAGAGGGAACTTCCAAAGTCGATACCAGAGGCAGACGGACACCTTTGGACCAAAAACAAAGTCTTGTTGTTCAACCTCGAGCCTTGGACAATGAAAGACATGACCTCTCACTAATAATGCTACCAAACAACCCCTATTTTTCCAATCATAACTGAGCCCAGATTCTGTGTATCAGTGTTGTGGAATATTGAGTGTTAGGGTTAGGGTTAGGGTCAGGGTCAGGGACAGCTACATTAAGAATTAACCTTTTTCTGTCTCTTCTTTGATTGGGCTTCCAGTAAATTTCTGGTGGATTACAAAAGTCAATCGGCAACTTCCACTTGTTGACTAAAAATGTAGGTCCTGCAATCACCCCAAAGAACTGAAATCAGAGTCCGCCTGAAAACAAGCGGTCTTGGTTTGCTTCAAAATGTACCAGAGTTCAATTTGCAGCAACATTCCCAGTGTCCACGTAGGACTTCTGCGGTAAATGAGAAGAACCATCATAAAAGTTGGCATCAACCTGCCACTATGTGTTTGTCACATCATCTTCAGAGGCCTTGTTACAGCCATGACGCTGTGCACGTCCCAGTATGTTCCAGTCATCAATTCGTTAAGACCCGGTCAAGAAAAAAGGAGGAAATGATGAGAGCTCTGTCTGTAATTTGGCTGATTTGAGGTTTCTGATTCTTTGTTTTTTTAATTTTTACACCAAGGGACTACTAATGTCCCCAACCATGAATTACTGCATAAACAAAGGTTTGAAAAGAACATTATCTAGTTTCCATAGACACATTTTTGAGCAGTGCTTGAAAAACTTGTATCTGCATGCATTCATGTGTGAAACTACAACTGTTTCCACTTCTTATTCCAGCCTGCATTTACTCCAGCACTGTCAACAGCCATTTTGTTTGGGCAATATTTCTCCCCGCGTCTGATGAAATGTCGCGTTCTCAGCTGGCGTGTGCTCCCCCGGAAATAATCGCCATAATATATTTACACTTTTGGAGCAAAAACAATTATCATAAATTACAAATTTGTCGCCCGCCTTCATTAAAGATACGCTCGGTTGCTCTGTGGTTGTGATAAAACAAATACACTCTCTGGGCTTTTTATGCACCATGATGGAGTATGAACAACAAGCGAGTCCTCTTTTTTTTGTGCTGTTTCCGCCGAAGACGCCTTCGTTTTTTAATGAAGTGCCGAGCGTTTTGAATAAGGACTCAATGAGGCAGAGAATGGGGCCTCTCCATTCCTCCCCTATTTCTTTTTTTTTGTCTCCTGCCTCTCATCTGTGTGCATTTGAACCTCTTGTACCCCTCCATCTTTTAGAGGATTAGAATAAGGGCCATTACCCACAGCCAGGGCGATGTTTACTGCCACAATAGATGGGCTACCAGACCACTTTTTCTCTCTTTGTACCAACAAACAAAAACACAAGTATCATACAAGCCATGCTGGCACTAGGACAGAGTTACCCATCTACTATAATAATTCACAAAAGCTTTTTACTCAAACTTTTTTGTTATCACACCCTTTGCCCCCATAGTCTGGGCCCCTCAGACAGCTTTCAGCTCAATTCTCATGGCCTCCAACATTGACAGACCCATCCATAAAGGAGTTAAACATCCATAAAGGCCCCTTGCTGTCAATGGGCGACTCATTATGGAGATTTGGATTGTGCAGGCACACTATGACCACCCACTGTTTTTCCTCTTCCCAGAATTAATGTGCATTTTATTCCAGAAATCAAGGACTTGGGGAGTGGGTGCTTTTGTTCTGTTTGGGCTTTTAAAGCGATGCGATTTTGCTGTCCTGGGAAAATTCTCAATTGTGGGCAGTGATGAAAACTGATGGACCAAATTGAATGTAATTAATCACAAAAGAGGGTCTCTGTTGTCTTTTAAATTTTGGCCCAACTGTCTTCTTTTGGTTTATAGAGGAGAATACGGAAATACAAGGTACAATAACTAGATCACTGCAGCGTCGGTTGTTGTTCACATATGTTGGCCTCACTAAAGAGTTTGTTCTGTTTCATTTTACCGTTAAATTATGATTAATTTCATGTGATTTCACATGGTCTTATTGGTGGAAAATAACAAGCCACTTTGAGGTTTTCTTACATAGATACTTGATATGTTAGGAAAGCTATTATTCTACTCCAAACCGTTCGTAGATTCGTAGAAAGCTATTGTTCTACTCCAAACCATTTGCAGATTCTTAGAAAGCTATTATTCTACTCCAAACCATTCGTAGATCTACTTTTTTGTTTTATTTTACCGTTAAATTATGATTAATTTCATGTGATTTTACATGGTCTTATTGGTGTAAAATAACAAGCCACTTTGTGGTTTTCTTACATAGATACTTGATAAGTTAGGAAAGCTATTATTCTACTCCAAACCGTTCGTTGATTCGTAGAAAGCTATTATTCTACTCCAAACTGTTTGCAGATTCGTAGAGTGCTGTTATTCTAATCCAAACTGTTACTAGATTCGTAGAAAGCTATTATTCTACTCCAAACCGTTCGTATATTCGTAGAAAGCTATTATTCTACTCCAAACCGTTCGCAGATTCGTACAATGTTATTATTCTACTCCAAACCATTCGTAGATTCGTAGAAAGCTATTATTCTACTCCAAACCGTTCGTAGAAAGCTATTATTCTACTCCAAACCGTTCGTAGATTCGTAGAATGCTATTATTCTACTCCAAACCGTTCGTAGATTCGTAGAGTGTTATTATTCTACTCCAAACCGTTCGCAGATTCGTAGAATGTTATTATTCTACTGCAAACCGTTCGTAGATTCGTAGAAAGCTATTATTCTACTCCAAACCGTTCGTAGAAAGCCATTATTCTACTCCAAACCGTTCGTAGATTCGTAGAATGCTATCATTCTACTCCAAACCGTTCGCAGATTCGTAGAATGCTATTATTCTACTCCAAACCGTTCGCAGATTCGTAGAATGCTATTATTCTACTCCAAACCGTTCGTAGTTTCATAGAAAGCTATTATTCTACTCCAAACCATTTGTAGATCAGTTAAGCTAACCATATTCAAGCAAGATAAATGCATATACTAAATAACATGGTTATCTTGAAAAAGCAATACATTTAATCTAAAATTTCTGACTCTCCAAGAGCAGAACCTTTCCTCAGACATTTCCACATCGTCCACAAAAATGTGGAAAAATGCCTAATCTCACACTATGTATATAAAAAAAACTTAATTCCTTTAAAAATTACCACATCCAGGTTTGGATGACCACAATGGTCCTTCTGCCACAACCAACCTTTCTTGAAATGCTATGAAAATCTGTAGTGAACTTTATCGGTGAAAATGTGGAAACTGTCCCATCTCGCAATATTGAGAAATATATCTAAAAATCCCTGGATGAGCATTCAGATTCAGATTAGCACCGAAGTTGAAATGATTGGTCCTTGGCCCATTTCTGACCAATCCTGAAAACATATCAAATTAGGTTTATAATTTGTTTTTTGTGGTCCTGGTAAGAAAACAAACAAGCCAAAAAACATCAAATGGGCACCAAATTGGATTTGCCAGTTTCAGCAGATTTTTTTTACAAGCAAGTGCCTATGACAGACAGTAATATAGACATAACACTGCCTCAGTCACTCTAATTTCATCCTCAGTTTAAAAACCCTTCTCTCTGGAGGAATACATTACCCCTATGTCGCATCACACAAAAGTTCTTCACAATGAATTTTTGTCATGGGAATACTGTAAAGGTTCTTACTGCAGCCTCTAGTCGAGCCAACGTTTTTGTGTACTTTCACTACAAGTGGGGCAATTAAAAAGCTTTCGGCTTTTAAATGTCAGTCATACTGGATTTCTAAGTCACTGTATTCTAATGTACACGACATGCCAACTTTTTTGGATTAGGGTTTTAATAATATTGCCTTGTGCCGTGGGACGGCAGCAAGAACAAGCCGAGGATTAGCATACATTTCAGTTGCTCTCTTGTTGCAAATACAGCGTGGGTGAACAAGAGGGCAACCTCACGGCGCTCCTGCCAACACTCACTTTTTCTTCTTTGATGAGGAGTTGAGAAAGGAGGCAGTGATCTTGAATACAGGGGTCAAAGTCTTCCATAGAACCAACATTTGCATTGATTTAAGATTTAAAGTCCATTTATCAAGCTCAACCCCAAACTTTTTCTTTCTTCCCTTCATGTTTTGCATGTTATTTCAACACATTGGGTTAAAAGCTGTCTGGTCTTCAAAGTTTCAGCTCAGTCTCCCTGCCATAGCTGCCTTTTTATTCTCTTTTCACGCGAACGCCATCTCCAGTGCAGCTGAGTCCAAAGAGGGCGAAGGCGAGAAGAAGAAGAGTGGATGAATTAATTTATTTCCAGCGCCTCTTCTTTTTGAGTTTAACTTGCAAAATAACCAAAAGCCCTGCTCCTTTTTTTTTTTATCAATGTTTTCAGTGGCTGGTAGCGGCAATGCTCTATTGATGTGCTGAATATGCAGTGTTAACTCTTTTCCGAGGTGATTCAGGTGGAACCTTTTCAGCGCTGTAATTGAAAACAGATACTACGCCGCACGGTTCGTAGTACACAGTGCAGCAGGGAGCTTGGATACTATAATAAATGGTGACATTTCTTTTAAATGCCACAGCAGCTTGGCAGGTTTCCCATTCAACCTAAATGATTTAGCCAAGACTTTAAATAATAATGCATAATGAAAGTGCTGTATGCTGGGCCACTTCATGAAGCACTTCAAGACTCAATATTTCACACCAGCATTGATAAAATGTGTAACAATGGAAATCTGTGCTGGAGTCAAGATCAGAAGACTTTGGAATTAAGCTATGCATAGTAAGAAATACAGAATTGCACATTACAAGCCCGAAAACCAGGGAAGCTGGGACAGATTGAAACAGAATACAAAGATTTGCAGATCCTTTTTCAACTTTAATCCAATCAAACAGACTGAAAGGGCAACATATCTAATGCTGAAACTATTGTGTTTTGTAAATAATCATTTTGATTTTGCAAAATTGTTTTCAAAATCATGGTTGTCCCAACCAAAGACAGAAGTGCCGTCGAAATTGTTACAAAGTTCAAAAGCCAGTGTCTTTGATGGTATGGAGCTGCGTCAGCGCCCATGGCATGAGTAACTTGCGCATTTGCTGAAAGGTACATACGGGTTCTGGAGCAACATATGCCGCCATCCAACTGACGTCTTTTTCAGGGACATCCCTGCTTATATTTCAGTCAGACAGTGCCGGGACACATTCTGCTTGTGTTACAACAGCGTGGCTTCTTGGTTAAAGAGTGCAGGTGGGTCCCCAAATGCTAGGTCCCTACTGAAAACAAGATGTAGCATCTCAAGAGGCTAACCTTGAATAAATTTGTTTTCAGCGGAAACAAATTTGATGACGACAGGTCTATGATTGTTCCATGGATCTGTCACTAACTTTAGTTCTTACTTTAGTCCACTTGTCTCCTCTTACCTCCTTTCCTTCGCCCACACACCCAACATAGCACCGTGTGGATTTGCTGTTCATCATGAGACTGGGGTCCACATTCAAGACTTCCTGCTGCTTATAAGAAGGTTTGTCTTGCGGCTATGATACATATATATGTATGTATATGTATTCTATATTTGTATATATGTATCTATGCATAGAGTTTTATGCTCTATTATGAAGTGTCATGATATTACTTTTGTTATGAATTGGCGCCAGACAATAAAAGATTGATTGAGGTGATGTAACACTGGAAATGCCCCATGTCTCAGCATCAAGCATCAAATTAAAACTGAGTTAATATTTGCTAAATTAAAAAGTTGCTTTCACTTAAGACTTGTGGTCTTTTTAGGATATTTCAACCAATATACTGTATGTCCAAAAGGATATTAAAAACATTGTGTTCTATTTTTATTTACATTTCACACAATGTCTCAACTTCAGTGGAGTTGGGGTATGAGCTTGCTTTAGGCGTTTATGCCAAAAGTACATAATTTCAGCTGTCAAGTTTCCTGTTGGAAATAGTGAACATTTACTCTTAATGTCAGCTTGCCGGGATTAAATTGTTAATTTTAACAGCATTTTCACTTGCAAGAAAGGAAAGAAATTTAAGGTTAGCTTGAGTAGCATCAAAACGGATGGATCTAATCCACCAATCTCTCCGCATGTGCCTCAGCTGGGACATTTATTGCTGTTTTCTAACTCTGGCGGTTTTCAGTGCAAAATCCCTGCTCAAGTTTTAACATAATACACATAATTGACCTCAGGCTAATGATGCTTTGTGTGTTTTCATTGTGAACGAGCCTGTGATGTTTCTGTGACACAAATGATGAAAATGAAGAGAAGTGTTTAGCCGCTCGTTACATTCAATTCTATCGCCGTAGAATAATCAATGGCTGTAAAGCAGGTGTCTGTTATCACCCAGCAGGTGTTAATTATGAAATGGCAGGTGTTCGTTGCTCTCTGACAGACAATGAAGAGCGTTTGTGGCAATCTGCCACTCTGGAGGAACATAATGAAGATGCAGGTTTAGTGGGATGAAAGGAGGTAAAAATAGAAGGACGAGTTGATTAACAGACAACCTTGTGACCTTTGAGTTGTTCAACTTGTTTCACTTTTTCTTGTTGGGAAAAACTGCCACCTGATATCTTAAAGGGATAGTTCAGAATTTTTAAAGTGGAGTTGTATGGGCTGCATATGGCCACTAAGTACGTTAGACTGATTAAACTGGCATCTTAAGCCACTAGCTTGCTATGTTTACAACAGCTGAGAGTAAGGCAGAGGGATTTAGCGGAGTGATACATGACGTGCGTTGGCTAGGTCCAGATGAACTTTATATTTCCGAAAAGTTCATGCACTGAAAAACACTCATATATAGCATACTCTTAAATTGTGGTATTACTTTTTGATTTGAGTTCTTGTAGGCAGAGTTAATACCTTTAATCTTGGTACGGTACTCTCCTGTTAGCGGCTATTTCTTTGTCTTGGACTGCGTTTACATGGCGCAGAAAACGGTCAAATCCGATACGTTTTCGTTGCGTTTAGATGAGAACCCGTTGCATTTGCATCTAAAACGCAAACTTTTGAAAACAGGCTCCCGAGTGGAAAGATTTGAATCCGCTCCCCATGCAGCTCCATATAAACCCGTATTTAGACTCTAACAGACTGTGGCTTACTAAGGGAGAGGAGAGAACTTTCTACTTTATCTAAAGTAGTTCAAAAATACAGAACTATCCCTTTAAGCCTTCACAAGGTGTACATGTGCTGGACTTCTGCAGTAATGGTGGGTTGGGAGGGGGCAACCGAACCAAGTCCACGGAACTTCAGGTGTGAAAGCTACTTAAGTGAAGTTCTTGCAATCATAAACAACACAAACGAACATGACCTTGACCACTGAACTGAGTTGGCATTCATAAAATGTTCCAAGAAAGTCTCTCAAAGCATGTTTTAAATATTGCGCTCACAAAAATGACCTGAATGGCATACCAAAGAGCCTAAGAAAACTGCAAATAAACTTGAAAGTAAATGTTTCATGCAAAACCAGTACCATTCAAATTAAGCAAAACAGCCCCTTAATTTAGAAGAACCCAAGATCCTTCATTAGCGGTTTACAGTGAACCATGACGGACCACATTTTACAGCTTTAATTCATTCTCAGTCAGCTGAGCAAGGCGAACAAGTGCATGAAAAATTCTGCTTAATGCAGCATTGACCTTAAGAATAGATAATAAAACCACGTCACGTTACCCTGGAAAGTCGGTGTTGACCATGTTTACAGAAGCAAAGATAATCAGGAAGTGGCAGAATAATGGCCTTGGAGATTTAAAAAAAAAACAGCTATGGAGTGAGTGAGTCAGCTACTTAATATACAAGACATATAATAGAAAAACACTAAGAGGGGACTGAGTGTATGTCATCGACATGGCGTTTTTGCAACCTCTTTAGCAGAAAGAAAGACCTTGAGTGTGGAAAACCATCAGATGGATTTTCATGAATTCTGGCTCATTTATTAATTTGTCTTTGTGGATGAACTGTAGTGACTTCAGAAGCTTCTCTGCCTTCCACTATAGAGCTGTTTTTTTATTAACATGCTCATGCTAATGCCTCTCCTACAAGCTCCAGCTGTGCTTTGGGTTATAGACTAAGTAATTGTGTTATAATGCATCAGGGGCTAATGCTATGTCTACAAGTCAAGAGGAGAAAAGATTTTTCCAAGACTTGTTAGCTCTAATTATGGTAATAACTTTGTGGTCTCAAAGGCCATCCTCTATGTTCCCATTTAAAGTAGCAGTGGACTAGGTTTCTTAAGAGCTTACATTAATATTAGTGAGGGCATCTAATTTGTTTAAAGCACTCCATCAATTTGTTTCTTTGGGTGCATACAAAGACAGTCATTTGTGAAATGGGACTCTCCAAAAGCCAGCATTAGGGGCATTGATATGATACTGACTGGCGAAATTTTGTCCACTTTCTTACCTACCAAGCCAATCTCAACTGAGCCACCGAAACCCACATGCAGATCAACAGTCGAGCTAGCATGGCTGTGGTCACTTTTTACACCCCAAATGCCTTGCAAATTGAGACAAACCAGAGGGCAAATAATACACTGTTATACAACAAATGCCTTCTATCTGCTTTAGTCAAACCAGCAGGCTGTGCAAATAAGATCCAGGAAATCATTTACTACCACTTGATGTGTCACGTAAAGCCCCACTGATCACCCCTGTATGTGCTTCGCTCTCAACGGCATGCCATTCTCACCCGCCCATATGTCGCTGTGCCTACTCCCTTCTGGTCCATCCATCTAATAATGGGAGGAGGATGAGAGAAAATGCCTCAGTGTCAATGGCCCAGCCACTGAGATTCCATTATTACACCCATAAATCCTTCCCCCATCCCCCCTTCCAGTCCTTCCTTCCTTCCTTCCTTCCTTCGTCTTCCCCCTTCTTTTCTCCATCTCCATCCCCGTGTGTTTTGACGACAAAACTTGAAACACTGGCACATCTGAGAGTGTTAACTTTAATGTCTTCTAGAAAATAACCGTCCATCACCACGTCCGCGCCAACACCTCCGCTCCCTTGAGGCGGCGCTAACTGCCGTCATTAAAGAGTGCGAGAGGATTTGTGCCTTTGCTTGTGTGTGAACACAAACCTTGCCTTTTTTTTTCTATTTTTACAGCTTATCCACATCAGTGTACAGTATATCCAGTGAGAAATCCTGTATTTACATTTTAATAGCATTCATGTGCCAGCATTTGTGTTTAAGCGTCAAACGGAGCCAGTGATAAAAGTCCATTCATCCCTCAAGGGAGGAGATACACCCTTCAGCTGCCTCAGATTTACAAGCGTGCTCCATCACCAGCGAATGTCGCGCTCGACTGTTGATGCCTGACCTAATGGCACATGGACAGGCTTGTGGTGATAAAGAAGGAACCTTGTGTTCCTGACTGATCAATGGCCTCCATGAAAAACCTGGACCATGGAGCAGCAAATCCTCCAGAAGTTGTATCAAGAGAGAAGGTAGGAACGAGGATGAATCCTGTTTTATGCCGATGACAGCATCATGTTTTTGGACAATCAAACATTCAAGCTGCTCTTGTGAATGCAATAGCTCATGAACACTTTGAGGATTTTTCTTCAAACTTCTCAATTATAAGACAAACCAGTGGGTAAATATTTTCAGAAAAGTTTCAATGATTTTTATCAAACCTTGCACAATATTTGAAGATAAATATTTGAAGGTTCGACATTAAAGTTTAAGGTCAGTATTTTTTTATCATCTGCTTCTGTACACCATATCTAAATAAGTCTGTGTGGGATTTTCTTTGACTTTGGCCCACCCACCAGACATGACTCGAGGATGAAAGGAATAGATTTTAGAGTTGGTGGGTCAAGAGTCAAGATCATGGAGCTCTCTCAACAATAACACTTTGAGAAATTTTTCATCTTTTGCAACAAAGTACGCTCTGACTCACAAATGAAATGCTTTGATTTTGGAGGTTTAAGGTCAAGCTCATGGGGTATCATGCTGAAGATTTACCATAGTTTCTCATATATAACATGCATTTTTTGCTCTTAAATAAGGTCTAATTTTCACGTATGTATTGAACACAAGCAAAATATGAAAAATATTTTGTCTCGCCAACGTCTCGGTTACAACACATCTGATATAAAAAATGAAACATTACCTCCAAACTTTTAGGATTCTTACAAAACTGACTGATAAACTGTTCTAATCCAATATTTTGGGTCTTTGTTAGTTTACCCTTGTGAAATGATCGTGTAATCCTCCATGCTATAGTACCACTCACATGTAAACACATAGGGTGCTGCCATCTTGAAAGTGAGGAGACCAAAACAGTTGCACACTATGACTGAGCATGCTGGAATGTGTGAAATATGATACGACGTGAAGTTGTTGCTTCAAGTACCGTAAGATTGCCAGAAGGTGTCGACTGGAGAGAATAATGGTGCAACAGTAAAATACCACTGAAAATGTTAAAAAGAATAAGTTGCCCAGCAGCATTCAAAAGAAAAAGTGACTAAAGTGGCTGAGGCAATGGGCAACAGAGAAGCTGGTAGGAAATTTGGCATTAGTCAAGCTAACCTTCTTGGTTGGAGAAAAAATTAAGTAGAGATAATGAAGAAAAGACCAACATCAAAAGTTTTTGGGCGATTGAGAGAGTAAAGTATGGGCTAAATTTGGGTGAGCGTTATATTTGAACACAGCACTTTCCCTGGAAAAAAGCCGGAGTGGGTATTATATTCGAGAAATTACAGTAACTGTTTGTCAAACTCTGCATGAATGTCGGCTTTGACTGAAGACAGTCATGGAGGCTCAAGTTTAATCTTTGCTTTTGAACCTGAAAAACTAGAGGCTAAAATCTTTACTCTGACTCAAGGATTAACTGGTTTGATTTTGGATATAATTCAGACCCATGTACATCTCTTTGTTATCAGATTTCTATGAGCCACCAAAGCCATTCAGGACCCTTCCTCAACTGTCCCTTCACTTTGCGGCACAAGTACACGCAGAGGCACACAGTCGTTTCAGTTCACTCTTGAGTGGCATTAAGATCTATAACATGATTAATTAGGTGAGAAAGGGGAGTGTGATATGGTCGGCAGCAGAGTGAGATGTGAAGACTCACGGATAGCAAGAGAGAGAAAAAAAAAAAAAAAGGAACCAGAGAGATAGATAGGCCCGGCACATTGCGGCCCATCCATTTACTGTCGACTGCTGTGAGTTTCTCATACGGGGGTGGAAGCGAACGCAGCACCTGCTCACCGTTAGCTTCGGCTCATCTGCTGTCTGAGAGGGCAAGAAGAGTGAAAAGGGTTTCAAAATGTACCAGCTGCAAAGCTCCAGCAGAGGAGAAAAGTAATGAAAGAGTGTCAAATCTTTACGCAAATCTGCTGAATCATACAGATTTTTCTTAATAACAGTTGTTCAAGCCAGATGTTACGTGAGAATACAAATTTGTTGAGTGCTTCTTTTGTAGGGACTTTAGATTTGCGGTAGGCTTGGATTATTCTGTCCCCTTTGTGAGTTGGGTATAAAACTCATAGCCTTGCAGAGCAGACAGATCTGCCTGGTTCTGAAATCCTGCAGGTCCGTCTTGCCAGCCTCTGTTGTCCAACAAATTCACTCGGCTGAATTCTTAACTGCCCAATCAGGGAAGAGAGGTGGGAGCTGCAGAATGCGGACATGACAACAACCGGAAGTCGAGAACCGGAAGTTGAGAACGGACATGCCGATTAGCCTGTTGTCCTCATGGCTCCTCAGTGAAATTTGGCAAAATCTGCCCTCCTCAGAAGTTTACTTGTAGGGATTGTCTTTGACGAGGTTCATGTCACATATAAGTGTTCAATGAATCATCTGTGTGGTACACTTTAGTGTAAGACGATTGTTTAAGGCCGTTAGCTGTTAGTAGCTAAGTTAGCGGCTAACGACCATCAACTGTTGTTAGCTGTTAGCGGCTAAGTTAGCTGTTGTTAGCTGTTAGCAGCTAAGTTAGCCGCTATGACTATGTATGCTACATTATAGGAGGCAACCCTGCTTGATGTGGATTGGTCTGTGATGAATGTGATGAGCCAAACGATTGTCCAATCACAAGCTTGTGTTTTTTTTTAATGTTCTGCCCCTGAAAACAAATTCAAAGGGCTCTTACCCAGATGGACTAGTGAAATATTTCTGTGGCAGATATATGGAGCTGTCCATCTGGCTTGTCAGGTTATAAAACTCACCCTGTTGCTCTTAAACTGTTTATAAGGGCTTTCAAATTCAAATACACTTTGGTAAAGCCAGCAGACATGTAAACTTTTTATGAAAGTCACTGAAAAGAATATTTTAATTGAAAAATTGGCAAAATTAACTGAGGTAGCGAAAAATCCGCAGAGAACGGACAACCCATAGCACCTGCTTCCTCTCTTTCCTCTGTCCCTGCGTTGCATCTTGAAAGGCGGCAGGCTGTAGGCCCACCCAAACATATGCACACACACACAGAGCCCTCAGCTGTAATCCAATCAGCTTTTAGTATGCAAATGAGCCCAGGCAGAGCCTGACGGTGGTGTCAGGTTTCAGTACGGAGCGGTAACTCTGAAAACGCAGCAAAGCTCTGCCAAATTTGTCTTAGTGACTGTCAGATAATTACTAATTACCAACAAAAACAAGTGAAACAAGTAAAAAATGCTTTATTTTGCTTGATGATTTAGTTTGAACTTGTACATTTCATTCAGTAAAGCACTTTTAACGCTGTTTTTCTTTTAATCTATAATTTTGCTTCAAATAAAGACAAGCATTTCTTTAATTCTCATTTTTGTTTAAAAATCATGCACATTATATAAAAGTTAAGGAGAGTGAAAAATGGTGACGTTATGGCATGAAGGGTGACACTGAAAAATTTGGGTGCACCTAATTTTTGTGCTGGTGCACCTTAAAAAAATATTTAGGTGCATTGTTGCAACCACTGCAAAAAGTTAGTCTGGAGCCCTGTGGTTTGTATGCTAGTTGTTGATCAGCTAATGCATTTATGCCCTTTCATACCCATTTACCCAAAGACACATCGCCATCTGACAGCCGGAGCTGGCGAACCTGCCACCCTCTGATTACCGACTATCAGACTACACAACTGTCTTACCTTGTTTCCTCTTCATTCTTGACCTAAATGTAAATGTTGATGTGTACGAAACTATTGGTTCATTTGTCCTACCTTTGCTTAGAAAATTTAAGCAGTGTCAGAGGCATAAAGACAGAAGAGAAAATAAGCTGAATATGACTGCAAAGTAATGCCTAATAAAACAAAATCAAAATTCATTTTCTCTGTCTTTCTTAGGGTCATGAGTCAGCCTTATCCCTCTCACACAAACTGCAAGTTAAGCTCCCTTAAGCAAGGCACTGGAACTTGAAGCTCTCAAGCACAACTGCTCGGCAGACAGGAGAACAGAAAGTTGTACTTTCACAGAAAGAAGAGCTCCTGGGTGTATCTGTGACTGCATGAAGATGAGGCAAACGGCTGCTGAAAAGAGGCACGCATGCTCAGCCAACCTGAAACGCTACACACAAAAAGGATACGCGGCTCCTGTGACTGTGCAGAAGCGACAGCCTTTTACTGTAGCGCTCTGGGCCCGCAAATCAGTCTCTCTCAAGGAAAAGGAAACAGACTTGTTTGCTTTTTTTCCAACCTTTTACATGAAACTTGTGAAAAACAACACATTCAGGGCGTTGTATCTCGCCACATGAGAAGAGAGGCTGCGCAGAATGAAAGTGATGGTAATTTCCTAAAACGAGCACCACTCTGGCAATAAAAGCGAACTCTGTTTCACCTCGTGTTCACCGTCTTTGGATGCATCTTACAAATGCCCCTCCCCCGATTAGAAAGCTCCTTCCCCATTCCTGCACCCGGCACATGCAATGGATAGTCTCTAATTAATCTGTAGCTGTCAGTGGGGAGCAGTTTGCTTGTTTACTCTTATTGAAATTAGCAGGGCCTGCCTCCCTGGAGACAGGGCGTCAGAAGCACAATTAGCCGGCGCTGGACTAATTAGGACACGGCGCTAATGACACCTCCACGGCTGCACTGGTAAGCAAGAGGAAGAAGAGTGGGAATGAAGAGGAAAAGCAGAAAACACCTGAGAATAGGGGTGGGTAAAAACATCGATTCATCAATACACTGCAGTATTCCCCTCCAAATTCAAAGTAAATTCAGCAAATCCTCCAAATCAATTCACCTCCCAGCCAGTGGGGGGCGCTGTGAACTTACAGTAGATACCTGGCCGTTTTGAATTCGCCTACTACATTCTGTGTATGAAAGTAGTATGTTGTAGGCACTGCATACTGCATAATACACTTGAATGTAGTATGCCGCATGATTGTTCTATTAGGTTTATTTTGTAGTACGCTCCACTAGTTTCCAGTTTTAGCAAAGCAGATGTCGGCTACAGCTGATTTATTTTCCAAACTAAAATTTATTTGTACAAAACAAACAAACTATGAGTACATGTTGACATTTCAGTTCATCTGCAAACATACTGCCAGAAGCAGCATTTTGAAACAGTCAATGGTGGAGAATATTTCGGAGAGGAATTATTTTGTATATTTTTGTGTGACGGCGTACAACGGTGTATTAGGGCCACTTGAAAGAAAAAAAACAACACATCAAGAATTAGCATCACACGCACAATACAATATTAAGAATGAGTAGCAGGAAAATTTAAGATGGTGGCAATACAGAGGAATACGACAGTAAGTAATTGTAAAATATCATACTTGTCAGTGGTTTAAGCTAATAATGCTGCAGGTATAGGACGGACTTAACACCACTGTCTGGCCATTACGAACCGTTAACGGAAAAACAACAACAGCAGACCTTTTTACAACTTATTACACACTATAACGTGTTGAAAAGGTAAAGATAACACGTAGTAGCTCTTAAATTTGTTTTTGTCTGCTGCTCCCGTTGTTGAAGCTTCGCTCTCGGTCATTTTCAATTCAGGTGCTTTGCATTGTGGATAATCGCGTTAATCTCATTTTTGATCTCATTTCTATGTTTTGGTATTTTCAAAGGGCAGAACCTTCAAATACCAGAGCAGCTTGTGATTAGACGTAGGAGTGCCAAAGTATCGCATTCATTGCGATTAATGAATTACAGTCATGATTAACGCATGTTGTTTTTTTAATCGCGTTAATCTCATTTTTAATCTCATTTCTATGTTTTGGTATTTGCAGAGGGCAGAACCTTAAAATACCAAGGCAGCTTGTGATTAGACATAGGAGTGCTAAATTACCGTGTTTATCGTGATTAATGAATTACAGTCATAGTTGACGCCTTTTGTTTTTTTAATCGCGTTAATCTCATTTTTTAATCTCATTTCTATGTTTTGGTATTTTCAGAGGGCAGAACCTTAAAATACCAGAGCAGCTTGTGATTCGACATAGGAGTGCCAAATTATCATGTTAATTGCGATTAATGAATAACAGTCTTAATTAACGCATTTTGTTTTTTTAATCGCGTTAATCTCATTTTTTAATCTCATTTCTATGTTTTGGTATTTTCAAAGGGCAGAATCTTAAAAAAAACCAGGGCAGCTGGTGATTCGACATAGGAGTGCCAAATTATCGCGTTCATTGCGATTAATGAATAACAGTCTTAACGCATTTTTTTTTTTTAATCGCATTGATCTCATTTTTAATCTCATTTCCATGTTTTGGTATTTTCAAAGGGCAGAATCTTAAAATACCAGGGCAGCTGGTGATTGTACAATCAGTCCGCACATCACATTCTTCACAGACCAATCATATCAAAGCCACAATATGACGTAGCAGCTCGACCCTGTTGTTAGCCTCTAGCTCAAACTTCGAGAACTTCAGTCCTTAGGCTATCGTCTTATCTTAAATTAAATTATACCACACAGATGTGTCATCTGCCACTTATATGTGACATGAATCTCGTCAAAGACAAAACCCAAGTTCTCCCGCTAAACTTCTAAGGGGGCAAATTTTCATATCGTGCGATAACTATGACTTCGGCATGTTGTGGGGCATCTCCGTGTCTATGTGTCCCGGAGTGGGGAAGAGGAAAATCAGAATTTCTGATCAAAATCGAGTCCATTTTTGATAAAACTGCAGATCTTACTGCATCCATGAAGATCACTTTTACATGTTGCTGTTGTTTTCAAATATGCAGTCACTTCCTGCTGTCGTCACATCTGCAGCTCCGCCTCTGTCCCCTGATTGGGCCGTTAAAGCTGGAGAGTTTTTATGCATTGGGCTTCTTGTGCTTCAGTTTTTGGGAGATTCAATGAAAATACCTCAAGTTGAGGCTTTTTCAGCAATTTTTAAAGTGAGATTAAAAAATAGATTAATTAGATTAATCAACTACAGGTCATAATTAATTAATAGCTCACTTTTTTAATCTATTGACAGCACTAATAACCTGATATATGTTTTTTGCTGATATTGGATAGAGCACAGGTTAATGGGCACAATAAGCTCAGAGAGGAGCTGAGATTACGGTGGCTGAGCCGGGGCCCCTGTCGAACACTTCCGTACGCACACGCAGGAGGAAACACCAGTGGCGGATTTGATACGAAGCAGACTCCCACCTTCCCCCCTTCCCTCCTGGAGGCTTTCTCAACACCTTGGCAGGCAGCTGGCCTGACCGCCACTGCTAGCTGCCATTACACTGATTATCACCCCTGTCAGTCACAAGCTCCGCCCCCTCGGGGGATTCATGGTCGGCCAATTAGCAAGGGGGGCAACCTTAGAAAAAGGGAGGGGAATGTAAGGAGCAAAGGAAACGACTGTCTCTGAGGAGAGGTCATGAATACAGACGTGTCTTCCTCCTGATAAAAGAGGCAAACATGTAGCTTTCACTAATTCACACCGCAAACACGGGGTGAAAATGAAGCGAGGAGACTCAGGCGGCACGTATGCCTCTGCAGGGCCAAGAAGGTCACATAGTAGCAGCAAACAAGCTTTACACACTCAAAATAAGCTTTGATGCCTCGCACAATATGGAGGCGGCAGCCCACAAGATTGGGGTTAACCTCGTTAGAAAGAGAAGACACTAACAGCTCGGTGAGGAAAAATGACACCTATGACACGAGAAAGATCAGGATCAAAATGTTACGGGTTCTAGCCGCGCCAACGTGATCTTTTCCCTCTCATGAAAGGACCCAGGAGGAAGAAATAAAACACAGAGCTGCAAAGCTGTTTCATCACTTTGCCTCTCTAGTAAGAGTTCCTGAGTTTGTTCATCAAGGTAGAAAATTCAGTGAAGATGCCGAGGATTGATCACGATGTCCGTGCCGCTCCCGCTTCTGCTTCTTTTCAACTTTTCGGATGATAAAAGTGTCTCATAAGTCTTGCTGAATTTCACCTGGGGAAAAACAGCCTTTTTTTATACTTACCTTCATATATTTTCTAACTACTTTTCTCCTTTACCGTCACTTAACACGGGGAATTCAGACTACAAAGGAGAAACTGAATACTCATGGTATAAAGTGAAATAAAGAGGGGATGAAACAGGAAATTCAAGGTCAGGGGAAGCTGAATAAATCTCTCCCCGAGTTCATGGGAGCGATGAGAGCAGCTCTGGAACTTTTTCTCAAGACTTGAGGGTGAGCCATGAGACTCAGACCTTTCTCCTTTGAGCGAAGGTAGCAAAAAAAAAAAAAAGTCTGGACAAGGTGATTTTGAAAATGGCTAAAGAAGCTGAGCAAGAAAAGAGCTAGGAGGCTGAAAAGTATCTTAAACCCTTTACCGCTAGCTGAACTGTTGGGCAAACATCCATAATTCTGATGAATATAAAATGTTAAACAAAGAAAAAAAACATTGTTTCACCAATGTTCCAGGAGACAGAAAAACATGCAAACCATTACAAAAAAATGCTAGTTTAAAGCTCTAGAAAGCTAACAGGTGATAACGAATAGCAATCAAAAATACCTTTAAATTGATAATGTTGACTTAACTCATACAGATAAGAGTATTTGATAGCTGCTGTTTAACAAGTACAGCTCTGTTTTTCATCAAAACATTTATTTTAATAGTCGGACTAAATATACCCTATTATAAGTTATTATTGATTGCTATTTTTTTTTTACAAAAATTTCTGCCTTAAAGTTGTCGTGCATGGAATTTGGCATTTTAGCGACATCTAGCGTTCAGATTCCAGAACGAGCCTCAGCGTAACCAAAACGTCCCATTGCTGAGCAACGGAACACTGTGAAGACCAAAGGGGATCATGAACATGGCATCATTTACTGAAGTGATAAGGTTTGTAATTATTATTTACACACACAATTTAAATCTCTAGTGCAGAGTAATAACTGTTTATACATCAACCGCCGTCCTCTCCTTTTGTTTGCCTGCATTACAGGTAGATTTTAGAACTGGCGGGCAGATTCGCGTTTCGTTCTTTTTGTCCCTAAAATCTATCCGTAGACAACATGGCTGATACTTATGTCGGCCTACATGAAAGCAGCCCACGGTAATGTAATTTTTTAAAAGTTTTTCTAACTAAATAAAAATAAAAACAAACGTTTTATGGGGATGATTGTACTCTTTACATACAAATAGAAACATTATATCCTATATTCACTGTTTCTGTTCGGCAAAATGATGCTAAATTCTACACACAGCACCATTAAACCTTTGATTCCCACACAAAGAAAAAAATGTTTTTCATTGTAGTTTTCTCTGTTCCCAGAAATGTAAACAGAATCAAACAATGATTTGATTTGATTGTATTTTTGAAACATTTAATATTCCTGAATTTATTGATGATCTCTGCCAGACAGTTGAGCTGGTAGTTAAAGGCTTAATTACTCATTTTTGAGCACAGGAAATTTTAGTTAGTAAAATATTGTGTGAATAACTGTAGATGTTGACAATGTGTTCTAGTCTGAAGCTACCAGCCCCTGCTAGATTGGCTGAGGCCAGGGACTGGTGGGTCTTCCCTTTTGTCTCTACTTCCTGGATGTAAACAAGTGTAGTCAATAATGTCTAGCATGTAATACCCCTTTCAGACTGACCAAAAAAAAACGTTTAAACCCGGTAACAATCAGCTCCTGACTCCAGTTTAAAAGGGTTTAATCGGCATTTTGACCCACGTCGTTTGACCCTGCAAGCGACACGAGATTTAATCATCTCGCCTCCAATCGGCTTCAGTGAGAACTGAAACCAATCGGCTAATTTACATCTACATTTACATAATTGACATCGGCATAGCACGGCATAACATGACAACCGCCTCCTCCATCTGTAGCTTACATGACTCTTTGGCATCTCACAACAAATTCATTCTGCCTTTGAATCATCAGCGCTGAGTTTGTACATTTTTAAAAAGGGACAAAAGTAAACTGTGTCGATGGCCTCCATTCTCCTTTCTATTGTTTACTTGGAGTGGCTACGTCACAATGATGATGTCATCAACGTGATGATATCAGCTTGTTGCACCAGAGGAATAAACAAATCCATGCAGCTCGTCTGCTGCCAGTTAGACCTGGGTCTGTGGCAGTGGGAAAAGAGTCACTTGCCGATTGTTAGTGGGTTAACCCACGTCCAAAAAACCTGTGTTGACCTGCCAATTTTGGTGTGAAAGCGGTACTAGATAAGCAGCAGGGTTTAGCAGTATTTGGATCTAGAAGACTGTTACAAAAGTCGATGTTGTCAGGGTAAGGAATAAACTACATGCCAATCAAAGTACCTACAATAAGGCGTGGTGAAATCAACACGTGTGTGGTCTTAAGGGAGAAAATGACCAGCACTTATCTTGACGCTCTTCATGATTCTCATTCACATTTTAATTTTATACGAGTTTTCATGTTTTGACAAAATGTGAATGGTAGAGAAATTGGAAACAAGAGTTGTCAAAATCCCAATTGTTAAATAAGTATAAACACCCATGCCCATGAGGAAAGATCATTTATGCTACGTTATTGGGATATGTAAGTAGCTATTGCCTAATTAACTCAAAAACTCATGTATGGACTTTTGCAGAGAACGTTGGTTATGACCCAAGAAAGATGTGAATAGATAAGTGAGTGATAATAAAATTATTACTAAAATTTTAAATAATCGAATAGCTAAAATACTTCCAGGTTTAATCCATCATAACCAGACTGGTTTTATACAAAATAGAAGCCTCAAATCTAACATAAGAACCTGTGTATCATTAATCCAGTATGCCAAGAAGCAAAAAGTAGATTTGACATTGATGGCAGTTGATGCAGAGAAGGCCTTTGATCGTTTAGAGTGGGCTTACCTGTTTAAAGTATTAGAAATATATGGATTTCCAGAAGAAATAATATTAATGATAAAGACAATATATAAATCACCTACTGCTCAGATATATGTTAATGAGACTCTTTCAAAGACATTTGATTTACAGCGAGGTACAAGACAGGGTTGCCCTTTATCCCCTTCACTATTTGCTTTGGCAATTGAACCCTTAGCCCAGAGAATTAGACAGACACAAGAAATTACAGGTGTAAAGTTAAGTACAGAAGAATGTAAGCTGAGTCTGTTTGCGGATGATTTAATGTTATATTTAACAAATATAAGGACATCTCTCCCAAAGGTAAAAGAACTTATTGAGGACTACTCTAAAATATCAGGCTATAAGATGAATATTGAAAAAACAGAGCTAATGCAAATTAATAAAGAAAAACACAGTATTTTGGAAAATTTTGGGCACTTTAAATGGAAAAAAAAGATTAAGTATTTAGGCTGCATTATTAGTTCTGAGAAAAAAATGTTATATGAAGATAACTTTAAGTCCTTGATTTATGAATTAAAATGTAGCCTTGAGAGATGGATAGATTTGCCTATTAACTTAATCGGAAGAATAAACTTATTTAAAATGGTATGGTTGCCCAAATTTCTTTTTATTTTTCAAACATTACCTGTTTTTCCACCTAAACGGTTTTTCACACAAATACATACTTTACTTTCCTCCTTTGTCTGGTCAAATAAAGCAAATCGATTAAGCAGGAATCTTCTTCAAAACAAGAGAACAGAAGGAGGTCTCAAACTCCCAAATTTAGAATTGTATTACTATGCCTCACAGCTGTTTTACATCAATCAAATAATTAATGATGCTCGTAAAGAACCTTGGATTGACATTGAAAGTGACCAATTAAAACCTTACAACTTATTTCCTCCTCTATTTACAAAACATACGATAAAAGTGCCAAACTTTGTTACAAATAGCACTCTAAAATCCTGGCAGAAAATTAAAACTATACTCGCAGTAGAACTTAACATACCCAAGAAAACAAAGATTTGGAATAATCCTTCAATAAAATTCCAAAACAGAGAACTGAACTGGGACGGTTGGAGGAAAAATGGTATTCAGTACCTTTCAGACATAATTGAAAATAATAATGTTCTTTCATTTATAGAGCTACAGACCCGTTTTGCCTTGGGAAACAAGGAGTATTTTAGATATCTACAGCTTAGGAACTGGATAATAGAAAACTTTGTACTAAAATATGATGTAGTTCCAGGACCCTTTGAGGAGTTTTTGGTTCAACCTGGCAAAAAGAAACAGTTAATTGGAACTGTATATAACATGCTGTTGAAGGAACAATCTAAATTGTACTCAATGGAAAAGCTGTATGATAAATGGAACAGAGATCTTCAATGTAACGACGTTAACACAAAATGGAAGAAATGTGTATATCTCACTAACAGCATTACTAGAAATGAAAACCTACGTTTAATACAATACAAACTCATGACAAGAATATATTACACAAGAGATAAAATCCAGAGTTATTACCCAAACTCCTCTGATCAATGTGAGAAATGCGGATTTCCTGACTCCCTTATACACTCATTTTGGTCATGTGTTAAAGTGAGGAAACTGTGGAATGAGATACAAGATTGGATGTCTTCTATATTTCAAAAGCAAATTCACTTCTCAGTGGAACTTTGTATCATCCAGAATGCTGAGGCATTCCACTATCCAGTGGGATGGCAGATTTTATTCTCTTCATTAGTTTGTAAAAAGTTAATTTTAAAGCACTGGAAGCAAACGCAGGCTCCTTCTCTGAACTCTTGGAAAGGATTGATGAGATATTACTTGACAATAGAAAAGACACTAGCTAATGATAATAATAAGGTAAAACAATTTAATGATGTATGGAAACACATTTATGAAGCATTATGAAATATGAATTATCGAAAAATTAAACCTTACGGTTATGATTGAAGGGGATGGGGGATCAGTAGAGAATCTGGGACAGGGACAGTTAATTGATTGTGTGTATTGATATGTACAGGTGTACAGGGTGATTTTTGTTGGGTAGTAGTGGGGGTGGTGGTGGGGGGAAATATGAAATTACATGAGTGGTTTATGGATTTAAATGCTTTAAAGTTTTTCTGTGGTTTTTTTTTTTTTTTGTCTTTATTTGTTTGTTTTGTTTGTTTTTTGTTTGTTTTTGTTTTTTTTTGTTTTTGTCTGTGTTGGTGTATGTTGTATGTTATTCTGGTACCACCTTGAAAGAACGTAGATGTGATGTACTTTAGGTCAAAAATTTGTTGTTATATAATCCTATTGGACTGCCCAGGAAAAGTTTATGTACACAGTGGTGGAAACGTGAAAGTCAATAAAAGCAATTATATAAAAAAAAAAAAGAAAGATGTGAATAGATTTTTGTCTTAAACTGAATCCAGATGTGGATCCAGGAAGATTTTAAAGGATTTGCTAGCATAGCGGGATTTGGCAGTTTTACAGATGTTAGGCAACAACTCCATTAACAAACGTGGAAATGCCTTTTTTTAGGGTGTTTTTACACCAACCACATTCAGTGTGCACCAAAGAAGTTTTGGCCCAGGGTTTGGTACGTTAATATCAATGTGAATGCAACCACCGCACTTTGGTGCGCACCAAATCAGCCGGTCCAAGACCTCCAGGGGTGGTCTCGATCCGCTCCATCTCCCGACATTTAGTGCGGTTTCACTGCTGTGAAACAAAGTGGTCAAAACCAATCTACTTTTGATGCATTACTTCCTGTTAATCCCGCGGTTGAATCTTTTACTTGCTCAATTTGTCAATTTGTTTATTCTGGTTGAGGATTACGATGATTTACGAGGGTCCAGAAGGTCGCTGATGCCGTCTCAAACACGATAAAAAAACACATTTGAAGGAAAATGTAGAAGAGAGCGAAACGTAAACATTGGTTGTCTGGTGTAGGAAATGGTTACCATGGTAGCCTCTTCTTTGTTCTCCTCCGTAGCAGGTTTGGTCACCAGTTACGTGCATATCGCCCCCTGCTGTTTCAAACTGAGTAAATACACAAGTGGGCCCAGGCACGGTTCGATGTTGGAAGTGTGAAGTGTGAGGATGAATGTCTGATTGATCAACTGAGACATCCCTATCTTCGACTGAATTGGCACGTCTCCCTTGTCACTAAGGCTTTTTATTTCTTTCCCTCATTGGTTTTGACTTGAAATATTAGTTATTCACCCTTTTACAGTGAAAGCTCTCTGATGCCCTTGGTACCTCCAAAGTAGTTCAACAACAAATTTCTAAAGCAAGCATTCTTGTTTACAATCGTAAAATGGATCCATCAAACTTCACACTTCCCTTAAGGTGCGTATTTAAATAATGCAGTGAACTGAAACAGGGTATTCAAGGAAACTTAGCAGAGCGGGAACACAGCACAAGAGAGGGGAGCGGAATTAAAGCCTCAACAAATGTCGATCAAACCGCTGTGGCAAAACAAAACACCGTCAAGCCTTTCACAAGAGATACTTGAAAATGCAAAAAGAGGAAAATCTGACACTTTTTAGCCTTTTGACATTCAAAACAAACTGCTTCTCAAAACCGTTTCCCACCCAGATGAAAGCAGGCTCCCTCTTGAGAAACACAATCCTGGACTTTTGTCGGAGGAAGTGTCGTTTTCTTTTTGTTTTGTTTTTTTGTTACTCCATCCTTGTGAAGGCTACTGGAGAAAATTTTGCTGGACAAGTACCAACGCTGGCCCATGCGAGGCTTGGCTCAAGCAGGAGCTGCAGTGTGAACGTGTGCAGCAGTGGCAGCCAAGCGGCAGATGGAGTCAGGCGTGAAAGACTCAGCTGCAAAATAGCAGAGAGGGGTTGCAGAAGGTGGAAAAGGGGCCGTGGGGACGCTACAGGGAGGAAGATAGTGGTCAGGGAGGGGATGTCAGTGTCAAACATTAGTTATCTCAGGTCAAACCGTGTGCGCAGGAAGTACTTTAGACATGAAATCTATGGGTGAGCATTCAAAAAGACGTCAAAGTAAGGATTTGTTCAGTTCGAGGAGTTAAATCTACGCTGTTTGTGCAACATTTGTATATTCTGAGTGTGTTTCCCAAGAGGTTCTCCCAGCAGCCAGGTCTGTTCCCGCGTGAGGCTGATGAATGAGGCCTGGTAGCAGCCGAGACACTCCCATTTAACACAGCATGGAGCTACAAACTGCCACTGTTGCAGACAGTAGCAGCATGGGAATTCACACACACACACACACACACAGATTCGCACACATTGCACACACTCACAAAATCGTCCCTGGCATTGCTGTAACCTCAAGCTGACAAGACAAGACTGCTCAGGTCGGAACTAGTCGACTGTGCAAATGCTTGAAACAAACTAAGTAAACATTTTATTGACAAGGGACCCCTGCTGCCATGTAAATGATGGACCTCACAAGGTACTATAGACAAGAACACTGTACACAACTGTTGTATGCCTAATACAGAAGCATGTCAGTGTGGTCTTTAATAAATAATTCATCAACTCTTGTATTTGAATGAAACTGGGGAAGATTTCAACAAATGAGAATCTTTCAAGGGATGGAAAAAAGTGACTAGCTGGATTTCCATTGCAGTTTTTCGCAAAATAAAAGCAATATTCCTAAAATTTCAACAAAGCATATTCGCGATTTGAAAGTGTTTCCACTGAAGGTTGTTCTTGGCAGGAGCGTTGTAACTCTTGTGAAATATCATCTCACTGCAGGAAGATGGACTCCAAGGCTTGTCGAACTCTTTCTTCCTCATTCCCGTTTCTATCTCCTTAAAACACTCTGCGTTCCTCTGTTGTTGTCTTGTATGGCAGTTGTGTTTTTCTCGAGAATAATGGCAAGAACAGTCTCCGTCTCCTCCTCTGTCCAAACGTACCGCTAGGGATGGGTACCTTTCACATTTGAACCGATACCATACTGATGCCCGGTACCTGGGAATCGGTATCGGTACTTAACGGTACCAATTTTCGGTACTTTTGCATGTGTTTATGGATAATAATAAATATTAATTTGTTTAATATTAAGATCTCAAATTTTTTCAATGTAAATTTATTTCTCAATATGTAAAATTTGACAGATATATATCAAAACAACATTCAACTGTTAGTATTGTAACACTGTAGTTGTCCCAAAAAACTTCTTCAACATGAACAACATGCTGTGTTTTAAGTCTGGTATGGAAATTCACCTACTCTACCAAATAGTATGCCTGCTTCTTCCACTCCCTCACAGTCACAAGGATGTGTTTAGGTACCTAAACATGGCACCTTTTGATTTTACGTGAATCGGTACTCGGTAGTACCTACAGAATTCGGTCGGTACCTCTTAAAGTACCCATCCCTATGTACCACGCCATGTCTACTCTGAGAGAAGTGATCATTTGACCAGGTACGTCACGTCCTCTGATGTATAATTGCGGATAAAGTGTTGCCATTGCGCTTTTGCGATGTATCTGAATATCGAAACGTCTGAAAAACCACCTCATGAAAGCGTAAAAACTTTTTAGCGATATTTTAGGGCTTTTTCAAAATTCAGGTGTTTCCATTACCAGTTTTTTATTGCACTTTTTCCATTTTGCGCCTATCCAACAGTAATGGAAATGCACTTACTGTCTCCACTGGGAAGCACAAACAAACACACTAGTTGAACTCCTAAAGCTCAACAAACTGATACATCAATCCAGTTGGGGTCACGGCGACTGAAAACCATCCCAGCTTCCACTGGGGCAGAGGCGGGGTACAAACCCCTGATTGCAGGGCCACATAAGCTGTTTCCATTACCCCTCGAACTGCGCAAAACCTGAATATCGCAACAAAAAACTGGTAATGGAAACACCTGAATTTCGAAAAAACACTCAAATATTGCAAAAAAGTATTTACGCTCTCAAGAGGAGGTTTTTCAGAAGTGTCGATAAAGAGAAATATCGCAAAGCGCTATGGAAACACTTTTTCCGCACAGGATGTGACGTACCTGGTCACATGATCACCTCTCTCGAAGTAAACATGGCGTGGGAAGTTTGGACAGAGGGGGAGACTGAGACTTTTCTTGCCAATATTCTTGAGAAAAACACACGTGCCATAATAATCAGCAAACAACAGAGGAACGCAGAGTGTTTTAAGGAGATAGAAATGGAAATAAAGGAGAAAGGGTTCGTATCCATCTTCCTGCAGTGAAATCTCGCGGGATGATATTTGACGAGAGTTCCAACGCTACTGCCGAGAACAACCTTCAATGGAAACACGTTCAAAGCACAGATATACTATGTCGAAATTTTAGGAATATCGCTTTTATTTTGCGAAAAACTGTAATGGAAACGCAGCTATAGAGAGGCAGGCAACCAGTCATACCCATACAGAAGGGTAATCTGGAGTCAAGAATGAACCGAATGCATGTTGTTGGTCTGTGGGATGAATCCACGAATGCACAAGAAGAACAAGAATAATCCATAAAGATACATTACTGTGAGGAACGTGCACTACCTGCTGCACCACCCAACTGCCCCAAACCAAACCAAAATAATTATCTCCACCAAGGAGGTTATGTTATTGCCGATATCTTTCTGATTCTTTGCTTGTATGTTTGTTTGTTTGTTTGTTTCTCTGTTAGCAACACAACTCAAAAACTTACGGACAGATATCAATGAAATTTTCAGGAAATGTCCGAGTTGGGGCAGGAACAAATGTTTAAATTTTGGGAGTGATCTGGATCACCGTAAAAACGCCATGACGAAAAATGCGATTTTCGTGAATAAATACTGAGCTAAAATAGATATCATTATGAATCCAATTGCTAACGCTATGTTTTCATGGTCAAGGAATCTAAAGATTTATATGTAATAAAGGTAGGACTAATATTTATGGTAAAAATCTAAATGTGGGTGGGGACTGTGGAGCTGGCAGAGGTCTGCGCTCTTCGAGTGCTTTTCTAGATTTATGTAAAAAGAGGAAATTACAGCTTATCAAAAATAACCAGTCATACATATTATATCTTGTACATGTTTTATTGCTATTCCCTTCCTTAACTTTAATTTTTACAAAAAAGGTAAACTCCTGCTTCTCGATTTTCTGCTACAGTTCTGAATGTTTACGTATCTGCATAATCTATGTATCTAGGCTCTAGTTAAGGTAAAGTAAATTGGCGTAAAATTCCTTTTATAGCTGGCATACTTGGTCACAACAGCCGATGCAGATTCAGCTCACACCTGACAGGGCAGTCAATGACGTTGTTAAAACTGTATTAACAGTTTGTTGTTCTGCCCGGTGTTGACCAAGAGATATCGTATTATCTTATTGAGGCCACATCGATACCAGTGCTATTAACAATCCTGCTAATCTGCCCTATCCTTTAATGATTCCCTTATTGATTCCTGTAGTTTTTTCATGTCACAGCATAGATAACTGCTTATGCAAGTTGCTGGTGCTTTAAGTAGGCGTTAAAAGTTAAGCCACAATTCTGACCACTTAACCCTGTCAGTGAAAGGAAATGATAAGGAAATTGATTTGCAGAAAGACTCATGATATCGATTCTTTAATGCAGCTGTTAATGGCTCTCAATTGGAATTGGTTTTCGATTCTCATCCCTTGGCAACATGGCCAAGAAGAAAGGCATATTGATTTATTATTTAAGAAATAATGTGCCACTTTGTCTTCCGTTCGTATCTTTAAAAGTTAGTTTCTCTTTACGTCAATGTAAACACTGTTTAAGAGCCTTCCACTTCAATAAAAATGACTTATTTCCTCCATTTCATTTGCAGCTTATTGAACAATTTGACTGCTAATCACACCCAGAGGCACTCAGTTTGAAACAAAGGTTGCAGTTAGAGGTAGGCAAGGCTGCAAACAGAGTGAAAATAAAGATGCACACTAAGCTGACGGCTACAGCAGGCATTCTGAAATGAATCCATCATATTGACATAAAGCAGAAAATCAAATTCTACACGCCGTGACATTTAAGAGTGCAGTTCCTTTAGCCAAAATAAACACAACATCAAGAAAAAGGATGCGTGTGCTGCTCGCCTCGGCGCTGTTTTTAATTAGGAGTCAAACATGTGGTGTTTAAATGGTAAATTAGCGGTGCTGTGAATTGGCCGTGTTGGTCCAAGCTGTGGCGGAGAGCACGCTTTGCAGCTCCAGGGGATGTGCACACATACACAGAAGAAACCCACACACCTCACTGAGCAAAGCCATAACAGCACACACTTAATTATGCTCTTAATTAAGCCTGGAACCCAAAAGGCCAACAATACACACCGCATGGACAACTGCACCGCGAGTCAAGAGCGAGCGTGGAAATGAATGACATGCTTCTGATTAGCCGCGGTGCGAGTGCACACGCGTGTTTGCTTCAGAGCAAATTAACTCCCGTGTTTCATCCGCTGATGTGTGTGCGCTAACGTGTGCGGCCATTTGAGAGTGTTTGAGCAAATGAGTGCCATTTCTCATCCCCTGTTTCATAGATGTATTACCTTACATGCTTCTGAGTGTGTTGATGCATTAGTGAAATTTATACTTAGTATAATTGAGGGATGTTCAGCGAAAAGACTTTTCTTATTAAATACTGGCTCAATGTTTGGACTAGTCTAACACGAGCTTGTGAATCTGGAGCTTTTTACAGTTTCCTGAGCAGAAGTTTCATGAACTTCATGATGCACAACAGACATTTCAAACATTTTAAATATTTTATTTCAGTTAATTTACAGTTTTTGGCACATGTTTTAACATTTGGGGCAAGTACAACTGAAACAAAAATGTTAAAACTACACCTGAATTTTTTTTTGTCGTGTTACACATTAAATGGGACTTGATTAATGGCCAAAGGGTTGGTATGAATCCAACTGTCGATATCAATAGTCTCGTTAAACTGAGCAAAATCTAATTCTTAAGCTAGTCAAATTATTTACAACCCTGTTCAACATGTATTTGCTGCTGTTTGTTTGTCCGTCTATGTCTGATGTTAGCTATTCAAAAAGTACTCAACAGATATTGATAACACTTTCCAGGAATGTGGATCAAGGTTAAAGGAAGAAGTTATTGGATGTTGGTGGTGATAACAGATCAATGCTGATCCAGGAATTTCAAAAAAGATTTGTTACCACACCAAGATTCGACTGAACAGTTTTCAACGTATTGGCGAATAACTCAAAATTCTCAATGGCCATGGTTGCATGATGTTTTTTAATTCTGAATTAATTATCAAAATTACTAAATGTGGAACTGAAGTTCTCTCCTTCGTGTTTACATGGAAATAATAATTCCAAATAAAGGTTTACACGGAAAAACGTTTATTCGCCTTTATTCAAGGCCTGGCGGTTGGGAATGGTTCTGAATGGACATGGGCGGATGTGGCGTAGTGACGAATTTACATATTTATGTCTATTGGATGACAAATTCCAATTTCGTGTCTCCAGAATCGCCGTCAGGGAAACTTCGTCAAACTTGGACGCTACAGCCTTAAAAAGGTCCACATTTTAATGGTAACGTCCATCCACACTTTCAATACTTCCAAATATTCTAAGGCTCTAATTACATAAACTGTCTTGGCTTGCGTCCGGGGGCCATCTTGTTCCGGTCAGCGTCCTTTGCCTCATCGCTGCAGGACGAGGGAACGAGCATGCGCGGAACGACCGGAATTAATTTAGAGGGGAATGAACGTAATCACGATCAAGGAATTATTGAATTTAGATTAAAAATCAGAACAAACCAGCCACTTACTTCAAAATTAAGTTTGATTCAGAGTTATCATTTTCATTTGGAATTGGGTTATTACATGGTTAACTTTAATCTTTTAAAAGAGAATATCAGTTTTATTGGGAATTAAACAGGAATTAAAGTTCTCATGTAAACGTGATAATTGACTGGAATGGAATTTCTGGTAATGTTGACACCACATAAAAGTCCTGGGATTTTCCTTCTGACGCGAATCCAAAAGCAGACCATTGAATCCTTTAAAGGCTTTCTTGTCCAACATTCTCATAGGTTATCTTCCTATCCCATCTTCTGTCGGGGAACATTCTGGCCAGCCTGTCTTTGTGTTTTTGGAGATTTCAGGGTTTAACGTGTAGCAAGAAAAAATGGAATCTTGGAACAGAACATAAGATCAAGAAATTCTTTAGATTAAGGACAAAGTTCTTGGTGCTCATGATGATGTAAATAAGCTGAAGGGCTTGTTTGGGAAATCTCCCAGAGAGCTTGTTCAAATCCATTTATGAAATTAAGACATGAGATATAAACTAAGTCCTGACTCTTCTGGCCTAAATAAAAGAATAAAGAAGCAGCTGCGACAAGAACACCAGAAAAAAATCTCTGTTCCTGGGCTGTGAATAGGAATCAGAAATGTTTGCAGAGATGATCTGAAAAAAGGTTGAAATTGGGTAAAATATCCACTCTTGCAGCTGTTGGGTGGTGCACTCAAAAAAGTCATTCGTCTTAATATCGTGGGTCCGTCCTACTCCTGTGAGTCGCCATAATGTAGCGCCGCTCTGTCCGTCCATCCGTCAGTCTGCCTCGTCCACACTGAACATGTGTTGTGATGCAAATGAGGCCTGCTGCCGCGGCGCTATTACACCACTTTTTAATTGAACCTTTTGATCTGTGGCTAATTCCACTAATTAGCGGCACTATTTTCCCAACAGACTGTTTTTGTGTGTTTATGTGTTGTGTGCGTTCCAGTTCTCTCTCCTGCTAACTACCTACAGAGCCAATAGCCGGCTGGCGTTTTAAAGGACTTTCCAAAAGAGGCAAATCTGCGAGTTTTTTTTTACTTGAGCTGTAGAACAGACAGGTGCGCTGTTAAAGGTAATAATGTTACATAAAGAGGCACAGATGCTCATTATACAGGCACGCACAGGCAGTGAGTGTTTAATGTGCCTGTATACTTTATGTTTGTGTTGTACTCTCATCAGCGCAGAGTGTGGATGCAGCTGAATTAAAGCTGATAGTGACTCTCTAATACTGATGCAGCTGCAGTCAGTTACTGAGAGCCTTTTATATACACAGAGCTAATTTGATGATTATGTCTAATTTGTGCTTTGGTGTGGTGGATGATGTGATGTCTGACTCTGCCTGCAGCCTCTGAATGCCACACACACCTCTTCATTTGCACCGAGGTCAGATTACGACTTAACTGCTTTGAGGCGTCAGAAAGAGCAGAAAACTGCTACTTAGCTCAAGTCCAAAAGTCATTTGGAGACTTACAGACCCCCAAGTCGGCTACCTTCCTCCTGTTAACACCGTAAGCATGTGGACAACCTTGGACAAATGCCAATGAATAAATCACTACCTGAATAGATGTCTGTGTTTCTGTTGTGACTCAACACTAGGGTCCTCACAATGCCAATTATTCTCAATATGATTGATATTAAGTCATGTTTTGAGGCTAAAGCAAGAAACAGTGTTAACAGAAAGCCAATTTGGGGGAATTATTTGGCCTAAAGCACAGCAAAAAATTGCCTATTATGGCCTCTTTACGCATGATTTATATCAGAACAAGAAAAGCACAGAGAGCGCAGACCTCCGCCAGCGCTACAGTCCTCACTTATATTGTGATTTTCACCATAAATATTAGAACTACCTTTATTTCATTTAAATATTTAGATTCCTTTACCATGAAAACATACCATTAGCAATTGGATTCATAATGGTATCTATTTAAGTTTTGTAGTTATTCACGCTAAACGCAGTTTTCGTCATGGCGATTTAAACTGATCAGGATCACTCCCAAAGTCTAATCATTTGTTCCTTGTCACATTTTGGATATTTCTTGAAAATTTCATTAAAATCAGTCCATAACTTTTGAGTTGTGTTTCTAACATTCAAACATAAAAACAAAAAAAACAAACTAGAAAAGCACTCAGAGAGCACTGACCTGCGCCAGCGCCACAGTCCACACCCATATTGTGATTTTTACCATAAATATTTGTCCTACCTTTATTTCATCTAAATATTTAGATTCCTTAACCATGAAAACATAGCATTAGCAATTGGATTCATAATGATATCTATTTTAGTTCAGTAGTTATTCACAAAAACCACATTTTTCGTCATGGCGTTTTTATGGTGATCCAGATCACTCCCAAAATGTCATCATTTGTTCCTTGCCCCAACCCAGGCATTCCCTGAAAATTTCCTAAAAGTCTGTCCATAACTTTTTGAGTTATGTTGCTAACAGATAAACAACTAATCATACAAACAAAAACAAACAAACAGACGCCGGCAATAGCATAACCTCCTTGGCGAAGGTAAACATTGCCACTGTGTGGCTCTTTCACTCAAGGCAGGTCTTTGTAAAAGACATTAGCGTAATGAAGTTTTCAAGTCTTTGATACAACCGATACACATTACAGGGTTAAACATTTATTAAACGCAAAAACAGATAAAAAAAAAAAAGAAAATAGATAACATTGGCACCCAACGTTGGGACAGTTTGAACTTTCAGTCTAATTTGCACAAAAAAATTTCATTGCACACATTTTAGCAATTGACAACGTTCTCCATTTTTCTATGAACATATTTTAGTAAAAAAACAAAACAATGACTAATAATCTGTAGCTTTCTAAAGACCAGGCCAAAAACAAGCATGCCCTATTCTGAAATGGGGGATCGAAAAATAATTAAAAGTACTGAAAAAAAACATTTATGAAATGGGGACAAGCCTATTGGGGCTGCCATGTCATAGCGTTTCATCAACATTGATATCAGTACTGAAGAAACAACACTTTAAGTTCAGAGAACCCTTTCATAGGTAGTTTATTGGTTTGACACGACAAAAATGCAGGAGGCTCTTGCTGTCACTGAATTAGACTGCATTATTTCATGACAAAAAAGTCCTTCATTCGTTGAAATCAATTGTAATGTGTAAGGATTATTCCATTAAAGATGCTTTTCAGCTCCTTATTTGTCTTTTAAATAAATGACCAACCAAAAATTTACAACTTGCAACTGTCAGGAAATAAAGTTTTGGCACGCCAGTAAAAGCACCAAAAATGCCAAATCCATTTTGATAAAGTGGTCTTTGTCTCTGAAAAATTAACTTTGATTTCTCCACGGAATTGTGACTTACTGCGAGCAAACAGTGAGTGTCAAAATAATTAATCACCTCACTTTTGCTCTCGGGGGAGCAGTCGCTTTTAAACAAGAGAGGGAACAGCTTTAAAATCCCTCCACTATCACTGCTTTTTTACTTTCACACAAACACACACATAATCTCGCCGCTCGTCTCCCTCTTTGTTGCAGGTTTTTAGTGAATCTCCAAAGCTGCCTTGATAACTAGAGACCCCCTGCCGCCTCCCTCGCAGAGATAGCCGATTACCGCAGCCCACCCACTGATAAAACTGGGGGCCTTGCATCACCATCTCTTCTCACGGAGCTTCATTAGCGCTCCCCCTCTTCCCCACCCTCTTTCTCATCTAGAGATGGCAGTGGTGCTCTGCTTCAGATAGAAACCTGTGACATGAGTCGAGGACGGAGGAATATAAATTAGGGAGAACACAACACAACCGCCTGGCGGTTTCATAACCCTGTGAAGTACAGAAGCGGCGGACAGTCAAAGCAGAGTGATGGATCGAAATGACGAATAGGATGGTTTTGGTTTCAATGTGTCTTTGAGAAATAATATTTAGTTACGAATGTGAGACCAAAGACCCTGACCCTTTGTCCATAAATCAGAGTGAAATATTTGTCAAAATTTTGAGGAAAATCACCCAAAACCCGCATTCAGACCCTAACCAGTATATTCATAAGTCAGAGAGAGTACGGCATTAATCATTTTATACGTCAGCCAGGCCAGGCCAGACACGTGTACAATTTGAAGGAAGTCTCCAATAGTTACCTTGAGATATGGTGTTCACAAGCACAACGTAAGAAGAAGCTCTATGAAGATGCCCTTCGTCCAATCACCTTAAAAATTTACTCAGTTTTTCAATCGCAAAGGACGAACATGAGGGTCAGTGACATCTGTGCAAAATTTGAGGAAACCCTTCAAGAGGTACAACAATCCATCCATCCATCCATCCATCTTGGGATCAGGTCACGGGGGCAACAGTCTAAGCAGGGAAGCCCAGCCCTTCCCAGCTGAGAGACATAGTCTCCCCAGCACAGCATTTCCTGGGTCTTCCCCAAGGCTGCCTACCGGTGGGACATGCCCAGAACACCGCACCAGGGAGGCATCCAGGAGGCATCTTGGCCAGAGACCCGAGCCACCTCATCTGGCTCCTCTCAACGCGGAGAAGCAGTGACTCCGAGCCCCTCCCGGATGACCGAGCTTCTCACCCTATCTCTAAGAGAGAGCCAGGCCATCCTACAAAGGAAACTCATTTCGGTTGCTTGTACTCGCGATCTTGTTTTTCGGTCAAGGCCCACAGCTCGTGATCGTATGGGAGGATGGGAAGGAACATGGACTGGTAAATTGAAAACTTTGCCTTCTGGCTCAGCTCCCTTCTTACCATGATGGACCAGAGCATCACTGCCGCCACCGCACCAATCTGCCTGTCGATCTCCTGATCCATCCTTCCTCCGCTCGTGAACAAGACCCCAAAGCACTTGAACTCCTTCACTTGGGGTAGAATCTCATCCCCGACCAGGAGAGGGCACTCTACCCTCCTCTGGGCAAAACCATGGACTCGGATTTGGAGGTGCTGACTCTCATTTCTACCGCTTTACACTTGGCTGCAAACCAATCCAGTGAGAGCTGCTGGTCAAGGTCCACTGAAGCCAACAGGACCACATCATCTGCAAAAAGCAGTGACCCGATCCTGAGATCACCAAACCGGAACCACTCAACGACCTGGCTGCGCCTAGAACTTCTGTCCATAAAAGTAATGAACAGAATCAGTGACAAAGGGCAGCCCTGGCAAAGGCCAACCCTCATAGAAAACGACTCATATATACTGCAGAGAATGTGGACCAGGCTCTTGCGCCGGTCATACAGGGAACGTACCTACAACAATGTCCCACTTAATTCTTGAGCGTGAATTAATCCAAGAAGTTGGACAAAGAAGTTATCCAAGCATTTTTGACTGTACAAGCAACTGGTGAACATCTAATCCATTTATCCCTCAATCAGAGAGAGTTACACATCGCATTACGAGATATAATAAACATTGTGTTCACTTGCAAGGGCTTATCATGAGGCCCAAAGACAGTGTATTAAATGTATTAAATCTATCAGCCAGACTGGATACTTCTGCAAAACTTCAGTAAGTGCCCTAATATTTGGAGTTCAAAAGCACAACTAAAGAAGGCGCTGTATGACCCTGACGTCTGTCCAATGACCTTCAAAATCAACTCCATCCTTCTTTAGGTTCGCGTTAATATTTCTGCTAAGTTTAAAGAAAATATTTCAAAGCACTCTTGAGATATTGCATTTTTAACAGTTTTCTTGATGGACAAATGGACAGAACCTAAAAACAAAGCCTCGGCTGTTGGGGATGTGGAGGCCTAAGCACCCACAGAGGTGATTAAAAGCCTTCATTAAGTTCAAATGTTAAATGGTTTGGATGTGTGGCAGAAATTTACCACCCTCGTAATGTTTCCCTGGAAGAGCTGCCTTTGACTCTTTTTCCTTTTCTCCTCCATTCGCCTTGAACAAGGGTTTTTACGCGGTCTCCCGTGGCTTGTATACGGTTCAAGGAGCTGCCGAGTTGAACTTGCTCACCGGGGGAATGAAGGAGCTGTGAATGTGGTTTTTCTTATATGTTTGATGTCACACAACAAAGGGCGCTCTGCCCCCGGAAGCGGCGCGCCGAGGAAACAGCAACACAGCACAGCACGGTTACAAACTTAGAATGCCGTGTCAGCTTTCGGCGCTGCTGACTCTCCCCCCGCCAACCCTCCCCGCGCCGCTCACACGTCAGTCAAAAAAACTTCCAGGCAGAGAAAATGAGACAAAGAGATGCAGAAGTTGATATCTGAAAAATGAATGACGGCTAACAGTCTTTTTATCTCGTGCCAGTTGATGCAGCACAGAAGCACTGTCACTAAAGCCTGTGAGGATAAATGGACGGATTACCGAACAGGCTGAAGACAGAGACCTCGAGACCTAAAACCTCTTCTCCAGGGGACTGTTCGTTTTGTAGAGTTGAGAAAAACAAATTATTTCAGGGTAAGAGACGAAAAAACTTAATAGGAAACAAAAAAATTCTCGAGGCCTCCAGGTAGATGGAAAAAAACAAGAAACAAGTGACAACAAAGCAAAAAAAACATAGAAGACGAACCACAAAAAGACATAAACAAACATAAAGAGACAAACTACAGAGGGACAAATTAACCTGACGCACACCAAAACCTCAAAGTGACAGGAAAGAACGACTAAAAGACACATCCACAGAAAATTCACATTAACCTTAAAAGAGACAAACAGAACAAGCTATGAGACATGCGAATTAGAAGAGGACAACACAACTACAAGAAAAAAACTACAAAGAGACAAAAGGGTCTATGAGAGACAAACAACAACAACAAACTGAAAAAACAGGACAACTGCATTAAGAAAACACAACTACAAGACAAAACTACAGTAAAAAAAACAGTAAAATTCAAGGAGTAACAAAAACAATGCAATGACAAATTTAAATTACAACAAGATAACACAACTACAAAACAAAACTACAAAGAGACACAAAGGTCTTTAGTGAGACAACAACAAAAAGAACAAAGAAGAAAATGGCAAAAAGCCAACACAACCTCTTGATAAAAGAACAAAAGAGACACAAAAGACTATAAAGGGACAAATAATAACAAAAAGAAATGAGATATGCAACAAACAACAAGATGACACAACTACAAAGACACACAAAGGAATCTAATCAGGCAAACACCAACAAACTAAACAAAGAGTAAGAAAATTGCAATAAGACAAGAAAACTGCTAGATAAAACTAAAAACAGACAGAGTTCTCTAAAAAGATAAACAAAACAAATTGAACAATTAGACAAACAAATTACAACAAGACAACACAGCTACAAGACAAAGCTACAAGGAACACACAACAAAAACTACATTTTAACAGTTTCGTGTAAATTGCAAGGCAACACAACGACATAGAGACACAAAGGCCTACAAATACAACAACCACAAACAGAAAAAAATAACATTAGAAATGTAAATAACAAAAAGACAACATAACTTAAAACTAAAAAGAGGCACAAAAGGCTTCAAAGAGATACCAAACAACTCCAAAGAGCCACAAAAACATAACATGTAAACACAAAGGAATTTTAAGAGACAGACATTTTCTAAAAGGCACAAAACAACCTCTAACAGAATTTAAAATCACAAAATAAAGCTACACATAAAAGCTCAAAGAGAAACCCAAAACAACTACAGACAGGTGTACGAGACAACAAAGCGTACAAGATCTCAACATGAAGACAAAGACACGACAAAACGAAACAAAAGCTTCAACAAGACAAAACCACAAGGCACAGAAAATAAGCTTAAAAATACACTAAAAGAAAAACAAGAACAAACAACAAACAGAAAACAAGACAAAAGGCACAACAACAGAATAAAGTTTATTGCTCAAAGAGACACAAAACAACTACAAAAGAGACACATATTCATAAATTAAACAACACAAGGGGAAGCAGCTACAAGGAGACACAAAATTAATAAAATGAGGAATAAATAAAAACAAAAAGACGATGAAACCAAACCACATAAAAAACTACAAAGAGGCATCAAAACTGCAACAAAGACACACAAAACAAGTACAAACAGAAAAAACAGATACAATGGATTAGGCTAGCCTGATTATGTTCGTTTACGTCACTATAACCTCACAGGGCCATACTGCTGCTTTTGGATGGTACTTCTCTGTACTGAGAGGCTTGGCTACCTTTTTTTCCATGTTCTTCTGCGAAAAAGAGCGAACAAAAAGTTACATAAAGGCTCCAAAATGCTGTAAGATGTGGGCTTAGACATATTGGTTTGCCATTTTATCCAGCAGACGTTGGCCTTTTATTAAATATCAGATATCAGGCAGTCAGTGTCCTCTATCACAGAAATGATGGATGTTCTTTTCTAACTACGGCTGCATTAAAAAGGCTATGAGAGCCTGCATTGCAGGGTTTACTTCCAGGCCAGGCCTATTTACTTTAACTGTCCACAGTTTTGTTCATTTAAATTTTCATTTAAAGGCAGCCGGTCACCTTGGCTGTAGTCACGGCTAAGCAGTCTAATAGGAATTCATTAGATGAGTTTGAAATGAATGAATGACGAGTGTGGCGGCAGTGTACATTTTGTTTTCAAGGCTTTTCCTGCCAGCACTGAGTGATTCTGTGAAAGAGAAACTGCAGGATAAATCATGTCAGCATTCACAGTCTAAATAAGTCCTTATCTTACAAGTGCAAAACCATAAAAAGGACATAAACTAGAGTGAGTCAAACGTAAGCACAGTTTTATCGTCGAAGTAGAGAAAAATATTCAACACACAATTAAAAGGGTTTTTCTCCTGTAGGTACAATTCAGGGGTTTAGTAGTCAGGTGTAGGATAAACCACTTAATCCAAAATGTAATTCATTAATGATAATTGAAACAGAAATGGCTGCACAGGAGGCCTATACTGAGTGTGGAACAGCCAAACTCTGCTACCAAGGTGAGGCTATGGAGGAAAGCTTAATGTTAAGGGTCATGTAGACACAGAAGGATAAGAGCTAGCCTACAAACATCTACACAAGATCTCTGATCAGTCCACCAAGATGTCTGGAAGACCCAACATTACCTGGTATCTTTTTGACTGATCCTTCTAACTCTATATCACTTTAAAGGAGACATATCATGCTGATGCATGATTTAATACTTACATATAATATAATACATTTGAAAACAAGACCTTACACCCCCTTTATTTTCAAAAAATGAGATATTGTATTTTTTCTGATATCCTAGAACGAGATTTGATGCCTCTGAAAATAGGTCATTGCGAGATGTCTGCGAGATTTCAAACGTCGTGACGACACGAGGTACCTTTCTTTTTATTGGAGTAACCTGATAAAACACTTCCTCCTCTGTGATGTCCGTTAGCCCCAAACCGTCACCGAGGAACACATCCACCAGCAGGGGTATATAGCTCCCTCACTCACTCTCCCTCATTACCAGCTCTGGCCTGTAGGGGGACTCAATACGCAGTAGCTGCTTTGAGCCTGCTGGAAAATACAGTAGAAGAAGAAGGACAGGCTGGCTCTACCCCCGATAGAACTGACCAATCAGAGCACAAAGGGCTGTGACGTTGCGAGGTAACTTTAGGTCATCCTTGAGACGGAGCGTTTCAACGAGAGCTTGATAATGGCCTAAATTGAGGATTTTGAGAACACTATTGTGGGGCAATGAAGGAACTAAATGACTTGTACTGAGGGCAGAAATGCTTTGCAGGCTTCCTAGTCTGGCATAGTGAAAAGGAGAAACAAGCATGATATGTCTCCTTTAAACCGGGATAAGAGTCACGCTAATTAGGCCTGTCACGCTAATCAATAAATCAATAGAAACATCCTCGGTAAGTTTTATGGTCTCGATAAATTGACAAGCGCATGAATGTTTGTTTTCCTCCTCTCTTTCTACAAACAGGCTGGATGAGAAGATGGGTCACTCTGTCCATCTTTCTTAAAAGCGGGGCACATTGGTTCTTAGCGGAATTCTATCTCGGAGTGAGCATCAGTCAGTCATTCACTCTTTGTGGGGGGAGGCGGGGTCGCTCGCGCATACACACACACAGAGCTGCAAGTGAGCGTCGTGAGGAGTGACAAGGAAACAAACACTGATATGAATGAAGGCAAAAGTGAGAGTTCGTAAGCCAGCTGCCACAGCCCCAGTGTGGGAATATTTTGGTTTTAAACAGAATGAAGGAGGTGTGAGCCCATGAACACCGACGAGCCGATGTGTCACATTTGTTTGAAATGTGTGGCTACGAAGAAGGAGAGGTGCAGTGTAGCCTTCTTCCAGACAGTCAGCGCTTACTGAAGCGTTTGGTGAGCAAAGTAAAAACAAATAAAACAGCGCAAAATGGTGCGCTCACAGACAGTGTCGTTTGCTACACTGCAAAAGAAATGCAGCCCTTTAATCCAGCTGAAAAGCCTGCATTTCGGAAAATGTTACAAACGTTTGACAGACACTACGAATTGACAGGGAGAACTTACATGCCACAAACAATTCCTGAACTGTATAAACTCCATTTTATTTATTGTTTTTTTCTTTATAAAGACAGGGTCTATTTTTTTTATTGTTTTTGATTAGTATAACAATTTTTATTTACATGCAATTTCACCCAAAAGAGAGTCCATTTCGTTTTTTTTGTTTTTTTTCTCTTTTTTGTTTGTTTAATTTATTTTATTTAACAGCTCTTGACCTTCCATTTACAGTTAAATAGTCTTACGAAATTAAAGTTTATTGCTTTTGCTAAGGTGTACTCACTTTATTATGACATATTTTAATTAAATTGATAAAAAAAATAAGGTTTCAAAATAATATTGACAATAATATCGTTTATCGGCAATAATTTTTTTGACAATTATCGTCCAGCAAAATTAGTTATCGTGACAGGCCTAACGTTAATGCTTTAATTCAGTAAAAAGTTGAGATTAGTGCAGATGAGGATAATTAAAAGTGGAACCCTTGCAGAGCTTAAAGTCTTCTCCAACAGTAGCCTCTTACAGGAGCTGTAATTGTGCACATTTGAGCCAGGTCACCACACTCGCAGGTTGTGTTTACGGACGAGGGTGATACAACCTGCTCAGAACAGGACTGGCCTTAGGTTAGCCCTCCAACACCCAACACAAGTCAGCACACAAGTACTCAAGGCCTGAGGTAAGCTCACACATGCCAATCTGCACACAAGCGCGAGGCCGTTTGGGAGCTGCGGCCTTGAAACGAAGCACTCTAATTAAGTAAATGAGGGAACCGGAGAGGCAGATGGTGGGAGAAGAAGAACAAGGCGAATGGCCACATTTTGCCCAGGAGGCTGCAACTGTTTCCTTTATTCTCACCTTTTTCTTATTGCTCTAATTCTTGGTTACTCGCTCTCATGATCCCTCTCTCTATTATCTCTCCCTTCCTGTGTATCAGGTGCTTATTGTTCATGCCACATGTCCCCAGAGAGGAAATGGAAACCTCCGAGTATGATGGGAAATGAAATATGACTGCCCACACATCTAATATGTTCCTATGTAGGACTAACTGCCTATCTTTCCCCTCTTCATATTTCACGTCTGCACTGGCGGTGTGTATATAAGGTGAGTGTGCACATTCTCCGTCTTGCACTACAGCTCTCTGCCTCCCTCGCTCCCTCTAAACGTCTCATCTTCACTTAAAAGAAAAAGTTTCTCGCACCGACTTTCAGCCTGCCAACGCAGTTAAACCCTGACATTTAGTCTGAGTGAAGTGGCTGTGATAGAAATTTCCCACGCTCTGGGAATACTGATGTCTTGTAAAAATCTCTAATGTTTAATAAATTCTGACCCTCTCTTTGTTACCGTAGATGTTAAGAAGGTTTTCAGCAGTGCGCAGTCGAAGCTTTGGAGTGGTAGGGTTTGTATTTAAATCAAATCACTGCTCAAAGTGTACGAGATGTTGCAACCAACGCCACAGTAAGACTGCTTCTGTAATGTAAAAATACTTCTTCAAAGTCACACGAACCAGTCTGACATCTTACAGTCAAAGGCATCCACCCACTACAACCAACCCAGAATCAGAACCCCAACACACCTTACATTGGACCAAATCAAGTTATTAACTAACAAATACTTTTTTAATGAAGCAACCCAAAAATAAGGCAAATGAAAATACTATTTGGCCCTAAAGAGAGTATAGATGTAAGAAATCCTTTACTAAGACAAGTCCTGTTGAGATAGAGATTCAGCGACTACAGATCATCAGAAGAGAAGGGTTGTCACAAAAAGAGCTGGTTCCCAGAGGACAGATTCTGATTCCATTGCAGCAAAGACAAACCGAGCTTCACTTCCTGGTGGATCAGAATGGTCAAAACCAGTGCTATGACTAAAAGCCAGAGGGATTTTCCACAGATATGAAGGTCTGTGGCAAACCCAAGAACAATTCTGGCGAATGGGCTTTCAGGATTTTTAAGCTAAGACATAATTGTCTGTTATGGAACAACAACATGGTGGTTGGACCTCGAAGCAACAACAATTTTTCAAATGTGTAAAGTCTTGTTGTGACATCTTGTATGACAATTTCCTTATAACCAAATGACCTGGTCAAGCGGTCCTCATGGCTGTGCTAATTTTGTATGAGTTATGGATTAATTAAAAAAAAAGATCAGAAAACGACTGCAGTAAGGTCATGCCCAATTTTGAAGTCCTTGTTAGCAGATTGCTAACAACCATCTTTGAAAAACAACAGTGGTTTTAAATTAAAAAGCGGAAAAATTCAGATTGATTTTATTATTTGAATTTGAACATTAAAATATTTTATGCATGTGTTCATCTCTGACCTTATATTAGGTATTCATCCCATCGTGTTATTCTAAAATTCCAAATACATTCAGCCTTGAGAACCAGGATGCTATCTTGAAGATTAAAAAACGAGGCAACAGGACTGTGTTGAGTTTCTGGAAGACGTTTCACTTCCATTCAGACAGTTTCTTCAGTTCCTGAAGATGGAACCAAATCAATTTATTAACCAACCAACTCTTTTTTTATGAAACACTGAAAGAAGCAACCTAAAAACATGGCAAATGAAAATGCTATTTGGCCATAAAAAGAGAGTACAGATGTAAAATATCCTTTACGAAGAAAAGTCCTGATGAGGTAGAGATTGAGTAACTGCAGATTATCAGAAGAGAAGGGTTGTCACCAAAAGAAAGGAACTGCTTTTCCATTAGCCCCAGTCACCTGCCCAATGGTGCAGAGAAGCTGTAAACAGCTGAGCGGGACTGCGGTGACGCTATTTTGAGCGACACAACAATCTGTGGCTTTTGTCACAAACCGAAAAAGGAAAAGCAGAAGAAGGGTGGAAAGGCCAGCCACTTTGAGAAGCATAGGGAGAGTTTTGGAAGCTATACAACAGAATGGAAGCTTGCAGATGAGAGTGAAAAGAGAGCCAAAGAAAAAGACGCTGGAGGGTAAGCTAACGGTAATCACCGCCAGCATGCCAGGGTCATCACGCTAAGACTCATCGATGACGACATTGTCTGACCAATCAGTAGCCGGCAGTCGGTGACGTCATCTTTTAGTATCGACTCTGCTCGCTTGGAACCGGAGCGGAGTAGGTACTAAAACTAGCTTGTTTTGGGAGGTACCAGGCTAGTGGAAGCACGCTGCAAATCAGGATGTTCTTAATGCTAACTCACTGTGGGGCCCAAAGCTCCCATCGCCATGTTTCTTCTTTGTCATTAAAAAGTGCTACTGGTGACCTTCAACGTTGTTTAGTGGGTTTTAGTAAATATTAACTAAACAAAACTACAAACATTTGTGAGGAGGACAATACAGTATTCAGAGCAGTGGCGCATTTTTTCATAAGCTGAAACATGGCGTTGTCCAAAGGGAATTCATTTTAAACATGTAGATAACTCATGATGTAGGCTACATGTAACACAACTGCAGGTCAACCTCCACAAAAACTCGAAGGAAAACACTGAAATATGTATTTTTCCCAGTATTGTTCAGCCCTGTGTCTTCATTTTCCTCTTCTCAAAATGATTAAGTTCAAAGTGACGTATGAAGAAGATGAGCTGCATCAGTTTCTCAATTTTCCTGTCTGAGATCTGGGTTACAGCAGGCTTTAAGAAGTCTGCAAATCCCCCCCGAAATCCCCACGGAAGACGACAAATAACACACATCTCCCTCTGCTCTACAAACACTGACTGATGAGCTGGATCTTCATTTTTTCTCTACCTAATTGGATTTGCAGAGTTTCCTGGACTGGAAAAGGCCTCTAAAAGCGGCCAATAATCCGGCACAGAAAAGCCACGACACGCCACAACAATGAGTTTTTGGAGTGAACCCGTTTGTATGCCCCACTGCCCCACGCTTGAAACATGATTTTCAAGGGAGTGAAAAGCCTTTTGAGAATTTCATTTTCAGGCAGAACACGGCTCACGGAGGGCAGCAGCGTGACGGTGAGGAGCGTTGTCTGCAGCCGCCGGACGATGAAACCACGTGTGTTTGGACTCTATCAGTCCCGCGTTTATCTTCAAGCCTTCTAAATGTCTCTCTGTCTGTCTCTTCGAACTCTCTCAGGGATTTTCTCACAGCATTTATCTGCAGGAAAACACATGAATACATGCAGCAACTCTGGAATTCAATGGACTCTGAATGAACCTGAGATGGGGCAACATGTCAAATTTGGTATCAACTTGCTTTTATTGGAACAAAGCGTCTTTTGGTCCTTCATGCACTGAACAATTACCTCCCATCAAGCACAAATGTCAAACCTGCTCTGGTTCTAGCCTTAAAAATTGGGGATTTGTGGCTTTCTTCAGTTTCATATCTATTCTACTCTGACTTTGATGAATAAAAGGCCAAATAAAGTATTCTCCATCCACAGTGTGAAATCAATTCGCCAAAAAGACTGATGTAAACAACAGCACAACTTTGCCATTGCAGCTAAAGATCAAAATGTGGCCTCTTAGCTGAAAGATGCTAACACGTTTTTTGTACTCATTGGGACATGGGTCTACACTTTCTTGAACGCAACAGCATCGAAGAACTCATTCAGCTTGGTACAGTTCCCCATCTAAAACACAGTGAAAGCAGTAGTTAAAGTCTTCTGACTGACTGGAGCAGCCCAGCCAATCACATGGCATCAACTTTGTGGTCAAGAGAAGTCTTTAAAATCAACCCAAGCACCAGGATGGAGACAAAGGGTGGTTTAAGTGACTTTGAACCTGGCATGGTCGTTGGTGCCAGAAACTGCTGATCTACTGGGATTTTTAACCCCAACAACACCTTGGTTTTACACAGAATGGTCCAAAAAGGAGAAAATGTCCAGTTCTCTTGTTGATGCCAGAGGTCTGAGAGAATGGTCGGCGTGGGTCGAGATTAGGGCTGAACGATGTGGACAAAGTTTCATATCTTGATATTGATACAATCCGATATGACTAAGGGTTTGATGTAAACCAAGCGGTGCATTCAAGGGCAATCATAAAAATTCAATTTGATTTGATTTCCAGAGCTGTACATGCAGGGCAAGCGCGGGAGAAATCTCTATTGTTTATATTGTTGCTTTTTCAATATTAATATCTTGGATGCTCATATCTCGATATCGATACAATAACGATATATCTTTCAGCCCTATTTGAGATGATGGAAAGGCAACAGTCGGTCAAATAACCGCTCGCAAAAACAAAAGTTTGATGAAGACTGAACGCTCAAGCAGCAGCTGTTGACACCAGAAGTTCAAGCGGTGGTGTAATGGTGCAGGGGATATCTTCTTGGCACACTTTTTGGACCATTTGTACCCAATTGGTCCATAGTTTTATGACCACAGTGTACCATCTTCTAATGGCAACTACCAGTATGATAACAATGATAGCTCTGGTTTCTTAAACAAAGCAGTGAACTAAATTTACTCTGGTAGCTTCCACAATCACCAGCTCTAAAAACAACAGAGCATTTTGTGGCGTGGTGGAGCGGAATATTTGCCACCTGCCTCATGAAACAGACAAGATGATGCTATCTTGCGAACCAACCAATCCTCCATTTTGCAGCGAAATATGCTAGAACCTTCTGACTTGGTTGAATACAGAATAACACAACTATGTCTAAAGCTAAAACTAACCAAATACCAGAAAGTATCTAAGAAGTTGGTTATGATGAGAGATAGTCAATACAATCTTAAGTCTCATTGTCTGTCAGCTACATCTGCGAAATTCATCTTCCGAAAATATTTTAAAAAATGAATAACATTGGTTAGGCCCAAAGGACTCTAGAATAATCAGTTGGTTTTGGAATACAATATGGATCAGGTAAATTAATATGTTAATGTTATGTATATATTTCTAATGAGCATAACATTGCATCAGAATTGTTCTTGCTGTTATAACCTCCGCCAGGAGTTTATGTTATTGCCGGCATCTGTTTTTTGTTTGTTTGTTTGTTTCTCTGTTAGCAACATAACTCAAAAAGTTATGGATGGATTTCAATTAAATTTTCAAGAAATTTTCAGATTGTGACAAGGAACAAATGATACGATTTTGGGAGTGATCCTGATCACCGTCTGGATCCGCCACGATGAAAAAATGTGATTTTCGTGAATAACTACTGAACTAAATTAGAAATTAGAAATTCAATTGCTAATGGCATATTTTCATGGCCAAAGAATCTAAATATGTGGATGAAATAAAGGTAGGACTAATATTTATGGTGAAAATCACAATATGGCTTCTGCCTGTACCTTTTCTGTCAGCTTGAAAACTTTTCAACTTCTTTTGAATTTTTACTTAAAGCTGTGGTCTACGATTTGAAACCACAGCCTGCGCCCCCTTCCCTCACCTCTCCCCTCCGTGTTCCAAGATAACGCCCCCAGCTCGTGTCGCCTCGCCTCTGAACAAGCCCCCTTGGACAGAGCTACGAGCGACTAGCATAATATATCAGCAGCAAACTCAATCAAAAACAGCTCAGCTCAACTGAAAGTATCAAACACGACAGTCATCCCCCTTGTAACACACAACGGTAGCCATTTCAATTGGACCGGCGGCAATGCGGGTCTGGCGCCGCCAGAGCAGAGCCGAGTGTGGGGGAGGATTTATCTTTCTCGGCCTGTCCTCCCCAGCTCAGCTTACAATGCTAATGATTAGCGGCTAACAGGCTAACCCGCTCCGCTACAAGTCATTAGCCAGGACAGGCACAGACTAACCAGAGTTATTCAGCAGACATCTCACACTGTAGTAAACAAAGCCATTACCTGATCAACCAGGGGCGAAACGGCCGATGCTGAAGGTCTGACGGCCGACTGAGGCCATTCGTTAGCCGTTAGCCCGCTAACAGGCCTCAACCCGCGGGCAGAGCTCCGTTGGGCCCCGCGGGAGAGGGAAGCGGCTTCCCGGTTTTGGCGCTAGGCTTTTCCGGCTAGTTCAGTAGCTAACGCTGCTAGCTGCTCACCGGAGGTGGAGGGGAGGAGGCGGGACCATGGGCATGACGCTGCGTAGTGAGGGAGACAGGGGATTGGATGGACTCACGGACCAACTCACGGACCAATTAATAGTTGCAGGTTCTTAGGTTTGATTGGTCAGCTAGTATGCAGCTTTTCAGCAGATATACTGAATGGATTTTTTTCGTTCTTTTTGGTCTTTATACTGTGTAGATAGGATCATAGGACCATAACAGCCTTATAAACGGTGTTATTAAGATGTACAAAGCTTCCAAATCGTAGACCATAGCTTTAAACTTTAAGAGTTTATTGCAAGAGAACCACAAAAAAAATAATAATATGGACTTAACCTGAAGTTCTCAAAGGTCCCCAGAGTTAAGACAGATCTGAACATCAACAAGATCAACTCATGAAGCAGCCAGAGAGTGTAAAGGACCGTGAAAGAGTGATTTCGAATTGGCGAATTAGCCCAAAATGTGTCAAATGTAGCTCATGCAACATCAGCACTCGTGTTAGCTCCAAGCTTCTGTAGCCTCATTATGGCAAGCTACTGTTTATCCAAAAAAATAATAATAATTTAGGGAGAATTTTAAAATATTGCTCAATGCAAAAATCAAATATTCACACCGAGGCTGTTTGTCGATGTGCAACAAACACGATTTGTTCTCCGTCTTCTTGCTTGTCTTCAGGTAACAAGCAGAACACGTGACCCCATTAGCATTATCCATGGAGACCACACAGAACAAGGCTTTGTGTGTGTGTGAGATGCAAATATAGATCCTCACACACTCCAGTGTTGTACAATAGATACTTGAACTGCACACACACGCAAACACACACCCCGCCAAGTGCCTGTGTGGCCTGCTTTGATTAATTGGAGCGTTCAGCGGCAGTGATAGGTGTACTCCTCAGAGACAACACACCGTCTCTGCTGCTCCACCTTAACCTCCGCTGGACACACTCTTCCCGACACACACAAACACACATTTCCCGCTCCCTATTTTAGCCCCCTATCTCTCTCTCTCTTGCAAATGACCCTCCATCAGCAGGGTTCACCTTGCCAACAGCGACAGCGTTTTTGCCGCGGAGCAACCAGTAAAGGTACAACGCAGAGGAGCAGTGGAGTGTGTGAGGGAGTATTTCTGCCTCTCAGGTGCAGACAAATTAATAACCCAGAGTCCAAAACCAGAGAAGTGCTCCAAGAGGGCTGGGAAATATGGACAAAACCAGAAAAGCACTCAGAGAGCGCAGTCCTCACCATGTTGTGATTTTCACCATAAATTAGTTCTACCTTTGTTTCATCTTAATATTTAGATTACTTGACCATGAAAACATATCATTAGCAATTGGATTCATCATGATATCTATTTTAGTTCAGTAGTTATTCACGAAAATCACATTTTTCGTCATGGCGGTTTTACACTGATTCGGATCATTCCCAAAATCTAATCATTTGTTTCTTGTACCAATCTGGACATTTCCTGAAAATTTCATCGAAATTCGTCCATAACTTTTTGAGCAATGTTGCTAACAGAGAAACAAACAAACATAAAAACATACAAACAAACAAAAAAACAAACAAACTCCGGCAAAAACATAACTTCCTTGGCGGAGGTAAAAATAGATCCTGATACTCCTCCTGAATGGAGATCAGACGAAATATTTAAGGGCAAAAACAAATGGTATAATTAAGCCAAATACAATACTTTGATGTTCTTCTAATAAAGTTTATGTTGTTACTTAAATGACACAACAAATACAAAAAACAAGTTTCAAACTTTAATACAACCTGTCGTAATTTTGTCTATATAGGTCTAAATTACAAAATACACTGCAAAAACTGAAATCTAACGAAGTTTGTCCATAAAATTTAAAAATTCTACAAATAACACAAACTTAACTTTATTTCAGTTCTTAAAACAAACAAAAAAACATGAATAGCTTGTGATAATTTAAAATATCTTCCAATGTGAAAAGCCAAATTTTGCTTGTACAATTCTTAAAGGAGACATATCATGCTGATGCATGATTTAATAATAAATTTGAAAACAAGACTTTACACCCCCTTAATTTTCAAAAAATGAGATATTGTATTTTTTCTGATATCCTAGAACGAGATTTGATGCCTCTGAAAATAGGTCATTGCGAGATGTCCGCGAGATTTCAAACGTCGTGATATCACGAGGTACCTTTCTTTTTATTGGAGTAATCTGATAAAACACTTCCTCCTCTGTGATGTACATTAGCCACAAAACTGTCACCGAGGAGCACATCCACCAGCAGGGGTATATAGGTCCCTAGCTCACAGTCACTCATTACCAGCTCTGGCCTGTAGGGGGACTCAACACGCACTTGCTGCTTTGAGCCTGCCGGAAAATACAGTAGAAGAAGAAGGACAGGCTGGCTCTACCCCCAATAGAACTGACCAATCAGAGCACAAAGGGCTGTGACGTTGCGAGGTAACTTTAGGTCATCCTCAGATCCGAGCATTTCAACGAGACCTTGTTAATGGCCTAAAATGAGGATTTTGAGAACGCTACTGTAGGGCAATGAAGGAACTAAATGACTTGTACTGAGGGCAGAAATGCTTTACAGGCATCCTAGTCTGGCATAGTGAAAAGGAGAAACAAGCATGATATGTCCCCTTTAAAAGTATCTGTCGTAATTTCTCTACCTGATATTAAGACCCTCAATAAGTAACATTTTGCTTGTTTAATTGGCAGATATTTTCTGATAATTACAAGTTATTCAATGTTTCATTTTTGTTTTTATTTCCTCGTAATAAGATATAAATCTGGACTGAAATTTCAGTTAGTGTTGTGAATATTTTTGACTTTTAGACAAATAAACTCGCTGAAATCTGAGTTTTTACTGTGCACTTTTTACCAGTTAACTGAAGATACAAAGATTTTTTTTTTTAAAATCACTGTTTTTTCACAACATAATCAACTTCTCCGAACAGATATCAAACAAGTTTTATTTACACATTATCCAGATGAAGCCAGTCTTTCCTGTTTTTCTTTGATGGACTTTAACTAAAACAACAAATAATCCAATTTTTTTATATTTTAAGGAAGAATTAGGAAGAAAACACATTTTAATCAGATTGTTTCCAGAGTTAACTTTCATATAAGTGCTTTAGACTTTTTGTTTTCGACTGAATTAGGCCTGACATCCTGTAGTTTCCTTAAACAGATCCAGTTCATAGTAGGGATGTAACATATGAAAATTTCATATCACAGTTATTATGACCAAAATTATCACGGTTATCATTATTATCGCAGTATTGTTGCAGTGTGCTCAAAATGTTCAAAAAGTGCTTTTACACACATTTGAAATCATATAACCCTTTTAATATTATAATTTTAACAGGTCTTTTGTCTTTTTTTGTCACTGATTGTGTCAGGAAATGCTCTATAAGTAAATTTGTTGAAACTTTTTTCATGAGAAATAGAAGTAAACAATTCTGGCAAGCAAAAATAAATTTAACCTATTTTACATACACTCACACATTTTTGTTCGGCTGCAGCATTAGAGTCCATGTTACAGCTCATTATAATAGACCATGTCCAGGGTTTTTTATTTATTTATTTTTTGTTTTACTAGTCCCTGAAGCAATTAGCCCCCTTCATGACTCTCTTCTGGTCTTCCCTTTCAATGGCAGATCTCTCCGACATCTCCTTCTTTAATATTTCCAAATTACAATTGACTATATCCATAAACACAAACTATGACGAAAAAAGACGATCTATTACGAAATATGTCAAAACACAGCGAATAAACGGCGAAAGAACGGCAAGAACACTCTCCAAAATTATACTAATGCTGTTATTTACAACCTTTATACATTATTTACACAGAAAATCCTGATAAACCGCCTATAATTCACTCAGGTATGGCTCACTGAATCCTCTCTCTCTGTCGGCACGTTTACTCAAGGAGTTACAGAAGTTTTAATCACTTGCATTTTTGTCTTTCACCGTAGCTTCGTGTTTTAGACAGGGTGACTGTTGTCAATCAGTTTCCCCCTCGACATTGCTGTAAAATCCAAACTTCGACCAGACTTTAGACTTTGTCAGTTTCGAGTGGGAAAACCTGTAAGAGTCTGAGCGAGGCTGCAGCTTTCTTTCAGAGGTTGCATGTGCGCCTCCGTCTGTGAGAGACGGCTTCTTCACAGTGGAGCAGAGGCACATAGTTCTGGCTTTTCCAGGCAAAGAGCAGAATCACTGTGAGTTATTGACACAGTGTGGTGATCAAACACGGTTTAACAGTAATTTTATTTTAATAGGACCTGGTTATGATTACCGTGGGAAATTTTTTCCACGGTTAACCATTACATCTCTACTTCATAGTCTTTGGCTGTGTCTCTTAGTCATATCAATGTCTAGATATTAAAAATGCCTGTTTCCCAGCCCTACCTCCCTTTCTGTGTTTGTGCCTCTCGGCTGCAGACAAACTAATGAAGCAGCACCCAGAAGCACAGAAATGCACAAACACATTCTCATAAGAGCGCTCTTTGCTCATTTTTCTTGCCGCTGAAGGTGACTCAGCTCCGCACACAGTAACTGCAAAAAAGCCCAGCCAAGGTTTTCTCCTCTACAAGTTTTATGTAGCTTTAAAGCCGCCCAAGGAGCAGCCATATTTCTTTAAGGACTGCAAGGTGACTCCAGAGGGGAGGCGGAGGGGGTAATGAGGATGAGAAGAAGCACGCAAAGTGTCTCAACCTCTGGTCAAGGTATTGTTCAACGCTCCGCGACCCACAGCCCCCGCCCCCCTCCTCCATGCTCCCTCTTTATCTATCCTCAGAGACTTTCCATCTCCTTTGCCTCGCTTCGTCTTTCCTCCACCTTTCCTCCGCTCCTCCCTTGCTCTATTCCCTCTCTCCCCCGGTCAGCTGTCACGGCTGCCACTTCCTGGCGCCCGCTCATTTATTACAGGTCAGCGTCACAGAAGAGGCTGTTTAAAAAAGGACAGCATGCCCCATCGGAATACACACGACCTCGCGCTCGTGCTGCACACGTGGACTCGCGGCTACTGGACAAACACGAATCACAGCCAAAGTCTGCAGACATGAAGTTCAAGATCTCAAAGAACTAACCTCTAATAAAGTTTTATTCAGCAGAAACAGATATGGCAAAGACAGGTCTATGATTGGTCAATGGTTCTATCACTAGCATAAGTTCTTAGTGTAGTCCACTTCTACACTATATGTATGTGTGTATTTTATATGCACACAGTAAAATCACTCAGAGGTGTGTGAACAAGAGTCCGTTAGCTATTTTACTAGTACGGGCACTGGGAGTGAAAAAGACATGTTTCAGGTGGAAAAGAGAAAAGACACCTGCACTGCACACATAATGTTTTGAGTTAAGTGTTAAATATGGCATTTGTGGCTAAAAAAAGCAGCTTGTTGTGTTTGTTGGACCCACATATTTATCTGAATTTAGAAATGATGAGGAATTATGTTGATTTGGACAAACAAGATGATGGCAACTATTAACTTAATCAAAGGGTCAGCCGTTAAAAAAAAAGACTTCCAAGGTATAAAAAAGCGTAGTAGCATAACTGCTAGGCCTGTCACGATAATCAATTAACTGCACGATAAATAAAAACGTCCTCGGTCAGTTTGCCAGCCTCAATAAACTGACACGTGCATGCATGTTTGTTTTCCTCCTCTCTTTCTACCAAAGAGGCTGAATGAGAAGATGGCTCACTCTGTCCATCTTTCTTGACACCGGGATGCATTGGTTCTATAGCGGATTTAGAGGATTTATAGCGGAGTGAGCATTTGTCAATCATGCAATCTTTGGGGGTGGTGAGGCCGCTCGCGTGTACACACGGAGAGAGCTTAAGTGAGCGTCCTGAGAAGTAGGAAACAAACGCTTGTATGAATGACGGCACCAAAGCTACAGTTCTCAAGCCGGCTGCCACAGCCCCAGTGGGGAATGTTTTGGTTTTTAACAGAATGAACAAGGTGTGAGCTCATGAACACCGACGAGCCGATATGTTGCATTTGTTGATTGTAAATAGCCGCGACAGAGAAGGGGAGGTGCAGCGGAGCCTTCATCCTGACAGTCAGCGCTTATGGAGACATTTGGTCGGCAAATTAAATATAAATAAAAGCGCAAAATAGTGCGCACTCACAAACAGTGTTGTTTGCTACATTGCAAAAGAAATGCAACAATTCAAGACGGTTGAAAAGCCACTAGTGTTATAAACGTTTGACAGACAGTACGGATTGACTGGGAGAACGCACATGTCACAAACAATTCCGGAACTGTGTAATCTCCATTTTATTTATTGTTTTAATTTTTGTAGGGTTTTTTTATAGGAGTTTCGTTTCTTCTTTACAGAGACAGGGTCTATTTTTTAGTAGTTTTTGATTAGTATAATTATTTTTATTTATATTTACATGCAAATTTTTCCGAAAAGAGAGTCCATTTCATTTTCATTGTTTTTTTTCTCTTTTTTTGTTAAATTTATTATATTGCTTAATTTATTTTATTTAAAAGATCTTGATCTTCCAATTACAGTTCTATACTCTTAATGAATTAAAGTTTGTTGCTGTTGATATGGCGTACTTACTTTATTATGACATATATTATAATTACATTACTGAAAAAATGAAAAAAAAAATGGACAATGATATTGACAATATTATCGTTTATCATTAATAATTTTTTCGGACAATTATCGTCCAGCAAAATTTGTTATCATGACAGGCCTAATAACTGCTGTTCCAGATTTCTACACTGAACAAAGGACCACAGTAGAGTATCATCATTATTCCACCCTCCACACACTCACAGCATGTTTCCATGTTTGAACACAGTTTTAATCTCATCAAATTAGCCAAACATGGCTCTGAATCACCGGGAGCGTCACTCCTGTGGATCAGCATTTCCGCCCTTGAAATACTCCCTGATATTCGATCTTAATCCCCGTAATCATCGCTCTCTTTCCGCGGCGATGACAACTGGAAAAACCACAATAATCTCTTGTTGTCTTTTTTTAAACGTGGGCAAACAGTCAGAGAAGGGAGTGAAGCGGAGAGAGAGATACTGGCAGAAATAGCCTGATCGACACAAAGGCGCACATGCTCCGGCGTGCAGGGTATCAATCACACAAATACACACTCGCGCAGTGCCAGACAGATTAGGGCCCTGATTAAGGCGGGTGTCGCATAAAAGTCTTGGAACAGTAAATATCCTTAATTTGTAGTGTAATTAAACAGATTAGCTGCCGTGAATATCTTAACAGGGATTAGTTCACACACAATGCACCAGGCGGGCTGGAGGAAAAACACACAGAAACACACACACACACTGTGGGAGAGCGCAGAACGTCCAAAACTGAGATTTTCACTTTCCAGAGATGCAACTGAGGGGACGTGCAGGGGAGGTTTTATTCATTAAGAGGCCCCGGGGAGCCTGCGATATGAGGCCCCCCCTCCCGCATTTAGTTCGAGACACTTTCGTTGTGTTTTTTAAATCACAAAAACATCATGATCCACAGTCACATTTGTAACCAAAGAGAGGGAAAGCATCGTCTGAATTGCACTAAGTGGCCACATTATTAGGTACATCTGACCAGTTCTTGGTTTCTGTCTTCAAGATGTCATAATTCTTCAAGATGGCTGTTGAAGTACAGTGAATTTAATTAGGGCTGAACGATTTGAGAAAATAATCTAATTGCGATTTTTTTCCCCGAAATGGCGATTTACTCTGCTATTGATTTAATGTTCATCTTATGTATTCTGAAACAAAGATAAACAGTAGATCTTTTTATAGTAAAACCAATATGACAATATTAAATTAATCTAAGGATAAAAGATTTGAGAAAAAGTGGAAAAGTGAAGAACAGAAGCAAAATCGGTGTGAAATTGCAAAAAAATGCGGAAAAAAATTGGCAAAAAAAATCCAAAAGTGGCTTAGGAAAATTGATTATGGCAGCAAAAGTGGGAATTAAATGTAAAATTAAATTTCAAAAACCATATAAAAATTCCAAAAAAAGGTTCTGACAGTGGCCAAAAAGATTAATGGGGGCAAAATAGGCATAGAGTTGTAAAAACAGGATTAAAAAAAATGTAAAACTGGTCCAAAAGTGGGAAAAAAATGTGTATGAATAGAGGTAAAAAAAAAAAAAAAAAAACAGGCATGAAATTGCAAAAAATTGCATCACAATGCCAAAATGTTCAACACATTTTGGCCTAAAAATATTGAACCTTCTGCGATTTGAAAATTGCATCGAGCCATATTGCGATTCAATCTAATTTGCAATTAATTGTTCAGCCTTAAATTTAATCATCTTCAAGAAACCAGTTTAAGATAACCTTAGCTTTTGTTGGATTGTACATTATCCTGAAGGATGAAGCCCAGCTCCACCTGTCACATGTCATTGTGTCCTCGGGCAAGACACTTGACCTCATTTAAGTTACATCAGCTTGAATCGCTGATAAAAGTCCTCTGATTGCAGCTGAAGGAAGCGAGACTTATCAGACCAGGCAACATTTTTCCAACCCTCTCTTGTCTAATTTTGATGGATTATAGTCTTAGCTTCCTGTTCTTAGCAGACAGGAGTGGCACTGGTGAGGTCTCCTGCTGCTGTTGACCATCTGCTTTAACATTCAACATATTCAGTGTTCAGAAATTATATTCTGAATACCGTTTTTGTAATGACAGGTTATTGAGTCACTGCTGACTTTCTATCATCCTGAACCACAACAGGCATTCAGCTCTGACAGAGGCTAGGGGTGTCCTGATACAACTTTTTCACCATATACTGATATTGCAGCCTTGAGTATTAGCCAATATCTATATTGATCCGATACAATGTCAGCAGGAATCATACATGCTTTCATAACTTGTTTTGAAGTATGGACTGTAAGAAAAGGCAAAAACATAGATTTTCAAATTGTGAAACAACCACTGCGTTTAATTTAAACATAAGCATATTCTACTACTGAAATAATGAATGAATAATAAATTACAAATGGACTGCTTGTACAGGAGTTTGTATACCGGAGATTTTGGATGTAGGCCGATATAATTCAATATTGTGTTTTTTTTTTTGTTTGTTTTATTAAATGTATTTTTTGGGCATTTTGTGCCTTTATTGATAGGAGAGAGACAGTGGATAGGCTTGTGAAAGGGGGTGAGAGAGTAGGGGAAGACACTCTGCAAACTGGTCACAGGCACGCTTTGCATGACTTCCTGATGAAGGCTTGATGCCGAAACGCGTCAAAGTTTGTTTTTAAGGTCTACATGACCATGCCATTAAAATAAAGGCATTTTAATAGTATAAAGAGAGTGCCTTGGAGTCTCTTCTTTTTGTTTCAAGGACTTTTTGAATCCCTTTCCAAAGAGCACCTCAAACAAACTCTGTCGAGTCCAGGTAGCACTCCTTTTCTTTGTCTTCTGGTCAAAGGCAGAATTCGAACCCGGACCAGCAGAAGCAAGTACATGGGGTGCCTGGTTGCTAACCACTCCGCCAAACCAGCACCCCTATTGTTGTTTCTTGCTGATATCAGACCGTGATCCAATATCAATATCAGATCGGAACACCCCTAACAGAAACTGTGACTAACAGAATATTTTCTCTTTTTCAGACCATTCTGTAAAGATAGTTTTGTGTTAAAGTCCTAGTACATCAGCAGTTTCTGAAATACTTAGGCCTCACAGACTGGCACAAACGACCACTTCACATTCAAAGTCACTTCTCTATTGACTGATTACCTATTTGCTTTACCAACAAGCTGAGCAGGTAAACCTAATAAGGCTGCCAGTTGAGTGTGAGTTGGCAGTGATCACAGAGGGGTGAAAAGAGCTCAATCAAAAAGAGAGAGAGAGGGACAAGAGAACAAATCCACAGGTCTTGTTTGAACTGTCAGATCCACGAGCGCAGATGAAGGATTACAGACCAGTCATCATTTCTCATTTCATAGACTTTCATTAAAACGTAAATCTCTGTCAAGGTTACAGGAGGGAAGAAAACCCTATTGTGATTCAAATGCCCTTCCATTGTGCCGCGCTGAGAGGCAGAACAGAAAGCAGAGAGGAAGCGAGAGGAGAAAGGCGAAGAACCAAAAGGGAAAAAAGAAGGCCCGGAGTCGTCGTGAAAGACCGAGTCGATGGTGCTTGATCCCGCTTCGCCAAGGAAGGCCTGCCAATCAAAGGAAGCTGAACACTGTCCCACTTCCTGCGTTGGCATCGTGCCTGAGAGCAGAACTGCAAGTGAGAATCATAGCCAAGACTTGTTTACACAAGTCTGGATACAGATTTGGACGCATATGGAGGCATATATTGCAGTCTCACCAAAGCTAATGAACCTCTCACTCAAAAGTGCAGGCCCTGCCCTTATGCTAATAAAAGTGCTAGCACAAAACTTCCACAAATCAATCTTCAGGCTGCACAAATTTACATCTCCCCTGCTTTAGCCAGTTTGCTTCCTGATTGGCTGTTGTTCTATCGGAAAAACACAAAGGGCGTCCTCTCTGTTCTCAAACACGTTAGCATTTTTAATAGTAAATGTTAAGCATGTTTAATATTTACAATTCCACGTTAATACGGCCTTGATCCACTTCTGAGGGGGCCCAAATCCTTTTACCACATCTCACATGGCAGGAAAATCTGTTAAGACAACCTTCAGGACCACCAGATGATCTAACCTTTGCTAATTGTGGTCAGAAGGGGGGAATCGGGTCAAAAATCAGGCTGATTAACTCATATTGTCTTATTGATTCTAAAAATGGCAGTTTTCTACATCAATGTGATGATAACAGGGTTTATTAAGAAGTATTGTTGCCCCGGGAAATCAGAGTGTGAATCATGCAGATTTAGTTTATCCTAAAGGCATACCTATCTGGAGTTAATCAGTGGTTTAATTAGTCATACTGCCAGCCAAGCTCATCTGAAGGAAAAATACCTCAGAGGTGAATTCATATATCATACAACATGAGCTGACTGCATCCTCATGGTCAGCTGCTGATCATACACAGTTTGAAAGGTCAGAAACAAAGGGGGTTAAGAGTTCAAATGATTGTTGCTCAAAGCCTGCAGTGTGTGCAGCTTTGCCACAACATCTTAAGAATGTCAGAGAGCAGAGTGAAGTTTTCATTACTTGCTTTTGTAAGTCGTCCCCAATTAAAATTTAGCAGCATATTAAGAAATGAAAATTCAACGTCAACAGTAATTAACTCATTAAGGATTAACATAAGCTATCTGTAAAAGTGGTGCAAAATTCTAATTTCATGTTTTCTGGAATGTAAATACGCAAGGACTAATTAAAATCTATCTTTAAATGTGGAAAAAGAAGCTAAAAAAGCCGACACATTAAGTATTTTGGTCATTTTTTTCCCCTAATTTGGGGATTTAAGCAGACGACAAACCAAAGTGTTTTATCTAAAGGGTTTAAAACTCAAACGCTAACAAGCACACACATGGAAGCAACACATTTATCTGTGTAAGCATGTAAATGACAGTTTGATTGGTGTAAGACGCTGCCGACAGCATGTTGTCCGCGAAACAAATTGGGTGTAGTAATTAAGGGGGGGAAAATGAGATGTTTTCCTGTCTCCATGTGTGCCTGGTGACAGCGTCGTACATGAACAGGGCTAATGAAAGACAGAGGGAGGAGAGACTGGAAATAAAAGGTGTTAAAATAGAAACTACTGACTGGTAAATGAAAGCTGCTGCAAGGTGTTCAAGTGGATTCAGTGAAAGTGCAGCGGTGGGTCTAGACAAGGGGCTAGGAGTGTTTTGTAGGATTAATAATGAGGGGTGAACACGAGGTGGAAAGACTGTTTTTCAGATCCAAGTGCTTCAACCTTACCCCAGCTTCCAGCCACTGGAAGCCCCACAACTATCTAGGGTTGTGTCTAAATGCCCTTGCCCATAAATTGAGTTTGCCTCCACGAGATGGCGCTTGGCTAACAGAGTAGCTACCAAATCAACAGTGCCAGTCGCATCTTTGGTCTGCATGAAAACAGAGGGCCTCTGTTTGCTTCCAAGGTGGATGTGAAAGCCATTCAAACCAAACAAGGACCAAACAAGGCAAGCAACCTAAAAGCTGTGAGTTGTGGCTTGAATTTAGCCAAATATCACACCAGCGAGCAAGCTAAAGTGGCTCTGTAGAAGCAGAATGTGGCTAACACACACACTGCTAGCATCGCCAGTCTCTTAGCAGGTTCATATCTACAAGCATATTACTGTACATGTTAAAGTTTTATTTTATCACGCAAAATACTGCTGAGATGTTTCAAGCTAGACAATCTTACCGGCAAGACGGGGTTGCGTATTTTCAGGAAATAGTGTAACAACAGGCCGGATAGCAGGAACGACGAGCGCAGCTAAAGCCCCTATAATTGGCCGACTTTGGTCCACTTGACAGTGTGCAGATTAAAATATGGCAAACCAAATGTTGCAACTTCAACCTCAATCTGAAACAAGTCCACAGAGTATTAGAGGTGAAGTCGACATTTGAGCAATGTTTTACAGCAACACGTAAAAGCCTTTTTTAAATATTAATTTCCTTTAAAATGATGGACATGCGGCTCAATGACCCTGACATTTAACTGCTAGGGTATTTTTTCCCTTTTTTCTCTCTTTTTTTCTTGTAAAGTTTCCAAAAAAAAGGAAAAAATAAAATAAAATAGAATAACTTCTAGGGTCTTTAGTTTAAATTCTTCAAATATGGACCTAAAACAATGGCCGAGTCTAGATACAAGTGGATATGGGAAAGATGTAAAAGACAAAGTGAGCAGAGGAGGTAGAGCTGAGCAGAGACGTTAATGGATGTGAACAGGAAGCAGACAAGGTGTACAAAAGAGAGAAGATAAGGAAATAGAACTAATGAAACAGGAGTCAGAGTAAAAGACGAAGAGGAGGGACTGAAGTGGTGTGAGGCGGCTCTTAATGTGTGTTTGTTGTGTGTGTAGGAAGCCCCTCAGACGCAGGATGGAGGCATTTGTCTCTGAGTGGAATTACAAGTGGCGGGCCGAACAAACCCTCCAGTGGTCTCGAAGAAACAGTAGAGGAGGACAGGGGAAAAAAAAAAAGAAAAGACCCCTCTGTCTTTCCTGTCCTTTCTTTTCCCGGGCTATGCCTCGCTAATGCCGTGCGTGTCCGTGAGTGAAAGAGAGAAAGATTCGGTGGGAACAAAAGAAATGACTGAGAGTGGAGGCAGGACTGGAGCTTAAAGCAAACATTGAGAAAACGTTAAGCTGTGTCAAGTTCAAAAACAAGTCTCTTCAGCCACGGATCTACAAGACCGCCGGTTCACCAGGCGGGGCAAAAGGACCAAGATCATGTCTGGTTAATTCGTACCTGAATGGCTAAAAGCGATATACTGTATATCTCAGAATTATAAACTATTCTATGCAACCAAGCGAATGATATAGCCTCATTTTCCCCTGGTTATTGGAGTCTATATTAACTAAACAGAAAGCAGACTTGGGACCACAAAGTCACACAAATAAGGCATAAAGTTTATAAATTACAGCAGTCAGGGTGGGCAGGCCCCATCACTGAACTGCAACAGAGCATCCAAGACCATATCAGGGAGTTAAGGCAACTTTTTCCCCATCAAAAATTGCCCTAAAACTTATTTTTACCGTCAAAATTGTACAAAAACATTGGCAACATCTCCTTAAATTGAGCAGCACTAGCTTGATCACACAAATATGATTTTGGTAAAAAGGGTGGAACTCACAAGGAGCATCCGTGAGACCAAATGTTGCCAACACATTAAATAGAAAGATAGTTTGTCTTAAATCTTTAATTTCATCAACTTGGCCAAATGTTGGTGCAATCACTCCTTGCCACTTCTGTGCAAATCACCAAATACTGCCAACTTATAAGTGCATTTCACACAGTGAAGTTTGACATCACTATTGAATGTCCCTAATTTGTCACCAATTACACCAACTTTACTTATAGCTGCCAATACTTACGTGCAATTAAGTGCTGACAACAGGTTTGTGCAATTATGGCAATAGGTAGGAGTTTTCCCATAATTCTCGATACACCTCACTGTGCAAGTTGCATCAACTTAATCCAAATGTTGTTGATGTTGATGGATAATTTAGTTTGGCTACATTTGGCAGTTTGGTCAACACTGCCAAATGTAGCCAACTTGTTTGTGCAACTCAATAATGCGTATAAGTTTTCCTGCAATGCTTGATATTGCCAACATTTTTGGGGGATGTAGAGCAGATGCCTATAACTAGAACCCCTCAGATGACCAAATGTTGCCACATATTTTTGCAATTTATAAAGTTTGTGTGATTTTAAAGAATATACATTCACAAAAGCACATCTGGTAAAGAAATTGATAATTGCTGATTAGCTTAGCACTATGAGGCCTTAAAGAGGCCATGTTGTGTGTTTAAGAAAAAGCTCTGCACATGGGACTCTGTTTTCCGTGTGGGAGTGAGATCTCAGTCCTCCTGAAAGGGGACATCTGTGCCAGGCCTCCAGCCTTCCGACCAGCCAATCTAACTCGCACTAGGAGTTGGCACTGGACTCTTCGCCACTACCAAAGCCAACCCAGCTCATCATTAGGCAGCAAAGACACAAGAGGGAGGAGGAGGAGGAGGAGGGGGTTCAAAAAGTCCATCCTGCCAAGCGCGCAAACAGCGCCAGGGATGGACCCAAGCAGTGAGCTCTGGGATGATTACAGAGGCCAATAAAGCCACTACTTTGCACCCAAGCCTTGGATGTTTCCCTTCCCATGCTGTGCGGCTCTTATTCGGAATGTAAACATTTGGGTGGTTTGTGAACCTCACAAGAACTGAAGTCCTTTTTGACCACAGGCAAAGAAAATGTCAGCAAACGGGCTCGTGACGTTGGCCGTGGATTGTGTTTTTTTTTTTGCCTCGATTGCATGAGAAGAGTAGACAAAAAAGGAACCAAGGAGGAACAGCATCATCTTTGTTCAGTCCGTGCAGATGATTATCAGAGCGCTGATTCAGACAGCGAGTACCATGGGAGGTAGCGCGCTCCGAGATCAGGCCTTGGGAAAGCATTCCATCACCCCCCACGCGTCACAGTCATTTGTAAGGCTTCCCTTGCGGCCCGAGAGACGGTCCAGTTGTGACAAAGGGAAGAAACATCAGCCCACATTTCCAAGTCGCCCTCACTGAACTGCAATTATTATTCTTTTGTGCAAACAGATGTACTTCATTCCCCTGGAGGATGCCAACAAGTGCACAGAAACCCTGCAGAAACGCATCTTATCAATAATTGCCTCGCATTCACCCAGCACCCAGCAAAGTCCTGGCACAGGTTAAGCCTGGCTGATATCAAGTTGTGATAGCAATGTTGACTAATTTAGAGCAAGATTGAATTCCTTCACCCCCTCTCATCTCTCATGCTGTCAAATAAAGGCCTTGCGGTCTAGACTGATGCTATCAAAAAAAGCTTAATTAGCTTGTAATAAATTCTCATTTCCGTCAGTCTTCTACAAAGCCTCGTCCAGCGTCGTGTGTGCCAGCTGACAGACGCCCAGTAATTTGATACTGGCATTCAGCGGGTTCCCTTCCCCTGCTTTCTACTCCCCCCCTTTCCCTGGCCATTTCACAGGAGAGCTCGTCTTTAAATGTCACCCAAACACAGACACAGACACACATGCGAAACACTGCAGTTGCCGCACACACTTAGAAGCCGAGGGGGGGGGGGGGATTGAAATGTTACCGGCATTCCTTTTGGCAAGAAGACAAACAGACAGCTGCATAACAGGGGTGATGAAATTACCGGCGTAGGATTCATTTAGACTGGTTCAAAAGGTGAGAGTTTTTGTTGGAGCGGAGCTGCCTTTTTTAGCTGGAATCAAAAAATGAGGGAGGGGGATCTCAATCCAGGAAAGTTAAATATCAAAAGATTCACCCCGATGAGCTCTGCAGAGGAAATCACTTATTCAAGAGAGTACCATCCTCTTTTGATTTGGCCTTTTGCAGAGTGAATCTCGAGAGCGAATCAACTGTCCAAAGAAAGCTGGGCACAAGATGAGGCCGAAGACCTTTATATCAAGGTTAGACAGAACATGAAGCTAATCTTTCTAGACCTGGGATGTCCGAGCTTATTTCACTGAGGGACAATTATTAAGAAGTACAAGAATGACTGGGCCACATCGATATATCCGGGTCTTTCGCCGGGGCAGTTCAGGATGAGAACTACGCTCCAAGCACCAGAGAGGAAAAAGCTAACAGCTCATTCCTACATTCGGACACAAAACAAGAGCAAACTTTGCAGAACTGCCAATTTTACCTACATGTAAAGGCTTTGAAAATAATTAGCACTACATTCCTTTTAAACTGACTCTTAGGAACAAAATTCAAGCTCCCTTAGCCATAATTCATCAGTCAAGTAAAGACTTCACATCTTAACGTAAGCTGTAAGTTGCTCAGGCCAAATAAAAATGGACCAGATATCTCTGTTCAAGACCTTTTAGCCACATTTCTCTGTTTTTGAGGCAGGGATGGAATCTGAGCCAAATGGGCCAACTGCTGATACCCACAGAATCCCAAAACTTGGAGAGAAGGATCTTTAAGAGCTCTTGAGACCTTTAGGAATCAATCAACAGATGACCAAAGGCAACGATTACCATCATTGCAGTATCTGTTTTAAAGGAAAAGGACAAACCGGCACTAATTTGAGTATCTTGAGTGCAGGCACTCGTGGTGCTTTCTAGTTGACCTGATTGACCATGTTGCAAAATAGATACGTCTCTGGGATTGCCCCCTAAAATCGGACTTTCTACTCAGGAAGTAGAACAATCTTCAGGTACACCAACTTCACCAGCTAGTAACTGGAGAGCATTTAAGTGAGATGTGACGTGATTTCTAGTTCCCACATCTAAGTTTCGAGGTTACTTGAATGCACCATGTCTACTCTAAGAAAGCCTCCGGGTTCCCGCCATAATTAGAAGAGAGACACAACTTCTGGAACATTGGGAAAATGCCCAAGGATTCCGGAGCCAGTATGATTGGAAACACGGGAAGACTGAGCCCGGCCTTAAGAGTAGATTGAACAATGATTTCATGATGTTTCTTTACTAATTGGTCCTGTGCATGGGTACTAAGGAGAAAAAAATGTTCAGTCCAAATAGAGTGTACACTTTTTCTCAATTGAGCTTTGTACAAAGCTAAGCTCTCTTTAAAAAAAGACTGTAGTTGGGTTTTGATACAAGGCCAACAAGCAGAAAAATGAAACTTTATAGACAAAAACCAAGGCATGCCAAAAGACTTGCCCAAAAGGAAAGTATGTGATGTGACAGTTAAACCATCAAACCATTATATTCTCTGCTTATAATTTTTAGGGTTGTTTGTGGACTGGAGTCTATCCTAGCCAAAGTTGGGCAAGAGATAGTGCTATGTTACTCAAGACCGGTCTCAAGACCACATTTCAAAGGTTTTGGTCGGTCTTGTCTCGGTCACGGGCTGGCTGGACTCGGGATTTTCCGTCAAGACCGATCAAGACCAGCACTGATCTGCTGTTCTTCAGCATCATGAATGTTTGCGTGGAGGAGCACTTGGTAAAACATCAGAAAGCTTCAATTCACGTGTTATTTCTTCGCTGTTATGACTGCAACCCTCCCTGTGTTGTGACTGCGGGACACCCCCCATTACTGTTCAACCTTGTCATGGTTCTGAAAATAGATTTTGATGGTCTTGGTCTTGTCCCGGTCTCAGCTCGTCTCCGTCTTGGTCTTGACTCGGTCTCGACTCCCAAAAGTCTTGGTCTTGGATAGTGTGGTCTTGAGCACAACCCTAGCAAGAGGTACACCCTGGACCAGAGTCTGGCATATCAAAGACCTGGGCCCAAGTTAAACAAAAGGTATTTAGTCTAAAACTTTCCAATTTGTTTTCCTTGAGGCCAAAACAAAACGGTTTAATTGTTAAGGATCCTTTGTAGAAAAATACTTTTACTAGGCAACAGTCCATTTCATTTGCTGCAACATTTCACACACGAATGGTTAAATTAAGTCAGAAAATAAAACAACTCTTTAAAGATAAATAACTGTACATACAGAAACCGAATTGTCAAGCTCTATTTCAGCTTTTTGAAAATATATCCTTAAATCTTGACACACTGCCCAGCCCTAATCTCGCAAGTGGTTTGGGTTCAAGCTTGCAATGAACCTCAGCCAACTAGGTGACCTCTTCATAAACTCAAATCATTGTTTGAATTCGATCCCAAAGTTAGGTGATTTATGATTCACAGATAGCCAAGCCAGTACACAAATACACCAAGATCCTCACACTCTGCCAACAATCTTTCAGACTGAAGCAAAACATCAATCAAGTAGCTGGTGGTGCAAACACCTCCATTTCTGGCACACGTGTGCATCAAACACACAGTTTAGCATTTACCAGCTGACTGGCAGGAATTCTGCAGACATTTGTCTTGCTGCAGGAGCGCACTGACAGATTCAATCACCATGTTAAACACCAGTGAAGTGAACATGCCGGGCCCTGATACCTGCTTTGGATGTGGCTGATTTATGGCGAACAGAGTATGAAATCTAAAACCACAATAAGGACGGGGGAGATTATGTGAACGGGAGCCAGAGAGTGGACGGACAGCGGACAAATATCTCCACAGTTTACACCCACCAACACCCACGCACACACACAATGAACTTCCCGAGAGGCATTGCTGAGATTCTTGGGCTTGAATTTGCATCACAAATATCTCGGATGGGAGTGTGCGCAGGCAAAAGGGAATAAATAAACTGAGGAGGGTGCCACTTCTTCATCCCCATTCATACGGCCCGACACCAGTGCATCCTTCTACTCCTGTTTAGAAAGGCGGCATTCACTCAGTGCCTTCAATCCACAGCTTATTCAGCAGGGGGAGAGTGTTTGTTGGTCCGCCTTAGGGCTGTGAAATATACACAGTTTTAAGAATTATTAACATATTCTTACAAAGTGATATGTCAGGCCTATGCCCAATAACAACAGGATGGAAAATGTTCGGTCTAACTCTGATTCCTTTTTTATACCAAATAATCAAAATGTTAAGTCCTTAATCACCCAATATTTGGTCGCATGTTTGTGTACTAATGAAAATTGCAGGCAAACTCTTTTCCCATCATAGTTGCTCAAAAACAATGTCTGTATTTACATTTATTGAGATCAACTTCTCTATGATCTTCAAAAAAGTGAATAAAATGATTAAACTTTCCTTGTTAATATTAAAAACTCCAGATGGTTAAGAATTTTAGTCGTTATTGTGATCAGGAGGGGGAGGTGCTGTCAAACGTGCAGTTCTAAATATGGTGGCAACTCTTGGGGTTGTTGGAGGTCTGAGAAAGTCATCAATATTCGATCTTGTGAAATATTTGAGTTTTGATTATTGGAATTCACGGGCAGATGGAACTATCAAGTTACAGTTCCCAAAAGTCCCAAACCGTCCCTACGAGTCAAACTTTAGTATTACCAAAAAAGTTGAAGGTGGATCTCTTTACACGGTGATTCGCGCAATTTGGTTGGCAACACTTGGAAAAGTTGGTGGATTGGCAAGGGTTCTAAGGTAATTTAGAAAATCTAAAGTTCTAGGTAAGCAACACCAGATAATCTGTGGTTCAATTCATAAACTAGAGACTGGTTTCAGGCTCAGAGCTCGGCAAGAGACTAAAAGAGACCATGGACGCTGGAAAACTGGTCAGCGATGAGATGGTGGTGGAGCTCATAGAGAAGAACCTCGACACGGCGGCCTGCAGGAACGGCTTCCTGTTGGACGGATTCCCTCGCACAGTCAAACAAGCAGAGATGCTGGACGACTTGTTGGACAAGAGGCACGAGAAGCTCGACTCTGTGATCGAGTTTGCTGTTGATGACTCTCTGTTGGTCCGCAGGATCTGTGGCAGACTAATTCATCAGCCAAGTGGACGCTCCTACCACGAGGAGTTTAACCCCCCCAAAGAGCCCATGAAGGATGTTCTTGCTCCAAGAGAAAAACCTTGGCCAATGCATTTCCTACGTTGTCAGGGAAGTTATTGTCAAAAAAAACCCTATCTCCCAAAGTTGGCAGATCCTTGTAAAAAAAATACCTCTACAACAAAAATCCGTTCTCCCAGTAGCTTGACCAAAATTCCGAGGAAATGTTGTCAAAACCCATTGCAAACTTACAGAGTTAGGAGCGTGAAACTGTCCGTATCTTACAATGTCAACAAATCCTTGGGAGATTCATGGCTCTACAGAGACAACTTCCTCTATGTGCAACATTCCCTGAAAATATCATCAACATTCATCTTTTAAGTTATCCTGTTCACACACGAAGAGGTGAACAAACGACTAAAAAAACATAACCTCCTACATAAAAATTGAAGGCAAACTCTTCCACACCAGGAAACTGCAATATCGTTGGCAACATCTGGAAGTGTCACAACTGGCTTGGCTCAAGGATCTAAAGCAGGAGTGTCAAACTGATCCAGGAAAGGGCCACTGTGGCACTGTGGCAAGAACACACTGACGCAAATTATGGAAGACACAGAAGATTTTTTTTTTTTTTTGAATGTATTTTTGGGGGATTTTGTGCCTTTACTGATAGGAGAGAGACAGGGGATAGGCTTGTGAAAGGGGGGGAGAGAGTAGGGGAAGACACTCTGCAAACTGGTCACAGGCTGGATTTGAACCCGGACCGGCAGAAGTATGTAAATGGGACGTGCATGGTTGCTAACCACTCCGCCAAACCAGCACCCCGAGACATGGAAGATTTGTTGGATCAGGTGCGTTTTTGCTTTGTTGGAATGAAATCCTGCAGCCACAGTGGCCCTTTACTGGATCAGTTTGACACCTGTGGTCTAAAGCAACCAGTCCAGAGTATTTAATCATCAATAATCATCCACATATTTAAAAAAAAACAACTTTAATTTCAAATTGCTCAAATGTGTTGCCAGCATTTGGAAAGTGGTGGAAATTGACAAGGTGCAAGCGCTCCACTGCAACGAAAAATGCAGGTTCAAACACCAAAGGTAAGCCAAAAATAAGATGGCAACATTTAGAGGAGAAGTTGGAGTTGGCAAGTAGCAATGGTTCCATTCCTCCGTACATAAAACTGGAGGATCATAGTTTTTCATTTCAGTTGCTGGCAAACTGATACATAGGATATACATTGCTAAATTAAATTGGCAGCATTTGTAAATTCAGTCAACAGTTGAGCAGTAAGGGTTGAAATCTGTGTGTAAAATTATTCAGGATAATGTCCTGATTTTGTCTCGGCAACACAAAAACAACTTGACAAGGTGCCTGAAGAGTGCATCCATACAGTCAACATGCTGCTTTCTAATGTTTACTTAAAAACTTTAAATGAAATGGCATTCTTTTGGCATGCTCTTTGCTTCTGGGTGCCGAACCATCCTACATGGTCTATATCCATCTGGCACCAAAACTACAAATCCTATCAGAACAACCACCCAAGTAAATGCTCTCACTGCATTCTCAATCATAACTTTGGTGATAATTAACTTAGCATGTTATCATCCTGCAACTAACTAATCACTCAATCTGAATGACTAAAATGCCTCGACTCTGTTTATCCTCCATGTTTCCCATCCCTACTCCCTCTAACACTGCGCACCACAATCCACCAGAGACTGCTCCAACCTGTCCTTCAAGGAGGGACACAAAAAAAAGCATCCTGGAATCCTATTTGTGCCTCCGACAGGTTGGGCCATCGCCAACATCCACCTCGGAGCACCGAGCTCTCCAGAACATCCACTTTGTGTTTTCTTCTCCGTAGTTTACCGCCTTTGCCAAAGCTTGATCACATCAATTAGGGAAGCAAGATCCCGGTGCCAACATTTACACTGAACATCACTCTGCGAGCACATCTGATGCTCATTCTGAGGCTCGCGGCGAAAGCAAACAGAATGCTTGAGCACATTAACGTCCATATTGATCAGTAAGTCTTTGAACAAAAGTCAGAAAGAAAAAGCCGGACTGGAAAAGTTCAAAAGCCTGGAGAGATGAGGTGGTGAAGGCTTAAATGTTGCAGCAAATATCCTGCTGGGATGCTGCGGGGTAACTACAGCACGTGTAAATAAAACCATCATTAACTTCCATATAAATCAGCTCCTGAGTACTAGGGGCACATTACAAGTATTTATGGCATTACTGCATGACCATTAAAGTGATTCCACCCTGGGATGGACACCACAGGGGTCCTTATGATGAAAGGGAGATGTTTTCCCCCTTCATAGCCTTCACTATTTCTGCTACATGTGAATTATTTAAGGCAGAAAAGGGTGCAAAGTGTGCCACTGGTGGATAAATCTGCAGAAATAGCCATGTTCCTTGCTCTATTGCACTGGTAGAATGGTGCACTGATTCATAATTAGAGCATAAGATTGCTCCCTGTTATAGATGGAGGTAGATTTCACAGCCTTGATGCATCTATGACAACGTTTTAACAAATAAGAGCGAATCCTGCGCCCTTTTGTGCCACGTCTCGTCCCCCTTGATGCTTCAAAAATCAAGTGAGGAGTTTTACGCAGAGCCTCCTCGCTCCTTGGGTCCTCGCTGCAGGTGTCTGCAATGATCCCGCTCAGAAACCAGCGTGCTTGGATGCGAACTTGTGTTAAGTTTGTACGACTGGTGGCGCAGATTCGTCACCATTCCGTTTGACGCGTAAAGCATTGTGCGTCTTTTACGCGCGATCATGCCACAATCCAAAGGTGTCATCGGTCGTTGTGGGGTTTTTTTTAATCCAGATTCTGAGAAGCTGAAAGAGAGAGCCCCAGCTGCAGAGACGCTCATCTCAAGCACTCACCTGACTGCGCTGCACTCGATGGAATCACCGCCAAAGTGACGAGGACGCAGGCGAGGAACTTCATCTTGGAGGAGAAAAAAGAAAGGCAGCTCGTCTTCCCGTAACTCACATGTCCAAATAAGATATCCTCAGCAGAAGTAGCGAAAATAAACAACCAGCAAAGAAGAAAAAATCACGTCAGAGTCTTCTTTCTTTGGAGCGCTGGCACAGTTCCCCGTGCGCCGTGGAGAGCTTTTACGCGCCGCGTCTTTTTTTTTCCGCTCTCTCTCCCTCCACCTCTCTCTGTTGTTTGTTTATCAGTTCCCAGACCAGTGTTTAGGTCGCTTTCCACCACGGATACTCTGAGCCATTTACTCCTCACTCACTGCCATAGCGCCGGTGGCTTTGGGGGGGGGCGAGGGGAGGGAGAGGAGGGAAGGGGGGGTGAGCGTGTGCGCGCCGGGACTCTGAAAACACGCCTCCGCCAGCGTGACTGACGCCTCCGCGAGCGAATTAAAGCAGCCATCCAAAAAGATTAGCAGCAGCGTTTTGTCTTCTTTTTTGGAAGTCCGCCCACCTCACTTATCACCTCCTCTGATTGGTCAGTCGGCGGCGGCGGCTGTCAGTGCACCTGTCAGGAGCAGATTTCTGTTTGGGGTTTCCAGCTGGGTGGTGCGGAGCGCGGAGAGCGACCGGTGGGGCTTTAGGGGGAGACGGAGGAACCTAAGAGAGAGCTTCTGCTGCTGAGATTAAGGGAAGCATAAAAACTCTCAGATGGGAAACAAAGAGTTATAAAGACGAGAGCAACAAACCAGATTATGTAACTATAGTGACGAATGATGCAACAAAAAGTGGAATAATGACACTTTAAATGATCAGAGTGGAAGTGATGACAAACACAGACAAACAAGGTCCAAACCACTTGTGGGATAAATCCAACAACTGAGAGCAGAAAATATGTAAAAAGGAAATTCTGAAAACATGTCCCAATAATCAAGGATACGTCAAAATGACATGAATATTTCAAATAATGACATTAAAGCTGAACTGCAATTTAACAGAAATGAAGTCTGACATCACCAAAATAAAAACTAGTGTCCTCGTTATCAATAAAATACCCTCTGTATGAGGCAAAACATGATATAAAGGACAAAATTGTCATTTTAAAAAGTCAAATCATCAATGAAAATGACTGCATTTTAAAAAAGTTTAAACTCTGAAATTAAAAATAGACCTAATTATGTCGTAATTTTGACATGATCATTTCAAATCATTATGTAAACAGATAGTCGTGAAAAAAAGAGAAAGAAACTCTGATATGAGGACTCCAAACTATAAAGATAGAGCAATTAATTAGCATTGCAACTATAAGACAAAAAAATAAACTATAACATAATCGAAAAAACAAAATTGCTTGTATCCCGAGATAACGACATAAATAACTCGAGATCTTGGGCAAACAACTGAAATTAAGTCGTTATCACGAGAAAACGGTGCTAAAAAAACATGGAAAAACCATGGCCTTTTAGGGCTTCCGTATTTTTGAATATTATTAAAAATATAATATATAAATTAAAAGGCTAAGTTGTGGGCTAAAATGTCAAAATAAAAGCCAGACTACTGTTTTAAAAATAATTCAACAAAATAGCTTGTACAAAAAAATAAAAAATAATGATATTTAACACCTCATCATGATATTTAACCAAATGGCCTCATGTAAAACAAAAACTCAATACCAGGACAGAAAAGTCCATTTTAATATAAAACACCAAAATATTCATTAAACCGTTTTAATTATGAAACAGAGCGTCAAAGTTATGATTTAAATTTCCTGCATTTCGAAATAAAAAATGTGTTTTCACACAAAAAGTCAAACTAATCAATCAAAACGGCCTCATTATAAAATCCATTTTCAAAGTTTTGACTGTGTGATTTATTGTGTCATAACTGTTACTAAAAATTTAATTTGGTTTATTTAAAAAGTTAAAATAATGCCAAAAAGAAAACAGCTGTCAAATCAGAATGATAAATGTATACATACAACACGGCAAATTCAGCCTGTAATTGTTGAATAAATGATCTAAGTACAAAATTAAAGGCAAAAGATGTCTCGCAAAACAAATATGATTAAATAAAACACCTTAAATTAAGATAAGAAGTGGATCCAATGACCCAAAATCCAAATTAAGCGATAAAACCATCAGTATTTGGCAGTGTGGGCTGACATAGGCTCAAAAAAATGAAACATCCGGAGGTAAAAAGTGAATAAATATGTTATAAAAAGTGTTTGTTATGGAAAAAAGGAGAAAATTGATGTTAAAAGTAACTTAAATGAAAGTGACAATCCAAAAACAAGTTAAAATCATGACATAAAAAACTGAACAATCAAATAAGGTGCCATAGTAATGTGACGTTAAATGACATGGACAGCAGAAAATCTGAGATCAAATTCAAATTGTATTATGAGTCAATGACAGTAGAAACAAGAAATAATGAGATGAAAAAAATAAAGAGAAAAAAGACGTGTAAAAAGTAAAAATGAAAGAAAAACATAAATTCTGATCTAAAAGTTAAAACGATGAGAAAGAAAGCCAAAGTAGTTTGGACTTTTCATGACACAAAATTGATGGTGGTGGTGTGCCACAGGGCTCGGTTTTGGGCCCATTATTTTTTTTTTTCAATTACATGCCTTAAGAAGGGGAAACCATCCAAGGCCTTTCTTTTCATTTCCTAGCAGATGATGCACAGACATACCACCTGGCTTTTCCTTTTTTTCTTGTATTTGATGCCCTTTTTTGTAACATTAAAACTTCACTTGAACATTTTCCTCTGCCAGGAAGAGGCCCCTATAGAAATCAATTTAATGACCCTGATAGAAAAAAAAAAGTCATGAACATTTCCCAAAAGAGAGCAGTAAAGCTAAGTTGTTGGATGTCCTTTTAGGGTCAGAGATGTCTTTTTTCAAAAGCATAGGTACTGGATGCAGAGCGACAGTGAGACAAAGTTTCCCATGATGCCAGCAGGGCCGTCCTCAGCAAACACCCACCACCAGAAGCCTCAGCCTATAAACTTTGACGATGCCACTCTAATAGGGCTGCTCTGAACGGGGAAGGCTCCGGCAGTATACCATTTTCAGGGCCGCTCACTTTACAAGCAGGTGTACCCTCGCCTGCTCCCTGCGGACTGATGTCAACACATAAAACCGGCCGAGGACAAAGGGCTTCGGGTTTGTGAGGCATGTAAGGTGAATTTTAGGGCATAACTTGGCTCTATTAGAGAAATGACCTCACTGTGCTGGCAGAGGCAGCAGGATGATGCTCCGTATGGTCCCACTGTGCTGGAGTGGGGGTCTATTCAGTGTCCTCTGCTGCCCTCTAGGGGACGTTTGGGTAAACTGCTCTCCTTTTCTCTCTAGTTGGGATCATAAAGCTGATGTGGGAGAATTCTGGCTTGTTTTTACTATAATATTCCACTCATGAGACAGAGAATAAAACAAGATGGACACAAGGAAGTGCAGCTGTCCTCACCTTTAAACTGAGGTAAGGGGCTGTGTGGAAATTACTTGCACTGATCAAAAAGGAAAACATGTGCACTGCAGCTTCTAAAAGTGTTTAAATCTCTAAATTTTTGCTTGTTGTGGCAAAATGAGGAGTCCTAATCAAGTTGGGCAAAGAGAATAAAACAAGATGGACATCAGAAAATGCAAGTGTCATCACTTTTAAACTGAGGTAAGGGGCCGTGTTGAAATCACTTGCTCTTCTAAAAGTGTTAAAATCTCTAAATTTTGTTTGTCATGGAAAATTGAGGTGTCCGAATCAAGTTGGGCAAAGATTACTCTAATGAAACAGAGAATAAAAAAAGATGGACACAAGGAATTGCAGCTTCATCACCTCTAAGCTGAGGTAAGGGACCGTGTGGAAATTACTGGCACTGATCAAATAGGAAAAATGTGTGTACTGCAGCTTCTAAAAGTGTTAAAATTTCTAAATTTTTGCTTGTTGTTGCAAAATGAGGAGTCCCAATCAAGTTGAGCAAATATTCCACTCAAGAGACAGAGAATAAAACAAGATAGACACCAGGAATTGCAGCTGTCATTACCTTTAATATGAGGTAAGGGGCCGTGTGGAAATTACATGCACTGATCAAAAAGGAAAAACTTGTGTACTGCAGCTTCTAAAAGTGTTAAAATCTCTAAATTTTGCTTGTATTGGAAAACTGAGGAGTCCCAATCAAGTTGAGCAAATATTCCACTCATGAGACAGAGAATAAAACAAGATGGACACAAGGAGGTGCAGCTGTCATCATCTCTAAACTGAGATAAGGGGCTGTGTGGAAATTACTTGCACTGGTCAAAAGGGAAAACGTGTGCACTGCAGCTTCTAAAAGTGTTAAAATATCAAAATTTTGCTCGTTGTGGCAAGTTAGGACACTGTAAAAACCATAAATAAAAGCACAATACACACTGATACACTGATTTGCAAATCTTATTCAACCGCCATTCACAACATTGAATCCACAACAAAAACAGGATATTTAATGTTCAAACTGATACTTGTTTTTTTTGTTTTGTTTTTTTGCAAATATTCACTACCACTGATGACTGCAACATGTTTCAAAAATGAAAACACCCTCCTTGCTCAGCTGTCCACATGATGTTTGAAGGACTGGATGATGATGGCGCCATCATTTGGAACTACCCTGCTGGTTACAACTTGCTGTCAGGGTGTCTACATACGACCAACTCTTATCCTAAAGTTATACACTATTTTATTTAGGTATTGCTATGGGCCTTTCCCTGATCACCCTCTGAGATGATAAAATGGCTCTCAACAAACCTCACACCAGGGTAATCAGGTAATATGACCTTTAGGACCACCAGATAATCTGGCCTATGCTGACTTTGGCTAGAAGTGGGAATCTGAGCCAAAACTTTGGCCGATTATCTTGAAGTGTGTGCCCTGAATGTGATTTTTTTTAAACAATGCCTCAAGACATTTCACCAGACATGGAAAGAAAAAAATCTTGGTATATCTTTGTGTCTGAATCCTGTTTCCTTACTCCTTGGCCATCCATCTCAAGATGCTAATGTTGCTACTTGTACCAAAGGACTTTTTTCATGAACAAGTGACAAACTACCTTTTACAGCAAACTGGCGTAAGATTATCATGGAGTGTATGATACTTGACTCATGTACTTCACTCTACAAAGAAACAAATTATGCAAATATGGACCCCATACTTCAATTTCTCAAATACTACTGTGGCTTTGACTTTTAAGAGCACGTTGCTAGACTAATCATGGATGACGACCTCGTAGTATAGGAGAGGGAAAAACTAAGAATCGTACTATTGCTTTGTTTCTGTTTTCACATTTGTATGTTCTGTCCATGATGACAGTGTTTGTCCGAGCTGTTTATTGTTTTTGTTGTGAGAAAAGAAGAGAAAATCAATACATATATTATTCAAAATAAAAAAAATGTATAAATAGGACCGTAAGTTGAGTGTATCTAAGTCAAAGAATTTGTACACAGTCCCTAACAGTTGTAAGCTCTCTTGACTTTGGACATGAACTTAACACATTGTTTTACACAGAGCTCAAGCTTAACACTTCCAGTTTATTGAGTTTCTTACAAATACAAAAATGGGCTAAACTTACCTCATTCGTGTAGAAAATGGCAGCTCAGCATAAACGGTAAGGTCCAGATCCTGCAAAAACATTCAAAATCTTCAGATCAAACTGGAAATAAAAGCTTTTTTGTCTCTTGTAGCTCTTAATAAAAACATTTCAAAACCACGCGTCATAGAGATAAACTAAGAAGCTGAGCTGTGTGAATGTATAAACACCTGAGGCTCCAACAGGAAACCCTTTTTTCACGTTTGCTGGAGCTAAAACGTGTCTCTTTGGCACAACAAAAATATAATAAAAAGGGTTTGTCCTCATCATAAATCTTTATCTGTGTAAGACTAAATTTTGTTGCTCTTAAATCCTGCAAAGAGCCTCCAATATTCACCAGAGAGGAGTACATTTTATCAGCTTCAGTCGGCTCACAATGCAGCATATTACAGCAGAAACATAAAAACATTTATGTGAGCTGGGGGATTAGTCTGTCTCTAACACACAGCCGCTCAGACAGCCTCACTGGGTGGCAGCGCAACGCAGAGCGGCACCGAGAATACTAATGAGCGTCACTCTGCACGGAAATCTGCAGATAAAACATTCAATTAGAGACATTAACTGAGCTGAGCGGGAGATCTGCTCTGATACGACTGTGACATGGAGATGGGAATTTGGGCTTTGTGAAATGAGTCTAAAATGAGCTTTAATTGGAACGGGTCTCAGGCTGCGAGTAATCCATTACAACATATGAAAAAGTAAATGGGCGACTTGACAATGGGCTTTTGATTAAAGCCTGAAATGAGCCGGATGATGTGATACCTCACAACAGGCCTCTACTGTGGCAATTACAACAATCAGGGCACAAAACAAGCCGATGCTGTCGCTGATTCAATTTGATCGACCACAGATGGCGAAGGTCAAAGTGTTGAGCCTCATGCTCATCCCTTGTTTGTGAATTCAACATCATAAAGGTGCAGTGTGTAGAGCCTGCCATTTAAGAGACAGCTAACGTTCAAAAAACATCACTAAAGCCCTGTTTCCACCAGAGGGTTCAGTTCGGTTTGTCTCGGTACAGCTCGCTTTTTGTGGCGTTTCCATAGCTTAAAACCGAGACAGGACCCCTTATAACTGAACCGTACCGTCCTACTTTTTGGGGCCCTTCTGTTGGGGTGCTAAGCATACCGATCTGACACCAGAAGGTTGAGCTAGAAACACTGCAGTCCGTTGATTGGTCGAAGGAGACTTCACTTCCCGTGCAACACATAACCCCGCCATGTTTAAATCTCCTCTTGTCTTCGTGAAGATAGCTCTGGCCGCACACAGCCTTCTCTGAAACATAGCTTGGTTGCATCTCGTAGCAAAATGCCACATGCTGATCACAAAAAAGAAGAATTGCTGGATGTCTTCCATCGTTGCTCTTTGTTTACTGTGTTGCATTTTCTTCTTCGTTGTATTTAATAGCCGGGTACACTGTGTCGCGCTGCTATGACGTCATGCTATCAGCATCCGGCTTAGACGCCGCCTACTAAGTAGTGTTTGGTTGTCTGTGAAAAGGCAAACATGATCAGGCTTTACCGATCCGGCCTGAGCCAAACCGTGCCGATCCGTACCGGACCGCCTGGTGGAAACGGGGCTTAAGCGACAAGATTTGGTGAAGACCAATAAGGTTTGTAAATAGGGCATCACAACAGTTCCTAGGTCAGGGTTTTTTCATTCACGTTTGTAACTAATACTTTTATACATTATAGGTCAGTTAGGATGCCACATAACATTCAAGTAGATTCAGGACATGCAGTCAGACTTGTAAAAATTGCATTTCGCTCTTTTTGTCCCCAAAACCCACCCATAGACAACATGGCAGATCGTTCTGTCAGCCTCCACAAAGGGGAGACACGTGATACATAAATATAAAGAGCTTATTCTAACTTAATCAAAAGACAACTAAAGTTTCATGGTGATGATTGTACACCTATTTACATACAAATAGAAACATTATCTCCTGTCTTTACCGTTTCTGTTCAGCAAAATGCTGCCAACTTCTACATATTACACCTTTAAGAACGCTTTGAAGGACTTTCTCAAATCCTTGTTAGAATCTACTCTAACTCAAAAAAGTAAAAACAAATTCCACTTCCAATGAAGATGGGACGTTGTGTTAATCAAGAATAAAGAGAGAATATTAAAGTGAAACAAATACAAAGACCAGACTGTTAATGTTTAAACTGATAGACTTCATTGTTTTTATCCAAATATTCAACATTTTGAATTTGATGCCTGCGACATGTTTCAAAAAGCTTTGACAGAAGCAGCAGAAGACTGAGAAAGCTGAGAATGCTCATAAAAAAGCTGTTTGTACGGAGCCCCGGAGGTGTCGGGGTGCAGAATATTTCATTAAGGCGAGAGAACACCTTCTATAGTGTGGACACGCATTATTAAAGCGTTATCTAACTATAATAAAGTGAGGGAATGGGATAAATAAGGCGTTCCCTCACTATAATAAAGTGAGGGAATGGGATAAATAAGGCGTTCCCTCACTATAATAAAGTGAGGGAACGGGATAAATAAGGCACTCCCTTGTTATAATAAAGTAAGGGAATGGGATGAATAAGGTGTTCCCTTGCTATAATGAAGTGAGGGAACGGGATAAATAAGGCGTTCCCTTGCTATAATGAAGTGAGGGAACGGGATAAATAAGGCGTTCCCTCACTATAATAAAGTAAGGGAACGGGAAAAATAAGGCGTTCCCTCGTTATAATAAAGTGAGGGAACGGGATAAATAAGGCGTTCCCTCGCTATGATAAAGTGTGGGAACAGGATAAATAAGGCGTTCCCTTGTTATAATAAAGTGAGGGAACTGGATAAGTAGGGTGTTCCCTTGTTATAATAAAGTGAGGGAACGGGATGTATAAGTCGTTCCCTCTCTATAATGAAGTGAGGGAACAGGAAAAATAAGGTGTTCCATTGCTATGTTGAAGTGAGGGAACGGGAAAAATAAGGCGTTCCCTTGCTATAATGAAGTGAGGGAACGGGATAAATAAGGCGTTCCCTTGTTATAATAAAGTGAGGGAATGGGATAAATAAGGCGTTCCCTTGTTATAATAAAGTGAGGGAACGGGATAAATAAGGTGTTCCCTTGTTATAATAAAGTGAGTGAACGGGATAAATAAGGCGTTCCATTGCTATATTGAAGTGAGGGAACGGGATTAATAAGGCATTCCATTGCTATATTGAAGTGAGGGAACGGGATAAATAAGGCGTTCCCTTGCTATAATAAAGTGAGGGAACGGGATAAATAAGGCATTCCCTTGCTATAATAAAGTGACGGAATGGGATAAATAAGGCGTTCCCTTCTAATAATAAAGTGAGGGAACGGGATAAATAAGGTGTTCCCTCACTATAATGAAGTGAGGGAACAGGATAAATAAGGCGTTCCATTGCTATGTTGAAGTAAGGGAATGGGATAAATAAGGCGTTCCATTGCTATATTGAAGTGAGGGAACGGGATAAATAAGGCCTTCCCTTGCTATAATAAAGTAAGGGAATGGGAAAAATAAGGCGTTCCCTCGTTATAATAAAGTGAGGGAACAGGATAAATTAGGCGTTCCCTCGCTATGATAAAGTGTGGGAACGGGATAAATAAGGCGTTCCCTTGCTATGATAAAGTGAGGGAACGGGAAAAATAAGGCGTTCCCTTGCTATAATGAAGTGAGGGAACGGGATAAATAAGGCGTTCCCTTGTTATAATAAAGTGAGGGAATGGGATAAATAAGGCGTTCCCTTGTTATAATAAAGTGAGGGAACGGGATAAATAAGGTGTTCCCTTGTTATAATAAAGTGAGTGAACGGGATAAATAAGGCGTTCCATTGCTATATTGAAGTGAGGGAACGGGATTAATAAGGCATTCCATTGCTATATTGAAGTGAGGGAACGGGATAAATAAGGCGTTCCCTTGCTATAATAAAGTGAGGGAACGGGATAAATAAGGCATTCCCTTGCTATAATAAAGTGACGGAATGGGATAAATAAGGCGTTCCCTTCTAATAATAAAGTGAGGGAACGGGATAAATAAGGTGTTCCCTCACTATAATGAAGTGAGGGAACAGGATAAATAAGGCGTTCCATTGCTATGTTGAAGTAAGGGAATGGGATAAATAAGGCGTTCCATTGCTATATTGAAGTGAGGGAACGGGATAAATAAGGCCTTCCCTTGCTATAATAAAGTAAGGGAATGGGAAAAATAAGGCGTTCCCTCGTTATAATAAAGTGAGGGAACGGGATAAATTAGGCGTTCCCTCGCTATGATAAAGTGTGGGAACGGGATAAATAAGGCGTTCCCTTGCTATAATGAAGTGGGGGAACGGGATAAATAAGGCGTTCCCTTGTGATAATAAAGTGAGAGAACGGGATAAATAAGGCGTTCCCTTGTTATAATAAAGTGAGGGAACGGGATGAATAAGGCATTCCCTCTCTATAATGAAGTGAGGGAACAGGATAAATAAGGCGTTCCCTTGCTATGTTGAAGTGAGGGAACGGGAAAAATAAGGCGTTCCCTTGCCATAATGAAGTGAGGGAACGGGATACATAAGGCGTTCCCTTGTTATAATGAAGTGAGGGAACGGGATAAATAAGGCGTTCCCTTGTTATAATAAAGTGAGGGAACGGGATAAATAAGGCGTTCCCTTGTTATAATAAAGTGAGGGAACGGGATAAATAAGGCGTTCCATTGCTATATTGAAGTGAGGGAACGGGATAAATAAGGCATTCCATTGCTATATTGAAGTGTGGGAACGGGATAAATAAGGAGTTCCCTTGCTATAATGAAGTGAGGGAACGGGATAAATAAGGCGTTCCCTTGTTATAATAAAGTGAGAGAACGGGATAAGTAGGCGTTCCCTTGTTATAATAAAGTGAGGGAATGGGATGAATAAGGCGTTCCCTCTCTATAATGAAGTGAGGGAACAGGATAAATAAGGCGTTCCATTGCTTTGTTGAAGTAAGGGAATGGGATAAATAAGGCGTTCCATTGCTATATTGAAGTGAGGGAACGGGATAAATAAGGCGTTCCCTCACTATAATAAAGTAAGGGAATGGGAAAAATAAGGCATTCCCTCGTTATAATAAAGTGAGGGAACGGGATAAATTAGGCGTTCCCTCGCTATGATAAATTGTGGGAACGGGATAAATAAGGCGTTCCTTGCTATAATGAAGTGAGGGAATGGGATAAATAAGGCATTCCCTTGTTATAATAAAGTGAGAGAACGGGATAAGTAGGGCGTTCCCTTGTTATAATAAAGTGAGGGAATGGGATGAATAAGGCGTTCCGACTCTATAATGAAGTGAGGGAACAGGATAAATAAGGCATTCCATTGCTTTGTTGAAGTAAGGGAATGGGATAAATAAGGCGTTCCATTGTTATATTGAAGTGAGGGAACGGGATAAATAAGGCGTTCCCTCACTATAATAAAGTAAGGGAATGGGAAAAATAAGGCATTCCCTCGTTATAATAAAGTGAGGGAACGGGATAAATTAGGCGTTCCCTCGCTATGATAAAGTGTGGGAACGGGATAAATAAGGCGTTCCTTGCTATAATGAAGTGAGGGAATGGGATAAATAAGGCGTTCCCTTGTTATAATAAAGTGAGAGAACGGGATAAGTAGGGCGTTCCCTTGTTATAATAAAGTGAGGGAATGGGATGAATAAGGCGTTCCCTCTCTATAATGAAGTGAGGGAACAGGATAAATAAGGCATTCCATTGCTTTGTTGAAGTAAGGGAATGGGATAAATAAGGCGTTCCATTGCTATATTGAAGTGAGGGAACGGGATAAATAAGGCGTTCCCTTGTTATAATAAAGTAAGGGAACGGGATAAATAAGACGTTCCCTTGTTATAATAAAGTGAGGGAACGGGATAAATAAGGCGTTCCATTGCTATATTGAAGTGAGGGAACGGGATAAATAAGGCGTTCCATTGCTAAATTGAAGTGAGGGAACGGGATAAATAAGGCATTCCCTTGCTATAATAAAGTGAGGGAACGGGATAAATAAGGCGTTCCCTTGCTATAATAAAGTGAGGGAATGGGATAAAGTAGCAAGTAGCATCCGGTGTGTACACACCCTTACTCCTAACACTGACTATAATATAGTGAGGTAACGCTATTTATCTCATTCCCTCACTTTATTATAGGGAGAGAACGCTTTGATAATGCGTGCCCAAACTAAGGCGTTCCCTCGCCTTAACAAAATATTCTGCACCGTTACACCTCCACGGCTCAGTATGCTTGGGACAATAAGCAGGGGAACAGGCTTACTGTTAACAGGTGAGTTTCGTGATTCGATTTAAAAGAAGCAATACTGAGAGGCTCAGTCATTCACAAGGGGGCGACACTTTGTGAACAACTGCATGAGCAAATAGTCCAACAGTTTGTTAATGTTTCTTTACATTTTCAAGAACTTTTGAGATTTAATCACCTCATAGCTGTCATGTTTAGGATTTGAAAATAAGGGGCATTTCCTGGCACGGAGCCCCACCATCCCCAACCAAGCTCCAATATCTCTTACATTTTAAGACTGGTGTACAGGAAAGTCCTCTTGTTCACAGCCATTCATCTCATTTCTTATACTTCCCGCTATGGGCTCTTATCTCGCAACAACTGCCACTCAGGCTACTGCAGGTGGCAGTTCTCGCGAGGCTTCTTTTTCTTCTTCAGTTTGATGGCGGTTGTCATCCATCATTTTAGTGCAATACTGCCCCATTCTTGTGACAAGGCTAGTGACAGAGTTCAGTTTGGAGGGACAAAAGAATGTTTTTTTGTTTATTTTTTAATACGGACAATTTATGGGAAAATACTAACACGGGAAGATGGCGGGAAAGAGGGATAAAATACGGTAGTGTCCCGGCCAAAACAGGAGACTTGACAGCTATGAATCACGAGAAGAATGAGAAAGAATTTCACTCACAAAGCTTCAACAATTAGGTGTTTTATATCTGTTTGAACATGAAATATCTCGTCTTTCTGCGGTATTAAAGGTGCTATGAGGAGAATCTATTTGCGATGACAGAAAGACTCTGCTACCCATGAGCTCGCGCGGCGACTGTCGTAATGCTGCGTTCCAGTAACCTCGGAACTGGGAGTGACATCATCTCCGACTTATCGGCGTTCCGGTTGAAGTCGGAGAAAAACGTGCTAATCTACCAGGCTTTTGTTAGCTGTTGTTAGCACACCCTGCGTTGTTGTTCACAAATATCACTTGAAGAATGTGATTATCACTATGGCAGCATTTTTGTAAATATAAGTCTAACAATACTATGTATACAGCTGATCTAGAGCGACACACCCCAGTCAGAAGTGCAAATAAACTGATTATTACAGGAACTAAATAACTGTTCACAATGGGGGCATCCATCTGCGATTGTCAACTTGGGATGGCGAGGTTTCACCGAGTTCCGACTTCTAGGACCGTTCCAGTTGCAGTTTCCTACTCGGAACCCAGAAATTCCGACTTCTGACTACAATTGGAACACACCAAAACACGTGACCCAAGCCAAAGCGTGTGTTTGTTGTGATGCTAATAAATGCAGCTCAGACGTTCCGCAGAACTCTGCATTGCTTTACAACTTCTTTTTTCAACAACTTACAGGATGCTGATGTGTGACAACAAGCAATTTTTGGAAAACTTATTATCTTAGTTTTGTAGCGGGCTGTATATCGTTACTTACAGCCCGGTGCTCTAAGACGTGTCTGAATAATAAAATTTTGCTCTAGTTTTAATTATCTTATTCCCGAAGTTGAGCATCCAGGCCGGTCCAGCCCTGTCCGACCCAACCGTGAAGCTAAGGAATAGCATTTATAGATAACCTATTTTGATGCTACAAAACTCATCTTAAAGTGTGCATTTCCATCAGGCATATATCTAAAAGTGAGACTTTTTTGTAATTACTTGGAAACTCCACACAGTCCTTTTAAATTTGATTAAGGTCAAAAAGGATGTTTTTAACATGGGTGAAAAAGCAAAAAAAAAAAAAACAAATCAATCACAGAAAGCTCTGACTGGTAAAAGTGTTTATGTGAGTCAAACCTAGTTTTTAAAGATTTGATCTTCTGCATGGATTCTGTCTGCTGTATTAACCTCATAACCCTCCTCTCTGGACATATAGAAAGTGTTTATGGAAACACTGTTATTGCTCTAACTTCATTAACTTCACTGAACCTCACACATTTCCAGACAAATCCGAGCTGCGTTGTTTTACTTTCTGCAGAACAATCCCCGGCCTCATTGTGACTGCCGCTAAATTTGGCGTCTGACTTTGCTTCGTCCCCTGTGAGCCGCTCCACACTGTGACGGGATCGAATGACAGGCAGGCTGCTATGATTAGGGCGGCGATGAGCGAAGGAGGCGGCCACTGTGCAAGGTCAAGGGGGGGCTGCCACGCACAGTTGCCGCCCTCTTGTTGACCGAACGCCGCAGTCTACGAGTTATTTGCCCGCAATGTCGTGGTGAAGCTTGAAAAGCTGGATTAAAAAGTGGAGGGACAGTCAGAAATGTGTGGCTGATCCGTGAGGGGGAGTTCAGGATGGCTGCGGAGGGGACGTCGCTCCTGAGAGTGGGACTTGTGTTGTTGTTGGCAGGTGAGTGTTGACTCTTCAGTGTGTTTCAAGCAAATTGTTCAATCTGTTTCCTGTTAGAGATCATTTATAACAATGGAATAGTTCATTCTATAATTTATAGTGGAAGCTGTGTGACCAAATAATGAATATTCATGAGTGTTTGATAAGTCTAAATGAAGAAAATATATCTGAGAGCCCAAAGAAATATGAATGTTAAAATTTAGAAACGCATGTGTGTGTGTGTGTTCCTGTTGATAGTAAAAACTGGGGACTGTTCTGATTTGTACTAAAAACAAGAACTGCTGTCTTCGAAAGGATTTCAGGAGAAGTTTAAGTTTGCACAACTTTTAGCCTGATACAACAAAATGCTAAAATTTACAAGACAAAAAATGAAGAAAAAAGATGATTAGTGTCATTCTCATTTTCTTTTTAGTTTTTGGGTTTTTTTTTACCTTTATTTATGCACACATACAAAGCCATAAAAACAGTTAAAAGAACATGAAAGTTTGGGTTTTGGGTATATTTGGATTGGTGTTGTGGCATCAGTTCATGAGCAGGAGAGTTGAGTATGTTACTGAATTCATCAGGTCGTTTTTTTTTGTTTTTGTAAAGCTGATTGTTTTTCAAATATTTCTTGTGATAATAGGTCCAGCCGCTGCGTGAAGTTGACTTTCTTCCTATTTTTCCAGTTTTGTAGTATGTAGCAGACAATTGGACTCGAGTCATAGGGACTTGGACTCGAGTCGACTTGAGCCGCTAATGAGACAACTTGCAACTCGACTCGGGAGATAAAAACTTGAGACTCGACTCGGACTCGAGAGAAAACATCCCCAGACTCGATCTGAATTGAGACAACATGATTCGGAAAACTGTACGCACTCAGGCTTTATATGAAGAGCTAGACAGGAGATATACGCCGCTCTTTCCTTTTAGCTTCACTTGATTGATGCTCCATTCACTGCACACTTGTCCGTCACCTATTATTGTCCCCCACACAACACAGTACTACACATATGTTCCTACCACACACCAACTTCTGCTACAGTAATGATCAGTGGGCTGGATGCACGGGACGCGGGTTTCAAATTGGGAACCGCTATGTCTTCTGTGCATTGTTTAATTCAATAAAAAAATAACTTTTACCAATTGTAAAGTACAATTTTTACCTTCACCATTCTTTCCAAATGTAGCTTTTATTTATGCTATATGTTATGTGTTAATGCCTCTTCAAAGATATTTAAAGATAAAATCATTGCAAAATAAGTTCTTTCAGGACTTAAAAAAATATTTAAGATAAATGCATAAAAGTATTTTAAGGAAAATATTTGATCATATATTCTAATTTGTGTATTATAAAGTATCATTTTTTCATGAATCGTGTTTAGCAGTTGTTGTTATGTTTTCTTTATATTTTAATTTTCTTGTGTGTTTTTCGGAAATGATTGGTTGGATTTTTTGAGGCCCTATACGGATATTCGCCTGACAAAATACAGAGTAATGGATCGATAAATGAAAATATACATATATATATATATATATATATATATATATATATATATATATATATATATATATATATATATATATATATATATATATATATATATAAAAGTGGTCCGAAAACACAACAATGAATATATGAATTACAGGTTTTCTAATTCTTACAATCCTTTGTCCTTTAGTTTTTCTTTACCTGAACAACAGTTAAACAAATACTAAGCATTAGACCTCTGAAAAATTAATTATATAACCTTACAAAGAGTCATTCTTCATCCTGTACTTCTTGTTGATGAAAATTTAAGTTAGGTTATAGTATAGTTTTTCCCTGGCTTTTGATGCACGGTATTTGGCGATTGTATTATTATTATCTTTATTTGTTTCTATTTTATTTTATTTTGATTGCTTCTTCTGCGTTTTTTATTCATTTTAATTTGTTTTATGTCATTTGAATTGTTCCTTGTCTTTGAAAGTTCATTTTACTTATGTTTTATGTCTATTCTTTTATCTCGTATTTTATTTATTCTCCTGTACAGCACTTTGTTTCAACTATGGTTGCTTTTTAAAGCGCTTAACAAATAAAGCTGGATTGGATTGGATTGGATACAGAGAGGAAAGCAACAAAACCACTAAGGTTGCATTTTTTTCATAGTCATCTTTTTTTGCTTTCCGCAGCTTTCAATACAACATAAATGAGTTTGCAAAAATATAAATTCCGGCAAAATAAAACAACCTTTTATTAAAATGTGAATATGTAGATTATTTATTAACTCATTGTTACATCTGCCTTTCAGTCCCAGAATCCTCATTAGTGCATCAAAAGTAGATTTTGAGCAGGTAGGACCACTTTTTTGATTGTATACATGAGGTAATATGTGTGAGGAAACCAAAAAAATTTGTGGGACACTGCACATATTGCACAAACTTTTTTAAACGGGCTGATTAAAATCCTCAGCTACGATGAAGTCTCCCCTGGATAAGTCTGCTGATGATGTAGTAGAGCTCTGAGGAGCTATGCTAATGCTAGCATAGTTAGCTTGCTAGCATAGTTAGCTTGCTAGCATAGTTAGCTTAGCTTGTCGGGAACAAGCGGGTGAAGCCAGGTTTCCGTAATAATAATCATAGAAAAGTCTCGTATCAACTGATCCCCTGCCACCAGAAGGTCCAATTCATCCATTTTGTGGACAACAGATGTGGCGTTAGCCAGGGAAAACGTTCGGCACTTACTAGCCTGTGAGGCTGCTGCCGTAGCTGAGCAGAGGGCCCAGTGGTCTCGCTATGTCCAGCAGCAGCGGGACATTATGCTACCTTTGAAAGTTGCTCGGTATGCGGGACCTTCAGGCTAAAAAAGAGCAATTCCACGTGAATGTAGTCGAGTCATCCCTACACACAGCATCAGTAGAGCTCAGAGCTGCTTCAACAATGTGCGCCACCATCTTATGTAGCGTCATCAGTCTGAGCAGCTTGGATACCAAACAGCATTTACTGTTTTATGAGAAAGTAAGACTATATCGGCGTTACATTGGCAAAAGTCTGGCCGATGTTGAAAACTTTGAAAAGGGCTACAATCGGCCGATATATTGGTCGGGTCCGACTGTAGTCTGAGGTGGATGAACTGGTAACCTGCTGTCGCTAGAACACGTGATTTTACATAAATGTTTAGACATAATAAAGGCTCAATCATTCAAATAATTTGAGTTATGTGGAGCTGCTTGGGCAGATCCTGATCCAGTTTTATACAGAATCATGGTAATGATCCTATTTAATGGACAAAGTAATGCTTGTATGTGTTGTGGCTCCCTGTAAGTACTGGAAACAGACACGTGTCTTCCCTCTCTTGAAAAGTCACTGCCCCCCCTGCTGGATCTTAGAAAGTAAAAATTAGCTTCTCATTCTGAGGAGTGCAGCAGCTGTCTGAACACAAATGACATCTGAGCTAGAAAGATCATCTCATACCCATGGGCCTCATTTTAAAAAATCTTTAACTATTGACTCGGAATGGTCGGCAGGGTTCGTGATCGGCCGCTCTGATGGATGTGTAAAAACTCGGAGGCAGTGAGTCAGTAGCGGCGCCGTAGCATCTGTGTGTTTCGCCTTGATTTTCCAGGAAAAGAAATATGAATGCAGACCTGGTCGGCAGCCAAGTTTGACGGCATCTTTGAATGTCAGGTCTCCCTCAGAGCAGCTGCCAACGAACAGACGGACGGACAGACAGGTGAAATGAAACATCCTGTAAAACCTGGGAGGGAACAGACAAGCTAGCAGACACAGTAGCAATTATGTGCTCGTGGATGTTTTTGATGCATTTTCATTGAAGGACCTCGAGTCACTGTTTGAACATGTAAACCGGACACCGACTTTTCCATTTTTGATTCTTCTCAGCAGCTTTACATTGAAGATCCTCCTGTAAACACATTAAGTCTTCTTTTGAATCCCTCACAGCCTGGAGCGCTGGTTAAGACTGAGCAAACATAATGGGCACACAGTTGGCCCTTATCAGGCCGCCGCAGACCGAGATCCACCGTGTTTCTTGATCGTAAAAAAACAACCTGTTTGTTCCACGAGGGCCTTTTCCGCCAGCCTTAAAGCCTTCTCGTACTGTACTGCTCACTGGTGTTACATTCAGCTCCGAGTCCTGCGGGACGGCTGCGGTCTGCCTCCACGCTAAGAGGCTGTTTACACACGTCTCAGAAGTAAACAAATGGGATTTGGATCCGACTGCAAATTAAAATCTTTTTCTTAGGGAAAGTAAAAGCCTAATAGGGGAGAAACGCTCCGGTAGGAATAAGCATTGCCGGGACATGACCTTGTTTGTTGCGCTAACATATTCCAAATTATCCTAATTGAGCCCTGAAGATAACCTCTGCAGTGCTTTGAATATCTTTTGTATCTTTTCAACAATGAAGCAAATGAAGCAATCACCCGGTTCAGTCACCTTATATCACCCCGACAGAACTCTGGATTGCGATACGACTGATTCAAGTGGACACTGGACCGGAAGAAGTCTTTTGGAGAAACAGTGAAATGTCTACAAGAATCTGAACCAGTCCAGTTGCCACATGGAACAGTAATGGAATTAATATAAGGATTAGGGGTGCCAAATTATCTCGTTAATTGAGATGAATTAGTTACAGTCATAATTAGCGCGCTATGCTTTTTAATTGCGCTAATCTATTTTTTACTCTTATTTCACTGTTTTGTTACTTTCCGAGGAACTTCAAATACCAGGGCAGCTGGTGATTGGACGATCGGTCCGCTGGTCACATTCTTCATAGACCAATCCACATCAAGCCACAGTATGAAATAGCAGCTAGACCCTGTTGTTAGCCGTTAGCTTAAACTACGAGTACGTCAGTCCTTAGGCTATCGTCTTATCTTACATTAAATGATACCACATAGATGTGTCATCTGCCACATGTGACATGACTCTCATCAAAGACAAAACCCACCAAGTTCTCCCGGTAAACTTTTGGGGAGGAAATATTTGATATCGTACGGTAATCATGACTCCGGCTCGGTATTGTTAGCGCAGCATTTCCGCGTCTCTCTCGGTTTCCATGCGGTGATCTCTGGTCGGGAGAAGAGAAAAACAATTTCCTTTAAGAAAGCTTGAAGTGACATTCTTTGCTCTTCTTTTAAAGGAGAAATCGAGTCCTTTCTGATAAAACTTAAGATCTTGCTGCATCCATGGAAATGGCTTTACACGCCACTATTGATTTAAAACATGTAGCCACTTCCTGTTGTCGTCACTTCCGCAGCTCCGCCTTTGTCCCCTGATTGAGCCGCTAAAGCTGGAGAGTTTTTATGCATTGAGCTTCTTGTGCTTCAGTTTTTGGGGGGTGGGGACCAATCTTTTGAAATCCCACAATAATCTAGTGATTTTAATGAAAATACCTCAAGTTGAGGCTTTTGTGTGCAATTTTTAAAGTGAGATTAAAAAAAAAAATAGATTAATCAATTATAGGTCATAATTAATTAATCTCTAACTTTTTTGGTCTACTGAGGGCACTTATAAGGATAAAGAATGGATATGAAATGCTTAAGGTGTTACGGTTTGCTTTGTTTGCAGATGACACCATTTTTTGCTCAGGAGATAATTTACAAAACATCATAGGAATGTATTGAAAGTGAAAAGGTGAAACTTAAAGTATAGTTTGACGTAAATAAGCTGTCATTTAATCTTATAAAAAATAAGCTTATGGTTTTTGCTAAAACCATAAGCTGGATGGAGTTTTTCTTGAGAAGGTATCAGGGTTCAGGTTTCTGGGAATCAAAATGGATGAAAATATGAAATGGAAATCCCATGTATCATATGTTAAAATAATTGTCAGAGAATATTTTTATTTTGAACAAAGTCAAGAATGTTTTAGATAGTAAACCAATGCTGTACTGTTAAATTATACTGCCTTATCTGTGTTGTTCTGCAGAAGTATTGGGTAATACATGTATGAATAAAAAAAAGCCTTTGTTTTATTGCAGAAAAAAAGTGTTCAGATCATCCACATAGTCAAATATACAGAACAAACCAATAGTTTCTTTATTAAATCAGGGTTATAGAAGCTTTCAGAGATAATAAAACTATTTTAAAACAAATGTGTGCTTCACTTGTAGGTGTAAAAATATGGAATTCCCAATTACTGGACTTAGGGGTTTTACAGAGACTCATCAATACAAAAAAGTACAAATTAACAAGAAAAAAATGAATTGGATGTTAAGCATCATTTATTTTGAGCTGAAAATTTGTATATTCATGAGATCTTTATTCTATTGTACTTATTTGTATTTGTTTTGTTTGTGTTTGTTGAAAAAAGTCAAAGACTGGTTGGGAAAGACTATTGAAAATCAACTGTATGTGATGTCAGACCATTTTTTTTTTTTTTTTTTTAAATTGTTCAAGTAGGGGCAGACAAATATAAGAGACATTTCTCTTCTTGCTGCTCCTTTCCTATCATGAATAGGGTGTGATGTTCACTTGTGTATGGATTTTGTTGTCAACTCTCATGTAAGGAACAAAAATAAAATTAATTAATACATATATTTTCGTCTCATTAATGTTGTGTTCATCTCTGTCCTTTGTTCTTTCAGCTCAAGTCCTGCCATCGGTGACGGGCTGTAACGGGGACTTCTATGAGAGGATGATCAATGACTTTTGCCTGGCCAAGTTCAGGTTTGACATGGCCGACCTGGACCCCGGCCTTTGGTGCAGCTGGCCGGACACGACAGAGTGAGTTCAACGACAGGGCGGGAAAAGCTTTAAAATAGGTTTACCAAGAGCAGAGACGCCTTTTGGGAATGCAAATCTGAAGCCATAGAAGAAAGATACAGAAAAGAGTTCTGTTTTTTCCTGAAATGTTCATACTCTAATCTTAAAATTCTGACTTTTCCCGTGACTATTATTACTCAGCATTTGTCAGAATATAACTGCCCCGTGTGCAAATGCAGGCGATGATCCCTGCTGTGAGGTTATTTCCAAATATCAGCAGTGCAATAACATTACACGCGGCACACAGCGTTTGTCGGCACAGTGAGTCTCCCCCCTGGAGGGAAGTGGTTTGTGTAGGAATAATGTTGTGAGTCTTGACTTATGCTTCCCACAATAAACTACCCTGACGCGATCTGATTTGCCTTTGGGCCATCAAAAACTCCACTCCATGTTTCTTGAGTCCCATCACACGGTCACGGCCTTTAAGTGCCTCTGTGAACATTACATTGTGTGTCTGTCAGCGAGTGTCTCCGAGCAGTGCTTCTTTTTTTTTTTCCTACCCAAACACTGGCGGTGTGAGGATGAGTCAGACAGGAGGCCCACAGGAGAAGCTGCTGTCAAAACTGTGATTTCCCTCCCGGCTCGCTGTCCTCCTCTTGGTCCGGCACATAATTGGTGGGAGAGTGTGTTTTGGTGTCTGTGTGCATTTGTCGCTCATCATGAAAAAAAAAAAAAAAAAAAAAACTTGCACAGGCACATGGTGGGTTGGCAGTTGCGTCACGAAGCTCCTAGCAACACTGTTTGACGCCATTGTCAAGGTCCACTTGAGACCTGGCTGTGCAACCGATAAATGAAACATGAGTGGAAAAAACACAAACCAATTTAAAGACAACAAAGTAAAAGTCAGTCAGTGTGTCGATTCGAAATGGAGGAAAGACAAACTAATGAAAAGCACTTATTTGCGTCCTTGAATAGAAAAACAAACCTCCTTCAAACAGAGGCCTATACTTCAAGTGAAGAGAAACCTTCATCAGGTCAGAAACAATCTACAATATTGTACTATCCTAAAAGTGCCTACACACCGAACGCGACTTGAGCGATCAATCTCCACATAAAGTCAATGTACAACCGGGATGGGATGTTGGCCGCGTTCAAGGCGATCACTTTGCTCGTCGCGAGTTGAAAAAGTTGATCTTTTCAGGCGATGTGACGGACTGTTTTAATTCCGGACTACAGAGTAACAGTCTACGCAGAGAACTCTGCTGCAGGGCATCAGCTGCAGTGTTTTGTGGTTGATAGATGACTGAAAAGAACACACTTGGAATAATGCTAGCTTATACATCCTATTATATGATACACGGTATGATCGCAGTGAAACTCAAGCAGATGTGATATCACCGAGCCACAGTGGTGGGCGACAGTGACCACAATTAGGTATTTACAGACACGTGACTTGACTTCACTGGGCAACGCGATTTTGATCGCAGAGTTGCATTTGGTGTAAACGGAGCTTAAAGGTGCGTTCACACCAGACGCTACTTGTACTACCTAGGCGATCACTCTCCATTCAAAGTCAATGTGCAGCCGCGATGGGGCGGGGCTAACCCTCCCGCGATGCGACAGCCGCGTACAAGATGATCACTTCACTCGTCGTGCAGTGTCAAAGTTAAAAAAAAGTTGATCTATTCAGGCGATGTCGTGTGTGGCTGTGCAGCATCAGCCAATCAGCGGTGTGCGTACGTGTGATGGTACCCTAGACCAGCCATTCTCAACCTTGATGATTTCTGGGGGTCGCCAAATCATTCAGGAAAAATATAAATGCGCAAAATTAATGTGGTGTCTGACCAGACGTGAAAGGACAACAAGTGATTGGTCTCAAACAGGCATTTTATTACTCAAAATCAATTACTGATTTGTATATCCGCCATACGTTTTATTGATCGGGTGTTGTTTCAGCACCGCGGACAGCGAATTTTCATTGTGTTCTGGGGGGAGGGGGGTCGCGGACAGTACTGAACGTTAAATTGAAAGGTTGAGAACCACTGCCCTAGACAGACAATTATTCATCCGGACTACAGGGCGGATGAGTTCCATCTAGGCGGAACTAATATCCTCACTGACATTAGTTCCGCCTAGACGGACCGCGGTAAACTCACAGATAATGCTGCTGCATGGCATCAGCTGCAGTGTTTTGTGGTTGATAAGAGAGTGAAAATGATACAGCTGGAATAATGTCCGCTTAAACATCCTATTATGTGATATATGATATGATCCTGGTGAAACTCGAGCAGTTGTGACGTCACCGAGCGATGAGCGATGGACCAAAATGAGGTATTTTTGGATGAGCAACGCTACGTCAGTGGGCGACGCGATTTTGGTAGCTGGGTCGCTTGCGGTGGGAACACAGCATAAGACTCATGAGGTCAGACCACGACTGTTTTCATCAGTTACAAAGGTCACCATATCAGATTAGCCACACAATCAACTTTGAGGAAAACAGTGAAGCTGTGTGTGAAAAAGGATGACGCCTGTTTTGTTTGAGGAAACTGTCCGCTTTTAAGATTGACAGGACCACGTTGACCTTGTTTTATCGTGCGTTTATCGAATCAGTTTTATCTTTCGGTTTTGTTTCATGGTTTGGAAACGTGTCCTTGAAAAACAGAAACTGTTTAAACCAAATCGTGAGATGGTCTTGTAAGCTGTTTGTAGAGTCTCAGTTTTACCCAGAATCCCTGAACACTAAACAGCTACAGAGGAAATCTAACTCTATTGTAAGACATGACTCCCACCCTCTTAACGGAGAGTTTTAGCTGCTCCCATCAGGTCGAAAGGTTCATGGTACCTGCTTGTAAACCAGACGCTACAAAAACAGCTTTGTACCAGCGGCCATCTTTGCTATTAACAAATGAGAGAAACTGCAAAATGAGCTCACTAATTTATTTATTCCTTGTACTGTTTCTCTTATTTTGTTTTGATGAATGGCACATATTTATCTTTAAGCTTGGTTTCACACATTTTTAGGCCTTTTTTACCTACTGATGTTTTAACTTATCTTGCTTTTTATCTAGGGGCCGTCCTTTTTGTTCTGTTAGCCTAAGCACTGTTGTTACTTTGTGTTGTTTTGAGTTGTTTTGTGTTGTTTTGTGTTGTTTTGTGTGTCTGTAATATGAGAGAACTTACTCACTGCTAACTGAATTTTCCCAAGAGTAAATACTCTGAATCTGAATTGTGCTGTGACATGTATAAATACCTATTGTTTTGTACGCCCAGGAAGCTTTGTTTTCAGAGATTAACAAACTTTTCCATCTCTGTCGCTCTGAAGCATCAGCATCAGTCGGTAGGCCTGTCGCTATAATCAATAAATCAATAAACCGCACAATAAAAAAAGTTTGCCGGCCTCAATAAATTGACACGTGCATGAATGTTTGTTTTCCTCCTCTCGTTCTACCCAGCAGGCTGGATGAGAAGATGGCTCACTCCGTACATCTTTCTCAAGACCGCGGTGTGTTGGTTGTATTGCGGATTTAGCATATTGTAAGAAAATGAATAATAAAGAATAAGTGAATTTGTTTTACCCTGGGATCAACAAAAAGTTTCTTAATTGTCTAAGACACATTAATTAGGCTAATTTCAGCACTGAGATACATATAGGCTGATCAAAATTGTGTTGCAGAAAGGTTCTCTGCTAATATTTAGGCTATTTTGTATTTTTATTATATTTGACGTACTTGTGAACTCAAATTACAGAAAAAAATAGCCAAGCTGCTTTTTGCTGCTCTGACATTAAAACATATCAAAAATTAAAACAACATACCATCAGGGTTCAAGTTCAGTCCTTTCAATATTTTAAATATCAAATTTTAAGCTAGGAGGGTTAAAACATCACATTACGCCAGGGTTTAAAATATGTTGGGAAACCTTTTAGTAAATTGACCTTACATTAAATTATACATTAAAGGGCGATTTTTTTGTTCAATCCCAAATAGTTTGATAAAGATGAAAAAAATCAATATCCAGTGGGTTTTTACAGAATGCATTAGCTAGGTTGTGTTTTTCCAGGTCAAAGTGCAACAATGGGCCTGATGGCGGGAAAGAATCCTGCAGCTACAGCACCAACTAGAGGTGGGAGGCTACATTACAACAAAGCATACCTAATTGCTCAAAAAGAGCTCAGTTTCCTAGAAGAGGTCAAAATTAACGAAGAACCCAAATTTACCAACCCTACCCTTATCCTAATCCTAACCCTAACCAGGACTCCGGACTCGACAGGCTTACTCTCAACCCCTCCACGACCCAACCAGGGTCTTCATCCCATTCCTGCCCTCCCTCCCAAACCCACTACCCGAACCAGGGTCTTCATCCCTCCCCCATCCCCTTTCCCTCATCCACTACCCGAACCAGGGTCTTCATCCCTTTCCTACCCCCCTCCCAATCCCACTACCCGAACCAGGGTCTTCATCCCCTTCCCACACCCACTACCCGAACCAGGGTCTTCATCCCTTTCCTAACCTCCCCTCCACCTCCACTACCCAAACCAGGGTCTTCATCCCACTCCCCCCCTCCCCCACCTCCACACCCACTACCCGAACCAGGGTCTTCATCCCACTCCCACCTTCCCTCCCACACCCACTACCCGAACCAGGGTCTTCATACCATCCCCCCTCATCCATACATGACTACCCTGACCAGGACTGTAGCCCCACCAATCACAGACTGGCCCCTTTTTTACACCACCGGGGGCCCCCTGAGGCACTGTCCGGATCTTAACCCCCTGTTGGAACGAAGGCAGAGAACAGCACCCACTGTCTCCTGCGGGGCCTATTAGCTTAACTAAAGTTTAGCCTCTCTTTCTGGGCAGTGACCACAGGTGGCCCCCATCTTTGGTATTGTCCCCTTGTTTGGTGCAGTTGAGTCATGATTTGAACCTGGGACGTCTGGGTCAGGATCCAGCACTCTACACATGAGCCACCCTCTTCATACACACCGCATACTTCAAGTATGGACTTGCATCAGCACAGCACTTGAACTACTATCTTAAACTAACTACAATACCTGTTTGTTCTTCTCCCAGTTGTTTTGTCTTGTCTTGTCTTGTCTGTCACTATTTCCCCTTCTTTCACACTGGTGTGGCACGGCCCTCCCCTTCAGCTCACATCAGGGGTTAAATAAAGTTTTATATGATGGAGTAGCCTACAGGGAGGGCTGGTGATGGTCACTATAGCAGTGAATCATATTCACATATCTCTCACTGCTAGAAAAAAAAATGCATTAGTCTTTCCAACACTGCCACTGTACACAGTGCTCAGCTGTAAAGGTAATGCAGACAAGGGGAAAAAGAAAAAAAAAATAACGAAGAACCTTAACCAAGACTTTGTTTGAATCGTGTACGCAGTGTGGCTTATTGCATTGACCAGAAGCAAAGTCCCACCACACTGAACATGTTATTTCAGACTCGTGAAAACAATCTCACTTTTTTCTCTCCTGTTGATTTCACAATGAGTAATTCTAATTAGCCAAGAGGGAAATGTAAAATAAACACTCACATCTGTGCATTTAATCGACTCCAATCCACGGAGAGCTTCGCTTTTTAAAAATGTGACACTCACTTCGACATTCAAGCGAGATCCAAGCAGAATGTACAAGGGGATAAAAATAGACACATAGTTTCTATGAATTAAGTCCAGCTCTGCAGTTCTTGTCCAAGTTCATCAAACTCCAAACAACACCGGCTGCCAAGAAGAGGAGAAAAGGTCAACCTGCCCATGAGAGTGAAGCATTTCAGCTTTAAAAGTGAAAGAAAAGGCAAACAAGGGCAGAAATCCTCCAAACTTATTCAGTTATTTGACTTGAATGAGGGCGATTTAAAGTACGTGCGAACAATTTCAACCTGAGTCTCTTTTAACAATGTTAGCAATGGCGTCCATGTGTAATGTAGGGGTGTGTGTCCCATCTTCACTATGCAGCTAGCTTGGACAAACTCGAGTTCCTTTCCTTCTAATTGTGAATTTAAGCTAAAACCTACCCCCCAGATCTTTGGACCCCTAAACTTATCTGCTGATTGTGTCAAAAAAGTATTAAACCACTGTGTTGATGTCTCCCAAGACATAAACTCCATGACAGGGGATGTTTTTGGTTTATTTTTCTTCAACTTATCGAAATGTTCAAGTGTTATGAAGCTGCTTTTATGAGGTCTCTGTTGGGCTGTTATGCCGCCTTAAACTAAAACTAAAACTTTTCTGGCAGTCTCCAATAAAACTGTTCTACAAAGTGGGACACAAGGATGTTGGTATAAGGAAAATTTCAAAAATCAACATTGACAATGCTCTCATATACAGCAACTGAGCCTTAATCTTAAAGGCTGTAAAGTTTGTAACACCACTGTCTGTCCCACTCTATTAAAGCTTGTGTTGTGGGCCTACAAAGGATTTAGGCTGGGCCTAACAGATGGCCCTTTTCCATTAGCCCTACTCTACTCTACCTGGCTCTACTCTACTCGCCTTGTGCTGCTTTTCCATTAGCCCCAGTCGCCTGCCCAACAGGGTGCAGTGCCGCTGTAAACAGCTGGTATTGCGACGACGTTATTTTGAGCGCCACATCACAATAAAAAAGGAAAGCAGAAGAAGGCTGCAGGTGGTAAGAAGAAATACCCCTTGAGAAGCACAGGAGAGTTCTGGAAGCTATACAACAGAATGAAGCCGAGGACGAGAGCAATCAAGCTGCAAAGAAAAGACATATGAGGGTAAGCTAATGGTAGCTACCGCTAGCATGCTAGGTCGTCGCGCTCATGACTCATCGATGACGGCATTGTCTGACTTCAGTTGGTGACGTCATCTTCCAGTATCGACTCAGTTCGCTTGGAACCAGTAGGTACTAAAACTAGCTCGTTTTAGGAGGTACCAGGTTAGTGAAAACTTAGCATCGTAGTTTTGTAGCCGGCTATATATCACTACTTATAGCCCGGTGCTCTAAGACGTGTCTGAATAATATCAATTTGCTCTAGTTTTAATTCTCTTATTCCCGAAGTTGAGTATCCAGGCCAGTCCAGCCCTGTCAGACCCGACCGGAAGGCTAAGGAATAGCATTTATAGATAACCTATTTTGATGCTACAAAACTCATCTTAAAGTGTTTATTTCGATCAGGCATACATCTAAAAGTGAAACTTTTTTGTAATTACTTGGAAACTCCACACAGTCCTTTTAAATTTGATTAAGGTCAAAAAGGATGTTTTTAACATGGGTGAAAAAGCAAAAAGAACCAAATAAATCACAGAAAGCTCTGACTGGTAAAAGTGTTTATGCGAGTTACACCTAGTTTTTAAACCCAGTTTCCTACTCGGAACTCAGAAATTCCTACTTCTGACTACAACTGGAACGCACCAAAAGACGTGACCAAAGGTACGTAGCGGTAGTTTTTGATGTGTAACAACAAGCAATTTTTGGAACATTTAGCATTGCAGTTTTGTAGCCGGATATATATTGTTACTTACAGTCCAGTGCTATAAGACGTGTCTGAATAATATAAATTTGCTCTAGTTTTTAATTGTCTGGTTCCCGAAGTTGAGTATTCAGGCCAGTCCAGCCCTATCAAACCCGACCACTTAGCTAAGGAATAGCATTTATAGATAACCTATTTTGATGCTATAAAACTCATCTTAAAGTGTGTATTTTGATCAGGCATATATCTAAAAGTGAGACTTTTTTGTGATTACTTAGAAACTCCTCATAGCATCTTTAACCTTTTGACTGGCATTGTAACCATGTGGTTGACTTTTTGTTGCCACACCACTGTATTTAAGACTTTGAAAGCCCATCTTGTCCACCTAACTGAGTCGCATTTGGAACACCAATATGTTTGGTCAAGGTGGCACTGCTGTACATGAAAATAATTGTTTGAAAACTATAAAAAAGAAAATTTGTGAATCGTTGCTGCATAGATCTTCAGGTATTTCACACAGGAAGAGCAAACATTGCAGTAAGAAAAACCCCTGTCACATACTTCCAGATCCTCTAACAATCGTAATTTAGTTAAAGCAAGTACATTTTATGAAAAAAAGTGTATCTATGATTCCTCAGAAAACTGGGTCAAGTGCTAAATATCTAAATTTGCCTTTGGGTATTGGGTAATCTGGAAATGAAAACCTGAAATGCTGCTAAAACAATTGGAAGAACCACTATTTTTACAACAAAGGGTTAAATTCTTGTTTGTCTTGAATTCAAATAATGGAGTCAATGCAGAACCAACAAGAAAAACTTTGCAATAATGTTTCAGAGTCATGGAAAGAAAGAGCTGAGTCATATCCAGATTAAATGTCAACTGCTGTTTGAATCATTGTTATTCAAATAACATGAAAATTACATACTAAACAACCTATATGACCCACAAGAGGACAAAATTAGAGATAAAATGTAATTATGAATGGTTCTTCAACAGGCTTTCTGAGAATTTGTCCACTTAAACTTGAGCTCTGCCATCAGAAGGCCATTAGGAGCACAGTATCCACTGGTATGGGGCAATGCCGCTGGTATGCGTCTCCATTTTCCCTGCCCTCTTCCCCTAACAGTTATTTTTAGCAGCGTTAAGTCTGCTGGTAATTCGAGATGCTTGTTTGTCTTTTTCCAGCCAACGGGAATCCCAACTCTGGTGTCAGCCTGAGAGGACATCTCAAAGACTCTACAGGAGACTGCATTTTTTATCTGACTTAGAAAATTAAGGGATTTATCTGTTTTTATTTCAAAATAAGGTGAATTTATTGTGTTGTCGCCCTCTACAGGATCTATGAAGAGCTCACAAACTGTACCTTCCAGGTGGCTCTGGGGCTGGACTGCTTCTGGCCCAATCAGGTAGTGGACCACTTCTTCATGAAGATCCACCGCGTCTACTTCCACGACTGCGCCCTGACCGGCCGGCTTCTCCACGACCCGCCCGTCGCCATCCTCGCTCCGTTCATCGCCGTGCCGGTGTTGATCACGCTGCTGATGACGGCCCTGGTGGTGTGGAGGAGTAAACGCACAGAGGGGGTCTTATGAAGACGGACTTTGTACATATGGACACTTATGGACTAAAGGCTTTTTGTTGATCATTTGTTTACTAAATGCACTTAATGTTTGAAAATGTGGTTTTCCAATATCAAAACATGAATCATGAGGTGAAACATGGCAGCCATGTTGTCACTCAAATCACACAACAAGTGGGAAGCTAAAATTTAGCTGATGTTTATGTTTGGTGTTTTATTTTAGCTTTACTGTGACAAATTGTTTGATATTAGACAAGAAAGAACAGAAAAAAAATATATTTACTAAGCTTTAAAACCATTAGCCAATTATAGTTTTAATTTCATACAATGTACGCTAGAAAATCATCATATTTGCACAACATTTATTACTCTATTTTCAGGTGAAATAAATATTGCTTAATAATCCCTAGCCAGTTAGCAAGATGGTGGTAGTGTTATGCTTCTACTAATGTTTCCTTAACATTTGAAAAAAGTATTTTTTAACAGCATCAGGACCTGACTTCTTTAAAGGATGAAACAGGACAGACTATTTTAGCTACCATTGTTAGCTAGCCCACACTGATGTTTCTTGGTTAATAAAGCTGTCTGCTAGCCAACTGTGGGTCATGTTTCCATGTCAGCTTGATCTTTTGCCCTTGTTACAAAATAAAAGAAGAAAAGGGTGATTTGTAGCTTGCAGTTAGATAATGGTATCTAAGTAGGCTGAATTAGATTGTGTTACAGAGTGAAATAAGCAAGAAATTGTACCACGCTATCTACAAAGTTGACTGTTAATGTTACACATAAACAGCTAACAAATTTGCGAGGAAGCTGTCTTAAAATCTTGCTGAGTTGGTCCCCAGACAAAAAGGTTTTATGTTTTATTTCTCCCATTTCAGGAGAAATAAAAAGGAACCTTTTTGGCGAGCAGCAAGAGTTAGTTTTCTAATTCATGGCATGTTTATGCTAGCAAACCTTTGGCTTAACATTGTTACATTCGCAGCTTGGTCACATAAGCTTTTAATGTGTTAAAGCATGAGACAGAAAAATAATCCACTCCATTAGTCAGAGTTGGATATCTTTCTGAAATGTTATTTAGCTAACAGTATTTCTGCTAACCAACTGTTTCGGTTGCATAAAATGTGTTGAATGTTAACATGTGCCGTGGCTGCCTTTGGTACAGTGTGTTCATAAACTTTATTTATGGCCTTGACAACAACTAGGCTGACATAACTTGGCAAGCAAATCATATTTGGACAAAATGTATTGCTTTCTCCAATACAATAATGTTTAATGACCTTTAGCCTGTAGTCATGCTAGCAAGATGCTGGTAATGTGGAGCTTCTGGCAAGGTGTGCTAGCAAAACTGTGTAATTATTTTTTTTAAGACTTGAATGCTTTAAAAGTCAGTAAGCATTAATGTTAGCAAGCTTTTAGTGATGTTAAAAGACATTAAATGCAGACAATACATACATTCAGTAGTTGTTATCACATTAAAACAAACACAAAGTAACATACATACACCAAAGCAACAACAATAAGAAAGGTGTAGAAATGTTATATCTCAATGTTCCATTTTATGAAAAAGTTTTAAGAAAACATCAAAATGTGGGTCAATTTAAAAAAATATATATTATTAAATGTATGACGCACCTGTATATGTATGAATACAAGTCGCTGCCAGAGCGAGCAGCCTTAGCTAACATGAAGCTAACACTGGCAGCTGTTTGCATAAAATAAAGTTAATGTTTCAAACTTTACCTTATTTTTCTTTAAAAGACAGTTTTGAGCTCAAGAAAGTGTTCAAGTCTCCAGTCCTGAGCTCTGGGAGGCCATCTTGTCTGTTACAGAAATTCAAAATTCTTCTTCTCTTGTTTGAACCTCAGTTTGAGTGACTTACCGCCACCTGCTGGACAGAGGAGTGAATGTTGGGAACGTTAAATAAACTTACCTGACATTTCTAGCTTCTCGTAGTATTTTGATATATTAATAAACAAAAATAAAGCTTGAATACCTTGAAATCAGTAAAATATCTGCAAATGAGAGAAGACAAATTGTACAGGGATGCACCGTGTTGGATTTTTGCAGACTTCCGATTTGCAGATTTTTCCAAATGCATTATTGCTTATACAGTATTTTTCATCAAGAGCACAAAGTCTTTATTTCACCATAATTGACTCGTTGCTTTCAGTGCGACAGTTTGTTTTGAGTCTGATTCACACATGTAAAACAGGAACATTTAATCTGTGAAAAATGACGCTCTTGATGTTAAAGAGTACCCATGCAGTGATTAAAGTGTAAAGAAATCCAATCCACTTCATTTATATCACACATTTTAAAAACTAAAACAAAATCTAATAAATTTTAGGCAAAATAAACACAATTATCATTAAAAACAAATTATAAAATACAGTACAAATAATTAAAAATGTACAAAGTGTAACATAAAAACACAACAATGTACAACAATTGGTTAAAGTAAAAGTCAACTACAGAAAATTAAAACATATTTAAACAGAAATCACACAAGTATCATGTGGAAGGTGGAATGTTCCTTACTTTAAATAATACAAACAGCTCAGCCACCTCAAGTTTTAGCCACAGAAAAATGGTACATTTGATTATTTTGGATATTACTGGAATACATATAGCTGGTATGTATTACTGATATTGACTGTAAAATGGTGATAATGTCAGTATCTGCTGACACTGATATCGTACTGATAATACTGCGCATCCTGTGTTAATACATTTGAATTATGGACACATAAGTACTAATATGTTACTTGATTCACTGGCAGATATTTTCTCATAAATGCAAGTACTTCAGTGTCTTATTGTTGCTTTTTGTCTCTTGGACTAAGATATTAATCTTGATGCATTAAATGAATATGAAATTAGAGGAGGCGTAATGGTTGCTTTTGGCTTGAAATCAGACAAACATGCTTGCTAATAGGGATGTATACCGCGGACCGGCACTTCAATGTATCTGGAAAAAGGGTACTGTTATCGGTACTTGAACGTCTCTTCAACTGTCACGTAGTTATGACACTACCGCCGTCGACGGGTGATGACGCAGCTGGCTCAAGCATGAGGGCTAAGCGCTCGAAGGTTTGGGCTCACTTTAGCAAAGTTAGTGAAAACTCAGCCCGATGCAATCTTTGTCAGAGAGAAGTTGCGTCCAAGGGGGGAAATACTAGCAACACCACCAAACACTTGGAGCACGCGCATTGTATAAAGCTAAAGGAATGAGCTGTTTGATTGCTATAGCAACACGAGTAAAGTTAGCAGCGGGTGCTAACGCTAAAGACTGCAGCACCGCGGCGGCGGCACCCGGTTTAGTTTCTGCTATGCCAAGTCACAGTAAGTTTGTTGTCTAGTTTGTAGTCATCATTACAGCATCGATTTTAGCACCACAAGATATAAGGGTCTGTCTGTACATGCGGTCTGTTGGGCGGTATAAAGGGGTTATGCCATCTCCTTAGCTTTCTTTTTGCCTCTGAGAAGCATTGTAATGCATTACTTCTATTCTGTTGAAGCTTTATTATTACCTTGTGGTACTAAAAAAAAAGGTTGAATCTTTTAATATCTTGTATAGTCTTTATTTTTTACACAAAATTACGTGTTGTAGTATCGATAACAGTATCGATAACAGTATCGATGAGGAGTATCGGTATCTGTATCAGTATCAATAAAATTATAACTACATACATCCCTACTTGCTAATGTCCAAGTCTTAAGAATATTAGAGTTTTGAAGACAATGAGAGTTTCTTAAGACCTCTTTTGGAACTCAAAGAAGACTAAGTTAACCATTTCTACACTTTTTTGTTCCCGAAGGCAACAACGAGAAGCAGGAGAAGGAAGTCGTAGTCCCATCATACAGGAGGAATAAGAGAGGCTGTTTTAAGATCTCTTTTCTGAATGTATTTTTGTCGGGGGAGGTAAAGATGCCTTTGTGATTTAGGGGACTGGGAGGCCATGCATGTTAATGACCATCTGCTCTCGTGGCCCAAAACAACCTGTGAACACATAAACACTGGAGAGGAGGATGCTCACGGAGGCATGAACACTCGGATAAACTGTGTTTATTTAGGAAGAGGGAAAAAAGAGGAGTTTGGACAAAAGGGACAGTTTGTTAGATGGTCAAATTTAATACAGGACGGTGAGTGCAACGGTGATTTCATCCTTAACTGATCAATCAAATCAATGACACTTATGAAAGTAACATTCTAAACATGTGAAAATACATTTAGAGAGTTTAGAGGGAAGTTCACATCAACATCAGGACAAAGTTGGACAACAGATTCAACGTCATCGTTCATCCCTGTGACAGGATGCCATCTGCTGGTCATGTGGAGGCTCTTCATCACCATCAGCAAAACAGATGGAGACAAGTCGACAAACTCAGGGCCTGATGTAATTAAATCCATCACACAAATCATTTTATTATATTTATTTTATTAATGACAGCCTTTCCTCGCAGCACCAGGATATTAATTTTTTTATACTTTCAGTCTGTTTGTATCCTTATTGGAATAATGCCTGGAGAAGATTAACCATTTGTTTAGCACTTATGTCATAAATGCTAAATGACTTTTACAAAAGTAGGGTCCAAAATATTATACTGATACATTTTTTTTTCGAGTTAATATAATCTCTCTGGTTATCAAACTGAACTTTGGCATTTTCATTAAAAAAGATATTTATATTGTTGCAAAAGCAGCCGTTTGAAACAATCCCCAAGGCAACCAGGTTAATTATAAACTGCCAAGTGTCATGATTGACAACAAATTAAACATCCCTGAAAGGCTCTGCGTTCACAGGCACGGACAAGCAACTGTAGCAAGTAGTCCAGAAGCTGAAGAACAGTATTCCTCCCTATTTTAAAGTTGGTTAAATGTCATAGTTTCTTGTTTATACTTAGAGGAGATATGATGCTCCATGTCCAAATCACACTCCACATTTCTTAAGATCTGGGGACCCTTTATTGAGTATGTAAAGATGCTTTTATACTGTATCTCTGTAACTCAAATATTGTTCTCGATTCAGTATTGTATTATTCTTCTGCACTCATTGTTTTAAACAGGAGGCTTGTAACAACTGTAATCCCCAATAAATGTTGTTTCTGGTCTGGCATGGACTCTGGCCTTCCCAAGTTGGGACTCGGTGTAGAATGGAAATAAAAATAGTCTGCTGTGATTTGATGAATCCACATTTCAAACTGTTTTTGTAATATCATGGATGCAGCATCCTCTGGGCTAAAGAGGAAGCATCTTTGATGGTTTAGCAGTATGTTGGTGCCTATGGCATGGGTAACTTGCACATCCTTGAAGGCACCATTCAAAATGAAGGTAAGACACAGGCTTTGGAGAAACTTGACAATTTTTTCAGGGACGTCCCTGCTTATTTCAGGGAGACAATGACGACACATTCTGCGAGAGCGTGGCTTCATGGGAAAAGATGGTAGCTACTAGACTGTCCTGCCTGAGTCCAGACCTGTCGTCACTGAAAATGTGTGGAGCATTATGAGGTCCAACATATGACAATCGAGACCCTGGACTGTTGAGCAACTGAAGACATGAAGAATGAGGAAAGAATTTCACCCACAGAGCTTCAACAACTGGTGTTACTGTGTTGCTAAAAGGAAAGGTGAGCATTCCCTAACTTTCCCAGTGCTTAGTTGCCCTTACCCAAGGTTTACTGGAATGAGTTGCAGGAATCACACATGTATTCAATTTTATTTAGCGAAAAAAGGATTTGTAGCTCACTGTAGTTTTCATTTATATTTTACACATTGTCCCAACTTAAAGGTGCTATGAGGAGAATGTATTACCGGCGACATAAAGACTCTGTTACCCATGAGCGCACACGGTGACTGTCGTAACGCTGCGTTCCAGTAACCTCGGAACTGGGAGTGACATCATCTCTGACTTATCAGCGTTCCAGTTGAAGTCGGAAAAAAACATGCTGATCTACCAGGCTATTGTTAGTTGTTGTTAGCACGCTCTGTGTTGTTGTATGAAGAATGTGATTATCACTATGGCAGCATTTTTGTAAATATAAGTCTGACAGTACTATGTATACAGCTGATCTGGAGTGACACACCCCAGTCAGAAGTGCAAATAAATTGATTATTACAGGAGCTAAATAACTGTTCACACTGGGGACAGCCATCTTTGATTGTCAACCCTGGGGTGGCGAAGTTTCACCGAGTTCCCAGTAGGAAATTCGGACTTCCAGTTGCAGTTTCCTAGTCGAAACCCAGAAATTCCTATTTCTGACTATAACTGGAACGCACCAAAAGACGTGACCCAAGGTACGTAGTGGTAGTTTTTGATGTGTGACAACAAACAAATTTTGGAAAACTTAGTATCGTAGTTTCGTAGCCGGCTACAGCCGGTGCTCTAAGACATGTCCGAATAATATAAATTTGCTCTAGTTTTGTCTTGTTCCAGAGCCAGGCCAGTCCAGCCCTGTCCGACCCGACCGCAAAGCTAAGGAATAGCATTTATAGATAACCTATTTTGATGCTATGAAACTTGTTTTAAAGTGTGTATTTTGATCAGGCATATATCCTAAAGTGAGACTTTATTGTGATTACTTAGAAACTCCTCATAGCATCTTTAATTGGAACTGGGTTTGTAGCTGCCAGCACCTGAGAAGCATGCATAGATGCTATTTTACCATAATGTGTGTAAAAAAACATATTTTGAGCCATCTGTTAACCCAAAATCAGTTGAATCTGAGCAATACTTAGATTTAATTGTTTGATTTTACAGCCTGACTATTAAAAATGGAAAGAATGGAAAAAAAATGCACTGTGGTTTATTTTGACTTTATATATTTACTGTTAACAAAGGTTCAAAGTTATCCACCAGTTTTCTCTAAAAAGAAAAACAAATGTTGGTGACTAAGGCTTGCATGCCATCCAGTAGAAGTAATTCAAAACCACAGTAACTTCAGTTTCAGGAGAAGACGTCTTCATGACAGAGAGTAGCCTGGAAGACAAGAAGGGAGGAGGTTTATATTTTCACACTGACAATCGTTTTTGACTAAACAGTTAAGTTATCAAAGTGAAACCTCCGATGTCTTCCCTTTCCCACACAAGACGAATCACAGGTCAAGTCTCTCCTGGCACAGAGAGCCAAGCTGTGCGTAAATCTCCCTCAAAATGTGATAGTAATTAAATACAATGTCATACTTTTTTTTATCCATGTGAAAGTTATGGCTCAGCACTTCCCCTCCATATATTTTGCTTGCTGGGCTATTCTGTGCTGTCAGTGGCAGGGGGAATTAATGGTGTCTATATTATCAAAGCAGTAAAAGCCTTCAACGGTTAAGCTTAGTCAAGCAATGTTTGGCTTTTCTGATTAATGCCCGCCACTGTGACAGAATTCAAAGACCAACTTTCAGCAGTTTCTGATCCTGATAAATGAATCGGGGGAGGGAGATTAGGAGATCAACGTCAAGACGAGGTGAAGGCTCAGGAGCCAAAAGTTAATGATAAGACTTGTGGATGAAGTTGCAGGTTAATATCTCACTTGTTCCTGATGTATTCGGAAAGACGTTCGGCCTCGGCGGGGTCCTTCACACGCAGTTTCTCGTAGGAGGAGAAGGTCTCCACCATGCCGATGTAGCTGTTCAGAGGCATGGTCCTCTTCACTCTGAAGCACTCATTTCTGCACACAGCAACATTTTCACTGTTTTATTGGTGGAAATCTTGAGTGGCTGATATTAGAAGAGGCATTTTGCTAAACTGAGGTGATGCCCTCAAGCAAGACCCCCAACTGCTTAAGTTTAAGCTGTTCTATGACAGATAAATCCCAAATGTCACCGCTTATTGGAGTCTGACTTTAAGCTATAGCTATGAGAACTTTTTCTTTTGCCATTTAACAAGAATTCTTCACAAAGATAGGATCCTTGGGTATTTTCCTCAACTGGGTCGTCCTTCTTTTCCCTAAATTCTTAATTTCATTCATTCTTAAAAAGATGGCACTTGTATAAGATTGTTTTTGTTGTCTAAAACGACACACAGATATTGGCTTGCCTTTAAACCCCTCTGTTTCAACCTTACCCAGAATGACCATTTAAGTCTAAACCTCTCAACTCCCTTGAAGAACATAAATGTGGCTTTAGCTTTCAAGCACTATCCTCTTATGTTTACTGTGGCTCCATAGACTTTCCTAGACATGTTACCACAACTGGAATTAGCAAGCTAGCTATGCATTAAGCTAACATATACCTCAAATGTTTCATATGTAGTTTGCTGTAGCTCTGTGTTTTCCCATAAGATGTCTACCACTTATACAAAGACCGATGAAGTCTGAACAACTGTATCCTCTGTTAGCACTGAAGTTAGCATTGTAGTTAGCATCTTACCTTACTATATGGCCAAATGTGTCCCTACATTGCATCTTTTCAGCTGTTTTAATGCAAACATCATGAACTGTGTATTACCATGACCCCTGAGGAAGGTAAGGTAACCTCAGTTTTCCAGCACTGTGCTCTAACGTTTACTGTGGCTCCTCAGACTTTCCTAGACATGTTCCAACGACTGGAACTCATGAGCCAGCTATAAATTTTGTTTTACCTCAAATGTTTCAGATGTTGTTTGTTGTAGATCTATGTTTTCCCATCAGATGTCTACCTCTTATACAAAGACCGATGAAATCTGAACAACTGTATCCTCTGTTAGCACTGAAGTTAGCATTGCAGTCAGCATCTTACCTTAATATATGGCCAAATGCGTCCCTACACTGCATCTTTTCAGCTGTTTTTAGGTAAACATCATGAACTATGTTTGACCATGCCCCCTTAGGAAGGGAATGTAACCTCAGTTTTCCAGCACTGTGCTCTGATGTTTACTGTGGCTCCTCAGACTTTCCTAGACATGTTTCTACGACTGGAACTCGCTAGCCAGCTGTGAAATAAGTGCTAACATTTTATTAGCTAAAGTGTTGGGATAAATTTTGCTTGTCCTCAAATGTTTCATATGTAGTTTGCTGTAGCTCCATGTTTTCCCATCAGATGTCTACCTCTTGTACAAAGACCGATAAAATCTGAACAGCGGAATCCTCTGTTAGCACTGAAGTTAGCATTGCAGTTAGCATCTTACCTTACTATATGGCCAAATGTGTCCCTACATTGCATCTTTTCAGCTGTTTTTAGGTAAACATCATGAACTATGTTTGACCATGCCCCCTGAGGAAGGGAATGTGACCTCAGTTTTCCAGCTCTGTGCTCTGATGTTTACTGTGGCTGCACAGACAGTCCTAGACATGCTCCTTCTACAGAAACTTTCCTGAAAATCACTTCAACTAATGCTGAAGCAAACAGAGAGTGTAATATCATTTTCTTTTTATCAGATTAGTCATGATTAAGTTGAATTCTTATTTTATAACAGCACAACTGTTTAAATAGTTTCAGTTACAGCTTTGGAGGAAGATGGTGAGAAACACTTACATTTCTTTGTCCGGGTAAGAGCACAACTCAAACATATCTCGGTAGAGCTGTCTGGAGCTTGGTCCTAAGTGAGGATCTCGGAACTTAAGCAGGGCGGCATAAAACTAATCAAAGAAAGCAGAAAATACTTCAAAGTCAAGTTAAATATGTGTAGATATTTCTTCATCCCGAATGTCAAACCACTGGAGAGGGAACCTCTTTGCAGACATCGTTGAGAGCGTCGGTCACATCCCCGTACTCCAGCTCCATGTCCATGGTGTAGCTCAAGAGGGCCAAGCAGCCTCCAGGCCTCAGCACCCTGTCCGCCTCCAGGATGAACTTTGGGCGGTCAAACCAGTGAGCTGCTGTCATGGATGCCACGAGGTCAGCCTCACCAGGAGCAAATGGTAATTCTTCTGCTGGACACTGTCTGGTAAACAGTTTGAAAACAGAGAAATCTTGTTAATGCTCGTCAATCTTTTAAAACCTTAGCGATACTTCTTGAAGGTCTCAATGTAGGCTGTTCCACCACCCTCACTTGTAGGAAACATTTGGAGGGTTGCTGTTCTTCTGTGCCATCTCCAGCTGGGCCTGGCTGATGTCTGTCCCAACAACTTTGGTGAAATGTGGCGCCAACAGGACAGTCCCTTGACCCGAGCCACAGCCCACATCCAATGCTAAGTTGAGCTTGTTTGGCGACTAAAATCAAAATAAACACTTCCAGGTTACAACTGAACATGAAACACATTAAAACTTCATCACTGTATTTCCATTTAAAACTGAATTTTCATCCAGTATAACTTGATTTCTTGAGTCAATCTGAAAAAACTGAAGCCAAATGACAACTCAGGGCTCCAGGGTGCAGCCATTTTGGGCGCACATGCACCCAAAATCTGTGAGAGTGAACCTGACAATTTTTCTTGGGCGCACTGGTGCACCAAGGAAAAATGTTAGGTTCACTCTTACAAATTTAAGTTGACAAAAGTATCGAGGTAGTGGAAAAATCTACCCCTGCTTCCTCTCTCCTCTCAGTCATCATCCAGTCAGCTGTTAGCATGCAAATGAGCCCAGGTGGAGCCTGACTGTGGTGTCAGGTTTCAGCATGGAGCGGTAACTCTTAGGAAGCAGTGAAGCTCTGCCAAATTCAACTTGGTGACTGTCAGGTAATTAATAATTAACAACAATAAAAGGTAAAACAAAGAAACATTAACTATAACATCTGTACTTGTTCAGTCCCCTCTCCTGTTAAAGGGGGGGTTTCTCAGTCACACAGGCACAGAGTAACTAACTAGTTTGAAAACTGTTTTTTTATTATTTACCTTAGTTTCATTTTTGTAAATATTGACGACAGTGTGCGAAGTCTTCTTCTAGGTACAAATTTATTGGAGAATAAGACCATCCAGTTAAATGTTAGGTTGTTGGTTGTTAAAATCTGGTTAGTTATTTCATTTTTCAGTTCAGTACAGCACCTTACACATTAGCACGTTAGCCCCTACATATTAACGAACAAGTTTTAAAGTGCAGATGCCTTTGAGGTTGTTGTTTAGTTTTAAGAAAATATGTCCTCAGCTGTACTCGTACTCGGAAAGCCTGATTAGTCACAGCTTAAGGGATCGTGTACTAATGAAATGAACAACAAACATGTGAGCTGTACCCAAACAAGTTCTGCCAATGCAGCATATTATGAAATATCAAAGAACTGGCTGGAATTTAAACTAAATTGATATAAACCAGACACTTGGTTTTTATAACAGCACTGTGAAGTATTATTTTAACAGACATAAAGACCTTGTGAGCCCGTGCACCTGCACTGCATCCATGTCCTTGACTGAACTATTAACCTAACCATGGGTCTAACTCCAGTAAGATTGCGCAAGTTCTGTCTCTTACAACAACGATGTCACGAGCAACTCAAGTATGACAGAGGAGCTTTAATGCTAGGCTTTAACCCAGGGTCAAGGTCCAGAGATTATGAGCCTCAGTAAATGTGCAGAATCAAACGAAGCAACTGAGTATATTTTAAAAATCAAGAGCTAAAACAGACTCTCAGTGCAGCTTTAAACAACACAAGCTGATCTAAGTATGATGCATTAAAGACCCCATCATCAAAACACACAAGCAGGACCTTTAAATTCTAACCCCCCCTTCAAAGCTGCACACTCACCCTTTTCTCCATGAAGCTCATAATCCCGCTGATTAATTCATGGGGTGCTGCCCTGAACTGCAGGTAAGCCGCAGCGTGGTCTTTTCCCTCGAAGAGCTGCACAGGCATTTTCACGCTGCCAAAAGTGCCAAACTGACCGAATACTATGACTCGGCACTTTCAGCTCCGGCCTTTTTAAAAGCTCGGAGTTACACATTAACTGACAGAGGTGGCATATGACTGTCCACCCTTCTGCTGAAATAAATGTGTGCTGTAATATAATCCCTGTTTATTGCCAGGATAATGAACAAAGGGCTGTTCTGTATCGTTATCTCCCTGTTTTAATATCATTTATATGCTGATGATATCTTAATATGATGCTCAGGAGAATACACAGAGGTGAAATCTTATGTAGAGAGGCAAGAAGCAAAAGAAAATGCTCATTATTTGAGCTAAAATAATCCAGTAGTTGATATATTCCAGAGAAAACCTTTAGTATTTTTCCAGCTTTCTTGCCTGCACTTGCCTTCCTACACCAGCAGATGACAGTAATGGCACATATATGATTCTTCCTCTGTTCAGTCCGGAGCTTCATTTCTTTCACACACTGGTTTCTGCTCTGGAAGCACCAGTTCATTCCTTTATTTTGCATGTTCTAGCATATGGATGTTTTAGCCTCAGGCTACATGACTATATTAATATTTGGAGACAAGGACAGCGTGGATAAAAATATATGTCTGATTACAAATGATGCTGTGTGTTACATATTCAAAGCTTGTCAAATCACATTAATAATTTGACTTTTATTGAGACATAAATCTATAGTTGTGTATTATTTAAATGTCAAAGATCTATCAAGCATTTACAAACACATTTCAACATTATTTAAGTTGTGATTCCCAGAACAGCCTTCGAAAGATGTGGTCAATAACTGAAAAAGCTTCATTTCCTTGTAAGTCTTGTTCACTCATGGTTTTCAGTATCTTCCTGAACAAAAACATTTAATAAATACATTTCTGATTTTCTGTGAGCTTAAGTATTTGATACAGCTGAAACAAATAGTAAGAATTATGTGTATCCCTGGCATCATACTTTTAAGGATACAAGGAGTCCCTCAAGGCTCTGATCTTGGCCCTTTCTTTTTTTTTTACATATATATAGTGGGTTAATTCCAAATGTTTACAAATCTAATTGCTAAAAAGATGCCTGGTTGCTTTAAAATTATTAAGAAAAAGGTTGGTGAGATTGTCAGCCACTTTATTCCACAAAACCTAAATCCTAGAAGTTGGGAAATTGTGCAAAATCAGTAAATAAGAAGAGAATACAATCATTTCAAAATTCTTTCCGACTTATATTCAGTTGAACGCACTACAAAAGCAAGATGTTTAATACTGAAACTTCTTTGTTTGATATATAAATATTGTCTTATTTGAATTTGACAGACTGGTGGGGAAAGGCTGGGAAAGTTTAGGAATGCCCATTCCTTAATAACACAAGAGATCAGGTGAGTGTCACGACTAGGTATAAAAGGAGCATCCGTGAAAGGCTCAGTTGTTCACAAGCAAGGAGGTTCACCACTGTGTGAACAACTGTGAGCAAACAGTCCAACGGTTTAAGAGCATTCTTTAGCGTACAATTGCAAGGAACTTAGATTTTATCATCTACAGACAACAATATCAAAGAATCTGGAGACATCTCTGCATGTGAGGGGCAAGGCCAAAATAACACTGAATGCCTGTGACTTTCTATCCTTCAGGCAACACTGCATTAAAAATCATTCTATCAAGGATGTTATTACATGGGATCTACAAGTGAAGTTCAAACTCTACCATGCAAAGCCAAAGCCAAATAACAACACCCACAAACACCGCCTGAGCTCCTCTGAGATGGAATGAGGCAAAGTGGAAAAGTCTGCTGTGGTCTGAGCCCACATTTACAATTGTTTTTGGAAATCACAGACATCATGTTATCTAAGCTAAAGAGGAAAAGGACCATCCAGACTATTTATCCGAGCAAAGTTCATAAGCTGGGGGGATGGGTATGGTACTCTACTCGACTCTACCCAGCTGAGCGGCACTGCGACGATGTCATTTTGAGCAACAACAACTGTGGCTTTTTGTCACAAACCGAGTAAAAAAGGAAAGCAGAAGAAGGCTGCAGGTGGCAAGAAGAAATACCCCTGGAGAAGCACAGGAGAGTTTTGGAGGCTATACAACAGAATGAAGCCAAGGACGAGAGCAATCGAGCTGCAAAGAAAAGACGTATGAGGGTAAGCTAATGGTAGCTACCACTAGCATGCTAGGTCGTCGCGCTTATAACTCATCGATGACGACATTGTCTGACCAATCAGTAGCCGGCAGTCGGTGGCGTCATCTTTAAGTATCGACTCAGCTCGCATAGAACCAAAGTGGAGTAGGTACTAAAACTAGCTTGTTTTAGGAGGTACCAGGCTAGTGGAAATACGCTGCAAATCAAGTAGGGCCGAGTAGAGTAGGACCAAGGCGTGCTAGTGGAAAAGGGCCATTAGTGCCCATGGCATGGGTAACTTGCACATCTGTGAAGGCAGCATTAATGCTGAAAGGTACATACAGGAAAGCTACTTAGCAAGACAATATCAAGACACATTCTGAAGCGCTACAACAGCGTGGCTTCACAGTCAAAGTATAGGCGCAAATCTCAGGGGGACGCAGAGGACGTTTCCCCCCCTTCCACAAAGTTGTCCCCCCCCAAAATCCTGTTCAAATAAGATTTTTCTAATAGCACAGTAATGTGTTTTGATGGCGCAATACAAGCAATAGTACTTCAAAACACACTGTCAGACAATTTAACTGTTAAAGATTAAACCCCCCTCCCCTCGCAATGGTTTGGTCCAAACTGTTTCTCCTGGTGAGCCGTGTACACACAGAGGCAGACGGACACAGCGGTGGTGATCAGACGAAGTAAGTGTATTAAAAAACAGAATGGTTGATAAGTTGTTTATTACTCGCTTTGTTCAACAAGCACACCATCAAAAGCAAAATTTCATCTCCTGTGTTTGGAGTCTGCCGGCATGTTTTAAATTAACAGCACACAGCTAATAGGGTGTTTATTTTTTAGCTAAAACAAAATTTGCACTGTGTGTAGCACATCTTTTCATCTTAGTTTGTAATGAATCTGTGTTTCTTTCCTCCCTGCCTGATGCAACAGATTGTGACAGTCTATTTTAGTTCTGTTCCAGATTTATTTATTTGAAAAGAAAGTAGTTAAAAGACATTTGAGAAAGTATCAAAAGAACGGCAAAAATATAGCATTTATTTTAACCCTTTAACTCACAGCTCAACTGTTTTGCATAGGTCAATAAATTCAGGAAAATTTAATATGTCCAAAAATTTGTCATTGTTGCTGTCAGTGTTTAAAGTTGCTATGAGGAGAATCTATTTCCGGCGACGTAAAGACTCTGCTACCCATGAGCATACGCGACTGTCGTAAAGACGTCTTTTTTCAACAACTTACAGGATGCAAAGCAACGAGGTAATGTATCTCTTTCTAGTTACGTAGCGGTAGTTTTTGATGTGTGACAACAAGCAGTTTTTGGAAAACTTAGTATCGTAGTTTTGTAGCCGACTATATGTCACTACTTACAGCCTGGTGCTCTAAGACGTGTCTGAATAATATAAATTTGCTCTAGTTTTAATTGTCTTGTTCCTGAAGTTGAGTATTCAGGTCGGTCCAGCCCTGTCCAACCCGACCACGAAGCTAAGGAATAGCATTTATAGATAAGCTATTTTGATGCTAGAATAAATGACAAACAAAACGAAATAACTTTTCTTTGTTTAGGATTTAAAGGCTTTAAAAGCTAAAAGCTATAATAATTATTATCAACATTATTTTAAGTACTTAGCCATTTACTGATATAATTTATATATATATAAAACCTGTTTCTTTGTGTGTTTTCCAAACCCAGTCCCATCGATTTTAAAATATTTTTATTGATATTTAATTTGCAATTTCATTTCTGCCTTTTTTAATTGATTTGTGCATTTTTATGTCATCACGTAGTTAACATTTCAAACCTTTAAGTCCCACGCCAAAAAAATACCTGGCTGTTGGTTTGTTTGTAGTTTTGTCTGTTTCATGAAATGGTAACGGAATAAAACGATGATTTGATTAGTTCTGTTTTTTAAAAAATTAACTATAAATGTTTTTATCGATGACCTCTGCCAAACAGTTGGGCAGGTAGTTGAAGGGTTAATGTGTGTAATCTGAAATTTTACTGTTTATTGTCCCTCCAACACTGACGAGGAATTTTTCGCCACTGATTTAAAGAGTGTGTCTACCTTCTACCTGACAGTTATTTATTTCTGTCTTACTGAAAACCTAATTCAGTTTGTGACAGTCTACTTCCCTTACTTTAAGAATACCATTTATCTGGCCCTCGAAAACAGTTACAAAGATGATCATTTAACGTTTCCCATCTTCCTTAAAACTCAAATTCGTGCTGAAAGAAGCCACGCAGTCTTTGGAAGACTTCGGCCTGTATTTACCATCCAATCAACAATTATTGATCCATCCCATTTCCTCTGATCAATACCCACTGTCAGATATGCTTTGCAATTTGGCTTGTGTTAACAAAGAAGGGGATTGGGGGTGGGGGCGAGGAAGCCGCAGAAGCCCCAGCCCCTTAACCCCACCACGCCGCTATGTGCAGCCCTGCCTGATGCCGTCCAATCAATCAGCTTTGATCAAATCTGTCACCTCGACTCAACGCCGTCTCCTGCCTGTGTGAGAGCGTGATCAGCAGACTCGCGAGGGCACCGTCTTCACCACGGGCTCTGATTAAAGCCCCTCACACGCCCCGCGGACTGGCACACGAACATCCGCCATTAAAAACACAAAGTCAATGGACTCAGACAAGCCGCCTCATGTATTGCTTTAATATCTTCAGGCGTTCCAGACACAGCAGAAAAGAGCGAAGGGAACACTTCCATCGACTGTGACGGGCAGTGCTGCTAATGCTGCATGGGGGAATTCTCCTGGAAGGCAATCACGCAGGTAATCCACACGAGGAGGAGGAAGAGACTTGAAATAGTGTTTAAACTGTTTCTGTCAGGTGAGGGGAGAGAATCCTGATTCTACCCGCTGAATACAGAAAAGTCTGAGTATCCTCAGAATGCATCCACAACCTAAAATAGCAGCAGCAGCAGGCGTAAATACCTGTGCATCTTCTTTCTTCTGACAGCGGCAGCACAGAGACGTGAGGGGTAGGGGGATGGATAGACGGGTGTTGCAAATAAAATCCCACTTCCCCGCGGAAATCTCAGCAGGTAAAAGCAGATTGCAGCTGTTGGATGAAATCCATGAATTTGGAAAACAGTCTTGCTGCTGCATTGACAGCAGTGCATTTTGGAGGGAATTTGTCATGGATTTTGAACAGGTTTCACAGCCCCCTGGGTGCTTAAAGACACTTTTTCAATAAAGTAGCACGAAAAATCCACAAATGGGGAAAGGAAGGCATCAAATTGGAGCGCTGAGCCGGATTGGAGCGGTTGTTTTTGTATTCTGGGGCTGGAAACGCTGTGTAAGCTGAGACAATCTCTTAAAAATGTCTGAAAAAGAGAAAATACCTCACATTGAAAGCAGTTTCCGTTATCTTAAGGACCAGATAATATCATTACAGTTAGCTTGAGTGCTAAGCTAACCTCTCCAGTAATAAAACCATGTGGACACTACATTAAGACCCCACTCTTTCCTGATTTATGACAAACTCTTCACTCATGAGAATTCATGAATGAAGCCCCTTTAGTAAACTCCTGATCAAAATTGTCAGTAACACAAGTTACTAATCAGCCAATCACACGGCAGCAGCTCAATGCTTTAAGGCAGGAAGACATGGCCAGGACGGCCAGCATCAGATGTCTGATAAAGAGAAAATATCAAGTGGCATAGACGTGGGCAGAAATGTTGATTCTGTAGGTGCCAGAAGTCAAACTAGAAAGCACTCGAGGAGCGCAGACCCTCGCCAGCACCACAGTCCTCACCCATATTGTGATTTTCACCATAAATATTAGTCCTACCTTTATTTCATCTAAATATTTAGAATTCTTGACCATGAAAACGTACCATCAACATTTGGATTCATAATGACATCTATTTTAGTTCAGTAGTTATTCACTAAAATCACATTTTTCGTCATGGCGATTTTATGCTGATCCCGATCACTCCCAATATCTAAACGTTTGTTTCTTGTCCCAATCCGGACATTTCCTGAGAATTTCATCAAAATCAGTCCATAACTTCTTTCCCTTGCTTTCTGTAAGCATTAGAGTGCCTTCACAGATGTGCAAGTTACCCATGGAATGAGCATGGATACACCCTAACATCATCGCAGGTGACATGTTGGTCTGTTCAACCTTTAGGTCTGTCTCGGATGAGCAGGCCCAAAGGAATCAGCAGTTCTTCTGGTTGTTGTTGGTTTTGCATCTCATTAGTCTAAATTAAAAAATTGTATGACACATGAAATTTTATTAGTCTGAATTTAGTTAGAAAAATATGACTGTTTCACGAAGGCGATTCTTTTTTTTTTACTTCAAGGGTGATTTAAAGGGACAAATTGGCAAATTGTAAAAATATGGCAAAGACAGATGAAAAGTTTTAATGAAGTCTTCAAGGCTCAAACAGCACAAAAACAGTAACTCTGTATCTAAACACATATGCATATACAGTATGCACTGTATATATGTATGTTTCTTTAAGCACAAGCATATATGGTCTGCTTTGAGTCTATTAGCAACCAAAGGTGGAGCGAGAGGGAAAAACTAAACTCCTCTGTTTTTTACAACAGCTCTGTGCATTGTGCCAAACGGCGTTCGCAATCTCCACTCGGATATGAACATCTTAAATCCTTACCCATTAAAACTTCACCCGAGCCACTCTGTTTGCTCCGCAGTCGGTTGTAAAGAGCAAATATCGAGGAAATCTCAGCGACTCCGAGGCTGCGCTTTTTTTTTTCCCTTATAGCCGAGACGCTCGCTCTTCGAGATGCACTTGGAGGGCTAATCCCACTCTCCAAGGAGAGAGGTAGGTATTGGCTTTGATGATAGAAATGGATTAAACAGATTACATTAAAGGCCAGTCTAATTGAACCAATCTATCCTGATTCTGCCGCTGTAAGATAAATGATGAGAAGGCCAGATAGTATATATAGGTCGTGTGCTTGTGCGCCTGGCTCGGGTTTGTGTGTCATGTGGACATTTGCAGGCTTGGCTGGAAAGTGCAGCTGAAGCCCCTCTCCTCTTGTAGAGAGGGGGCTGCAGTATCAGAGACAGCTCTATTCTCAGACCTGTTTGATTCAAAACTGACATCTTAGGCTCTGAAACATTTAATTACAGAAACCAGAATCCTCAATATGCTGATGACACACAGATTTATGCTCCAACAACATCAGATTGTTTAAAACAAGTTTGATGATGTTTGCTTTGTTGTTGAAAGATGCTAATGCTACCATTTTGCTTTCCCCATTTTATCAACACCCGTTTGGTCTTTGAGATTAAATTTCCCCAATCATTCTTTTGGTTTCTTTGTTTTTCTTTTGTAGAATCCATATTTCCAATCTCTCGCACCAAAGCTCTATGATAAATAAACTTAAAGAGCAAATACAAACAATAAGCTACACAAGAAAAGGAAAGATGTGATTCTTCCATCTAAGCCAACTGTTTTGAAATTCAGTTTTCACAACTGAAAGGGATTTGAAATGACTAATTGTATACTTTGGTAAATGGTTGTGGGTGACATAAATCGCATAAATTAGCAGTTAATGGGCTGCAACATGTAAAACCACCAGAACCTTTCAAGTGCTGCTGATGAATGAGTTTAGTAAATGAATTTCATTCGTCTGAGTTGTTTTGTTAAGAGAAAAAAAACAGGCAAAAACAAAAAAATACAAAGGCGCTGGGTCGCCTAATGAATGCGTACAATTAATTCCAACACTTTTTAGTGCTCCAGTGGTCAAAATTAAGTTTCCAATGTGAAAATATGAAGCAAATGAAGACTGATCGAATATTAAGAGACTGAACAGATCTGTGATGGCCTGAAATGAAAAAGCAGCACAGAAGAAGTGGCCCCTGCACCCTCCACTAAATTCAACACCAGCAAACACAAAGAAAGACGAGCTGAGGGTCTTTCTTTAGCTTTCGGATAATTAGCCCTCAGTGTGTGTTCGTTTGTGTACCTGTCCTCCGAGGCGGGCTTGTATTGACGGTGTCCAGTTGAAGCGAGTGTGATGGGGTGACCTTTTCCTCCAACCTTGTTATCAACGTGAACTCGTTAAGCAGGACTGTTTAATTAGCGCTGGAGTGGCAATCAGGGCGGAGTCGCAGACCTCCGTGGCCATAGACACGGATCAATGGTCTTCAGGGAGCCTCGGCACTTGGCAACAGGGGACCTTTACGCATGTGTGCATGCAGACCGGTGACCTAAACATACACATGCATATAAATAGACACCATGGAAGAAATCAGATGTTCTTGGGCTCTTTGGTGAACTTTATGGACATTAGATGATTGGAAGTGTACAACTATGACTAAAAAACAACCGAGATGCACTTTTACATGACAAACTTTGTATTTTGTCAATTTTCTGGCAAGTTCAGATCCCTTTACCCACCATATACCACGCAACATCATACGCCACGCTGTCGGACTGTGTAGAAAAATGGCTGCCAAAGTTCCACATTAACCCTTTCCTGCATGAAAGAATAAGAATTTTAAATGTTAGTTTTTACTTTCAAATGAGATAAAAATCAAGGCCTGTTTTTTAGTATGTGTTTCGGCCTAGAGAGAGGCCTTCTCTTCTCTTCTCTGTCCCTCTTTCCTGGTTGTGCTTTCTGTGTTTCAGGTAGTGGGGGAGGTGTCTTCCTGAGACAACAATCTGGCACACCTGAGCAGGCTGGGCTCAGGAAGCTATAAAGCAGTCACAGACCTCACTCTCTTCTCCATGGCCTGCAGACTGGACTGTTTGTTTGTTTGTTTATTTGATCTGTAGACTGACACACCCAACACAGCATGCACACTGACAACCATGTTTATTAATTTCGTGGCAATTACTTTAAATACTTATTTCATTTAACATTTTGTTAAAACTTTGCAAATTATGTGTGGTCTCCCTTTTTGTCACACATTATTGAACCAGGCTGTGACAAAATGGGGGCTCGTCCGGGATTCGGACCTGGGACCCCTCTAGTTACAAGTGTCATGAAGGTTAAGTGAGATTATTACATTGTAAGTATAAAAAAAGAACAAATTTGATCCTGTTTAAAATTGTGAAACTCAAACTTGTAAATAGGGTTTGTTTGTTCAATATGTTTAAATCACCATTGAAGATTTGAGTTATGTTCTTATTGGTTCAGTCCAGGGTTGGAGTCCTGTCTTGTGGGAGGGGGTGTTATGGCCTAGAGAGAGGCCTCCTCACATTATTGAGTCCGGCTGTGACATATGTTATATTTTTCACGTGAGCAAACACCATGCATCAAGGGTATAAACAGCAATTTAATGGAACTTAGCATAGATCCACAAAAACATACTGTATCTTTGAAAAACATTTATTAGGAGTAAATAAAATCAAATGCAAAGTCTGAAGAAAATTTGATATTACTTTTTAATCCAACTGTTAACTTGTGATTTACACCAACATTTTTAATAATAACTACAAAATTAGGTTAAATTTGACAACAGGCATAATAAGCATAATATACTCTTTAGTGCATAATGTCTACTGGAGTGGACACAGAAAAAAATATACAAGAATAGTATTTTTAAATCTGTATTAAAGTGTTTCTAACATCTGAGAAAATATTTTTGGCAACCTGTCTGGCTTTTTGAGATTAGAAGGATTTCTTGGAGGGCACGGTGCATTTTCCCCTTATCGACCATTCTGGATATACAGTATGATGTAATATCTCAGTATGACAAAAAAAATGAAAGACTGTATTTTCATGAAACTTGGTACAATGTATTGAGTGTTCATCACCTGGTAGCAGCCAAAAGGTATAAACTATATTCCAAATTTCTGTCCCATGTTTGGACACAATGCATGAAAGAGATAAATAAATCTGTGCATCATCTGCATTTAAAGACTTTTTTTGCCCACAGTAGTTGAAGTAATGGTAGACTATCGCGACTTGACTTAAAGAGGCTCTCGGATGGAAGTGTGAGGAGCCTAATCCAAGTCCAGTTGCCTTTTTTATCAAGTCTAAAACCAGAAAAAGAACTTCCAAATGGTCTGTCTGTGTACTATTCGCACTGCGGCTTGATGTAATCCTCCCATTTTATGCCATATTGTGAAATTTTGGTAACGTTGAGCATTTGTTTTTCTGTTCTGGATCGATGTGCTTAGCTGGTTTAAGTGTCTTCCACTGGAAATAGACTTGTCATGTATTTCCAGGATAGTCATTCATGATATAAAATTGCATCATTTTAGTGTTATTTTTAAATAAATATGCAGAATTTTGCATGAAGCCCAGGATTTAACGGGTTAAACTCTTGAAAGTTATTGAGTTTTGCTGTTTTTGAGCTGAAGTTGTTCTGAAATTTTAATTTATGGTGATTTTGTAGTAGTTTTTAGTGCGTGTACGTTTCTGGCTCGAGGGTCATCAGAGGTAGTAAATTAGAGGGATGCACAATGGTTGAGTAAGATTGTATTTTGTTGTATTAAGAGACACTAAAAAGCTTATTCACAGCAGAAAAAAAGAAGATAGTCTTCACTACTTCTGGCCTAATATTGAATTTTTCTGGCAGCTTTTGAAAATTTCATGCCACTGAGGATCCCTTATCCCACCTCCCTCTCACCATAATAACAGGAAACACCACTGCGAGACTAATATCCCACCTTTATTAAAAATCGAGTGCAGTGGCAACCCTGATAAAACAGTCTCACCCCGGCTGACGCGCACACAGGATTCATTCTGGGCACGTGCATACCCACACACTCTCTAAAGAGAGTGCAAACACATGCGTGTTTAAACTTGCACACGGATACACAAACACTCGGGCGAAGAAACGAGAGTCGGGAGCCAACAGCCGCCGCACCTGGTGAGATCCAAGTGAAACTGAGAGGCGTAAAAAAAGAGCCGAACGCTCAGGTCTGTTGATCTATTTTTACCGCAGAGCAGGGGGCAGAGGAAGAGAGGGGGAGAGTGAGAAAGGAAGAAGAAGAGAGGGAGAGATTGGTGCATAATGCATGGCCCTGTGGAGCAGCAGAGGCTTTCACACCGCGCTCGCTCTCTGGGCTTCCAGGTGTCTGTGCTGTCTGTCAAACAGCGTCGAGCAGAGCCAGGTGCTCGCACACGCCGCTGTGGTTGATCCCTCTCAGGGAGCGGGACCACCAGCTTATCCAGCTGCACGCTCTCTAAAAACAGGATAAATTCATCTGTGAAGTGGAAGAGAATTCAGGGTTTGGAGGAGCAGTGGGCACAGATCCTGCTTAATTTAACACTTGTGAATGAGAGAGCAGAGGTGAGAGCAGCTGTGGAGGTTCGACATTTGCTCCTCCGATATTTAAAGGTTTTGCATTTGTCAATATTCATTTTTTGATTCAACCAGTAAGAGAATCTCTTCCTTAGATCTAGTGATCATTAAATGATGACTTTTATTACCAGTCTGAAACACACACTACATTACTCTGGTCCAATTTTGCTTATATAACACCATGTTTAACAGTGGATTCTGTGTTTACACTGTAATTTGCTAGCAGATTACCCCAAAATATTTGCTGTTCTAAAGTGAAATAAAGGCTATTCTATTTGATGCTTAACAACAGATTTATACAAAAACACTGTAAAACTGTCTTGAAAAAACTTTGGGCCAGATCTACAAAAAATAGATGGATCCTGCTAATAGCGCTATAGTATGGAATCTGCCCTGTTTTAGCGCCTTATCCTGAAAAGAATTTGCTCTAATCATATGCTGGTGCTAACACGACCACACAGTTTGGCAGCTGGGCGCAATTTGCACCTCTGATCACAAAATAAATGCAGAAAATAAAACTCAAATGAACAAAAAGTGGCCAAGGGGGCCAAAGAGGTTTTTAACAGACTGTGCCTCACAAAATATTCACGTTTACTGAACAATGGTGGAATGGCCGCAATGATGAACACAGAAGGCTGTATTACTGTCATCCTTGATGTCATGTAGTAGCGCAAGGATCCTGGCAACCACTATCTGCAAATGATTTTATTGTCACTTAAATCAAAAAGTGATACTCTTCTCCGATAAATCCTTTCTTGTGTGCCTGCCATGGTGCCTTCGCCTGGCTAAAATCACTACTGCCATGATTTCCGGAGAGTCCTGGCATGACAGCCCTGATATAGGCTCTGCTCCACAGTTACCACCAAGTCAGTGCAATTTGCAATCATTTTGAGCAAGACAGAGAGTGAGAGAGGGGGAAAGAGGAATTTTGCAGATTTAACATACACAGGTCTCACTGGCGTTAAATAGCACTGCTTTACTGCCTGTGGCGATTCGTGCTGGTCTTTGTGGATTAGGTGGTATTTGCAATGAGGCTCATTTGCATAGAAAGGGGGCAATTTTGTGCTGAATTTATAAATATTGTCTTATTTACATGCATGCTAATTGGACAGGCACAGCTAGGAGTGGCAGTGTAGTTTGTGTCAAGTTTGCGTGCATTTCACCCTTGGCGTATGAATTGTGGATTGCACACTGTTTTTGTTTACTATCGTTTGCACAGGTTTGGCGGTTGCAAAAGCAGTGCAAATTTTTTGAGGATCTTGCCCTCGTCTAGTCTTTCATTTCTTTAACTGCTGCCACTCTGAGTCATAAAGCTATATGCACTTCTCACACCATGACTGCAACCTGCTGACAAACTTACAAAGTGCTATATGCAAGCAGATAAAGCCCTATTCACTCTGGTGGGAGTTCAACTATTAAATCAACTTTTTAACTACTTTTCTTTTCTTAATGGTTTTTCAGCCGACCAAGCACAGGGACAACAAAAGATGGATTTCTGGTGTTTTGAGAAATTTGTTAACTAAACTCTTATAACAGAAAAAAAATATTCTTAAGTTGGTGGGTGTTTTTTTTTTTCGCTCTGACAGTCTGTTTTCTTTGCAGATTCTGTCTCCTCTACCTCCTCTCTAATCAAAAATCTGCATCCAGAGCTTGACATAAAGGTGGATTTGCCTCATTTGATTTGATTTCAGTGCTGGAAATAAAGCAATATGTGTACATCTAAGAGTGAGTGGATCTGGCTTGGGGGGAGGCCATCGGAGCATTCCTACAGGGGGGGTTGGGTTGCTGCCGGGCATCACAAGGAGGCAGACTAATGAAAGCTTGATGAGGATGCTTCTCTGAATCCAGCGGCATGATTAGGGTTTAATTACTGAGGGCTGCCTCGACATATTCCCTATAATTGCAAATACCTAAGCCCTTGGCTGCTCGTGGCATGAAACCCAAGAATCCATGGTTCACAACCCTTCGTAGGACAAGCCTCAATCACATTTCTGCATTTTCGATGCTCTGTGGGTGGACTGTAACATGTTTCTGAAGCTTTTCTTTAAGGAAGATTAGCTGCTCTGTAATCTGAGTGAGGAGTTCTTGTTATCACCGGGGTTAGCATAGAGTAAGATTTTGTGAGGAAGGCTTTAAACTTGTAGCTCTGCTTCCAAGTACGCTGGCATCCCCGCATTGCCAGATGTGACAATAACATCCCTATAAGGCTGCCAAACGCCTACAAGTCACCCACAGGCATTGGCAGCTCCCTCTGTGAAATCTTCTGTTGCACAACCACAAGAAAAAAGGGCCTTATGTTGCGCTGGTAAATGAATCACTACTCCCTCGCCTGAAGAATCCGTCTTTCTTCCATTACAGTCGCTGGGATTCAGCGCCGTCGCACCATTTGTACCGTCCTTCAATGGGGCGAGCGGCGGCTGAATCATTGTAGGGAAGACAAAGACGGCGGCTCTGAAATGTGCACAGGTGTTCTGGTGTTGAATGGCAGAGCGGAGACGGCGTACGATTCAAGGGCAAGAGGAGAAGCCTGGAGGAGGCAAACAATGCAACCGAATATTCAGTGGCTGTGATGTTCGCTATAAAATGTGAACATTTCCCTTGAAAAAGGTTAAAGAGAAAAATCTTGGAATGAGCTTCTGCTGGTGGTTATTTTCTCCCCAAGGTGGGTAAAGATGGTAAGATGAAGGACTAAGGGACTTCTGCGGCAGTGATTTACAGAAATCTAGGGATGAACATGACCCCCTGTCACCTTGATCTTTTCCAAACTAATCATGTCATCCTGGACTCAGAGTGGCGTTTGTGCACCGTTTTAGGAAAAATCCCTTTTGAGCTTGAAAACTGACACATCAAGTCCAAACGTAAAGTGTAATGGGGCACAAAGACCTTGACCTATGACCATTAAAATCAAGTTCACGAGTAAGGACCACACCACCAACAGGATGAATTTGACAATTAGTTATTGCGCGCAGTGGTTAACAAACAACATAGCAGGTACGTGGAGCGGATAACGGTTTGGGGAAACTTCATGGGGAATTCGCCGTAGCTCCCGGGCACGACAAACCCCCTCTTTAAGGCCCTGAGGAAAGAAGGAAGAAAGAAGTTTTAAATAAGGGGAGAGAGGGAGGGGTGTGTCGAGTGTGCAAAACAAAAGTGGGAAATGGTCGGTTAGAATTTATAGGAACACAGGAAGAGGCGCAGTTGAGGTGTGGTCCTGCTCCTGAAATTCTGCTTAAAGCTCCACTAAGTAGAAGAAATATGGGAGAATATGAGGCACCATGACATTTAACTCTGACTTTTGTGACTAAATCAGAGCGGACATGTATGAACATTTGGACGAAATTTCCAAAAAGGATTAACGAGACATGATGAAGATTACTGACCTTCGTAAACATAGTCCAAAATCAAATCACGTCATCCTTGAGTCAGAGTGGACATTCGTGCAAAATTCCTTAAAGGTTTCTTGAAATATTACATTTTTTTTTGGACTCAAATATCCAACATGTTAGTTGTTCACTCCTCCCTCAAGCCATTTTCTTGAGTTCTTGCACAACTAATACAGAACAAACACGGTCACCTTAAGACCGTGACTGTTAGCCTATGACTCCAAAACTCTTCATTTCATCCTAGAGTCAAACTTTAGATTTGTGTCAAGTCTGAGTAAAAATCCTCAAAGTGGTCTTGAGATGCTGGGTTCAGCATCAGAACGTGAGCCCCCAAATCCTAACAATTCCATCCTTGAATCAAACTTGTGATGCCAAATTTGAGGGCATTTTTTTAAAGCCCTATCTTGATTGTGTGTTTTCAAGATAGCGCTTTTTCCAATGATTGAGTCGGACTATTTTTTGTTATTTTGTCAGTACAGATTTTTGGTGCAGAGGACGGATTATGTGCCTTGGTGGATCGATCCAATCAGAGTGTTTCCTCTCAGGCTTGGGACCAGGTCTAAGGGGGTTTCTGTCATCCCCAAGTTAGCAACACTACAGCATTGCACCTGCCCACTCCTTTTTTTTGGACAAACAAACCCCTGGAGCTAGTGTTGTTTTACTCAAGACAGGTCTCGAGACCACATTTTGAAGGTCTTGGTCTTGTCTCTAGACCATTGTTACTCAGTCTTGTCTCAGTTTCGGACTGGCCGGACAATGTGAAAGCTGTAGAAACCGAACTTATCCTTTAAGGCTTCAACCGTTAACTAATGACTGCAAATTTAACGGGGCTGAACCTTGAGTCAAAGTGGACATTTCTGCCTAATTTCACTAAAATCCCTCAAACTGTTGTGGAACTGTTTGGCCTGATGACAGTGCACTGACAACCTACAATCAGCATCATAAAAATAAAGAGGATTGTGCACGTTACTGCCACTCATGCGTGACATAAACAGTATGTCCACAGATTAAGACGAGTATTTTGAGTAATAGCCAAAATCTAAATGCTATACATACAAGCTTAGAACAAATGCACTGTGATAACATCAGGGATGTTTTAATCCCATTATCCTACAAGATTTACATCGATGCTATCTCCTGATGCTAAATGAAGGGGAACAACGGAGGCGACATGGTGACGGAGTGCATGTAAGCGAGCATTCAGCAGTCGTGTTTATCAAGCAGGCTTTTCTATTATTCAGATTATTCTGCTTGGGATCCCCTGGTGTAATTAACAGGGAAACAAATCCACCTCTTTACACAGCGTGTCTGCACATCGATTCACCAGCTGTCAAGTGCTGCAGAAAGAGAGAGACGTGCTGCGAGCTGCTGGTGACGTCTGATTTACAGGCCTGAGTGTGTGGTCTGGAGCAGGTTTGATCCTCTTCTTTAACCTGTCCAGCCCCAGAGTATCCAATTTTAGGTACTCCAGCAAAATCATCCAATTAAACAGGGAATACAACGATATAAGACATGTTTACACACACCAAACGCCACGTCAACACCAAGCAAATGAATGATCAGATATCGAAATCTGTTTCTCTTTGATTCAAACTTGGGTTGCTTTGTAGGATTTCTTTGAATGGTTAAATAAATAGACTTGGGGTTGATTTTTTTCCCAAAAAACCCCAAAATATATACATATATTTACATTTTTTTATTTTTATATATTTTTGTAACAATCAAAAACTGCCACAGATAAGCAGAAGATAAAAACTGTTGTAATTGGGTGTAATGAACACCGAAAGTGACGTAAACGTGAAATATAAAGTTTGGTTTATCAGAAATTTCAAATGGAACGGAAATTTCAAAAATAAATGTATTTAATTCTAATTATTTATTACATTAATTTATTATAATTATTTAAAACAACTGTTTGCACTAAAAACTTAAGGACATCTGTCTGGTGTTGCGTTATTTAGGCTCTCTCTCTCTTGCTCTCTCTCTGAGACACACGCCTTTTTCCGGTCGGTTGCCATGACAACGTGACACTCACTGATCTACTGTTTGGACCTGAGTGAAAACAAACGCAAGCCCTACGAGCTGAAAAATCAAACGATGGATCATTTTCACATGTGGTGAAAGCATCTTAGCTCACAGAAGCTTTGAGCTCTGTGCTAACAGCTAGCAGCCATGCTACAGTGGCTGGCTGAGCCTTGTGGAGCCACGGCTCGGTTCTCGTTAACGGCAACGCGGTCGGCTCGGTGCAGACCTCTCGGTCAGCTGGTGAAGCAGCGGTCTGATGAGCATGACGCCCGTGACATGTCCCGTTATGCGCGACTATGCTCAACGAAGTTGTGACGTTGCCAGGTGATGAAAAAGACACCTGATCATGTGCTGATGGAGTGCGAAAAGTGAATTTAAAAATTAATAAACAATGCTTAGCCTGGCATTCCGCGTGTACCGTGGAACAAAATGTTATAATCACTCACTAACTTAGCTAACGTTACTATGCTCAAGCCGTGACTAGCAGAGACAACCATGCTAATTAGCGTGCTTGCAGCAGTAGGGCATTATAATTCATTATATTGTATTGTTGTTGTTGTTGTTGTTGTGAGTGTACAGCGGACTGTAGCCAGAAGCCATCAACTTACCTCCAGGCGTTGTGTAAGAGGGAAGTGGTAGCTGGCGCTCGCACTCGGTAAAGCCAGGTCAAACCAACCAATAGAAACCATTCTCTCATCCACCAGCGTAGGCCCCGCCCAGTAAGTGCAGTAGAATTTGCAAACAAAACTTTGGAGCTTGCAAGCAGAGGAGTGATTTATAAGCAAAATGGAAAGAAATATGTTCTCTGACTTTTTTTTTAAATGCAACCTGTTCTGTTTTGATCTCAACTTTTTTTTTTCAATTGCAACCTGTTGTATTTTGCTTACAAATCTCTTTTTTGGTTTGAAACCTATTCTTTTTGATTGAATAATAAATAAACAAAATTCTCTCCATATAATGGTGCCAACCTGCGCCAAGATTTGGGCCTGACCACTCTGTAGTAAAACCTCTCTAACTTTGCTCTGCGTCACTTTATCAGACTCAAACTTGGCAGAAGTAATGTTCATATATTTGCCCATTCATCCATAAAGTTCTAAAGCTGTCACTGCATCATTCCAAAGAGACATACACAATGAAAAGATGTTTCGCGAGAATTACATTTTCTAATTATTCTGACTTCTATCCTCAGTTACTCTGTCCCAGGAACACTTATACTGGTAATTCTACATCTGAACAAATCTCTCAATTGTTACTTTTATTATGGCACCAAAACTATTCAAATTGACCTTGTGGGGTAACACTTTACTTTAGAGGTCCGCAAATTTCATCGCACCTAGGTAATAATTAGACAAAGTTTTTTTTATTTCTTTGAAATTACCCCCGAAATTTAATGAGAATTTTGTGAAAATTAGCACATCACTTCTTTAAAATAACGTCCAAATTTATTGTCGTAAGTCAGAATTGGTAGGTTACTGTTTTTTTTCCAGTTTCTTTGAAATTTGCTCCAAATTGCAAGGTAAGAAGGCGATGATTAGCAAATATTTATTTGAAATTAAATCACAACCCACCACAAAATGCTTTTAGAACATTTCTGCTATTTCCAGAGAAGCAGGTGATAAATAGCTGCTTAGTTCTTGAATACAGAAGTTAGGTTCATTGTTTCCTGTGATAATTACCTTTAAAATGTAAATAATTCAATTTCCTAATAAGCAGTTGATAATAGCCTATTTGTTATTTAATTTCACCAAGTTCTTTAGTACCAGGTTTGTTGATTTGCATAATTGAGATCACATGCAAAATAGAGATGAATGATATACCTTTATGATCAGGCCTATAATCATAGGCTCACTACAAAACATTTTGTGGTGGGTTGTGATTTAATTTCAAATAAATTTGCTAATCGTCACTTAATTACCTTGCAATCTGGAGTAAATTTCAAAGAAACTGGAAAAAAACAGGAACCTACCAATTCTGACTCGCGACAATAAATTTGGACATTATTTTAAAGAAGTAGTGTGCTATGAAATTTCGGGGGTATTTTCAAAGAAATAAGAAAAAACTTTAATTATTACCTAAATGTGATAAAATTTGCGGACCTCTAAAGTGAAGTGTTACCCGTTGTGGTCGCGGAGATACACTCTTCTGTACGAGTGTGTCATTTTCAAACAGAGGGCAGTTTAAATTCAGAGCACATAAGATACTTGTGATGATGTCGACCTGGTTTGTTGTTGTTCCCTCTTTTATCTCCACTGTGAGCTTCACATTAAACATCTCAACGTGGTCTAGATGCCAGGATTTGACCACAGGTTTTATTGTTGGACCCAAAAGCTCAAACCAGCAGGCAGGAGGAAAAGTTGAACAGATTTATTTTGTAGACAAACAAAAAACCGTCATGAACAACCAAGCAACAACACCACTGAGTCCAAATCAGAATCCAAAAACCAGAGTTTATTGCACAGTCCAAGGTTCAGTACACAGTGGAGGTAATCAGGACAGGCTGGGTTCGATACACAAGGCGGGCCGTCAGGCAGGCAAGGTTCGATACATAAAAAAGCAGAGTAGCAGAGGTATCCAAAAAACAAGAGACAAGAAGGCAAGTTAAAAAAACAAAGGAGGTCAGCAACGAGACTGAGATAAAACAAGAACGCCTAGAAAGAGTACTGGAACTTAGGCCTCATCCACACGAAGACAAAACGCTTAACAGTTTCCAAAACGATCGTCATAAAGACGAAGGCGTTTCAGAAAATGTGCATGTCCACATGAATGCACTCGATACGCATCAAAACGCCGTAAAAACACATGCCAGACCTCTAGGGGTGCTGTAACAATATGACGGAAACAAGCGGAAACAGACGAAAAAGCAGTGGGCATGCGCAAACAGAGATTGTGATAAAGTGATCATAAAGTGCCGTAATGTGTCCTCGATAATTGTTTGTTCAACTCGGTGGTGATTGAGAAGAAGGAGATTTTGCTGCAACAGGGATAGTAGGGTCACTAGCTTCATTAGCACATATGCTACACCGTACGTCGCCATTGTTGTTGATGCTGTTGCCGCGTGTGGTGCATGCGTGTCAATGACGATATGAAACTATGACGTAAGCATATCTGAAAAGTTACGGAGAGCCAGTAAACACGGAGCTGCGTATACGGCGTTTCAAAATCTTTCCGCTTTGGAACCTGGTTTCAAAAATGATTGTTTACAGACCCCCAAAACGCCGTCTTCGTATGGATGATACGCAGATTCGGCAAAAAATGTATACGTTTAGACCTCGGTTTGGCTTCGTGTGGATGGGGCCTTAATCCGGCAACAAGACTGGGGAGACACAAGAGGTAATGAGAAACAGCTGGGGAGGAACAATCAGGGAGCAGGAGTGACATGCCGGAACAGGAAGTGAAGCCTATGAAGACAAGAAAGGAAATGTGAATTTCAAAATAAAACAGGTAGCACACAGACAAGACACAAAACACGAAAACAGACAGGGTAACTTGAAAAAACACAGGACCATAACAAAAACCAAAAGACTCCAAAACCAAACAAAAGACGTCAGCGGTGGCGGGGACTCGTGGAGCACACCTGAAAAGGGAGCAGAGAGAAAGGTAAGTTTACCAAAAGCACAAGTGGAACACAGAGAACGACTCTGCACAGGACAAAAGGCTAAAAGCTAGGCACAGGAGAACAGGAGGATGAGACCAGCACCAACCGAGGTTCAGAGCGCAATACTCCTGAGCTTGATTCTTCACAGGAGTCGTCTTAAGTAGGGAAGTTGATGAGATGATGGGAAGCAGGTGTGCAGGCCGGAGAGCAGAGAAACTCCACCAAAAGGGAGGGGGGGAGCAGACTGCTGAGGATTCATTGAATCCTTGCATTAGATGTTCATGCCTCTCACAAAATTTTTTTTAAAGGATAAATTCGTTTTCCACAGCTTTCACATTGTTTATAGAATGAAGTAGAACAATATACTCACCCAGAAGGCTTTCCTGACCCAAACAGTGCTTCGGGAGAAATTTAGATCCAAAATCGAGCAGCGGACATGTGTATAATGGTAGCACACAGGGCATGTATAACGCCACTCCTAAAACTGCATTAATCGACCAAAAACTCATTCGTTTCACCAATATTTCATCATGGTCCGCTCACGCTACTCCTCCACGACAGTCCGTGGAGTCACTGTCACTGGGGCCATGGCGATTAGCAGCAATGTACCGCTAACTCATGTGACTGTGGCAACATCTTCTTCTGTGGATTTGTGAAGCCCTAGTATGTAAGATTCCAGTTTTCTGCGCTCTAGTGCCCTCTGTGGACATTGAGTGTAACTGCACTGTCGTGAAACAGAGCGCTGCACACCAACCTGCATTTGTTGACATACAGAGGGAGGAGAAGTGAGCCGACAGGATGTCCAGAGAGACAAATAAACCATGTGGACTGTTAAGGTACAGTCTGATCGTGTTTATTTTCAACCTTGAACTGTGTCAGTTGTGAGCTAAGCATTTGCATGTGTAAACTTCGACTGTAGCTCATACGCTGCGCCGAATAAATAACACCCAGAGTTTATTTGGGACCCGGTGTTTATTTGGGATCGGTGATAAATTGGAACTTGGCTTTTATTTGGTATTTTATGGTGGACGTCTATTAGAGGTCTAGTCTAAAGTGCAATGTCTAAAAATAGACAGAATCTAGATAGTTGAAATTAGGTCTAAAAAATAACTAGACGTCTAATGTCCGTCTATTGATCAGTGGGTGCCTCCTTAAGGTCCAAACACTTTGGCTTTGCGCCTGATCACTGTAAAAAAAGAAAAACAATAATCAACACAAAGCCTCTAAAATTGGCATCGAACTGGGACTGCACCAGACTGCCTAAAATATTCCACCCCAGTGTGCGACCCCACTTTGGCGAATGCGTGCACTAACCTTTCTGAAAGTGACGATGGGTTCCTCTCTCAGCCGAGACACATTAGCACCATTTAGCTCCGCAGTGAACTCACATTTGGCCTCATTTCCATCACGCTGAGCGAAAATGACGATTGAAAAGCGCTCATGGGACATGCGACCTTTATTGAAAAATGACTCCATCGCCTTTCATTTCAAAACGCCGCACTGACGTAGTAGGTGTAGTTAGGTGGATAATATGGCGCCTGTCTGTAATTACAGATAAAAGAACATCACGTTGGACAGATAAATGCACGCTTCTTGATGAGGGTGCCCATTTCAATTAGGGAGCAGTAAATGAAACAAAAAACCTTCTGGGACTTTCTCACGGCCAGACCCAAGGAGAATTAATACACTGCGTAGGGCCATTTACCAAGGAGTAATTACTCCCTAATTAGCCATTAGTTATTCGATTACCCTTTTATCAGCTAGTCATGGTCAAAAGGCAGGAATAGCGGATAAGTCATCACCTTGCTTGGTAACAGATGTAATTAACAAGCCGTGGCTCCTCAGAGGGAAGCTACAAGAGTGCGCTCAGCCAAAGTGAAGGTATTCTGGCCCATTTCCTGAGTTTGATCAAAAGGAACGATAAATCAGAGGCTTTTTTAGGACCATCCAGAGGAGGTTTGCAAAAAGCAGAAAAAAGGAGGGCGTAAATTAATTCCTCTGCCCACTTAAACCCAGCGGGGATGCAAATTGGACTGAAAAATGCAGCACAGCTAAAGCAGCACATCCTTTCGAGGCCGCCTGGTCAGTGCGAATAAAGGAAAGGGTATGTTAATGCACTCGAGCGCTCATTGTTACCAAACTGAATGGGCCTGTGATTGAGACGCGATAAGAAATCAGGGAATATTCTGCAGGGAGATGAGTGATTAGGTGCATATTGTTGCCTCGTGGAAGCGCCATTAACAGATCAGCCAAGAACCATGAATACTCCATGCCAAACTGCTTCTACCATTTATTACACATAATTACATTCTTAAATAAAAACGATTCACCGAACAGTTCCTTGCATAGAGATATTACAATACCAATTTAAAAAAGGAATTATGAAACAAACCGGTAACAAAAATAAATCTTTCTCAGTTTTTATCCATAATAAAGAACATTATCGTACCCATACATCATAATATACAAATGATAAATTTCAAACACTTTGTACAGCCAAAGGAAAGGAGAAAGACAACGGAGGAAAAAAGGTGGAGGAGGGAGGGGAGCAGGGGAAGTGGGGGGGGGGGGGAGTCGGACAGTTGAAAGGGATCATATCTGAGAAAATGGAGGTGATGGAGAGGCGGGGGAGGTGTTTTTTTTTTTTTTGCAACGGTGAGGGAATGCTGGTAGAAAAGGGGGTGCGTTTGATTTGAAATTCAGACCTGGTGGAAACAGAGGTGGTGCCACACATAGTAATGCGTGTCTCCCCCTCCCTCCCTCCCCTAACCACCACTGCAGTCTGGATCTCTGACTCTCACAAGATGGCATGAAAAACGGCGAAAAAACACACAAGGAGAACGGAGTGTGGATTCGGGAGTACCTTCAAGTGTTCGTGTGCCTGTGCGTGGATGTGTGTTTGAGGAGTGTGTGTGGATGTTTGCATGTCTGTAAACGTGTTCAAACCTCAAATGAAGCCGGGACGTTGAATAAAACATAATCAAAATAGAACACAAAGTTCTGCAAATCATTTCTGACTAACGTTTAATAACACATTAACATTACAAAGACAGGATATTAAATGTTTGAGCTGTTTAACTTTAATTTTTTTGGCAAATAATCACTCATTTTGAGTTTGATGTCTGCAACATGTTCCAAAAACAGCCAGGACAGGGGCATGTTGACCACTGTGTTACATCACCTTTCCTTTTATAACGTACAGAAAGCGTTTGTGGACTGATGACTTTAATCGTTGTAGCTTTGTATGCGGAATTCTCGATTGGGGTCATATTTTTGCGCCTCATTCGAAGTCTGAAATCAGGCAGATCCATTTTCACAACTTACAGGGATTCTGACCCAATCAACATCCTCCAAATCAAGTGAGAGGACTGTAGAAGTGATTAGCATGGATGCTAGCAGCTTCAGCAGCAGTTCTGCCAGATCTGGACTACATTTCTTTATTAGCTGGTAAACAAACAATGGAAGCATTTTTCAACAGGAAAGACATTTTGACCCCACTTCTGGCATGTTTGATGAGTTTGTTCTACATTTCGGCTCACGTTTTGTTTTTTACACCGCAGCATTAGTGCCCACCTACCACATGATCTGATTGGAATAATGGTGGTCAGTGAAACAATTATCCAATCACCTGCTGAAAGGTTGTCACTTTCTATTGGCTGTTGCCCACATGGACTAGTGAGATATATTGAACTGTCCATCTGACATGTCAAGTTAGGTCAGTCTAGTACCTAGGGATGGGAATCGAAAGCCAATTCCAGTTGAGAATCGTTACCAGCTCGATCAAAGAATCAATATCGTGAGTCTTGATGCTGATCAATTCCTTCCACTGACAGGGTCCATAAGTGTCAGAATTGTGGCTTAATTCTTTACAAAAGGCGCCAACTGCACAACCTTAAGTGAGTGGAAACACCAGCAACGTGCAGAAGCAGTTATCTATGCTGTGACATGTGTTTGACATTGTTGCGACAGAAAATCTACAGGCCAACATTCGCCACATGGAATCAATAAGGGAATCGTTAAAGAATTGGATCGATTAGCAGGATTGTTTACAGCTTTATGCTGCATTCACACCGCACCGTACTTGTACTACCTCGGCGAATCACTCTCCATGCAAAGTCAATGTACAGCCGCGATGGGGTGGGGCTAACCCTCCCGCGATGCGACAGCCGCTTGTCACACTACCACATAGCTTGTAGCGCGATGTCAAAGTAAAAAAAATTGATCTCAAACGATGTTGTGCGTGGCTGTGCAGCAACAGCCAATCAGCGGTGTGTGCGTGTGTGACGGTGCCCGTGACAGACAGTTTTTCATCCAGACTACAGAAGAACAATTTATGTCCATGTGAGAAACATTAGTCAGTGAGGACATTAGTTCCGCCTAGACGGACCGCCGGAAACTCACAGATAATGCCGCTGCATCATCAGCTGCAGTGTTTTGTGTTTGATAAGTGAGTGAAAAGGATACATCTGGAATAATGTCCGCTTATACATCCTATTATATGATATATGATATGATCGCGGGGAATCTTGAGCGGACGTGACATCACTGAGCGACGGCCGATGGCAACGGTGACCAAAATGAGGTATTTATGGACACGTGACGATACGTCAGTGGGTGACACGATTTTGGTAGCTGGGTCGCTTGCGGTGTGAACGCAGCATTAGAATCAATAAATCTGATCAATTCCCATCCCTACAAGTACCCACACTCTTTTGCTAAGAAGCCGCGCGGTTGTAACGCGCAAAATGTGTCTAGGCATTGTCTTGCTGAAATAAGTAAAGACGTTGCTTGGATGGCAGCATATATTGCTCAAAACCTGAATGTACTCAAGTTACCCATGCCATAGGTAATAACACACTTCCATATCATTACAGATGCTGGCTTTTGAACTCAGATAAATAGCCTGGATGGCCTTTTTCCTCTATAGCCCACTATGGCCATGATTTTCAGGAAGTATTTAAAATCTGGACTCTTCAGACCACAACACAACTGTCCAATCGCAATATTTGCAAAACTATAGAGTTAAACATTAAGTATCTTGTCTTTCAACTTTATTCAATTGAATATAGGTCCAAAAGGATTTGCAAATCATTGTATTCTGCTTTCTTTTAGTTTTATTGAATGTCTCAGCTCCATTGGAACTGGGGTTTGGATTATGTATGCAGGAATGTGTACATTTGTGCTAAAAACAGCTACTATACAGACTTTGTGATCAGTGTTTCGTCACTCGGGGTCATTGTGATCGGTGTAGTGTACAAGCGGACAGAAAAAACATCAGATATGCAAGTGATTCTTCAAAAAATTCAGAGTGCAAATACAAACAGACGAAGAACACACAGGCACAGCAGAATTGACAATCATTCATTAAGATGACACAGAACTGAACCGCATCCTCAGAGACTACATGAAACAACCTTTCCAGAAAACACATTCACATTTGAAATCCCAGTTTTTGAGCTCACGGCGAAAAAGAAGTGTATGCGTGTTTACGTCGAGTCTGTATTCTGAACTGCCTCTCATTTGATTATTCAGGTCTTTGCTTCTTAAAGTCTCGACGAACGTGGAAAACATCATCACATCGGGGGTTTTCAAGTCCAAGTCCTTAAGCTGTTTGTGTTGGGTACAGAACATGAACAAAAAACTGCACATTCCCACACATTCACAAGCATTCATCTGGACAGGAGAGTGTCCTGTTAAATACTGACACACACGAGTAGAGCTGCCATAGATGATACAAATTTAACCCAGGGGTTAAACTGCTGTCCTCCATCTTATCTTCCACTTGAAGAGTCGGACTTGCAGGAAAACCAAAGCCTGCTTTTGACATTCTTGTCCTCATTGGATATTTTAGACAAAGATAGATGAAAAAAACAAATATGAAACGTTCGCCAGTTTGTTCGCCAGTATGCCTACCAGAAGACTGATTTCTAGTCGTACCAACATTGTAGCATTGCTAGTATTGGTGTCAATGCACCACAAAATTAATAGTTTGTTTAAGATGAAACCAGTAGTTAAAACATTAAATATCTTTGACATTATGTTGACCAGAAATATGACCCTCAGTTGTGCCAACAAGCTAAAACGGCTGGTAGCATTGGTGCCTTTGCTAGTGTCTACTGGTCCATCAAAAAAGCTAGCCATCAAAACTCCAACATCAAGAGGGACCTTGCATCTTTGGAGTTAAGACAGCAAGTGGTTGAGCTTTCACAGAAAATCTACAGCCTGCCTCTGACATTCTTGTCTGAACTGGATACTTAAGGTCAAGGTAGAGGCTTTAAAGGTTGTTGACTGTCTTTACAAGCAAAAACTTGCCGCTGGATTCCAAAACAAACAGTCCTGCTTGTTGTAAGTTAATCTGTAAGGGATTGAATCCGGATCAAAAAGTAAGATTAAAGCCTACTTCTGGCATCCTTGTCTCAACCAGATCTTGGCAGTTTGGTTCGCCAATGTCCTCTCAAGTAGTTTGACTTTGAAAGTGCAAAGATTATTTACCAGTAGTTTTCGCAGAGCAGAGAACAGAGCACAAATTTGACTCTCAGTGTTGCCAATAAGCATGAACATTTAGCATTGCCAGTGCTGGTGTCACAGTGCTCTAGCATCAGCTCAATGGTCCGTAAGAATGACCCGTCAAAACTTGCTTCCATTTGTTGCAACTAGTGTCCTGCTACTGAAAGCCAAGTCTCTAGAGTTCATTGTAAAAGGGGAATTGCTAGTCTGACTAAACACGATATGTTAAATAAAACGTGATCCTGAATGTTAGCTCATGATCAAGTCCTGCTGCCAAGCTGGGACAATTTCTGGATGTCTCTACAATATTTGACATCAGGCGAGACTTACAAAGGGACTTTCGTTAAGTTGGACTAAATATGTCTGGTTTGCATCCACTGAGGCTTGATCCGCAAACTGATGTCCTAGTTTATGTAAAACAAAATGAGCTGCTAGCACTGTGGTGCTGACGGCCGATGTTTAAATGTGTAATATTAAACGGACAATGGCTTGTTACAGAAAAAGTTTGATATTTATGCAGGGGGTGATCTACTTCCAGAGCTGCAGACAGATCATGACTCGATATGATTGAACTGAGCTGCATTCACACCCCAAATTGAAATGCGCCTCTGGTTTGCAGAGTGAAATCAATTTTGTGTCTCCCCTGTCAAAGAGCAGACTGCTGTGTGCCTCACTTTGCCTCAAAGAATTAAAAAAGCTGTTAAATAAAGAATAAATACCTCAACACTGTTGTTCCCAAATGACTCTGCAAGAGTCCTGACAGTTTACTTCAGTCCAAGCTGCCTTTTTTAGTTTGTGTGCGCAGGGTTTGAGTCATCAGCAGCCTTTTCTGATGGTGGGTTAAAGATACGAAACTCAGTGAATGCACCCGAGTGCAACAACTGCATTATGCTTCTCCTTCTGTCGGACAACGCCTGGATCATTAAGGACAAGGTTAATTCCAGTTTTCTAAGAGTGTAAATGTGTGTCACATGTGTGGGTTTCACTCTGCTGCAGTTTCACGAGCTGATAGGGCAGTTATCACTGCTGACTGAGCAGATCTGTTCCTCCTTGTACCCATTCCAGCCACCCACTGGAAATCTGCACTCATGACCTCGAGCTGGTCTAGAGGACCAGCAAAATGTCAAAAGCTACCAGCCGTGACTCGCTAGTTATTCCAAGTCCAACCATTCATTTCTAATGTGAAAAGAGACCACTGAATGAACACAAATAGTGTCTGCTGTGATCTTATCAACCACTCTTGAGTGTTTCATTGGCCTGCCAACATGAACAGACTAACAACAGATACATTCACATTGATTTGCTCTCAGAAGAGCCATCCAATTGATTGAATTTGTCTCATGTGTCTTCCTTCAAGTCCTTCCATGTCCAGCAGGGCAGAAATCTGCATTCAGACATTTATGATGGTCAGGAAGTCAGCAGGAATGTTCTTGGATGTGCATAGGGCCCGATTAGAAGAGGTGTTGAATGCTGCTTTCCTCTGTGATTAAGTCTGAGAGCTGCAAAAGTGGAAGAGATCTGCATGGTTGGTGTGAACAGGGCAAAGCCCCCCTCAACACAGTGGCTCGTTTGGTGCCAATCACTCTCAAAGGCCGGAGAGATCATTTCAGGCATCCACGACAGACACGTGTTTCTTTTTTTTTGGCTGCATCTATTCCAATGTGTTCTTCAAAATGGTCCTCTCATCATCTGTTTGGAACAAATAGGAGAATGTGTTCTTAGAAACGATATAGCCTTTATCATACATAGTGATCTTGTTTGCGCTTGGTGTGCTATCGCAGTCAGCTAGCTGCTTTAACTTGTGCATGTGGCCGCTCACGCTTACATGGCGTGTGAAAGCCAATGTTTGGTGAGTCCCTAATTGTCTCACAGTTCAAGACAACCGGCCGTTTTTACAAAAAGTTTGCGAAGAGTCAATTGTGCAACAGTTCCTGACGACAAATCCTTTGAGCAGGGATCCTGGGGAGGAGGAGCACTCTTGGAGTCATCTAGCATCTCTTCAGACAGTTACAGATGACGTTGTCGGAGATGGACAGTCTTTCCCGGGATATATTAGTTAGCCTCATCCAGCAGTGACCCTCACATAGAGCAGGCTGGTCCTCTGCATGACCTCAATCAGTCTTCACAGTGCATCAGTGCAACCCACTCCCATCTTCAACTCTTGGGGAAATCCAATCTAATGCTACGTTCGAACAAGTGCTCAAATGCAATCGAGCCAGGAGGATTTATAAATGGATCCAGTTGACAGTCCTGACAGAGGTCAGATGAGAAATGTTCAAATTATTATCCGTCCAATGTAAGATCATAAACCCTTTGATGAATTGGTAAGGCCATGGCAAGTTAGGGGAAGAGAGGGCCCTCTTTCTTGCTTCCTCTGGTGGATGATGCCCCTTTTCTCCTCGGCTTGTGATATGTTTAAAGAGGTGCTAATCTGGGACAAACAAAAAGCTGTCATGCTGAAGGTGCACTGAATCGCGGGGCCAGTTGGGCAATGGTGACATTTCTGGAGGCATTCCTCCGCGGCTGCGATGACAACTCCAACAAAGAGCTGCCGACAACAGGCGCGAGTACCACCATTCATGGGGTGACATCCTCATGAGATGAATACAAAGGGTGGAATGGAGCATCTGTATCTTTCATGCGTCAACAAGAGACATTTGCACGGTGGTGTCACTGTGGAATCATGGACCAGCTGGTATAGCACAGATTGACAGAGCCATTCTGGACCCATCTATGTTCCTGTCTGCAGTCGGCGCTCCGATGTGGACTCGCCGGAACAGAGCAGTCAAATCTGTTGCTTTTGAGTCCACCCCTCTGTTTCTCTCTCGGATCCGTGGTGGTGTTTTTCTGCAGATGATGCTCCTTCTTCTTCCACTCCGCCTCCATTCCCTTCCCCTCTCCTCCGCTCCCGCTGACCTCTCTCGAATCCCCTCAGATGTGCCTCTTCATGTGTAGCGCCAAGTGATCCGACCGCGAGAAACACCTGCAACCAAAGGCGGAGAGAAAACAGAGAGCAGCTTGTTAGCTTGTAACCAATGCAGGGGGGAAAGAGAAGTTTGTTTTGTCGATTGGGCTAAATGTTGCTGTTAGCTAGTGAGTGCTGAGCCACTAATGCACACGCAATTAGTATATGTGTAACTAATTCATAATCAGCATTTTCAGCAGCACTCCTAATGACTTCAGCTGCGCCATGAATAACTAGAGAGCCCACAGATGGATCTGTTGAAACAGAGAGGAGGGGAGGAGGGGGCTGGAATAAAAAAGGCAGCACACTGAAACATGTGCTGGAAAACGATAGCTAAATTAGATGAATCGAAGCCTCTCATCTGAAATCAGGCTTGCAGAAAAGCCAGGGCATAGCTGCGGAGCGAAAAATGAAATTACCCTGGAAGTACACTGGCCTATTTTTTTCAGCGAGGGTGTTAGAAAAGGTTGATTATTTCAACTTGATTGCCAAAAATTGACATAATGTATGATTTCAGCTGCTGTTGTTCCACACATGCCTCCATACAGATGCGGCTTTATGAGGAGACCTACTTTCCTCTTTCAACAGTGTTTCTAACACTAATACTACAGCTCGGCTCCCAAGAGGAGGGCTTTCTTTTTAGGTAATTGGGGAGCTGCTTGTTCTGGTGATTAGTGTGTAAGAAAATATTTGTGGAGGAGAGTTGTTTTGTGGTTTACTAAAGCGTTTCACTTTAAGTGCGTTTGGCAGGAGTGCAAAACAGAACAAATTGCTGCAATCTCTAAACAATCCTTTAGATTTTCTGATACCAAGACTGGAAATAAATTGAAAATGACGGCGAGTTTAACTTAAAAGTGCAGAGAATATCATGTCAAGGGAGGCCTATTGATTTGCCAAAACAAAAAGACACAGCACTTGTACCTAAACAGCCTAAGAAGCCATGTCTGGATGAGCATTTGAAAATCCATTGGCAAAGAAGCTTTTTAACACACATTTTTCATATTATAAATTTTGGCACTTAAAATGGAATTTCAGAATAAACCCAAGATGTCTGCCAGGGCTCTGCAACTTGCTGCAATATTTCTTCAATATCTAAAAAGTCTCAGCTGAGGAGAATCTGTTGAGAATAATTGAAGGAATGATTGATGCCGCCTCTTCATGATGGAAGACACTCCTTTTCAGGGTATGTGTTAAGTCCACAGCGACACAAAGTAAACATTTGAGCCCAAAAAGCTTAAGCCACATCTAGTTTGTAAGACTGGAATGCTCTTGTGGGTTTACACTAAGGTTGCTTTTGTACCTAAAGTTCAGCAGACTCTGCTCACTTTGGAGACTTTAATATGTTAAAAGAACCAGAGGCTTGTGTCTAAATTCAAGCCAAAATCATCTGCTTTTTGGCTAACTTGCCTTCTTGTTTAATTTGGCTTGGTTTCACACGCAGCACGACCTGAAATCTGGTGCACTTAAAAGTCAACCAAAAGCCTCTGTTTGATTTGAACAGAGCTTGCTTGTTCTACACCTTTTCTACATTTCTTGGGAGCTATCACACTGCCCCAAATCAAGCGAACTTTCCAAAAATAAAAAGAACCAGATGAAATGTGTTAGGTGTAGCAAAGCTACAATTGCATTAGGACATCTATCTGCTTAAGTGGAAACCTGTTATAACCTATTTAACTCAATGAAAACACATCTTTTGGTGGGTTGAGATGTCTAGGGTCAGCATGCGCCCCCTTCCTGTACACTTTGATGAACTAATTTTATGTAAGATATATATATATATATATATATATATATATATATATATATATATATATATATATATATATATATATATATATATTAGTTTTGGATCAACAATCACAGAACAAGTCAGCACATAATCCATCAAAGTACAAGACTAAAGGAGAGAGAGAGAGAGAAACCACCCGAGTCAGAAAATAGCAACAACAGACAAAAAAAGTAGAGAGTGTCAGGTGTAATACAATCTAAATCAGCTACATAACAAAGGGAACAACATTGAAAAGGAGAAAAAGAAAAAAAGGAAAAGGAGGGGCTAATTTGACTTATTGTGAAGACAAAGTGTGGGTTTCCCCTCTGCAGTAAACTTGAGAGATCATTGGGAAGATCATCTTAAAAGGATTTCCAAATGTTGTGAAAGATGTTGTCATTTCCCTTTAACCTAGAAAACTTTTTATATTTCTCTATACCATTGCCTGACTGAGGAGGCCTAATCCATTGAAACACAAGACATAGTCTTGCTTAAGGCAATTAACCTGACAAGCCAGATGGACAGCTCAATACATCTGCCACAGAAATATTTCACTAGTCCATCTGGGTAGGAGCCCTTTGAATTTGTTTTCAAGGGCAGAACGTTCAAGAAAAAACACCAGCTTGTGATTGGACAATCGTTTGGCTCGTCACATTCATCACAGACTAATTCACATCAAGCAGGGTTACCTCCTATAATGTAGCATAAATAGCGGCTAATGTAGCAGTTAATGGCTAACAACAGTTAACAACAGTTCATGGATGTTAGCCATAGCGGCTAACTTCGCCGCTAACAGCTAACAACAATTAATGACCATTAGCCGTTAGCTGCTAACTTCGCTGCTGACAGCTAACGGCCTTTTACCATCATCTTACACTAAATTGTACCACACAGGTGATTCATTTAACACCTATATGTGACATGAACCTCGTCAAGATTTCACCAAGTTTTACTAGGTTGCCATGAGGACAATTGGCTTATCGGCATGTCAATTCTCAACTTCCGGTTCTCTACTTCCGGTTGCCGTCACGTCCGCATTCTGCTGCTTCCGCCTCTCTTCCCTGATTGAGCCGTTAAGAATTCAGCCGAGTAAATTCGTTGGACTACGGAGGCTGGCAAGACAGATCTGCAGAATTCAGAATCAGGCAGGTCCGTCTGCTCTGCAAGGCTAAAAGGCAGTAACTTCCTCATTAATATAAACTGTGTGGTTGATAAAGTGGCTTTTTCTGTTAGATATATTATTTTTATTGACATTGTCTTACAGTTGAAAACAAAACCACACAATTACTTTTAAACTTTGTCTAAATTGTTGAAAGTCTGTATGAGTTTTAATGCCAAATAACCGGTTTTAATACATGTTAAAAAAAAATAAAGAAACATGTTGGATGTGAAAGTGCTCTTAGACACAAGGCAAAAAACTACACATTAGCAGTTGTTGCCCTTTTCCCACTCAGGAAGGACTAGCACCCGGACAATGCCTCTTACAGGTAAACATTTTATTCACATCAAACCAGGTACTAAGATTCATATGACGCTCCAGGTTATCATTATCCAAGTTTTTCAGGTAATCTGGTAAGAATTGTTGATTAAATATGAACCCTGATGCCTTTTTCAGTCCTGCAACTGTTGATTCTTTTTTTTTATGGCAGTCTCAAATTGGCTCTTTCCACTGAGACAGAGGGGACTGTCTAAGATGTCAACATGAATCAGTGTTTGGCCAAGAGGGGGAGTTACAGCGTGATGAGCCACCAGTCATCTGTCTCACTGTCACACCTGTGTGTGTGTCTGTGTGTGTTTAGTGTGAGTCCCCACAACAAACGCACAAAAGTAAAAAAATGTCCCCGTAAACAGGCGAGACCGTTTGTGTGTGTCCTCTAACAAACACGCATAAGTCAAAAACGGCCCACGAGACGGGAAAACGAGTATGTGTGTGTGTGCGCCCTCTCGGTGAGACAGATGGTAAAGTATGAGTCACGACTCGGGGGCACGACACCAGCTGGCACACCGTGGCTCTGCCTCCCCCCCTCCTCCCTCAATCTTCCACCCCGTCTTCTCCGTCTCCCCCGTTTCCCTCCCGTCCCCCTTCATCTCAGCAGGGTGTGTGTTTTTGTGTGTGTGATGGGCTGGAGGGTCCGGGCCCCTTGTGACACATGACAGAGGTGGGCCTGAATTAGGGATGTGCCTTCCGGGGGAGGGGGCTGGTGTTTTCTGGGGGGGGATGGATACTGTATTTACTGTCTGTCCAGCTGGGACCTGATTAAGTTGACACTGTCTCTGCGTCCTCACACACATTTATAGACTCACTCTCTCATGCATGGGTGACACACACACGCACACACTCGTGCATTAAGGCCGGGTACCCCAGGTGAGGAGGGGCGTCTTTCTGTTCCCTCATATTGAACGTATACATGATTTAAGAGGTCCTTTAAGAACTGACCTTTCTCTGACCGACTGTATTCTGTAATAATCAAGGGTTTTGAATGAAATGTCTTTTTTTGTGTGTTGAAGTTGTCTAAGTTAAACGTTAAATTGGACGTGTCTAGCTGTTTAAATGCAAAAAAACGGAGTGAAAGTAGACCTAAAAGAAAAGTAAAACTGAAAGATACGTACAATTAGAAGTGATGTCTTCACATGTGAACAATGCTTAACACAGTTTTTAGACCACCACCCATTGTGAGGTTTATGCCACAGCTGCCCTAAATTAACAGCCAGTGACACTAAAATCATTTTTTATGTTTCTGTAATATTTAAAAATCCAGTTTGTAGAAGCTCTTTAATGCTAAAACATATCGTTATCCATTAATTTGAAAAAAACAAACCTGAAAAATAATTAAGCACATTATTATATCTTGATTACGATGGCAAATTATAGTTATCTACATGTATTTCTGGACAGAAAAATTAGAGTTAGTGGTCAAAATGTTGTGCTCGGTTAATTTCTGGCTTCTCAGAGAAGCCCAGTGAGGCAGCTCTAATTTGGGCATAAAAGGTGAATTCAGTCTGAAATTTCTCATCAACATCCAAAATTTTTATCCAATTACAGAAACAAGTTTTTCAAAGGATCCTTAATTTTTGTGTTTCCTCATTTTATACATAAATGTGTGGACATAGAAACACATATTTACACATATAGGTTTTTCTATATATGCACACATATATAGAAATACATGTGTGTATATACACTGTATATCGAAGCTTGTATGTTACGTTAGTCCTGCTCAGTATTATTGGCACCCCTTCATCATTTTCATTACTTAACAATATCTTCAGAATAAATTGAAATGTACCAAATTTATGTCATCAGGATCTTTTAATTGAAGGTCCAAAATACTTTAAAAAAACAGTTTTACAAGTTACATGTTGCAATTTCAAAGAGGGAACTGAAAAAAAGCATGTGCAGCAATAATGGCACCCCTCTTCAGTATTTTGTTGCACACCCTTTGGCACTGATGACAGCCTCCAAATGTTTCCATCTATAAGCTTCTTGCACTTCTCAGCTGGTATTTTCTCCCACACTTCCAATGCAAACTGTTCAAGCTCTTGAACATTTGCAGGTTTCTTTTCCCCCAATGGCAGATTTCAGCCATACTAAAGATTTTCAATCAGATTGAGATCAGGACTCATTGCTGGCCATTTTAAAACAGGCCATTTTTTCCTTTTCAACCATTCCTGCATGCTTTTGGATGTGTGCTTTGGGTCTTTGTCTTGCTGGAGGGCCCACAATCTTCGACTCAAACCAAGTGTTCTTACACTGGGTCGGACATTTGGCTCTAAAATTTCTTGATAATTCTCTGATTTCATGATTCCTGCGATACAGTCAAGGCCTCCTGTACCCAATGCAGCAAAGCAGCCCCAAACCATTATGGAACCTCCACCATGTTTAATTGTTGGTAGGGTGTTCTTTCTATTGTAGGCTTCAAGTGGTTGCAATTAAAACTGCCTATTCTAAATATGACTGCATGATCATAGTTGCTAATGAAGTATAATTTACAAAACTTAATATGTGAACATTACTTCTGTGAAGTTTGAGTCTGATAAAGTGATGCAGAGCAAAGTTAGAGAGGTATGTAAAGAACTGTACTGACACATTGTGTACTAAAACTTCATGGATGCCAATAATGATGAGTAGGACTGTACATGGTTGCTTGAAAGTCATCCATTGCAGTCAGCTTCCTCATCTAATGTCCACAGCTTTGGTTTAGAGTTGGTCTAGCTGGTCTGGTTCGGAATCTTGATATGGAAAAACCTTCCTGTTCATACTGGTATAAAATGTTTCACTGCTTCAGTCAGAGCTGAAAAAAGTGGATCTGTGGGAGTAGACATTTTGATGTTGGTCCTTAGTGCTTGCTTAAAGCTATGGTCTACGATTTGGAAGCTTGGTACATCTTAATAACACCGTTTATAAGGCCATTATGGTCCTATGGTCCGATCTACGCAATATAAAGACCAAAAAGAATGAAAAAAATCCATTCAGTATATCCGCTGCAAAGCGGCATAATAGTTGACCAATCCGAATCGCAATTGGTTCGTGAGTCCATCCAATCCCCTGTCTCCCCTGCTCCCCACTACCTCCCTCATGTACCGGTGAGCAGCTAGCTGCACAGCTACTGAAGCGTCATGGAGCCGGAGAAGACCAGCACCGAAACCGCGAGGCCGCTTCTGGAATGGGTAGGCCCTATCAATAGATTTTAGCATAAGCTAGCCACTCATCGTTAGCATTGTAAACTGATCTGGTGAAGACACGCCGAGAAACGTAAATCCTCGCCCACAATCGGCTCTGCTCTGATCGGTTAACAGTGGCGATGCCAGACCCGCTTCGCCGCCGGTCCAATTAACCCTATCGGAGGGGGCGTGTTGTTAGGAGGTGACACGAGCTGGGGGGTGGGATCTTGGAACATGGAGGGAAGGGGTGAGTGAAAGGGGGGCAGGCTGCGTTTTTCAAATCTGTCTCAACAGCCAAACTGGTTTTCAGATCGTAGACCCTAGCTTTAATAGTAAGATCACTAAAAAGGGACTCGGAGAATCAGACCTTCACCAGCGCAACAGTCCTCACCCATATTGTGATTTTCACCATAAATATTAGTCCAACCTTTATTTCATCTAAATATTTTGATTCCTTGACCATGAAAACATACCATTAGCAATTGGATTCATAATGATATCTTATAGCTTTTCACAAAAATCACATTTTTCGTCATGGCGAATCTAATCAAAATCCAAAATCGAATCATTCGTCCCAATCCGGACCTTTCCTGTAAATTTCATTGACATCCCTCCGTAACTTTTTAAGTTATGTTGCTAACAGAGAAACAAACAAACCAACAAACCAACTAATAAAAAAAAACACCGGCAATAACATAACCTCCTGGCTTGGGTAATAAAGAAGATAAAAAAAAAGAGACTGGCTCACATCTGATGGAAGTTCTATATGGAATTATTCATCGTATTTCCACCCCATTGTTTATTTTGACCATTGCTCTGTTAAAACTGATAAACATGAATTAATCACTATTATTGAATTGAGGTACTTAGAGGACTTCCACGCCTTATATGAATCTTTAAATCCAGCTGTGTGAAAGCTCTGACATCCCTGCCATGAAAACGGTTGCGTTCCCCAGAAACATGTTTGCTTATGAGTTTAATTCAGCAGCAGTAACATCAAACAACCTTCAGCCGGATTGTTCAGAACTATAGATTTTTATAGTCTAATACCTTCAAAATAAGTCTCTCTCATCCAGAATTTCACCCGAGGCCCTTTTCCTTAAATACAATAGGAGCTCCTGCAGACAATATTGCTCTGAGATCCCTGAGGTGTCAGCGAGGGGCCGGATCACAGACAGAGGGTGTAATTAAAACAGGAGTAAAGATTTTTGTGTCCAGGTCCGGCTCCGTCTCTTCAGCGGGCGAGTGATGGTCGCAGTGTGTTTGATGATTTTATCATCAGGGCCGCATTTAGGAGAGCGAGGCCGATTAACATTTTTGCTGTGGTCCGTAATTAAAGAGGAGCCGGGCCGACTAATGAAGAGGAAGATGACATCAGATCCAGTCCTCAAAGTGACACCCATGCAAGAGAGGGAGCACTGAATCTGAGGGTAAACAGAAAAGGGAGGGTGATGCTTTTTATTTCTGAAAGCAGCAATTACAGGGTTAAAATGACCCCAAAACCATCATCCAAGCTTAGGAAATGTTCAATTTTTAAGTATGGTCCACGTGGCAACTGGTCCGTGGTTATTTTTGGTCTTCTCAAGGACACTGGGGTCTTGATGGCAGGGATCAGACCAGGATTCTCTGGGTTTACAGGGCAGGCTTTCAATCAGTGTGCTGGTTAATACGATTTCAGCATCCAAAACTGACCGACGCTGAGAAAGAGGACCAAGTTCTACGATGGATCTAAAGTTGAGAGAAATGTTGTGCTGGTGGAGTCTGATCGGATCCTTGCCCTGAAGCAACGGTGAGGAACCGGTCTTCTTGAGGTGTCGTCTTCCTTAAACATCTTCGCTTTTGACTTCATTTGTCTCAAAGAACTTGGTCCTAAGTTTTGAAAAGGTTCCAGAGCTGATGCTAAACAAAGCTGCCTCGCTGTGGACCAGGGGACCAGTTCCAGTGTTGGAGGGTTTTGGACTTTTCTTGGGCACTACCCACATGTTTATCTGAGTTGCTTGTTCCATGATTGCAGGATCCTTCCAGGTTGTATCTGGTTGTTAAGGTGACTAATCAGGTTTCCCAATGACAATAAACACAATAGGTTTTAATTAAAGCGGAGAAATAATAGACTGATATAATGATTAAACTTTTTTAAGTAAACATTAGAAGACGTCAGAAGGGTAACCAAACATTTGAAGCTCTTTAAGTGCTCTGCAGTTACTGTTTTACCATTCGTCCTGCCCTTTGTGACTTAATTCTGTTACTTTGGAGATCAATCAATAAAAATCCTAAACTAAAAAAAGCATGAACCCGTCCATGCATGAATTGCTTTTTTTTTTTTTTACTTTCAAACAAATTTAACAAATCTTTTTTTTTCAATGTTATATATTGAAGTCGTTTTACATCTGTCCACTTCACTGTGCATCAACATAGTGATTTTGTGGAACTGATAAAAATCCACAAACACGTCTTTAGTAAATATTTATTGAGAGTAAATTAAAGAAAAATCAAAATCTTAAGTATATATATTGATGCAGTTTAATCAAACGAGTCACTTGTGAATTACACATAATTAAAATAAAGAAAAAATTATGTAAAATCTAAATTCCAAATACCAAATTTGCCCCACGTCAGCTGATTTGGATTTTGGATGCATTTGCTCGATATGGTAAACAAAAAGTACAAAGATAATATTTATATAAAACCTGAGACAAAGGTTTGGGGGTTCACCAACCAATAGTTGGACATGGTACCAGGCTATTGTTAGCTGTTGTTAGCAAACCTTCCTTTTTGTATGAAGAATGTGATTATCACTATGGCAGCATTTTTGTAAATATAAGTTTAACAATACTATGTATACAGCTGATCTAGAGCGACACACCCCAGTCAGAAGTGCAAATAAATTGATTATTACAGGAGCTAAATAACTGTTCACACTGGGGGCATCCATCTTCGATTGTCAACTCGGGGGTGGCGAGTTCCCAGTAGGAAATTCAGACTTCGGGGAACGTTCCAGTTGCAGTTTCCTACTCGGAACCCAGAAATTCCTACTTCTGACTACAATTGGAACGCACCGAAGACGTGACTGAAGCCAAATGTGTGTTTGTTGTGGTAAATGCAGCTCAGACCTTCCTCAGAACTCTGCATTCCTTTACGACTTCTTTTTTTAACAACTTACAGGATGCAAAGCAACGAGGTAATGTATTTCTTTCTAGTTACGTAGCAGTAGTTTTTGATGTGTGCAACAAGCAATTTTTGGAAAACTTATCATCGTAGTTGTAGCCGGCTATATATCGCTACTTACAGCGATATATAGCTCTAAGACATGTAATATAAATAATAAAATAATATAAATTTGCTCTAGACCAGAAGGCTAAGGAATAGCATTTATAGATAACCTATTTTGATGCAATGAAATGAAAGCCATTATGCTTTACGGTCAAATGACATTTTGTATCTCTCTGTTCCCCGTGCTCGAACTGAAACAGGAAAGAAAGTTTTTAGTTACTCCGCCCCCTTTACTTGGAATGCCCTCCAATCTAAACTGAAACTGGCTGAATTTGTTTCTTTGGAAGTCTTCCGCTCTACCTTGAAAAACCGACAACATGAATCCATCAAACAGTGCCTGTGTTCTTAAATTGTTTCTTAAATAAGTCCTGCGTTTTATTGCTTGTATTTTACTGTCTGTTACTGTACTCTGTCTGTTTTGCCTACTGTGACATGTGCTGCTGCCTCTCTTGACCAGGTCACCCTTGTGAGAGAGGTCTTGACGGAAATGGGTCTTTTAATAATAATCGTAATAATAACTTAAATTTATATAGCGCGGGGTGCTGGTTTGGCGGAGTGGTTGGCAACCAGGCACCTGATGTACTTGTTTCTGCCGGTCCAGGTTCGGGTCCCGCCTGTGACCAGTTTGCGGAGTGTCTACCCCTGCTCTCTCACCCCCTTTCACAAGCATATCCACTGTCTCTCTCCTATCAATAAAGGCACAAAATGCCCAAAAATACATTAAAAAAAAAAAAAATTATATAGCGCCTTTCAAGGAACCCAAGGTTGCTTTCCACAGTAGAGGGGACAAACTAATAAGAATCAACAACAAGTTTGGACCTAAGCTAAACATTTAGCTTTAACCCGGTTAAATAAAGGTTAAATAAATAAAATAAATAAATAAATGTGAGTGGGCTGATCCATTAATATTCAGTATGAGGTTTAATGTGGGTATAAAGCTCTGGATTCCCATTGAAACACAGCGCAGGTTGGGTCTGCACATGAGCTCACATTAGTAATCCTGCCAGCACACTTCCCATCTGGGTCAGTACCAAACATGCTGGAGTGTGTTACCGGCATCTTGTCGCGCCGCTTTACTAAACCAAACTGTGTACAAAACACAATGGGAGGAGCACGAGGGGCCCCGCTGTGCTCGTGGAAGTACTTCAAATAACCCCTCTGAAAGTGGAAGAAAACATATAAGGGGAGGGGGAGGGAGACAGGGGGCTGAGATGTGTTTTGACAGACCTGTCACAGTGGTTGCACTTAAAAGGCTTGGCGCCGGTGTGTTTGCGGTAGTGCCTCGTCAGCTCGTCGCTCCGGGCGAATCGCCACTCGCAGCCCTCCCACGAGCACTTGTACGGCTTCTCACCTGGAAGAGAAAAAACACACATGAGCACCTGTTTTCATCGCTCATCCTCCAATCACTGTCTGTGTGGATGCAGGAAAACCGCTGGAGCTAACATCCAAATATTTTCAGCCTTGCGCTGGAATCTCAGCTCCAGCCTTCAGAGTTGTGATTTTTTTTTTTAGAGGGAATGTAAAGTTTAACACTGATGGAGCTCCCACTGGTCTGAGATCCTGCTGACCGTGCAGAAGAAGCGAGGAGAAGTGGAGCGAGTGGTGAAGTGTAGAGCAGCAGGACGAGGGGGTAGGAGGGATTAGAGGGAAGGTGGATGAGACCAGGAGAAGGGGGGAAAGTGGAGAAGTGCTGCAGAAGTGGATTAAGGAAGGAGAGGTGGTGGAAGGTGGAGGGGGGGTGGTGATAATTAGACCAGTCGCACGCCGTAATGGCAGCTGTGCCCGTTTTCACGTCACCTGCAGCCGTCACATCCCATCTGGACCCAGACAGTCGCGCTGACCAGCTCTGCATGAGCGCCTTCGCCACAAAAACGAGCTTAATTTGTTGAATGTGATTATCAAAAAGAAAAAGAGGGCAAAATCAATGGATTGACTCCTTTGTGGAGATTGAGGAGAGTCTTGTGGCTTTATCTGTACCAGCTGGTGTCAAAATTCGCCAATTGTTTGAAGATTTGGTCACAGAGCAGAAGGTGAAAAATCAATAATGCATACAGTACTTTTGTGTCCCAATTAAAGGTACATTTCTGTCTTTTTTCGAGTGTTAAATGACACTTTAAAAGGCCTGGAAATGTGACAAAGCCCACTTGGAGAAGAAGAAAACAAAAGTGCTCTGAGAGTACAAACCCCCACCAAAGGGCGAGTTACTGGGAAAAATGTAGAAAACTGCCCAATCACTGTTTCCTTTAAAGAATCCTGGATCCAAATCCCGATTCAGATCACCACCATCAGAAAATGTCACTGAATCTTTTAAGAGCTTACTGAGTAATTAGTAAAAGTTTTGAAAACTTCCCTTTCCCGCAATGTTAACATATTCCAATAAAAAATCCTGGATCACCACTAAAATGTAATCCCTTCCTCTATGTGCCATAACAAACATTCCCTGAACGTCATCAAAACCCATTAAGAATTTTTCAAGTTAGCAAAAATGTGGAAAAGTGTCCCATCAATCAATGTTAAAGGTGTAGTCAGCGATCTTCTAATCTTCTAATCTAATGCACCATTTGTCAAATTCACTGTATTTCTCCTCTCCATCCACAAGACGTTACCACTGACAGCATGTTGAAAAAAAAGTCCAGTTTCAATACACAGCCTTGGCTCTGAATTTCAGCAGGTACATACTGTGGCTGTGCGCAGTTAGCATAAGAGAGAGATACAATAGGTGCAGTAGCAATGGCTGAAAAACAGCCCAAAAGAAAAAGGTCAGAGGAGTGAAAAGTGAAAAAGAAGGGCTATGACCATGAAAGAGCGAAGACCCAGGTCAACATTGGTGTTGCTTTCCGACGGTGGAGGGAACTCCACAAAATGAAAGAACTGAAAACGGACGCGGATGTTGCCGTCTTTCTGCTAAGCAACATTAGCTTTGTGGTTCTTCACATAACAGTAACAGCCGTCAGACATTCATCTTATTGTCTAATCTGCCAGAATGTACTGTTGTCTTGATGTTATCAATAATGTCAATCGAGTTGTCTGACGAGTCGGGGTTACCTTAGCTACGTTGGTCAGCTACGCAGTTTCTACAGCTGTTTCCATGACGATGCACATCCATCAGCTTTCGGGGGTGTAGCCAGGGGTGAGGTATGAAGGAAGAAGTGGGTCTAAATTAGTTTATAAACAACCTCTCCACTCATTTTCTCCCACATCGCTGACTACACCTTTAAGAAATCCTTAAAAAACATTCCTTGACCTGCATCGATGTAGCAAATTTTCTCTTGTACCGTGACTGACATTCTCTGAAAATGTCATCAAATTCTATCGAGAACTTCTTGAGCTACTTTAAAAAATGTTAAAATTGCAATCTTAAGAAATTTGTTCCACCTTATTTATTGGGTTTTGCAGGGATATACATTTGTATATCAACATTTGCAAAGAAAACAACGTGGTCACAAGTATTGCCGCATAATCGAACAACTTATAAACAACACAAACAGCCACAAGATAAAATGTTAAGGAATCTTTACGCAAGTTCTGGATCTACATCTGGATTCACATCACCACCAAAACTGGATGACTTCTTTCTTGTACAGTGACCAACAGTCCCTGAAAATGTTATTAAAATCCATCCATGACTTTCGGAGTTAGCCTGTTCACAAACTAACAAACAAACTACCAATACCATCAAAAACATTCCCTCCCAACAACGATCCAACACCTGACTCACAAAGTCCTGTCCCTTGACCATGGCGGCGAGTCGCCATGTCCCACTGCACTCCATTAACAGGAGTCACGAGCGGCTGTTTGAGGCTCGACGTGGGAAGCAGAGGTGCGTGAGGCGGCATCCGTGACGAGGTGATAAATGAAGAAGTGAGAAGAGATGACCTCCAGTGTGTAGGCACGCAAAGGCTCAAGAACAGCACTACTGAATACTAATTAGTGACACGAATGTTACGGTGATTGCGTCTGACAGTTTTACCCTTAAACTGTTGTATCCTCGTGTGACAATGAATCATTACAGTTTAAATTTACTTCATGACGGATGAGGTTTGGGTAGTTTCAGTTCAGAGCTCCAGCAATTAGCCTTTACCCTTCTACCAAAGCACGCACCCCTCCCTCTCCCTTTAACATTACAGTCCAACATTGATGTTAGTTGCAATAAAAAGCCTCAGATTATGTTTTAGATGATAAAATACAAGCAGAATAAATTACATTCCCATTAATATCCCATACACTTCCTTACATCCATATACCCTATGACCATCTACTAACGAATTACTGAACATGTTTAGTATCATATATATAATTCAGTCCTGAAATCTTTAACAGGATGTAGAAGAAGATCAATCTTCAGCCAAGTTGTATAAGCAAAAGCAAAATTAAAGTTAAAGTCTGGAGCAAAGATCCAGGAATTAGTCTGATAACATTGCTGCCATCAACAAAAAAATAACATGTTTCTACTTAAAAGAATTGTGAAAGCTTTTTTGGAAACATTAAACTACACAAATGCCAACATATGACAAATGTATAGTTCAGAGATGATGATATTTACAAAAAGGATTGTTTCAGAACTAGTATCCCATTTTAATCGATTAATGTATGCACGTTTTTCATGTGTTTAACTGTTTAATTTAACTATAAAATAGATTAATTTACCCTAAAATATCCAATGAAAATGGGGGGAGGATGAACTTTTTAGGTAATATTTCTAAAAGAAAACACAAAAACAGGTTCAAATTCCGAGTAAAGATCCAGGAATTAGCCCCACCCTAGTCTTCTCAAGAAACTGCCCTTTCCAAATTTCCCTTTGAACTATTTTTTTTGTGTACATCAGTAATACATGCAATGATGCAAATAGTAATAGCGCAATAATAACAGACTTCAATAAATATGTTCAGGAAAGCTAACAAAAATTTTTGGTAATTACAGTTTCAGGTCCAGGATCTAGATCAACCATAAATGCAAATTTCATTCAGTCTTGAACCTTACCATTAGAGTTATTAATAAAGCTGTGGAATGATAAAAGAACATTCGGTCATGAAGTGTGTTAAATGAATAGTTTATGGGGAAATCATATTAGCAGCATAAATTAGAACTTACATGGGCCTTCCAGGAATTAGTCAGTTCTGTCCATCCCATTTTAAATCAGCAAGATGTCACAACAACATGTAAAAGATGCTCTAATTTAAGAAACTTTGGCGTCGGAGGGGAGGCGGGTCTGTGCCCCCTTGGGTCCTGGGGCTGTCCCTGGGCCTGGTGGTTTGGGGACCATGTGGGGGGTCTCGGGTACCTTAGTGGCCCGGGGGGCACCCGAGACCCCCGTGGCCGTGTTTTCCTGCGTTTTCCATGTGTATACAGATACTCAAGCTCCTGTCGAGACTAACTAAGAGACATGATAGATCCCGTCAGAACATGCTGAGTCGGGTACTCTTGCACATCTACTCACATCCTGTGATGCATACCACTCCATCTCTTATCTATGTAGGCCTTCACTCCCCCTACTATCAAGACCCCACATTTTTGGTGTCCATACTTCCTGTATGGACTTAAATTAGCACAGCACTTGAATTGCTATCTCAAATCAATAACAGTAGACGTTTGTCCTCCCTTCCGTTTGTCTTGTCTCGTCCTGTCTGTCACTATTTCCCCTTCTTTCACACTATAGTGTGGTACAGTCCCTCCCCTTCAGCTCACATCAGGGGTTAAAAAAAGTTTAAAATTATGGAGTAGCCTACAGTGAGGGCTGGTGATGGTCACAATAGCAGTTAATCATATTCACATCTCTGACTGCTCGAAAAAAAATGCATTGGTCTTTTCAACGCTGTCATCTGACACAGTGCTCAGCAGAAAAGATAATGCAAGGGAAAAAAAAAAAGTGTTGGTTTGATCATCCACAAAATGCCCCCCTCCCCAGTTTCTCAGAATTCTTGTGTTGAGTTTGTTTGATTATGTAATATGCATGATAAAGAAAACGTTGCAGTAAGTAGTTCTGAATTCAAATATATAAATTAGGGTAAGGATGACAGTACGTTTAGCATATTACCATAAATTGAAAGTACAGATTAAGCAGTCTTACAGTTGACCATCTCTGGAGTTATAGTTCTACACATACACATGACATTGATGTTTTCATTTCTACTGCCATATATGTTACACACATGCGTATGTAAGGATGAAGGCAACGTGGTTTTTCTTGGTCAGCCTTGTACTGAACCGGCCATGATAAACTACTCTGTCAAATCTCCAGTCTTGTCTCTCGGCATTTTTCCACCCATTGACGAACATCTTGACAACAATTAGTCACATCCCCATCTCCTCTTCTCCTTAAGTATTCTAGCTGCAAAATACTTTCATCTGATCAGAAGTGAACTGATGGATGAAACTCATCCCAGGCTGAAGAATACGTGGAAGGTAAGGCTTCAGCACTTAAGGGTTTAAAACCCAGGAATTAGCCTGATCCCTTCCTCTCCACCCAGGCATTGTGGAAACTTCATCCTGCTTTACTTTCCAGAAACACCAGGAGCAGCAGGTCTGGGCCATCCCGGTCTGGCCAATGAAACTCCCTGGAGGCGAGGATGCCTGAGTGTGTTGCCTGGCAACCTGAGCGAGGGGGCGGAGTGAATGCGTGTGTGTGTGTGTGTGTGTGTGTGTGTGAGTGAGGGAGAGATGGGTTAAAACATGAGGAGGCAGTAGTCAGTGCAGCTGGCTGGATCTGGCAACGGCACGCCGCCACGCCACCGGCCAATTACCGAGCACGCTGGCGGAGTACGGAGGCAGTTGCCTAGCGACGGTAACCGTAGAGCTGTGCGGGGCAGGAGTAGGGGGGGGTGCAGGAAAGAGAGAGAGAGAGAAGTGAGGGAGGGAGGGGGGAGAGGGGCACTAAGAGACCAGAGCCTGAAGCAGTACATAACCACTCAGCTACCGACTCCTCCAACGATACGCTACCCCCCCACCCCCGTCGCCTAGCAACAAGCCCCCCCCCTCAACTTCCTCCTCCACTCTCGTCTCCCTTAAGATGCCCCTCATATGAACAGGCAAGTAGAGCAGGTGCATATTTGCCTTGTGAAGCGTTCACACATGATTGAACGAGTAATGCAACCTTTAAAAACAACGCTGGGATGATCGATGGGCGGAGGACGAAACAGGGACCACATCAGCCATGTCATCCAGCCAAAGGAGACTCAGGACCCTCAAGACCCCTCAGATTAGACCAAATAAAGTTATTATGTGAGAAACTGGAAAGAAACAACCCCCAAAACAAAGTAAATGTGAACGTTTTTCGGCTCTTAACTAGTGTTGTGTTACTCAAGACTGGTCTCGAGACCACATTTAGAAGGTCTTGTCTTGTCTCGGACTCAAGAGCATTTTTACTCGGTCTTGTCTCGGTCTTGGACTGGCCAGACTCGGTATTTTCCATCAAGACCAGCACTGATCTGGTGGTATTTAAAATTGATTTTGATGGTCTCAGTCTTGGTCTCAACTTCCAAAAGTCTTGATCTTGTCTTGGTCTCGGTGCATTTTGGTCTTGGGCAAGTCTTGGTCTCGGATTGTGTGGTCTTGAGCACAACAGTACCTGTCAGGGTACAAACTCAGTGACCACAACTTATGGCCCCTTTCCATTAGCCCTACTCAACTCTACTCGCCTTGTGCTGCTTTTCCATTAGCCCCAGTGGCCTGCCCAATGGGGTGCAGTGTCGCTGTAAACAGAGTGTGACTCTGCGGTGACGTCATTTTGAGCGCAACACAACAATCTGTGGCTTTTTGTCACAAACCGAGTAAAAAAGGAAAGCAGAAGAAGGCTGCAGGTGGCCAGAAGAAATGCACCTTGAGAAGCACAGGAGAGTTTTGGAAGCTATACAACAGAATGAAGCCGAGGACGAGAGCAATCCAGCTGCAAAGAAAAGACGTATGAGGGTAAGCTAACGGTAGATACCGCTAGCATGTTAGGTCGTTGCGCTCATGACTCATCGTTGATGACATTGTCTGACCAATCAGTAGCCGGCAGTCGGTGATGTCATCTTTTAGGATCAACTCCGCTTGCTTGGAACCAGAGCGAAGTAGGTACTAAAACTAGCTTGTTTTAGGAGGCACCAGGCTAGTGGAAACACGCTGCAAAACGAGTAGGGCCAAGGCGCGCTAGTGGAAAAGGGCCATAAGATATAGAGACTGGTCGTGATCCTGATCTGGATATTGATCCAGAATTTAATGGTTGATTAGTCAACATTTCAGGAAGGACAGTTTTTCACCTTTTCACTAATAAAGAAAAAAGACCAAAACAGACAACTTCTACTGTAACTGCTGAAGTTTCATGTAATGTTGGACATGAGGTGATTAGATTTTTGTTTTGATCTAAATTCAGATGCAGCATTGGGAATTTTCTCAAGGATTTCTTAGCCAGGCAGGATCGGACAGTTCTCCACATTTAGGCTAATAACTCAAAAAGTCTTCAGTGGACTTGTTCAGGAAATGTTGGTCATGATACGAGGTAGAAGCGATTTGTTTTTAGTTGTGGTCTGAATCTGCAGGGATTTTATACATACCTATATGTATTTTCAACATTGTGAGGTCAGGCAGTGTCCACAGTCTTGTTTTGATACGTTTGTTTTATTAAAAATGATTTATCAGTGATGCTCTACAACACTAATGCCAATAAAGCTCATTGGCAGTGATTGGCAGTTTAAAATGTCAATCATCACTCTAATCCCTGGGATTAGTGGGAACTCTGCAACATAATCTGATTATGCTGTGTTACTTTTTGGATTAGTTTGCCAGTTAAACATATAATGAAGCTAAGTGGATTATTTCTGCTGCTTTGACGGGACTATATCTGGACAGTGCTGCTCCTCAAACCATTATTTTTAGCCTTATCGAATAAAATCCCCATCAGTGGACCCCATTCACACATTTTGAGGCAAAAAAAGGATGCTTCCGACCTTTAAAAATAAGCAATCACATCTTTCTCCCCTGTAATCTGATAGCGCGGTGTTTCCTGAGTCACTGTAATCCCATTATGTGTCATCTATGACTTCCGAATGCTCCCACAAACACCACTGAAACGCACATAATGCACACACCCGGCCCAGCCACTCAGGTGCCAGTGTTGAAGTTAATTGCATTCCCTCCATTAGCCGGAGCCGAAGCAGGGCATCCAGGGTCTCGGAGGTCATTAGAGAGGCACTCGGAGAACGCTTTATAGGATCCGACCCGCAATGAGTGCTGCCGGCGAGGAGACGAGGGAAACAGAGAAACAGGGTAAGAGGGGAAGATGAAATATGGAGGAAATTACGGAGAACTAAAGTGTGTTAAAGGGCGACGTCAGGGTGGTGAAACCGAAAGCTCTGATCCTCCAACAACATCGATATTTCTGAGGACTACCACTGTGACATCATTAATACTGTTTTAACTACAAACAGTAAGACAAACTTCCTTCATTCATCTCTGTCTTATTACATTAAAGCAGCAAAACTGATTATGACAGCGACTAACGACTGTCAGATGAATTCAAACAGCTGCTGCTAATTAGCGCTTCTGCTCTGAGTCAGCAAAACATTAAAAACAGAAAAAGAGAAAATGTTTTCTTTACTGAAGAGTGCAAACCCCGATGACAATGAAGCTGGGATACTGAGAAAAACAGAACTAAAATCAGAGTTCGAAGATTTGTACATGCTTTTTGACCCATTTTCCATTTTATATACTATAAAGAGACAAACTATTTTAGTTCAATCTGATGAACTGTATTTTTTTTGGTAAGTATTCACTCATTTTGAATTAGATGCCTGCAACACATTTCAAACTAGCAGACCATGTCACCAACAGTTCTAAAGTTAGAGGGTTTTATCATCTACAGTCCATAATAGGGGTGGGAGAAAAATTGATTCACATAATCTGGATTTTTAAAAAAATCAATTTTCCCCCAAATTTAAATGCTTCATTTTAGTCTGTGTTAATAATAAGCCACTTTTAAATGCAACCCAGGCTTTTGAAGAGAGAACATAAACAGCCGGTTAAAATATATCGCTGAATAAATCCTAAAAACAGACTCACATCTGATGTGTATTTTTCCTGATATAGTCTGTCGGCATCATCATTGTTCGTCTTTTTCGCTGGTGTTTAAAAAAAGCTAACTTAAGATTGCAAAAATCGGCAAAATCGTAGAATCAGAATTTAAATACAATCGGCACCTAAAAGATCGTAAAAAATCAAAGCGGGAGAAAAGCGTATCGTCCGAGCCTTAGTCCAAGATATCATCAAAAGATTCAGAAAATCTGGCAAGGCCAAACACCAACATTGAATGCCCTTGACCTTAAATCCTTCAGGCTACAAAGCATTAAAAACGGGCATTATTCTGTAAAGCAGAGATCACCAATGTTGCCTGTTAGAAGAAGCTGTTTCTACCTGCTTTACTGAAATATATAGTCAATTTAATTTTGTTTTGATGCAGAATTCGATCTATTAAGAAGCTGTAAAAAAGTTAAACATCGTGTGCAGCCCGTCACAAAACAAAACTCTTAACTTAGAAGTAAGAAGGCCTCTATAATGCATTTTTAACAGTTTAATAATCTTGCTTGTACTAAAAAATGACATGGTAAAATGATTAGATATTATTAATTCTATAAAGAATGACAGACTGAGACCTTATTCACACATTTCTTTGCAGATCTACCAGAAATGCCACAAAGATCCACCAGTAGATCAATATCTACAGGCTGGTGATCCCTGTTTTAAAGGATATCACCAAATGGGTCAGAAACACTAAAAAAAACCATCATCAGTTGACACAGTTCATTTCTACAAGATAAAACTCAGAGCAAAGTTCAAAGGCAGCATCTGTAATGGTAAAGGGGTGTGTTGGTACCCATGGCATGGGTAACTAGTAGGTGTGTAACGAAATTTCATGCCACGAAATTTCACGAAATAAAATTCAAAAACGCAAGAAATAAAAAACGCGAAGGGGCTCTGCGTACCACTGAGACTGTTGATTTTTTACCCTCCTCGCCTACCGTAGCAAAACACTCGCTTCGAAATGGAGGAAGACGAGGTTGAGAAATTAGCTGACACTCCTTCGTCAAATAAATCAGCTGTGTGGACCTATTTTGGCTTCCCATGCAAAAGAGGAGAGAACGGTGAGAAGATTGCGGACAAAACAACAACCGTGTGCAAAATATGCCACTACAGTTTGCTGTATACTGTGGCGAGTACAACTACCATGATGCATCGCTTACAACGCCACTTTTTATTGAGATTTTATGTCTGTATTTGCACTGTAGTCTAAATAAGGGAAAAAACTAGCATTTTGCTTTTTTTCAAAGTGCATTTCTATTGTACTGATGCAGCAATATTTTTGTATGTCTGCATTAGGAAGAAAACAAATAAAATGAGATTTTTGCACAACTTCCTACTGTTGAAGATTTTCTATAATCCTTATTTTGTATCGTGAGCCCTGTTTCGTATTTCGTATCATTCCGTGAGTTGACCATTTCGTTACACTCCAAGTATAACTAGGTTACCTACAGGTTTGGAGCAACATTTGTTGCTATCCATCTTTTTCAGGGAAGTTAAACGTCAAGCAAGAACAGGAAGATGTTCACCTTCAAGGCTTCAACTATTGGTGTCCTCGGGCCCAAATGCTAATTGTGTGTTGTTAACCCTCTGAATCCAAAGCAGTTTCTGGGTGTTTTTTGCTTCTCTCACATTTTTACTCAAGCCTCATCCACGCAAAGACAAAACACTTAACAGTTTCCAAAACGATCGTCATAAAGATGAAGGCTTCTCACAAAATGTGTGTGTCCACATGAGTGCACTCGATACGCATCAAAACGCTGTAAAAACACATGCCAGATCTCTAGGGGCGCTGTAACAATATGACGGTTACAAGCGGAAACAGACGAAAAAACAGTGGGCATGCGCACTTGCGGCAAAAGTTGTAAACAGAGATTGTGATAAAGTGATCATAAAGTGTCGTAATGTGTCCTCGATAATTGTTTTTTCAACTCGGTGGTGATTGAGAAGAAGGAGATTTTTCTGCAACAGGGATAGTAGGGTCACTAGCTTCATTAGCACATATGCTACACCGTACGCCGCCATTGTTGTTGTTGTTGTTGTTGCTGCATGTGGCGCATGCGTGTCAACGACGATATGAAACTATGACGTAAGCGTATCAGAAAAGTTACGGAGAGCCAGTAATCACGGAGTATACGTATACGGCGTTTCAAAATCTTTCCACTCTGGAACCTGGATTCAAAAATGTTCGTTCACAGACGCAGATTCTGCAAAAAATTTATGCGTTTAGACCTCGGTTTGGCTTCGTGTGGATGGGGTCTCACTGTGGTCTCATTTTTCTCCGTGATATAAAGTCTAGCATCTCTATAGATTTAGAACAACCATAGCTATTGGCTGGTGTGACTCCATTATGTTTACAAGCAGTGTAAAAAAACTTACAAGCTACTAATCATTAGAAATACTAAAAACGCACAATTAATTTTTCTGATTTTATAATAAAAAAATTGAATAAAAATACGGAATTAGTGCACACTTTACATTTTCAGGTACCCTCAACCCTAAGGAACATTGGAATAATAGTGGTGTTGTTAATACATTCAAAGAATCTACAAATTCTTAAACCTTGTTTGATATTTAGAACTCCAGGCTGTTTTTACTTTTGCCACTTCTCACTCATTCATGTCTCATTTTCTTCTACGACCTCTTCTTCTTCTCCCGCACCTCGATAGATTCAGAACAAACATGGCTATTGACTGATGTACCTCAATTATGTCTACATGCAGTGTAGCAAAAATTTACAAGGCAAAATTGAGAAAAAAATAATTCTAAATACGGATTAAAATGTATTATATCATTCATATTAGTTATATTTATATTATTAATTTACAATCTATACTGCAGAGGCTACCTGTAAAGCACTCTTTCCTTTGTAAACACAGATGTTTGCTGGGAAAAGTTTGCTCTGTAGCACGTCTTCATCGCACTGACATTAGGTGTTGTTGTTTAGCACTTATTAATGCTGAACGGCTCTGAACAGGATTTCAGACACTGTCGTAAGGACCGAAATTCAAAGATTTTTTGAACGATGAATTCAGGAAGTATGTGAATCATTCAGGTCTTGTTGAACGTGGTAAGATGTGTAGATTTTTTTTTTTAACAAAATTTAGCTGGAGAAAACGGTTAATTTTCAGCAAATTTTCAAAGTAGACACAAGATTAAAAGTGATGTTGATGAAATCTCATTAAATTTGCCCGTTTTTTCCCGTTTTTTTCGATTTCATGCCGACGTTACTTGTGATACATTCAGGTACCCTAGGAAACTTGAAAATGTATCGATTACAACAGTGTTTTCCGTTTCTGGACAGGACAAATGGTTTGTAAATGCCACTCATTTAAAAAAAGAGTGGTGTTATGATCCCGCCGGCAGGATCAAATATCTAAGGGTTAAAGGAAAGGTGATGTAACACAGCAGTCAACATGCCCCTGTCTCAGGTTTTTAGGAAAATCACATTAAATATAAGTATTTGCAAAAATACAATGCATCATTGTATTCTCTTTCTATTACAAAAAGTCCAAACTTCTTTGCAGTTTGGGTCTGTCGATGCATTTTGACTCTTCACTCTTAACCGCATGGTGATTAAAAAAAGGATTTATAATACAACGCAGGCTCCAAACATCGGCCTTAACTTACAGACATAATTGCAGCATTGGTCGTGGGACTGCAGTCACGTATTTTCCTCAAATGTTCTGCCTAAGCCTAAAGAGAGAGCAATAAAGAGTGTGAGCGAGGCCGACGTGTTATGAAAGGCTGATATAGAATGAGGCTGGAGAGGGAGAGAAAGTGTAGGATAACAGACGGAGCGAGAGAGCGAGGCAGACGAGGAGCAGGAAAAGAGGAGGATCGTGAGAGAGAGGGAGAGAGGAAGCAGAATAACCCGACAGTCCTCGTGTTTTACCCGTTCCCTCACCCTGCCCAAAATCTAATTGTACCATTGCTTATCTCCCATAAGCCTATTCACCAAAAGCTCTACAGGGCACTGTCATTTCAACTCAGCCCGTCTAATTCCAGATTAAATCGTAGCCTTTTCTCCGTCGGTAATTTATGGAAATAACAACTAAGAAAAAGAGGATTTGAGTAATGACATCTTTAAACTTGTCAGGATAATGGCTCAGTGAATGGAGGAGCCTGTGGCACTGCTGTCTCTTTTCTGAAGAGGGTCGCTCGTACTGTACCTCCCCCGTGCCCGTCTTCTTTTACTCTTTGTTTCACTCCATGTCACTCTCTTCCTCCCCTCCTGCTGTTCCTCTGGCTATTCTGTTTTCTCCTATTGTCATCTTACGTCGACTTTTTCCCTTTCATCATTCTACCGCCCTGCTCTGAACGGAAAGACAGATGTTGCTTGAGTCGTATCTTTATCTAAAGCACCTTGAGGGGCCGTGATAAGGTAAGGGGGGCGCTCAAGAGGAATCTGGACTCTTTAAGGAGTTTTTAGGAACATTTAGTGGCATTAAGAGGGGAGCAGATCAATCTTTAACAACTTAAGAGACACTTTAAGGTTTGAACAGTTGACCGCACATAGGGCTGCAAATATTAACTCTAGAAGTGAGGCATTGAAGCAGTTAGCTGGTCCAGTGACATAAGACTTGCTAACTTTTGATGATGAAAGTTGAAAAAAAAACTAGAAAAAAACTCTGCCAGTGCCACAGTCCTCACCCATATTGTGATTTTCACCATAAATATTAGTCCTACCTTAATTTGATCTAAATATTTAGATTCCCTGACCCTGAAAACATACCATTAGCAATTGGATTCATCATGACATCTTTTTTAGTTCAGTAGTTATTCACGAAAATCACATTTCTTGTAATGGCGGATCCAGACGGTAATCCGGATAACTCCCAAAATCTGATCAGTTGATCCTTGTCCCAATTTTCCTTTCCTAGAAATTTCATCAAATCCATCCATAACTTTTTGAGTCATCTTGCTAACAGAGTAAGAAACTAACAAAAAAACCAAACAGACGCCGGCAATAACATAACCCCCCTGGCAGAGGCCTGAGACCCAACAGACGCCTCTCAAAGCGCCACCCCACCATCCAATGCTCTCAATAACAGAAAGTACACTGCTAGTAAATGGTGGAAAGGCTAAGCTACTCAATCAGACAATAAAAAATATCTGAGAAGCGCTGCATGGAAGCACTTTGCAGCTGGCCCACTCCTTATCCACAACAAATCCTTTTATTAACCTTACATCCACCACAGTCCTGCAGCACCTCACACAATAAAAAAACTGTACTGGCATACAGCGGTGCACCTTACTGGTAGTCTCAGCATGTCCCCCTTAAAGGTGCAGCACTGCTTGGAGCTCTTTAATACTCAAATATCCCTTTAAAGAGGTACTGATAAAGTATATACTGTAAAAAGATGTAAAAACTGTCATGAAATCTGAGCTTCAACCATCAACACTGCCTCTCACAGCCATCCCAGGCTCAGGACAAAGACATATAGATGACAGGATAATTGAGACGCTTCTTTGGACATTGTGATCAGATGGCAACAGTTGCACTTGCCTCCCTGAGCCGACCCAGTTGGCACTGAGTCCAAACGCAGGGGTTGCAGACAGGCCTCACTGGGGAAATCATTGATTGCATGTCTGTGCCCTTTGTTCCAGTCATGCTGATGCCTAAACCTGCGGCGCGCTCCCCCGACCGTGTGATCACACATACAGATCACTCCCTTCGTTCTTCACATACAATCGCTGTCTGGCTGACTTTATTTATACCCCCATCTGCAGAATAAAAATGGACCAGAGCTGCAAGGAAGTCTTCTGAATTGGCCTGCCCTAGTGATCCGTCACCCTATTTAGTTTGGAGATTTGTATAATGGGTGGGGGGAAATCTAATTTGAGTCACTTTAACTTCATTTAGCATGATGGACGCTCTTTGCTGTAACTCCATGACTTAAAGCACATCTGTCCAGACTGCAGTCCACCATACATTTAATCGGATATTCAAAATCCCTCCGTGCATGAGCGATGTGTACCTAAGAGACATCTTGTTCGCCTAATTTTCTCCTTGAGGGAGCACAACATTTTCAGCCACTGTAGCCTAATTATTTCTGCACATTCACACCTTCACGAACCGCCCAAAACAGGAAACACCTAAGAGTTCAAATCAACACCCCCCATAATGTGTGTGGAGTGAAAAAGACCCTGAAGGCATAGGGCTGCTGAACCCTGATCTTGCTAATTAATAACGGCAAACACAGATGCCCAGCAACAATCTTCCCTTTCCCTTCATTATCAGAACAACCATGCAGATGGTTCCCCGTCTGCTCCACGCCGTAAGATTCTAAGACACCATCACACCAGAAACGTATTCGCCTTTTCTTAATCCTATTACCACCCTCGCAGATTCGTCAACCACAGATCAAGAATCACTGACCTAGACTTATAGAACGCACAGAGGACGAGGGAGGGAGCCTGAAATAAACCGCGGGGAAATGGCGGCCTATCCAGGTCAATCCATCCATCACTGCGCAGTTACTCAGACGGAGGACAGCTCTCCGACAGGGGTCTGAGTGGTTTGGGATTGAGATGGAAGAGCAGGAGAGTTATAGCTCCTGAACCCTCCCCCTTTCCTTCTTCAGAAGAACCTTGACAAGGAGGACCTGTCCTGCTTCAAAGGTATGCAGGTGAATTATTTTAAAGGCTGGAGTTGTCTGAAGCTTCTGTATTTTGAATCATGATTTACATTTTCTTGTTCAACTTGATTTCCTACTTGTTCTAAAATGTTGAGCAAAGGGCATTTTCCCACTTTATCTTCTGAGCTGCATGCTTGGAAGTCTGGATGAGGGGTGATGAGGGTTGATGAGTGAATAAGGTTCTTGTTTTGTTCATAGATTCATGATTGAGAAACAGTTGAAGGTCCCTCACAGAGAATTCAATCAGGCAGAAATAACGGCAAAACAAATGATCCTACATGTCGAACACAGCCTTCAGTTCTATTCTTCCTGTACCCATGCCCAGGAAATACTCCCCCTCATGTCTTCTACAGCCTGGAGAAGTCATTTAGCTTCTGGATTGAGTCTTTTAGGCCTGTCACCAACAATGAGTGTCAATCCGTTTTATCACCAGCAGGTGTATCAAGTGGCGACCTCTGGTGTCCTCCGGGAGGCCTTACTGGCACTCTGATGAGATCACTTACTGATATTCTCTCGAATCGCTGCTGCTTCAAGTGTGCATTTTCAAAACTTTGTCGACCACAATTAAAGGGATAGTTCTGTTTTTTCATGCGGTGTTCCTCGAGGTAATCTGACAAGCCAGATGGAAAGCTCAATATATCTTCCACAGAAATATTTCACTAGTCCATCTGGGTGGGAGCCCTTTAAATTTGTTTCCAGGGGAAGAAAGCTTGTGATTGGACAATCATTTGGCTCGTCACATTCATCACAGACCAATCCAAAGCAAGCAGGGCTGCCTCCTATAATGTAGCGGCTAATGGCTCATAATAGTTAACAATCGTTCATGGATTTTAGCCATAGCCGCTAACTTAGCTGCTAACAGCTAACGGCCTTTTATTATCGTCTTACACTAAATTGTACCACGCAGATGATTCATTTAACACTTATATGTGACATGAACCTCGTCAAAGACAATCCCTACAAGTAAACTTCTGAGAAGGGCAGATTTCGCCAAGTTTCACTGAGTAGCTATGAGGACAATAGGCTAATCGGATGTCCATTCTCAACTTCCGGTTCTCAACTTCCGCTTGTTGTCACGTCCGCATTCTGCTGCTCCCGCCTCTCTCCCCTGATTGGGCCGTTAAGAATTCAGCCGAGTGAATTTGTTGGACAACGGAGGCTGGCAAGACGGACCTGCAGGATTTCAGAATCAGGCAGGTCTGTCTGCTCTGCAAGGCTGTCCTTGAGGCCCACCACACTTTTAAACACTAGAAACCTCCGCCATGGCACATCCAGCATTGTTGAGTGGGTTAATGTCTAAAACGTCTTTTCTTAAACTGGTAACAAAACTTTCAGAAAAATCCACATCTGGATTCAGTTCAACAAAATCAGATCACTTCCACCTTGTGCCATGCCTAACATTATCTGTTAATGTCATTTGAGTCTGTCGAGAAAGTTTTGATTTTATTAGCAAAAACATGGGGAACTCCCCAATTCTGCACTGTTAACAAATCATTAAAAACACTGCTAAATCCAAATCCAGATTCAGATCACCACAAAAATCAAATCGATTAGTTCTTGGCTCATTTTTGACCTATCCTAAAAATTGTATCTAATTATGTGAAGACCTTTTTGAGTTATGCTGTTCACATTATAATAAACAACTAATCAAACCATGATAAAGAGCAAGTGAAATGCTGTAAAGAGTCTTACTGTAGCGTCAAGTTGAGTCACTAAAGGCGGGGTAATCATCACACTTTAGGCGGCCTTACTCGACCTCTTACAGGGGCAGAGCTGTTATGTTTATTAAATTAAACCATCATTTTGAGGCAAACAAACTCTTCTAAATGTAAAAACATGTCAAATGAATGCACTCTCACCTGTATGCGTCCTCTGATGGGCCTTTAAATGGGAGCTCTTGGTGTAAACCTTTCTACAGCCATTAAATTGGCATCGGTGAATCCTCTTCTTGTTCTCCGGCAGCTCCCCCACCCCAATCACACATGCAGCCCCCTCCTCCTCATCCTTCATCCGCACTGGGAGCGCATGCGCTGCAACAAGCCTCGCCGCACTCAGCCCGACCTTCCTGGCCACCAGCTTCAGGGTTAGCGTCCCATCGGCCGACGCCGTCAGCGTCTGGTTGGGTTTGACGAGATGCCGGCCCAGCTCTGGTGACGACGGGGGTGTCAGGGAGGTGACGGCGCTCAACTGAGCCTGGTGGACGCCCTCCATTCCTTCATTCTCCAGCTTGGGTTTGAGGTCTTTTTTCATGGCAGGGGTGGAGGGGAAATTTTTTCGTGTTGGGCAGAGGGCAGCAGGAGGGGGGCTTGGGGGCTCAGGGTGGTTAGGAATACTGGGGAGGAGTTCGTCCGTCAGCTCCTCCTCGCCGTCCTCCTTCATGTAGGCCGGTGTTAAAAGGCCATCCAGGTCTTGGTCGAAGAGCTCTGACAGACGCTTGGGCTCAGTCTGCAGATAACGCTCCAGTTCCAGGCAGGTCTGCAGGAAATCAAGAAAAAAAGACTCAATTTAAACTCAATTCTGGGAGTTCATGCGTTTGGGCGTCAGCTCTGAGAACGCCCGTCCACACTCTCAAATCCCACTTGACAATTTCAACAGCCATCAGATCATCGGCTATGCTTTTACACACCGTGTGGAGAGAAATCTGCATGGTGCCATCCACTCACCCAGACAGGCACCTTAGCTGCTCTGCCAGCTGTCACATACGCACAGGCGCTGATAGCCACCCAGACAGCCAGGATTACCTGGCAGCTCCAGCAAGACGCCTGATTACACTCTGATTGATTGCAACCGCTGTAGCGCGGAACGAAAGTGAGCCGAGTGGATAGCAGGAGGCGAAGTCCTAAACTGTACAGAACTCCTATCAAACAACATTTCATAGAGCTTTGACAAGCCATGTGTGCAGCCGCTTCCTCCGAGCCAAGATAGGAAGATTTATTCAGCTGTAGTTATGCTCTGCTTCATCCCTATTACTCCAAACACCTCTCCCCTGTGGAGGGCAAATAAAAGGCTACATCCCCCGATTTGTGTGAACTGGCATTCTGAGAAGTCTATTACTTTGCAGGTTTGGAGAGGGGAGCCAGCGAGGGGAATGAGACGCTCCATGTCCAAGGATGAAGCTATTATGTGAGAATGGACGGCGCCAGTTTGATCCCAGGGATCGCTGTGTTATCGCTTGTAGCCGCTAACCTGTTTTGACAGCTGAGATGGAGGCTAGCAGCTCCACTGGGCGCATGCTACTCGCCACTTCATTTGTGTGTAAATAGGCCCTGACAGACGGAGTAGCTAGTTCCATTATCAGGAATAAGGTTGTGCAGACTGAACACATCAGAGACGTTTACTATCCTGCACACCCACCAGCCCCCCCGCTCCCTTCTTTGCACCTTCTAAAAATAAATCCACACCTTTTCATTCTTTTTTGGAGGGGGTGTCTGTTGCTAAGGGAGTGTGATTGCTGCTGTAAGTTGTCTTTTTCCAGGAACAGAGTGGTTTGGAGTTTTTGCACGCTGACATGAAATTAAAAAGCTGCTCGAGACCATATCTACAGCGAAGATAACGCCCACGTGTTTTATTTTTTTTATCCGAGATGCTTTGAAATCAAACTTCTTTCATGGGCTGTGAGAGGTCTCTCCTGCTTCCTTGAAGGCTGCAGCCAGTGAATTAATTGTGAAGGTCTTTTAATCCTCACGCTGTCGTTCAGAACACAATGGAATATTCGAGGAATTAAGACTCGATGAAGAGAAAAACATATGTGAGCCTGTGAGCTGGGCCTGATGATAGGAGACAAAAAACACAAATCTAAGCAGTTTTGAGCTAAACTGGGACACAATAGACGGACTTAAGTCTGATCATTTCTGTAAAAACCCAAATTCCAATAAAGTTGGGAAATTGTGCAAACATATAAATAGAATTTTGCTAATTCTTTTGTTTTTTCACACATTCACTCACTTTGAATTTGATGCCTGCACCAAAACTGGAAACAGTTAAGTGTCCTGATTGGGTAAAAGAGAGGCATCCTAAAAGACTCAGGATAAGACATGTTGGTATATCTAAAGCCCTGATATATTTCCCAGCTCTCCTGTACGCTCACTCTTCCTCTCAGTGTCACCGCAGACATGCTAGCTTAGCATAGCCGGGGGTCATAACCTAACATTTAGTGCATGAACTCCTCTCCGTGCAGGAGTGTGGCCTGCAGCTTGCCCGCTGACAAGATCCTGTTATGGCAAATGTCACACTTCCAAAAAGGGATTCACCCCCCATGGAGAAAATGAAGTCAACACCTTCATCCTCCCTCCTTCACCTTGTCCCTCCATCGCCCCCTCCTCCCCTTCCTCCTTCTTCTTCACCTTCCACTCAGCTCCCGCTTCCTCACTTATCCGCTTCTATCCTCTTTTCCGCTCTCTTGAACTATCTCTCGACGCGCAGACTCACCTTGGTTTGCCGTCCTAAGCGTTTTGCTGAATAAAGTCCCCTATAACCGGCTGGTTTTAGCGGATAATTAGTGCTAACCTTGGGAGTGGGGGGTGACAGCGAAGAGGGCAAAAGAGAGAAAAATGGTAATTTGGGAGAAACAGTGGCAAGTGAAGAGGACGAAGAAGGGATTCAGTGGGAATTGCTTCAAGTTTTGACAAATTTGGACATATATGGACACGTTTTATCTGGAGAGTTTGTGCTATCGTTGATCAAAAACAATCTAAATCTTAAAACTTCAGTTCAACATATTGAAATTCTACAGAACATATTAAATCTCTTCTACCTATATCAAATCAAACTTTATTTATAAGGCACTTTTCATACTTAAAAGCAACACAAAGTGCCTCACAGAGGCTAAAAACAACAAAAAAACAGAAACCCGGCATCCTCCCCCCCCAATACAGAGACATAACCAAACACACACTTGCAGACATCAACATACGCACACACACACACACACATTCATACGAGCTGTCATAAAAGAGAAAGAGCAAGAAAAAGCTGTGCACAGAGGACTGAGGTAAAGAATAAGCCACCTTTGGGGGCCATCAACACTGAGGAGGGCTCCCAGCCCACGAGGAGCGCACCCAGAGACTTCCCCATCCCGCGCAGACACGAGGCCCCACACAACAGTGCAGGGGCCTCCGACCATGCAGGTGGAGCATCCCACGGCAGCAGCCCCACAAGTGGACCAGGAGCAGCCCCCATGAGGAAGCACTGGAGCTAAAAACCATTATACTAAAACAATAAGAAAAATATAAGAAGTAGGGGACATAAAAAAAAAGAGATAAAATAACATAAAATGGATAACTGACATAACTTAAACAATTAAGAATTAAATATGATAGAAAGTTTGACTAAAAGAATAAATAAGTTATAAAGTAATAGAACAAAAGTCAATAAATAAATAAATAAGTTATAACCAGTTACTGCAATCAATATTTCCATTTGCTGATATCCCAACCACAGTTACCAGAGCTCAAGAGTGACACCTGCTTTGTTCTACAGTAGTTGTCTGTCATTGTCGCAGCCAGTCGACAAAATTTGCAAGAGACACCAAACTGAACCTACAGGTCCAGTCTCTTCAATTTTTCCCCTCCAGACAGTTGCCTGCCAACTTCCAGCCACTTGTGACACGAACAATTGAAAATTTATAACTGCCAGGGTGAGCAAGCCCCACCACTGACCAGCCCAGACCCCATCAGGGAAACTTGAGAAGTCTTGTGTGGCATTAGAGACACAATTATAGTTAGTGTAGTTTGTCTAAAATCATAAATGAGGCATTTTTTCTTAAACAATGCTAATATCATTTTTATTTGTGTTTTCGCGGCGCTGAAACAACACAGTTTGGAAAACAAAGTCCACCTTGGAAGTAAGTGAGCTGCAGAAGGCTCCACCAATCAGGGATATTGCTGAGACTTGCTCGGACTTTGAGCGGAGAAGTTTATCAGTGCCTGGCTGCTTCCCCTCAGGAGCAGAGCTGGCCAGTTCCTTTACTGGAAATCAGACTAGCTGGTGTCATGGGCCTTGAGCGACCCCCACTTTGTTTAGAACCAAACACATTCTGGTTTAATTTCAGGTGGGTGAACGCCCACATAAAAGTCTTGTGTGGGACCAAACAAGGTAAGTTTCCCAAAGGGAGTGAATTGTGCCTTGGATATGGTCAGATGTCTCAACACAAAGCAAGCTAACGTAGCTAAAAGAGTGTGGCTAACATTAGCATTGCTTGTACTTTCAGCCTCAGGTCCTCTGAACAGTTTGTGTCTACAAATCTGTGCAGAAAATGGCTACTAATCCACTGTGGCAAGCAAAAAGTATAGAATAAAGTCAAGGTATAGCTCCTCCATAAAACTTATCACACCATGCTTTTGTTGCGTACCACCCAGCCCTATCATCCAGTAACATATACCGTACTTCACAGAGTGTCTTTGTGCATGTTTGACAAGGTAAGAGGGATGAAAAAGGCTGCAGGTGAGGCACTAACAGGCCAAACCGGCTTATTGCGCCACTCTCCTTTGCATCCATCTTCCTGCGTCTCTCTACCATCAGTCCATCCTCCCCCCTCTTTTCCACCGTCCTCCCCCAGGTGGTGACATTAACATTGTAAAAGAGAAGGTCATGCCGTTGATCAGCGGTTCCTCACCATGTGGGTGTATATACTCTATGTGGCTGCATAATTACGCCGGTTTGGTTATGTGTGTGCACATAATTTTGCAAGTGCACGCGTAATTATGCTGCCCTGTGTGTAATTATGCAGCGAACACCTACGCACATGCATAAACACGGCCGCTTGCTGGTCTAAAGTGATCGTACAACTTGCTTTCCCTCTTTTTGTGTGTGTAGGCAAAAGGAATGAAGAGCCAAAAGCAGCAAACAATGGCCAAGATAAAGGGGCGCTCATGGCTCGCCGCAGCTCTGTTTGGACAAGCGCCGATCTGGAGAGCCAACCTCACTTGGCGCAGCATAAAGCCAGGGTCCATTTCCTAAAAGGCTTTCGGGATGATTCCTTCATGCGAGCCAGGATAAGCTGCGACAATCCAAAAGGCTGTTCCAGCAGCTCCACCTCCACCTACAATCCGAGGAAAGCGATTTGGTGGCGGGGTGACCTGGGACGATCATTCTCCCCGGATTTAAGCATCCAAAACTGAGAGCACTGGCCTTTCCTCCTACTGTAAATGTTCTACTTTCTGATGCAGAAGTCAAAGCATTGGTTCTTCTTTTTTTAGACAGTCTGCCTCCTTTTATATCACTGCATCAGAATAATTTCACTCCAATAATGATCTGGTTCAAGAGGCAGAAACAAAAGCAGCAATTTGTTATGTCTGAGAAAGCGGGAGCAAACAAATGTTGGCATTTTCCTGAATAATTCATACACTTAAATTCTTAATGCGCATCTTCTCTTCTCACCATGCGGTCTTCAAATTCCAGCAAGGTTTGATGAGCTAAAAAAGGACGATTTTCAGCTTTGGCTTATTTAGTTGCAGCCTTCAAGGATGCTAAAATACGAGTTTCGAATTAGCATTGGTTAATTAATGCGCCATAATTAAGATGGAAAATTGGATTTAGAATATGTGTCCAAATTGCTGTTAGCCGCAACACTTCAGGATGGAGTTTAATTATTTTTAAAAGTACCCCAATGGCCAAAAAAGAGCTGTGACTAAAAAACTGAGGTAAGTACCAAGGTAAGTGGCTGAGGGTATTGTTGCATCCCTGTTACACACCTTATCTGAATACAGAAAAACTCCTGTGACCCTGCAGCTTCAGTGGCCTAGAGTGCCTAAAATGCAGCAAAAACAAAATGAATTTGCAAACTTCCTGTTTTTCAATCACCAAATAAGCAGAGAAAGAAGCACACACACTTACAGCAGATTGGCTGATCACAGGACACTTTTCTCAAAGCCAGGCCAAAAGCCTTAATCATGTTTTCCTCTTCTTACTTTTAACTTAAATAAAGTCTCCCTCTCTTCTCCTTCATCCTGCCTCACCCTCTCCTCCCCTCGTCCACGGGGCCCTCGGCCTGGCAGCTGATCCTCTCTCCTTCACATTTGGCCCGCACCGAGCCGCCTGCCATCAGCATCAAAGCGCAGGCTGCCTCCCAACTGTTAGCACCCCGCCACGTCGCTAATAAAAAGACTGGGTTATAAATATGAGGAGAAGAGCATGCATAATGCCCCAAAGGAGGGCCCAAAACACCACTAAACAGATAAATGTAATGGGGAGGACACGGCTCATTAATTTTAGGATGTTTAGTTTTTACAGATGCCGTGATAGAGACAAGGTGCTATGAATAATATCCACAGCTGATGCTAGCAGGGTTGAAAAGGGCAGCACCACGAGGGAGGCCTGGCGCTGGGGGAATGGGGGGGGGCAGCACTATTGTTAGGCCGGGTGGGGATGCTGTCACATCTTCTCAAAGATGACCCATGATTCCCTGCAGCACTTTTCTTTCAGGGTCCCATCATTCATGACTGTATGGACACAATTTAATCTTAGCATGTCTTCTTAGCTGGAGGTGTCAAATATGATAGAAACCCAAGTTTCAATGAAGCTGGGATGTAGTGTAAAATGTAAAAGCAAAATAGAATGATCTGGAAATCCTTTCAACCACATTTAATTAAAAAAAACACATTACAAAGACATGATATTCGGTTTTTCATTGTCATAATTAAATAAATAGGGACATCCCTATTTATATGTTGCCCTTAAACCTGTACATACTTTTCAGCATTTATGCTGCATTCACAGGTGCGCAAGTTACCCATGCCATAGTCACTAACACACCCCCATACCATCACATGCTGCCTTTGAACCTCGTCCTTTTTATCTTTACACAACGTCCATGATTTCCCAAAATAATTTGAAATGTGAATTCATCCGACCACAGCAGACTTTTCCACTTTGCCTCGGTCCACATCAGATGAGTTCAGGGACAGAGAAGCCGGCTGTGTTTCAGTGTGTTGTTGATATTTGGTTTGCGTGGTAGAGTTTTGACTTGCACTTGTGGATGGAGCAATGAACTGTTAGCTAACACTGGTTTCCTGTAGTGAATAATCATATTATAATATCCTTTTCAGACTGATGACACTTTTTGTTGGAGCTTTAAGCAGAATTTCAGGAGCAGGACCACACCTCAACCACGCCTCTTCCTGTGTTCCTATAAATTCTAACCAATCATTTCCCTCTTTTGTGTCACACACTCAAAGCACCCCTCCTTCCCTCCACTTACTTAAAACTAATTTCTTCCTTCTTTCCTCAGGGCCTTAAAGAGGTGGTTCGTTGCTACGGCAAATTCCCCATGAAGTTTCCCCAAACCATTATCCGCTTCACGTACCTACTATGTTGCTTGTTATCCACTGTACACTAAATAATTGTCAAATTCATCTTGTTGATGGTGTGGTCCGTACTCGTGAAATGCTGTGCTTAATGTGGGATCCAAGGTCACAGGCATTCAATGTAGGTTTTCGGCCTTGCTGCTCACATGCTAAGATTTCTCCAGATTCTCTGTATCTTTAATGATAATGTTGATTATAGATGATGAAACTCTTTAATTCCTTGCAATTATAAGTTGAAGTTCACTTTATGGTGAGCCTTGTCCTATCCTGAACCTCTCTGATGCTGGTTTTATTTCCAAACATTAAACTGACCGGTTTCAAAATAACCTGTTCACATGTGTTATGTTACAAACTAGTGTTTTTTAAGAATTCTTCAACTTTCCCAACCTTTATTTCCCCCGTCCCAGCTTTTGTTAATGTGTTGCAGGCACCAAATTCAAGTCCTTAAGTTGTTTTTTTTCCCTGCTTCTCTAAAAAAATGAGACGTTTCTTTATCAGTTTATATTGGAAAGGCAACATTTTCTATACATCACTCCTTCTAAATAATATTGCGAGGATGATGCAACAGTTTTGTTCTTGGGTTTTTCCCTGACATTGTGTTATGCTGATTGTTTTTTTGTGGCGCTGTTGACGTCTGATGATTTCAACACAGTAAAACAGATTTTGTGGGTTTGATTGTCATCGCCACAAGTTGGACAAAGACTTCTTTTCAGCCCGAAAATGACATTCTGATTACTTGCTTTGGCCATTTTTACTTTTGTCATGGGGTGATTACTCATTTTTAGTGGGAGTAACACTGGTGTCATGGATCATTTAACATTGTGCCTGTTGTTTTGTTACTTCATTTCAGCTGACATCCGTTTCAGTGTTGTTTTGTGCTTTGATTTAAATTGCACACTGTCATCGGCCTAGATGATACGCCTGCCTCCGATTTACAGACTATGAATCCAGTTCCAGTTAGTCTGATTGAAGTCCCTCTAAGAAACAAAAACTGAGTTTTTAAAGGCTCTTGACTGTCACTTTAATGTACAAAACAGCAGAAAATGCACTGGGAACCTAAGTTCTGCTCTCCATTTTTTCTAATCCTTTTGATTATGTTGCCAAACTCTGTCAACTTTGTTTCAGGCGGCTACTTTTATTTGAGGAAAAGTTTGGTCTGACACTTAATTCCGTGAGCCATCGCTCTCTGGTGTGTAAGTGCTTCTTTCCGAGTGTGTCTATGCACAATTCTCTTGCCGTGGTGTGTTATAGAAGCCTACGTCTCACATTGATCCGGGGAGCCTGGGCCAAGCCATCACTTTGAGGTGACAGCTAAATGACCAGTAGCCCAAGGCACCAGCCACCTCGCCAACAGCCTTTGTGTGTTTGCGTCGCAGTGCCTAATCGATACGAAATGATACCATGCTGGAGCTCATCAGCGGTGGCCGTCGTAGCTGACAGAGACGGTAATCTATAGCTTCACTGAGCAATACTTACACAACACACACAAAATGAATCTAAAAAAAAAAAAGAAAAAGCACACTCCCCCTCCCCTCTAAGCTTCCCTCCAGGCCCTTTTTGCTCCTTCCCTGCTCTTTCTTGCAAAGAACCCCGTCCCCCAGACTCCTTAGAGAGCAACATGGCGTCACTGGTGGATCCCAGTTGAGCATGGGGGGAACCTGCCTAGAGGGCCAGGGCGGGGGGGAGGAAAGGATGGTAGGGATCAAGTGCGGAGATGATGCTTCATTTTCCTACATCTAAATAAGAGAGCGCCCTCGTATCACCCTGGTATTCTCGACAGGGAGAGCAGCAGGGGGGGTTGCAGGGTTTGACCAGGAGGGATGTTGGCGCTCCAGATGCCCCCGTAGGGACTCCAGAGCAACCAAGCAAAGAGACAGAGGGAGCAGAGACACAAAGAGATAGAGCTAGAGGGCAGAGAGAAGGCTAATTTAACCGGCTTCCTGGGGAGAGGATGGGAGATGCAAGCGAATGAGGAGAATATAGAATGGACTAGAGGTGCTACAGGGGCACAAACCTCTGCCAACATGTTCCCAATATTGTCAACAATCTGACACTGGTAAGAAATCCTTAAAAGAACTCCTGGATGCACATCATCACAAAATCCATTCACTTCTCCCATTCAATGTGGAAACTGCCCTATCTAGCAATGTTAACAAACTCCCAAAAGATCCTGGATCCTGAGTCAGATCACCATCAAAATCTAACCCCTCTCATGCTGTGACCAAGATTTCCTGAACATGTCGTCAAAATCCATTCAGAACTACTTGAGTTATTAGCAAAGTCTCCCAAGCTCACAATGTAAACAAATCCTTAAAAATATTCAGTATTCACATCCAAATCAGGGTCACCACCATAACATAATCACTTGTTTCTTGTGCTATGACCAACAATCTCTGAAATTGGAGTCAAATCCTTGAGAAAAGTGGAAAAATCCTGGATCCACATCTGGATTGGGATCAGCACCTAAATTAGATCATTTGTGTTTTGTGCCTTGACCAACATTCCCTGAAAATTGAATCAAATCTGTTGACCTTTGTGAGTTATCCTGTTAACAAACAAACAAATAACCCTTCCTCCTTAGTGGAGGAAAACATGAGACAGGTGAAGAAAGTTTTAAAGTCTAAACCTGAGCCCTTATTTTTCCTTAATGTCATTATTTTAAAAGTTATCCTTAATTTGCACCGTACGCTGATGATGCTGTACTATAATCTAAAGAAAGATTGTTGTTGCCTGGTGTCAGGATCTTGTGGATGTGTTTTCCTGTTGTGTCTGCACGCAGAGAGGTGATGGGAAATGTCTTTGTGCTCCATTAAGCAGAGGTCAGCGGGGTTTTTTGCGCTGAGTGCTCCATCATTGTTGCCTTCCAGTGAGATGAAAGGTTCTTTGAAGAGCCGCCATTACACACAAACACACGTTGTGTAAAACACCAGTAAGACGGGGCTCGGAGGGGGAGATGCCTCTGCTCACAATGTGCAGAATTGAAACATGGGAGGAAACACAATCACAGGTTCATCCCCAATAACTCATCACCCAATCACAGGGCAACAACTCAATGCATTTGGGCATTTAGACTTGATCAATGCAAACCATTAAGATGGGGGAGAAGGGAGATTTGAGTCTGGGTGTTTCAGAAACTGCCACTCCATTGGGATTTTCACACACAACCATCTTTAGGGTGAACAGAGGAAGGCCAAAAAAGAGAAAATATCCAGTAAGCAGCAGTTTTGAGGGTGAAAATGCCTCATTGATACTATATGCTGGAGGAGATGGGCAAGTGTGGTTATGATAGAAAGGCAACAGATAGCCACTTATTACAATCGTAGAAAGCAGAAGATCATTGATTATTGATTTTAAATGAGAATTTATGGTCAATAATGTCGTTTCTGTTGATGGTTGATGTAGGATAAGGTAATTAAGAGCCAAATGCTTCCACAGCAGCAAGTTGCCAGTGTTGGAAGTGATGGCTACTGTAGTGTATGATTGATATTTGCAGGATCTACCATGTATGTCATTGATTGATCACTCTGACGCTGGTATGGGTAGTTGTAATGATAAAGGAATGAAATGGGACAAAAAAAGACCAATTATCAGCCATTGCAATTTCATTGTCAATACTGATATTGATACCTAAATTTCTGGACAAGAGTACAAATTCTGTGTTTCACAAAAATTTGACTTTTTCAGTGTAACAGTGTATTTTGCAAGGGACAGATGTAAAACATGAAAACAGCATTAAACTTGCAAAATTGTACCAATGCAGTGATGAGAGGGGGAATCAATACTGTACATTTGTGTAATTTTCAGATATTCCATCTGCTGTATTGTAGGAATCAGCTGTAAAAATTTCAGAATCGGCCAATATCAATACTTAACTTTTAAGGACAATATCGGCTGATACCAGTATCAAACTGATAATGTTGTGCATTCCCAATTGCAATGGTTGAAGCTATGCAGGTCCGTGGCAGTGATATTTGCAAGACCTACTATGCACAATGATGGGATGACACAAAAGAAGGCCAAATACCAGCAATATATAAGTTATAGTACTTGAATGAACTATAACATATGTTAATTTACTGATCCCTCTACTGTAATGACAAAGGTGTAAGACTATTAAAAGGCCAAATATCCACAGATGAGGTCAAATTTCTAAATACTTCTTGAATTTAGGCTAATTGAGCTCAAGAACATGTCTAACACAAAGCCTGAATATCAAATCAAGAGCCCTAAAATGTTCATCCAGCCAAATAAAGAACCTTGATTCTGCTGCTTGAACACCATTTCAAGTGTCCATTAGCGCACTCATCCAAACAAAAATTGACCATGTGTAAAGAGGCTGTCAGGTTTACAACCAAATGTGCATTATTCCCTCAAACCCGTCAGCATATTGTGATTTAACAACTGGCAGTGACTGTTATCAGCTTCAAACCTGCGCTGTGTAAAAGCGCCCGGAGGTGCTGCGTCGCCAGCTTTGACGGAGCAGCTGACGGCGGACCTGATTATTACCGCGAGGCTAATGTCGACTGATAAGGCCGTGTGTGTAATTAAGCTGTTTCCGCGGCGTGTTATCTGGAGCTAGGTGAGGCTGTGCTGCTGGGAGAGATGGAGCTGTTAGTCAGCGATGAGGAGGAGGAAAGAGGACCAGTTTTCTCTCTCTTCACAGGATAATTCAGATCACGCTGTGTGCAAACACTTCACTGTTGTTTGGGAGTCACAGACACCTTATCTGTCCTTAAAAAACAGAATACAAGAGAAGCCTCAAAGCAAAACTCCTGCTGCACAGCTGAGAACTCTGCCCCGTATGAATGAACCGACATGGAGGAAGATGAATAATTTCACTTGTCTGTGAATTACGTACAAGACAGAATTAAAGCTGCTGAGAATAAAACATCTGTGTTTGAAATTTTTAAAGTCTGCGAAAAATCAAACACGGTAAAAAAAAAAAAGTCAGATTACAATTAGAAAAGGCAGATTAAAGACAAGTTTAAGACTCCAGTATGAGGATTCTGAGTTAAATCTCAAGATCCTAGATTAATCTCAGGATTCTGACTTCAATCTCAAGATTCTAGATTAATCTCAGGATTCTGACTTTAATCTCAAGATACTAGATTAATCTCAGGATACTGAATTCAATTTTAAGATTCCCGATTAATCTCAGGTTTCTGACTTCAATCTCAAGAATCTAGATTAATCTCAGGATACTGAGTTAAATCTCAAGATTCTAGATTAATCTCTGGATTCTGACTTCAATCTCAAGATTCTAGATTAATCTCAGGATACTGAATTCAATTTTAAGATTCTAGATTAATCTCAGGATTCTGACTTCAATCTCAAGATTCTAGATTAATCGCAGGATACTGAATTCAATTTTAAGATTCCCGATTAATCTCAGGATTCTGACTTCAATCTCAAGATTCTAGATTAATCTCAGGATACTGAGTTAAATCTCAAGATTCTAGATTAATCTCAGGATTCTGACTTCAATCTCAAGACTCTAACTTAATCTCAGGATTCTGACTTCAATCCCAAGACTCTAACTTAATCTCAGGATTCTGACTTCAATCTCAAGACTCTAACTTAATCTCAGGATTCTGACTTCAATCTCAAGATTCTAGATTAATCTCAGGATACTGAATTCAATTTTAAGATTCCCGATTAATCTCAGGATTCTGACTTCAATCTCAAGATTCCAGATTAATCTCAGGATTCTGACTTTAATCTCAAGATACTAGATTAATCTCAGGATTCTGACTTCAATCTCAAGACTCTAGATTAATATCAGGATACTGAATTCAATTTTACGATTCTAGATTAATCTCAGGATACTGAGTTAAATCTCAAGATTCTAGATTAATCTCAGGATTCTGACCTCAATCTCAAGACTCTAACTTAATCTCAGGATTCTGACTTCAATCTCAAGACTCTAACTTAATCTCAGGATTCTGACTTCAATCTCAAGATTCTAGATTAATCTCAGGATACTGACTTCAATCTCAAGACTCTAACTTAATCTCAGGATTCTGACTTCAATCTCAAGACTCTAACTTAATCTCAGGATTCTGACTTCAATCTCAAGATTCTAGATTAATCTCAGGATTCTGACTTCAATCTCAAGATTCTAGATTAATCTCAGGATTCTGAATTCAATCTCAAGAATCTAACTTAATCTCAGGATACTGACCTTAAAGGAATACTTCACCCAAAGAATGATATGCCTTAATTTTCTACTCACCCTCATGCTGAGCAACACTCTGGAGCACTTTTTTGATGTCTCAAATGCAGCTGGAGGTCCGGGGGGATTTTCGCTGTCAACAAACGTCCATCTAACAGGGGATGACGGAGCCCGAAGAAAAAGGTCCATAAAAGTCCACAAAAACGTGCCTATTTTCCTTCATACTGCTCGTCCGCTGTAATCCAAGTGTCCTGAGTGGGTAACGTCCATAATTAATTTGAAACAAGGTCATTCAGTACATTTTTCGAGCCTAAACAGTGCTATATCGTATTTCCGCAGTGCACGTCTACACGCGCTCCCTGCACTACGTAAGCCGCGGCAGACCAATCCAGACGGCAGCGGACGAGCAGTATGAAGGAAAATAGACACGTTTTTGTGGACTTTTATGGACCTTTTTCTTTCAGGCGCCATTGTCCCCTGTTAGATGGACGTTTGTTGACAGCGAAAATCCCCCCGGACCTCCGGCTGCATTTGAGACATCAAAAAAGTGCTCCAGAGTGTTGCTCAGCATGAGGGTGAGTAGAAAATTAAGGCATATCCTTCTTTGGGTGAAATATTCCTTTAAGGTCAAGACTCTAACTTAATCTCAGGATTCTGACTTCAATCTCAACATTCTAGATTAATCTCATGATCTTGACTTCAATCTCAAGACTCTACCTTAATCTCAGGATTCTGACTTCAATCTCAGTATACTGTTTAAATTTTGGGATTCCTGTTTCAATCTCAGGATTCTGGCTTTAATCTCTGAATTATAACTAATCTCAAAGTTATCACTTTAATCTTGGTTATTTACTGGACTCATTTAACAGTTATACCTCATTACATTTGGTGGAAAAACTGGAAATAATTCACTTTAAAAAATGTTGTGAGACCTTATAGTTTGTCATTCTTTAAACTTAATTTCCAAACTAAGAACTTAAGCTACAGGCATCATATTTTCACCACTAAAATTTAATGTATCATATTTAAATGTTTTTATTTTCATTTACGACATAAATTAAAAGTACGAGGTGAAAGATTCCTTTTTACGTTGGTCACAACTGTGACATTTCTGGCAGACTTGACTACCAAACTTTATGCTCAGCTCGGCTATCATCTCAGGTTAAAGCCCATTCATCCTCTAAATTCGGGCCTATTTCTGTAAATGCTGAGATTTCACACCCCTCTGAAGAGAACACAGCACGTGCAAGTTGACATATGGCTATTTGTGTTCCCCAAACTGCTGTCACATTTGAATAATCCATCAGACAAAAGCTACACATGTAGCCGCTAAACACCTGAAAGTGTCTTGACGAGTAAACAGATTGAAGTGGCGAGGATCTGCCGACCTTGAAGAGCGATACTGACACTATTAAGAGGCTCAGGATACAACAAGTGCAGCGAGTATATAAAGACCTCTCCGGCTCCATCTAAATAGCTTCTGACAAAGTGTGGAAAATGTCTTTGTTCTGGTATTAAGCCGCGGTTCGGCGAAGGTGAGGGTGAAATAGGATAGAGGAGAAGAGTCTTGAAACTGGGGGAAGAGATGAATGATGGAGTGGAGGATGAGGCTGAGGGAGGAGAGGAGAATGGAAGGAGCGCAGAGGATGGGGAGGGGGTTTAATCCTGACGAGTGGAGCCGTGTTGCACTCGCCGGGGAGGGGAACTCTGTCTCTCTTTAACTGGATTTGGGTGAGCTGCTGTTTATCGGCGTATGAGTCGCCAAGCGCTCCCTCTCAGCTGTCAAAAGCATCCTAATCTAATCAGGAGACATTTCAGCCATTCGCTTTCAACACGGCGGAGTGCAGAGTGCATGTCGGACTCATTCGAACCACTACATGTGTGTGAGGTTGCCGTGCATAGAAAAGGGGGGTCGGCGACAACAGTGGTTTTACAGCAGGGTTAGCAGCTTGCAGCAGGATTTTGGAGTAGGGGGGTGAGTGTAGCGCTCCGGATGCTGGGACCCCATTGTGTGCGGCAGGCTGGCTAATCTTCATTACCGCACACAATGACGGGGCGAGAGAATGGGGCCTTGGCTGGAAAAAGGCAAAACAAAAGAGCGGCGAAAGAGAAAGAGGGAGCGAGAGCGGGGAGGAGGGCCGAAAATAACAGAGGGGAGGTGGGGGGGAGATAAAGGGAACAGTGGAGCGGAAAAACTCTGCTTCCTCCTCGTACAGTGCCAGTCAGAAAGTGTAGTCGGTACCCCAATCACGTCCACGAAAGTGCAAGCGTGGTGCCCTGCTCGCGCTGATAAGAGCCAAAATGGTTGCTTCTTACATGCTTCATGTCTTCTTCTGCCCTGCAGGTGTTGTGTAACGCTCAGTTTGTCTGCGAAGGCCGATGTTTTCAGGATCAATGCTACGCCAGACTCAAGGGGGTCGATATTCTTTGGGTGAACAGCAGTGCAAGGTTGTCAAAAAAACAGAAAACACGAACTTTGAAGGAAAAAAAGGTGAATTTGAACAATACTGATGCCTGATTGATAAAGCAAGACAAGTCAGAGGGCATGTTATCCAAGTTCTGTTATTAAAGACAATGAAAGATCACATTTCCTTTATTTAAGTTTACCAAACTCTTACAGGCCTAGCATTAACTCTGGCCACATTTAGGAAAGGTTGTTTCATTTGTTGTGGTGGGAAAGCTCCAAACTTTGGCGTGGACTAAAGAACCTAATTCTAGTCCACCTGAAAACAGGGGGTCTTGGTTTTAGGGCTTATCAAAATACACACTTTAAGATGAGTTTTATAGCATCAATAGGTTATCAACAAATGCTATTCCTTAGCTTCACAGTCGGGTCGGACAGAGCTGGACTGGCCTGGATACTAAACTTCAGGAACAAGACAAATAAAACTAGAGTAAATTTATATTATTCAGACACGTCTTAGAGCACCAGGCTGTAAGTAGTGATATATAGCCGGCTACAAAACTATGATACTAAGTTTTCCAAGAATTGCTTCTTGTCACACATCAAAAACTACCGCTACGTAACTAGAAAGAGATACATTAGCTCATCGCTTTGCATCCTGTAAGTTGTTGAAAAAAGAAGTTGCAAACCAATGCGGAGTTCTGAGGAAGGTCCGAGCTGCATTCATTAGCATCACAACAAACACACGCTTTGGCTTGGGTCATGTCTTTACGACAGTCGCTGCGCCTGCTCATGGGTAGCAGAGTCTTTATGTCACCGGAAATAGATTCTCCTCATAGCACCTTTAAGTGGTTCATAATCAATCCATAAAACAAAAAGTTAAATCTTTTGACTTGAGTAGTTTTTCTTCATTGGACGTGCAGAGAAGCAGCTTGTGGTATCAACCATGCTAGTCTCGCGTGATCTGCGTTTAGCCCTGCTTTCCACTGAACAAGATCTCGTGAGATGTTACTGCAAGCAGTCAAACAAACATGGGGGAAGCGAGTAGTACTATAGGGGCAGCACCAACAAGTTTAAAAGCTGATGTTTGGACCAATTTAACAAGCACAAAGGAAAAGGCAAGTTATACAAAAACAATTAATATGCAGAATATGCATTAATGTATATCATCAATATATGATTAATGAAACTGCTTTGGGTTTTGGGCAAAAGGCCACGTTTTTAATTTACAGCATTATTTTAACTGAGATATCCCAGGCTGAATAAATATCGAATTGAATTGTGAATTAAATCAATTTGAGACTTTGGAATTGAAACAATCCAGAAAACCCCAATTGATACCCAGGCCTACTTTGTTTGTTTCGAAGCCGACCAGAGTAGAACATCATAAAAATGTAATGCAAGGGCACTTAACGTAAGCATATAAAGTGGATGTATATGCTATTTCACCCTGGCAGCTACAACTGGTCTTAGTTCTGTCACACCATGTCCCCAAAAGGGCACCTCAAGTCCTGAGGAGGAGGCAGCTGGATCCACCAGAGCTGATGTAGACTGAACTACAAGAGGGGCCCACATGCACCAACAGAGACAACACAGCTGTAACTGAGGGCGGGGCTTTGTTGGATCAAGCGTAGAAACTTCCGAGCTTGCAGATACTTTATTGACCTACTCAACAATCATCAGAAGTCAACTAAGCTCTCGACTCGGCTCAATGTTTCCCAATACATCAGCAAAAGTTGTCCAAAATATCAGTGTGTGAATGCAGCTTTACCTTCATCAGCTTCTTTTGCCACATATAGAACTGCATGCTGTGTGATTATCATTTCAACTTGAGTTTATGGCTGCCAAAGTCTAAAATCAGGTTTCAAAACACCATGTGGTAAAAAGGTTCAAGGTTTACTGCAAGTGCCAACAGTATCATCAACCTAAGATGTTTTATCCTTCTAACACATGTTGTTTTTAGGAGTACAATCAGACTATATGTGCAAAATGTACATATTAAGACCCCACATTTCTGGTGTACCTGGTTTCTTACAGCCTTTACTTCCTGTATGGACTTAAATTAGCACAGCACTTGAACTGCTATCTTAAATCAATAACAGTACCCATTTTTCCTCCCTTCCGTTTGTCTTGTCTGGTCCTGTCTGTCACTATTTCCCCTTCTTTCACACTGTGATGTGGCACGGCCCTCCCCTTCAGCTCACATCAGGGGTAAAAAATAAAAAAAAACATTAATATTTTTATGCTTGATGAATAACTTAAAAAATTGGCAGGTTCATGGAGTTTTACATCGGATTTTTTGGAGAAAGTTTGAAAGTTTGGAAAAAAAATTTTGAGCTTTTGCTGTCATTTGTTTTGGCATTCTCAGCACTGCTATTCCTGATGATGGATTATTTAATAGTATTTTATCACATCAATGACCATATTGATATAAAGGACATTATTGTAAATATATATCCCAGTTCTTTTCAGGAGAATACAAGTTTGACAGCCCTAACAAAGGGGATTTTTGCCAGATTTGGAAAGATTTTTGTAACTTTTGACTGGTTCTGGTACGTACAAACTGGTAAAAACCAATTATCCAACCCTGTATTTCCTTTAAAATGTATAACTATATCAAAATAACTTCACATTCTGCCCAACCTTAACTCATATCAAAGGTAAAGAAAGGGCTGTGAGCGAGTGCGTATAAAAACAAGAAGCAGGTCAGTGGCACAGTCCTGCAGGGCCGAGGTGGATTAGCTCAGGGGTCGAGCAGTCGCCGTTATGCAAGAGTGTGTACATCCCACTGACTTTTATGTGCATGGAAAGAGCGTGCAAACAGGAGGTGGAGCGCTGTCGTTCCGTCTTTATTCCCACGGCGATGCTTTCAAAACAAACCTGAGCGACAAAGATTAGCGCAAGCCGCTTAAAATATTGAAAGACGTCTCAACGCGCCAACGCTGCTGCTGCTGCTTCGGGTTTTCCTCCAAGAGATAGTGTGGAGAAAGGGACGGGAAGTGTGTGTGCCCAAGTGTGTGTGAGTTTAGGTTAGGAGAGGACAGGTGGAGGAGGGGGGGTGGGGGGAGTGGCGGCAAGGCAGGATGAACCCACTCACCCTTCTATCCCGAACTACAGGAGAGGCAAAAGCAGAGAGCCCAGACTTTTCACCCCAATTTCATCATGAGGGCTGGTACAGAGTAAAATTTCACAGTAAGGGATTGTAGAACTCATTGACTTTTAGCTCAGCGTCTGATGGGTCTATAATGTGTATAATTAGGGGTGTTTGCTGTTGATTTCACAGGGATTGCCCAAAGACATGAACACGGTTAGAGTCAGAGAATATTTATCAACATGTTTAACAGAAATAAAAGTCCTACCATGTAAGAACAGGCAGGTTTTGGCAGGTTTATACAGTAAAATTTCACAGTAAATTGTAGACATGAGGCTTTTTGGTGCCTGATGGTTATAATGTGTATAATTAGTGTTTGCTGTTGATTTACACAGTTGAAATACACAGTTAAGTGCTGTTAAAAATTCTGTGTAATACTGTGATTTCAAAACACTGATCGTAATTCTAAGTAATCTGAACATGAATGACCGTAAAATACAGTTGTTCTGTTGTAAATATAGAGATATAAATAATATAAATATAAATAAATATAAACTGGTGATGCCAGCAATGCTATCAAGTCACATTAGCTTCCAAACTGTTGAGATATTTAGCCAAATTCAAGCCACATTACCCTGTTTTTTGGGTTGCTTGCCTCATTTGGTCCATGTTTGGTTGGGATAGATTTCACATCCACCATGAACCGTACTCTGGTCTGCTTAGAAGGAAACCAAGACCTCCTGTTTTCTGGCGGACCAGGATTTGGTTCCTTGGTCTGCCCAAAGTTCTTGTGAGCTCCAAAATCAACTGAACTTTCTTAAAGAGCAATGAAGTTGTTGGGTTTGAAAGCAACTTCATACCCCTTTCAGACGAGCCAAAAAACCTGTTTAAGCCCGGTAACAATTGGCTTCTGTCGGCAGTTTGAAAGAGTCCAATCGTCATTCGATCCGGGTCGATTGACCTTGCAAGTGATGCGGGTATCAATTGGCTCACCTCAGATCCGTTTCAGTGAGAACATCACATCAACCCACTAATCTACGGATGACGTCAACATAATGTCCCCACGAAGTAATATCATCCCTGGCCCCTTCATCTGCAACTTACGTGACTCTTTGTCGTCTCAGCAACTAGTTCTATCCGTCTTTGTATCATAAGCACAGAGTTTGCTCATTTTTAACGAGGGACAAAAGCACAAAGTAACCAAAACCATGTCCACGGCCTCCATGCTCCTTTCCATTGTTTACATGGAGGGGCTTTGTCGCATTGATGATGTCATCAACATGATGATTTCAGCTTGATGCGCCAGAGGAAAAAAACAGCCACACAGCTTGTCTGCTGCCGATTAGACCCAGATCTACTGGCAGTGGGAAAACAGTCACTTGCTGATTGTTAGCGGGTTAAACTGCTTTGAAATAGCCCACGTTAACCCACTAATTTTAGTGTGAAAGCAGTATCAAACTTTTATTTTTGTTTTACTTTAAGTTCTGTGAGTGCACATGATAAACTCCCCATTCCAGTTCTTCATAATAAACAATCTTTTTATCAACATTAGGCCAACATGAATAAGCAACGAGATGAAACGATACTCTGAAAAAAGAGCACATCTCATTAAGAGGGGGTAAATGTGAGGTACATCACCTCTTCCTCAGCTTTATGCAGTTCTTCCTGGATCATATCAGGTTGTGGTTTAAAGCCGGCCACCTTATGTGCTTTAAATGAATCAAGATTCGTGACAGTTACAGTGAAGACCAAGTGCACGCTTGAAGTACTCGCACCAGCTGCTGTACTAAATATTCCAAAGAAAACAGCCACTTTTCTTCTCGCAGGTAAAAACACACACACATAAACCCAATAAACCCTCCCTGTGAAGCTCTCTCTTTTCTCCCTCACACACACACACACACCAATGAAAATTATTGATGTGCTCTCTTATAAAACAGTGGCTGCTCCCTGAAGTATTCCTGGCAACATCACAGGCTGAAAATAGCTGCCGACCCAAATAACTTTCCCCGCCGGAACGACGAAGGAGCCAGACCACAGCCACCGGCGACTGGCTTTACTAATTGGCGTCATTTTACAATGAAATAATATCTGGGGCAAACAGAGGGAATAACACATAGCTGTAAACCAAAGAGCGGGACGATGCGCTGTCGAGACACACCAGCGCTCGCAGCCGGGAGTGATTCTAGGAAGGGCGGGTTTCGGGGGGGAGGATGTCTTTGCTCTTGTTAACATAAGTTATCAAACTCGCTTCCTTGAAATACACAAGAGAGGGATTGGGGAGTGAAACATTTATGTGACAAGATCAGTGGAGTTAAAAGAAGAGGAAAACATCCTAAGCAGGAGTTCTTGCATGTATCTGAGTCAAAAAAGGCGACACGAAAAGTTGTTTTTTATTGATTTAACGCTGAATAATAGATCATGTTGCACTCAATAACAGAGAAACCTTTATATACATGAGGATTTCTCTCTGGAATACACAGAAGTAAAAAGAAATAATACATAAATCACTCCTTATTCTGTAGGTTTGATTTGTGCACTAATGCAAAGCCGAGTATACATTTCAGTCAGCATTTTCTCTCACTCCCAAGGTATGTACGCAAAAAGCACATCAGCAATGAATCAAAAGTGTCATGAAAGGCAAAGCTTCCCCAGTTTTGCCACTTGTTTTCTATCAGTTTGTTCTTTAAGTTCAGAGTTTCTAACAAATATCTTCTTGCTGCAGATGCCCTTTAAAAATCAGCTTCATCATGTCCCATTCTCCAAATCTCCTTCTCAACCCAACATCCCTCTAAACCCAACAACTGGAGATGGATATCCTTGAAACTTAGCACAAATATCCCCCCTCTGCCTCGAGGATGAAGTGGTTTTATGTTGAAGGTCACAGGTCACTGTTATGAATGAAATCCTCAAATGCTCTCAGGTTTTATTTAAACTGTTTAATCATTTTCAATTGGAGTTAAGGTTGACTGATAGGACTTTAGAGGTCAGTGGTCAAAAGTTAAGGTCATTCTGCATCTTGTCTTTTGTTGCTTGTGAATGGTCAACACTTATTTTAGGAAACTGATTTCGTTATGGAAGTCAAAAGTCAGTGGTCAAGCTTATGTGCCCCTTTGATCGTCCCTCTCTGGTGAAAATGTAGCTATAACAGCTTCAACTCTCCTGGGAAGGCTGTCCACAAGATTTAGGAGTGTTTAGGGGGAATTTGTGACCATTCTTTCAGAAGTGCATTTCTGAGGTCACACACTGATGTTGGACGAGAAGCCCTGGCCCGCAGTCCCGGCTCTAAGTCATCCCGAAGGTGTCCTATCAGGTTGAGGTCAGGACTCTGTGCAGGTCAGTCAAGTTCATCCACACCAGACTCTGTCATTCATGTCTTTATGGAATTGTCCAAAATGTCTTGGTGTGCTGAAGCATTCAGAGTTCCTTTCACTGGAACTAAGGGGCCAAGCCCAGCTCCTGAAAAACACCCCCACACCATTATACCCCCTCCACCAAACTTTACACTTGGCACAATGCAGTCTGACAAGTATGGTTCTCCCGGCAACTGCCAAACCCAGACTCATCCATCAGATTGCCAGATGGAGAAGCGTGATTCATCACTCCAGAGAACGCGTCTCCACTGCTCTAGAGTCCAGTGGCGGTGTTCATGAGCTAATCTGAAGGCCACATGAAGCTTGGAGGTCTGTAGCAATTGATTCTGCAGAAAGTTGGCGACCTCTTTGTACTATGCGCCTCAGCATCCACTGACCCCACTCCGTCAGTGTACGTGGCCTACCACTTTGTGGCTGAGTTGCTATCGCTCCCAAACACTTCCACGTTCTTATAATACAGCTGACAGTTGACTGTGGAATATTTAGGAGAGAGGAAACTTCACAACTAGATTTGTTGCACAGGTGGCATCCTATCACAGTGCCACGCTGGAATTCACTGAGCTCCTGAGAGTGACCCATTCTTTCACAAATATTTTTGGCAGTACAATGTATCGAAGAGGCCCCTTGACTACTGTTTTCTAGCTTTGCAGGAGTGTTCACACTTACATGAGGATTAATTTATTAGACATTCAGGGTCAAAGGCAAAAGTCAAGATCATTGGTCACCATATTAATCCCTATCTTGGAAACAAAATACCTCAAGAATGTTTTGATGGCTTTTGCTACAAAATTTGTAAAATGTAGAACAAGACTGATCCAGTTAGATTTTGGAAGACAAAGGTTTAGGTTCAAGGTTAAGGTTTGTAGAAAGTGTCAGCTGAAGTTCGTGGATGAACTACCTCAAATCTTGCAAGCACAATATTCCAAGATGGATTTCTGTCGAATTTCAGAAAGGCCTACTCCTGAACTGGAGTACATCGATTAGAATTTGATAAAACAGATTTTTTTAAAGTTCAAATTTCAGGGTGATTTTCAAGAACACAATGCCATCATCTCTCACCAGGAAATCCCCTTTTCTGAAACTGAGAGAAGCATTTTCTGCATCCAGCATTTTTCTAAACTTGCTCAGTGTTTTGCCCAAAGCCTTGAGCTACTGTCAGCCCACATGATGCCACAAAGACCTCTTAAACACACTCGTGAACTGCTAAAACACACACACCCATGCAAAGTAGTGTCCATTCAGGGAAAGGGAGAGGGAGGAAGCATAAACACAGATGTCTTTTGGCAGCCCAAATCTTAATTAGCACCAGGAGATTCATCTAATCAAAGGGTTGCCAGCCCCATCATTAAGGCTAAAACCCACACTGCTCTCCTCACATACCAGAACAGAACAATGAGAAACAGAGGTATGCTGTCACGCTGATGAATGGCTCTTCCCACAGGTCTCATTAAATCACAGAAGGGGCACTTCCCGGGCCGTTCGAGGAGTTAAGCAGGGTGAAAAAAAATCACCTCACCCCTACTGCCTGTCTACTTTGACACTTACACCACCATTTTCCCTCCCAAGCTGAGCGTCAGAATAATATTTTCCCTGCTGAAGAAGCTGCACGTCCAAGCTTTGACATATAGGCTAATCCCAATTCAAGCTGAATCTGCCTGCTTCAGAGGATACAAGTCGTATCTCATTCAGACAACTTAGCCCTGCAGGGGGTTGGAATGACTTAGACGACATGACGTACTCAGTTGGCTGGAGATACCGGTGTCTTTAGGGGGCTTTGGGACCCAGTTTAATCTTCCAGTGAATGTAGGATCAGCTTTCGACAATGGGAAACATCCTTTATCTCCGTCTGGCCACCCATGTGAATCCTGATTCCTGGTTTCAGCAGCCAAAGCAGGTACGATGCCATTTATACTTCAAGACTTAGAGAGAGGATAAATCCCCTTGGTCAGCTACTCGTGGCCAACAACCACAAACATCTTCCAAAGCATTTTAAACACTGCCAGGATGAGTTTTTGTAAAACATGGAAAACGCCCTATCATGCACTGTCAACAAATCTTTTGAAAAAGTCCTGGAACTGCATCCAGGTTCGAATCCCTGCCAAAATCGCACCATTACTGACTTGTGCCACGAGCAACATTCCCTGAAAATATCATTAAAATCCATCTACAACATACTGAGTTATGAGGAAAAAATGTGGATGCCAGACATATTTTTCAACTGATTTCCACTGTTAACAAATGCTTTAAAAATTCCTGAGTCCATATCCTGATTCAGATACAGATCACGACCAAATGTGAACAATTTCTGTCTTATTTCATGGGCAACATACTGGCAAATTTCATCAAATCTGTTGGTAACTTTCTGTTTATTCCATTCACAAATTAACAAATGCCGGCAAAAGCATCACCTCCTTCTTAGAATTAACTATAATATCAATTAACAAAAAACTGGTTGGTATTTTACCAAAAATGACAATAGGGTATGTTTAACCACTTCACTCTATACACATAGGCATAGTTCACAAGGTCCATACCCTTCGATTGATTCTGACTTGACTTGAGGTTGATTCTTCCCAGAATTTTACAGAATTTTCTGTTTGGGTCTGCTGCTGAACTGTTTCTGGCTAGACAAACTTCAGTCCAAGTAAGGTATTTCTAGTAAGGCATGGTGGAAAAATGACTTTTTTTGTTATTATTACCTCATATACTGTCTGTGTGCTTCGCTTTCATTAAATCCTACATTACTCAACCAAGTGTCACATCAACCAGTATGTAAATGCAGACAGTCAAAATGAAAATAAAGACAAAAACAAGAGACAGATAAGAGTGGGAAAGAGGCACAGAACATTAAGGATGCTGTATCTTCAGACGAAAGACAAATGGCTGCATAGAGGCATGGGGGAAGGTACCAGAGGAGGTGAAAGGTCCTGACACCAGCCAATCGGGTGGACAGCTCTGGAGCATCAAGCCCGAGCAGGTGGAAAAGCACCACTCACTTTGCATGCTGGACAACCACAGCTGAGCACTGAGGCTGGCATGCAAAGCAGTCCCACGTGACGGCTGAGACTCCTGCAAAGACACACCGCGGCTTACATAATTCAGCTGAACGTGGAGCACAGTGACCATTCGGAGGTGGCTTTGTTGCTCTTTTGCTGGACTCTGTGGCACCCTGAATGGGACCAACAGTCAAGATAACGTCCTTTCACAAGACTCTAAAATCACACACACACTCTTTAAAAAGTCAACAAAGACTGCTCTGCTCCCTTTCAGCGACCGTCTCCATTTATAAAATATCCACCCAGTTTCAGAGCATGGTGCGTCCTTGCGGCTGTCACCACCAAGAGCTTAGGGCTGTGATTGATGGCCGGCATTGGATGACAACAACAAGCAGCCGTGTTTACTCAGGGCAAATTGCCCTTGTCTCTCTCTCCCACCTTCCGCCTCTCTCCTCCCTCTCCCTTGCTCATTCTGTACAGGGAGATGGTCCACATGGCCGGATCTCTGGTTTCTGGATGGCTATGGGTCCCTAGGGGTGGGATTAGCCTCCCAGACTGACAGCTAAACAAACAACTAGGCCAAGACTGGTCTTCCCGCTCGCCAAGGCTGCCTAGCAACAGGTAGACAGTGAGATGGGATGCAATGCTTGGTATGCCAGAGCCAATGATGGCTATAAAATGCCTGGACGTGTTGTGTATATGTGGCTATTATTGGAGAGCTGATGGATGTACAAATATATGATCAGGCTGGGTGATTAAACACGGTGTAGTTCAAGCAGAGAGCAAGAAACCACAGCAACCAGTGAGGCATTTACATACTTTTGCATGCAGGGACTCGAGGTAGTTTATTTTACATGTATTTAAAAAGACACGGCTTCGAAGGAAACAAAGAGTTATAGCTGGAACACAATCCAGTGGTCAAACCAGGAGAAAGCGTTCCTATCAATAGGTGTCTGTGTAGCCTTTAAAATGAAGAACTGGATTTTTATCCCATTTTCCACATCTGAGTTCCACGGTAAACAGAGCCGGTCGCTATGTTTTAGTGTCATCATCGTGTGTGTGTGGGGTCTCACTACAGCCATGATGGTGGGTTGCTCCCAGCATGTCAGGTCACGCTCCTGTCAAAACTCAGTCAAAGAAATGGGGGAAAATTTAATATTCTCGATCTGTAGTTGTGCCTTGTATACTGCAGAATATCACAGCAGCTAACAAGCTAATGTATACCGTAGAGGGTGGCTAACGTTAGCATTGCCATTGACCTCCGTGTCTCTGAACAAGTGAACTTCCACAAATTCATAGTTCCATCTGAGCAGCTGAATTATAACTTAACCGTCACTGCCATTCATAACACTGCGCCACTGCTTCAAGCTAAACGATGTCGCGTTAGTCCAGTCATAGCGCAACAACGCGCCCAGAGCTACAGCCCCAACTTGAGGCAGATGGTGACACCACAGAGATTTTAAAGGCTTTGGGCCACCTGAAAAAGAGCAGTGTGTCAGAAAACTAAACCAAGTGAAAAAATAGAAAAGCACTCGGAGAGCGCAGTGCCACAGCCCTCACCCATGCTGTGATTTTCACCATAAATTTTAATCCTACCTTTATTTCATCTAAAAATTTAGATTCCTTGACCATGAAAACAAACCATTAGCAATTGGATTCCAGAAAATTTCATCAAAATCAATTCATAATTTTTTTGAGTTATGTTGCTAACAGAGAAACAAACTAACAAAAAAACAGACGCCGGCAATAACATAACCTCTTTGGCAGAGGTAACTACAGACTATAATTGAGTCTGACAAAGTCTTAGGTTTCAATCGACCTTACCCACCAACTGTTAAAAATTTGTTAGCATTCATTCTTGGCAAAAGCAACATCTGGACACATATCTGAATATTTTCATCTATTTTAGACAAAAGGAAAAATTAAACTGGCTTCTGTTCTCACAGACTTAACCCTTTAACTTCCTCATAAAAATAGCCAGGAAAATGTCTTTTTTTGACAAATTGGGACACTAGTGTAACATTTTTTTTACATTCTAAATATTTACAAACCATTAACCTCTGCCAAACTGTTTAAGTGGACGTTTAGAGTCGAAGACGTGTTTTTGTTGTGTAATTTTGTGTCAAGTGTCATTTTTTGAAAATGCTTATAACTTTTTGGATGTCACATTCAATTCATAAAAGCCATTTTTTCTTTTTCTGACCATTTTTCTGAACACAATGTTTACTTATCTGAGAAATTCCCCTCTTCGATAAGACATGTTATCTTCTTATGTTCAACCCCCATAAAATAGATGGCCTAATCAGGTTTAGGAAGTTTTTTTGAATAAGACACAGTTACTCCAAGTTTGGTCTACGAAGTGGTTGAGCTGGCAGTTAAAGGGTTAAGAGTCATTTACTTTATCTTCTCCTGTTGTGCTGTAAAAAAGAAACGAAGCAAAATATTTTCCTCTGAAAGAGTTGAATATTTTCCCCAGCAGTTTCATGCCAGTTATTTGTAACCCGCTCTGTTTGAAAGAGCTTTTATTCAGCGTTGTGTCACGGTTTGATTGCATAACTCCCCCAAGTTCAAGTTTCTGCAGAGATAGTGACTTTAAATGGGGAGGGGGTTAGAGCAGGGCAAATCAAACAAGGCAGCTGTGACTTCTTCTTGGAATATGAGAAAGAGAAACAGAGGGAGGGAGTCATGAGATAAAGACGGAGGGAGAGAGAGAGAGTTGGTGGTGATTCCAAAAGCATAAAATGAGTGCCTGAGACTTCTCTTCCCTTTCTTCTTTCCTCCCTGCGGTTTGCCAAGCCGGATGGCGGCAGCGAGGCATGTCGGATCACTGTAAGGTGCTGTAACGGCTTCCCGATTTCGCCTCAAATGATGTGAAAGTCATTGCCAAGCCATGTGTGCTGGTGTGAGGCGGGAAAGAAAAAATGACTGGCTCCCCTTCTCGCTGTTAATCAAACCTAGGGGTGGCAGAGCGTTTTGCGGACGGAAGCCATACATAAAGATGTGCTTGTTCACCACACTCCCCCCACCAACCCCTTTTTTCTTTGCCTTTCCATACCACCTCCTCTGCCTCTGTCTCAGTCAGCGTCAGACAAATGGAAGCTTCCTCCACGTCCTTTCTTTCATCAGCGCCTCCAACCTTTTCATCAACGCCCATAAAGCGCTCGCAGGCACCTATCACTGGCAATCGCCTCTCAGCCTTCTGAGTGATGAGATGGAGGTGGCAGAGTTCACTAAGCGCTCTTATGGCGGGATGGATGTTAGTGGGTCAGGGGGTCGCTTGCACATCTCATTACACCAGGTACACAAACCAGGACACCTGAATTGGAGAGCGTGTGCACAGAAGGGAAGAAATCAGGGGGAGTATGGGTGGTTCGGGTTTTGTGTAGATCCTTTGAGGACTTTAACATGAGATTTAGATCAGGACATGAGAATAGATCCACTTACAACAAACCGTTGATTTAATAAAGTTGTTTTCTGAAGTGATGATGGAGCCCTTTAGAGTTTTTCAAAAATTTGACAGAGTGTAGGAGTTAGCTTTGCAACTTTTAAAACTAAAAGCAGCAAAATGATGGACCGCTGCTACTCTGAGCTTCTGTTTTAGTTGCTGTGATGGTGAATAACTAGGGATGCCAAATTATTGCTTAAAACGCGATTAATTGATTACAGTCACCATTAACGTGTTACGGTTTTTAATAGCATTTATCTCATTTTATTCTCATTTCTATGTTCTGGTATTTTCAAAGGGCAAAACCTTAAAATACCAGAGCAGCTGGTGATTAGATGTAAGGGTGTCAAATTATGGTGTTAATTGCGGTTAAATAATTACAGTCGCGATTAACGTGTTATGTTTTTTAATCGCGTTTATCTCATTTTTAATCTCATTTCTATGTTTTGGTACTGTCAAAGGGCAAAACCTTAAAATACAAAAACAGCTGGTGATTAGACGTAGGGGTGTCAAGTTATAGTGTTAATTGAAAATGAATCATTTCAGTCGCGATTAACGTGTTATGGTTTTTAATCGGGTTCATCTAATTTTTAATCTCATTTCTATGTTTTGGTACTGTCCAAGGGCAAAACCTTAAAATACTAAAACAGTTGGTGATAAGGCGCAGGGTTGTCAAATTATAGCCCTAATTGCGATTAATAAATTACAGTTGCGATTAACGTGTTATGTTTTCTTATTGTGTTAATCTCATTTTAATCTCATTTCTATGTTTTGATATTTTCAGGTGGCCCAACCTTCAAATACCAATAAAGCTGGTGATTAGACGTAGGAGTTTTAAATTATCGCGTTAATTGCGATTAATTATTTACTGTCGCGATTAACGCGTTATGTTTTTAAATTGGGTAATCTCATTTTTAATACTTTTTTTTATGTTTTGTTTTTTTTCAGAGGGCAGAACCCTAAAATGCCAGAGCAGCTGGCGATTGGAGGATCAGTCCACTCGTCACACACTTCACAGACCAATCATATCGAGCCACAGTATGATGTAACAGCTAGACCCTGTTGTTAGCCGTTAGTTCAAAGTTCAAGAAGTTCAGTCCTTAGACTATCAACTTATCTTACATTCAATTTTAACACATAGTTGTGTCATCTGCCTCTTATATGTGACATCTCTTCAAAGACAAAACCCACCAAGTTCTCCCAGCAAACTTCTGATGAGAGCAAATTTCATATCGTAAGGTAACCATGACTACAGCATCATTCATGCAGCATTTCTGCGTCTCTCCATGTGTCCCAGCAGTGGGGAAGAGGAAAATCATGATTTCCATAGCTAAGTGAAGTTCTTCACTCCTCTTTCAAGGGAGAAATCAGGTACATTTCTAATAAAACTAAAGATCTTGGTTTTGAAACATGCAGCCACTTCCTGTTGTGTCACATCCACAGCTCCGCCTCTGTACCCTGATTGGGCCGTTAAAGCTGGAAAGTTTTCATGAATTGGGCTTCTTGTGCTTTAGTTTTTGGCGGGTGGAGAACAATCTTTTGATCTGCCACAATAATCTACTGAATTTCAATGAAAATACCTCAAGTTCAGGGCTTTTTTTTAGCAATTTGTAAAGTGAGATTAAAAAATAGATTAATTAGATTAATTAATTACAGGTCATAATTAATCGCTCAATTTTTTTAATCCACTGACAGCACTATGAATAACTTCTCAAAGTATTGATCTATCGCCATGTCCTCCACATGCACATCCTGATCTCAGGAGAACACCTTGTAGAAAAAAAAGTTGTGGTGACAAAAAGCACCTGTACCCCCCTCCGCAGTAAACAAGTGTGCATATTTTTCCAAATAACAACCTTGTGCCTGAAAAACACTCGGCAGCGTCCACCAGAGCTCCAGCACTGTGCACCGGCGCACAAAGGCTTCCTTTCATGCCTCGCTGCGCCACGGGCCAGACCGTGTCAAATAGATTCCACTTGGCATCCATCTTCGAGATCTTCTGACTGCTATCGGGGGTTAGAGGCGAGGCAAAACAACGCTGCGAGAAATCAATTTCATATTCGACATCTGAGCGTCATGAGGTAGCATGGGCCCCGCAGGAGCACTCTGAGGATGTCTGGAAATTAACTGCAGCTATAAAACACGACTGCTTTATCATATGAGCCACACAAACTATTAGGACGATGCTGCTTTAGGGCTGGGGAACATCTCAGGATTTTACAAAGACTCATTATTTATTGGGACATCAGATTGAGGGATATTGTTATTACTGACACATTCATGTTCAATCGAAATCTTTCTTTGTTGCTGAAGGATGAACACGATTAATTGATAAAAAGAAACATTTAGGAGCTTGAACATTTTCTAGATCTGTGGAAAAAAGTCTGAATTCTGAGATTAAGGGGACATTTTAATCAAGAAACGAGAACTGTGGAGATTAAAGCCAGAGCTCTGAAAAATTTCAGCATTTTAGAAAAAGAATAACTGGAAAAAAGTAAAAATTCTGACTACAATCTGACTTGCTCTTAGACTTCTGGCTTAAATCTAACTTTTTCTTACTTTAAAAAACAAACTCCTTCCTTTACCAAGTCTCTAGAGTACAATGGATAAGAGGTTCTGTTGAAACTATGGAGAGAGGGGTTCACACAAATGATAATACAGTGTTTGTTGTTGTATAATGATTAAAAAAACAGCATCAACAAAAAGGCCTAAAAAACAACCTCTGATTTGAATTTCAGAATTCTGATTTTTTTTCTCCCATTTCTGATGTAAAAAAAAACATAACTCTGATAGAACTCTCAAAATTGACTTAATCTTACTGGTAAAAGCAGTTTAAAGTAAAAAGGCTGACTTTATTCTGACTTTGTCTCCGAATCCTCCCTTAAATCTCAGAATTCTGACTTTTACATGACTTGAGTTTGAAAAAAAAAAGTATGTATACGCCTGTAACGATAATCAATAAATTAATTAACCGCACGATAAATGAATACGTGCTCCGTAAGTTTGCCGGCCTCGATAAGTTGACACAAGCATGCATGTTTGTTTTCCTCCTCTCTTTCTGCTAAACAGGATGGATGAGAAGATGGGTCACTCTGTGCCACTTTCTCAACACCTGGGTGTGTTGGTTCTATAGTGGATTTATAGCGAGCAAGCATCTGTCATTCATTCAATCTTTGTGGGAAAGGCACAAAGAGCTGAAGTGAGCATCCCAAGGAGTAACAAGGGGAAAAAAAACAATGTGAATGATGGTACAAATGCTATGGTTCCTACGCTGAGTGCCACAGCCCCAGTTTATGAATATTTTGGTTTTAAACAGAATGAAAGGTGTGAGCCCATGAACACGATGATCTGAATTTTTTTACAATTATCGTCCAGCAAATTTTGTTATCCTAACAGGCCTAAGAATATGTATATTTTCAGTGATCCTCATCATCATCCATGTGAGCAAATTCAGAGAATGTGTGTGGTAAAAACTTATTTAAAGTAAAGCCTTTTGTTGTAATGTACCAATAACTATAAATAAACCCCCCAAAGCTCATGAGACTGAAACAGTTTTGGCAGTTGTGACTTTCTGTTTGATCCGTTTTATCGAAATCTGCCTGCAGGCCGTTATGAGCCAACTGCGAGAACAAAAAACAAACCCGAACATGGAAAACATCAGACGGTTAAACTTCTAAAGGCTGAGAAAAAGTAGATACAAGACGAAAATGTTTAACTGATGATTTGTTAATAGGACCAAAATATCTGTATTGTTATGACTATTTTTCATCTGGAACTCAAAGCATGTCAAGAAAAATGGGACCCTTGCTCAAATGACCTGACCCCTGTTTTAGGACATATTTTTAGAAGGCGGGGGAAACCAGAAAGGGGCTGGGTATTTCTTCCTTTTGGGGGGTTGTGAAGAAGCCACAGAGGCGATTTTGTTTTAAAAACTTTTACAAAGGACCCTCAAGTTTCTGTACGATTGCATGCAGCCAGTGGTTAAAACTCCCAAACCCTTCATGCTCCTGTTTGGGCTGATACTGCAGCACCAACGTCCATCATATTCAGAGACGCTTTGTGCAAACTGCTGCACACGTCACTTTAAGTAAAAGGGAATTAACTGAATTTTTCTTTGGAGAGCATCCAAACTTGATTTCCCCGAATTCGGCGCCTCGCACTCGCAGTTGATGTGACATTTTAATAAAGGCGCAGGCGTGGAACGGAGACGCCACGAGGAGCTCTTTGGAGACAAATAAGATTAAGTCCCACTTTGTCCTTCCTCCCTCCCGCTCGCAGAATACTGAACTGTGCCCGTTACAGGATTGATTTGATTTTAATTTGCATAAAATTACATCAAATCGCAGCAAGTAAAAGGTCACGGCGGGCTGCTCGGTTCCATTCTAGACCCTTATTTTAAGGGAGACGCACGTCTGGTTGCTCTGCAAAAGCAAAGAGGAAGTGACTCGGGGAAACGCTGTTACCTGGCAGCCGCATCAAACTGAGCAGTGCGAGGAGAGTCCAGAGCTTACACAACGGCCCTGCAGAGATCAAAAATCTATACTGTGCTAATTCTATAAGAGGGAAAAGAGAAAGAACGGAGGGACGGAGGAAGACGGAGACAGGAAGGAGGGGGCCGCCGAGGTTGGCTGTGATCCCCAGATTGCTCGCTTGTGTGTGAGAAAGCAGCTGTGGCCTACTGAGGATTACATAACAAACGGAGGAGACACGGTGCGCCAGCGTGCACGTATGCAGACGTATGGACGTGTATAGATATGCCGTTCATCAGCAGATTCTTCACCCGGACTTTTGCTTCCTCTCCTGACTTCTTTGTTCTTCCCTCGTCATGATTTCTCAAAAACAAAGGTCACATTGTCATCATATCTCTCAAGCACTAATTAGAGATCTCAGCTGAATAAGGAGCAGGTCTGAGTAGGGATGGGAATTTATAAGATTTTATCCATAACAGTGCTATTAACAGCCCTGCTACTCGATCCAATTCTTTAACAATTCCCTTATTGATCCCGTGTGGGCAAATGTTGACCTGTAGATTTTCAGCGTCAACAATGTCAAACACATGTCACAGCATAGATAACTGCTTCTGCAAGTTGCTGGTGTTTCCACTCACTTAAGGTTGTGCAGTAAGCGTCTTTTGTAAAAAATTAAGCCACAATTCTGATGCTTCGAACCCTGTCAGTGGAAGGAATCGGTAAGGGAATTGATTAGCAGAAAGCTTCATGATGTAGACTTTGATGGCACTGTTCACGATTCTCAACTGGAGTTGGTTTCGGATTCCCATCCCTAGGTCTACATAGGAGTTAAGACTGCAAACTGATGATCAGCCAATCATATTGCACCACCTTAATGCATTTAAAAGTGTCGGCATGCCTGAGAGGAAGTTCAACACAGGAGAATGACTTTGAGAGTAGCATCGCCGGACAGGGTGTTCTGCTGGAATTGCTGATTTCTTTGCATTTTTATGTTCAACCATGGTCCAAAAAAGAGGAAATATACATTACTGGCAGTTCTCTGGTCTAAACAGCCTTATTGTTGAGTTTAGAGGAGAATGATGAGATGATGGAAAGGCAACAGTTAATCAAACAGCTGATAGTCTACCTGCAGCAGCAGAGGACCACACTTGGGGCCACTCCTGCCAGCTAAGAACAGGAAACTGAAGCTACTATTGGCACAGACTAACTAATCTCCTTCTGAAGCCCATTTTCTGCTAACCTTGTGCAACAGATGGATCCATCTGTGAAGCTCCAATCTGCAGCGATTGTGCTCAGTCTGCAGACCAGAAAGAGGTGGGATATGCAAGGGAGATGACAGCAGGAAGTGACTGCTGGTACAGAGGTTAGCATAGATGCTAACAGCCTCAACAGCAGTTTAGTCATGCTCTATGAAAGGGCTTAGGGTAGCGTTGGTGGCGAAACATGGTCTTAACACCACAGCCAACCATGTCCTTCCCCACATGACCACAGTGCACCCATCTCCTGACAGCTACTTAAATCATCACAGCCACCAGATCTCAATCCAGTTGAGCACCTTTCTGATGAGGTTGAAAAAGAGACTTGACAAGCCTGCAGCAGCACAGTGATGCTGTCATGTCTCCAAACATGAGGAACACTTCCAGGACCTTAAACATCTGCCATGAAGAGTTACGGCAGGCACAGGTACGAGTAAGGTGTACCTAATGTAGTGGCCAAAGCATTAACAAATACGAACATCTTTTCCTCCTGACGCCTTACAGAAGGTCAAAGTCTCCCTCCGTCTTCTTGAACTCAGGACACCATCGCGCCCCGACAGTCCATCTGCGTGTGGACGTTGCTCCTGAGGGGGTTCGAGCCCACCGGACTGTGAAATGCGAAACCCTGCCGCGGGGAGAATGTGCGTGCTCTGCAGCTTCCTCCACCTCTACGCTCGCCCGCTGCCCACCACCTACCCCTCTGCCGGTCCCTCAGACCCAGCTGCTGCTGCGTGTTATCGAGCGTCGAGCGTGAGGCTGATGGAAGTGGATGCATCTGAGCACGCCGGCCTGCATATGGAGGTCGAGGCCCCTGCTGCTCCTTCCACTTTTAGAAACACTGAAGCTGCTCCACGTATAGAAGCCCCTAATGCACCCACAGCTACATACAGACATCACGCATGGGTGGGCACTCAGTCTACATGTGTGGACGTCAGGGCTGGGCGAGAGATCCAGTCTGGAAGATTTCTGTTCAAATAAGACACTGGTCAAGGTAACATCATTTGAATCAATACTGTTTCAGTTTTCTCTGCTCACGAAGGTCTCTTGAGGTCTTGTTTGTCAACCCTCATGTCCTCAGACCAGAAGCACCCTCTAGCTAAAGACTCTCATGTGACATCATTTTCACAACAACAATAAATCTAGTCTGTATGTCCAACCTCTTTTAGACCGTAGGACTTTCAAAAGAAGGGCTTTGGTCTGGACTAAACAAACGGTTCGTTGTTTTTACTGAACGCTCACATAAACTCTGGTGTGGACCCAAGAACTCAATCAATCTTTATTTTAATAGTGCCAGTTCATAACAAGTGTTACCTCAAGGCACTTTACAATCGAGCAGGCTGAAGCCAAACTCTTCATTTTACAGCTCCATATATACAAATACATGTAATAAACATATTTGTATATAACACATACATTCAGAGATGTATTCATCTAGGAGGAGACAAAGGCACATTTGTCTCTAAAGAATACTGACTTAATACATTTGTATTTGCTGAATATAAATATATGAAAGGCCCCTTTAGATGCAGCATTTCATTTTCAGAGGCTCCTCATGCCTATATAGTTTTGATGATAGTTATAATGGATGCATAATCAATACAAACATGGACAGAGATCCATCAAATATTAAAATGAATGTCTATAATGAATATGAATAGGAGTGGAATGAGGTTAAATTAAACCCTGGTTAGCTAAAATATGGGGGTTGCTCGAATTTATCTGGATACAACAACAGATAGAAGGCTAATGTCAATATTAAGCAGGGACTGGCTAACGTTAGCACTGCTAGCAACCCCAGCATTAAGTCTCTTTAAAAGGAGGTAAAGCATGATTATAAATTTCTCCAATCACTAGAAAGCACTTGGAGCGCACAAACCTCCACCAAGCTAACTCGCATATTGTTGTTGCATCTTTAAGCAACAGTTTGTTGATAAAGTTATCAGCGTAATATGATTCATGACCCTGAAAACCCACACCTAGCACTCAGAATCAAGTTGATCTCATTATTACTCAGACAGTTGTTGAGTAAAAATGATCGTTCCCTAATGGCAGTCATCTAGATCACCACCAAAATCTAATCGTTCTTTAAGTTGGGCCTTTACCAACATCTCCTGAAAATTTCAACAAAATCTGTCCGGTAGTTTTTGTGTATCTTGCTAACAGAAAAACAAAACAAACACACTCTGGCAAAAAGCATAACCTGTCCATCTGAGGTAAATATGCCATTTTCATTGAGCAGCTCATACATTTTTATCTTTACTTAACCATGTGAAACACTGCCAAGCTGGTTCAAAGTGATCAATTTCAGGGTCAAAGTGCAACAACAGGCCAGATGGCAGGAATGAAGACCACAGCTACAGCCCCAACTAGTGGCAGGTGGCTACATTACACAACATTTGACAGGCTTTAATCTGCTTGATGAATAAAAAACAAAAGAAAAAGCAAGTGCTGCAACTGAATCTTAGGTGTTACAGTGAGCTAAAACTTTATATTTGGACTTTGTTTGATTTTTACAAGAATCGTAAATGATTAGGGAGCCTGACTGTGGTGTCAGGTTTCAGCATGGAGCATACCTCTGAAGAAGCAGCGAAGCTTTGAGAAATTCATCTAAGAGACTGTCAGATAATTAATTTTTACCAACAAAAACAAGTCAAACAAAGTAGCATTAACTATAGCATCTATATTTGGTCAGTCCTTTCTCCTGTTAAGGGGGAGTTTCTTAGTCACACAGACACAGAGGTGAGTGTCCACGTCCACTCATTCTATATATCTATATAAATCTATATCTATATCTTTATATATATATATATAAACATATATATAGATATAGATATAGATATATTTTTTTTCCCATGCGTTTGGCTTCTGTAGAGTATTTTTTTATTTTTATGACTATTATTGTTATTGTTATTATTTTATCTAAAATAAACTTTACTACCACTAAAATGGTGACCTTATGGCGGTAAAGGTGACACTGAAAAATTTGGGTTTTCACTTTTATGCAACGGTCCACCTTAAGAAATTTTTTAGGTGCACCCTTGCAACCAATAAAAAATGTTGGTCTGGGGCCCTGAATTGAATCGATCCAGAAAATCTGAATCCATACCTAGCCCTATAAATGACTACTTCTGTTATTTCACACAGAAAAGTCCTGATAAAATTCAAGAACAGCCATTCAGATTAAATGGGAGGTTTTATGTCCCTGCTGCCCCGTCATAGTGCTTGTGTGTGAAGCGAGCCTCGAGAGATGATAAAAAGCTGCAGGGTCTGCAGTGTGTCCTGGGGGCAATGAGTGTCCAGTGATATCCAACCTACCAGGTCATCAGTGTAGGGATGTATTTGTTAATCTATCACACCAGTCGGGAATCCAGTCTAGATGTTTTGTCTTTTTATATCCTGGCCCTGAATCTGAAGATAAACATTTGGCAATGGAGCAAAAGCCATTTTACTAAAGAGCCTTAGAAGCAGCCAAGAAAACAAACACTTTCTGTCAGTATTAAGATGCAAAGTAACACGTGCGACATGACTTCCACGTATAATGAGCGCGTTATGACCGACACGGCTGCTGCTGTTTATTCCAGCTCTCAACAACCAACTGTACTGGGATTTGGACGCGAGTCAACACCGTTCACTTTGGCACTATTTAGCTCAATAATGGAACAAACAGCAGCCACAAATGTCGACACTATGCCCCCTCGTTTTTTCCTCCCTCTTCTTCCCATCCCCCCTTAAGCGCCTGAATCATGCCTCGCAGACACCAACTGGGGACACAGTCATCATTCTTGCCGCCGCATCTCAGGGAGCCATTTAGGGGCCGACTACAACGGCCTCCTATCTCACCATCAGACCACCATAAAAGCATCAGATTCTAAATTGTGCCCAGAATACCGAAAGAAGGAGGGGGGTGTACAGAGGCTCTCGGGCCGGAGCTTTTAAGGGGAGCCACAACTCATAATTCATGTATTCAGGAGGGCTCGGTGGCATCTTCATGTCGCTACAATGAACACAAGGATCGCTTTGCCAAGAACATCTCTGCTGCGCGGCGTTCAGGGGAAGGCGAGGAGGGGGGTATTTCAGAGTGTGGGGCAAGTTCTAATCCTTGAGCTCACATTCACATGAGGCAATCTTCTTAGTCCAAATGTGGGCTGTTTGTCCAGCGTTTGATGTTTACTCCAGTGGCACATTATGAGGCTCCGCATGCCGGGAGTTAAAGATTTTAAATGTGCTGTTTCGCAGTCTTTAGGGACGTGTTCTGACGGCGTGAGGCGCGTTGTCTAAAGAACATAGGGCACTGCGGTTTGGGGTGTGTTGGTCTTTATTACCTCTGCCAAGGAGGTTATGTTTTCACAAGGGTCTATCTGTTTGTTTGTTTGTGTGTTTGTTAGCAAGATTATGCAAAAACTACCGAATGGATTTATGTTCAATCCATTAACCCCGGAACTGGGAAGAGGGAAGTGGGATTGACGTCATCTCCGAGTTATGAGCATTTCAGTAACTAAGTTGGAAAAAAACTTGCCGATCCACCAGGCTAGCGTTAGCCGTTGTGTTAGCTGTTGTTAGCATCGTAGTTCACAAGTACCACATGAAGAACGTAAATAACACTATGGCAACATTTCCATAAATATTGAACAATACTGTGTTTACGGCCGATTTGGCGCAACACACACTAGTCAGAAGTGCAAAAAAACAGAATATTGCAGGAGGTTAATAACTCTTTACACTGGGGGCAGCCATCTTTGATTGTCAACTTCAGGGTTGGCGAGTTCCTGGTACGAAATTCCGACCTCGGGGGGGCATTCCAGTTGAAATTTCCCACTCGGAACTCTTAAATCCCGACTTCCCAGCACAACTGGAACGCAGTATTAGAATGGCAGATCCCGCTCATTTACATTATTATGGGAATTGTAGTTTAATTGCAAAACAAGCCAACACTTCCTAGCTTCCCTTCCCGTTCTGCTCACACAACGGCTAACAAAGGCAGGGTAGATTGTCATGTTTTGTCTGACTTTGTAACTGGAAAGTTCAGGTGTAAATGGTACACAGCATTCTCCATGTAGACAGACATGAGCTGAGACTCCGCCGTCCACTCGGCTAAGTCACTGCCGTAATCGAGTTGCTTGGCGAAGGTCTGCGCTCTCGGAGTGCTTTTCTGGTTTTGCTGTTTTGATAATGCTAAGAAGTCGGATTACGTGCCTTGATTATACAATCAAGTGCATTCATTGGTCAGATGGGGGCTCCCTGGATATAAAACTTCAGAAATCAAGTGTTGTCTAAAACATAAAGCTCATTTTGATCATCAACAAACGTCCCTGGTGAGCGAATCAAATGCTTTTAGTTCGTTGAGAGTCCAAACAAGTTATGACATCTGAGCATCTGATGAAACGCACTGACAAGTCTTTGGGAACCACTAATTATGTCTCTTCAAAACAGAAAAATAATGATCATAAGGGAAAACTGGCATTTAAAGGTCATACGTTCAACTATTATTAGAATCAAAAGCTAATTTAACAGGGACATTTATCCGTTAGATGCATAAAAATAACTTTTTCTGGGACTAAACAAAACCAGAAAACACACATGCATAGGAATACTGTGATCAGCACTTACACGGCAGGGAAACTTCACACTTGTTTCTCTCTTTTTTTTCCAAAATGGACGCCGTGTTTGGCAGGAAAAAAAAGCCGCAGACAGAGCGTCAAAGACAATCTGACATTTCCAGCCTCCACACACAGATAAGAGCTCCCCAGCTCTCTGCCCGCACAGGCTGCACCTCCTCTCCCTGCCGCTCTCCTCCATTTGCATTAGGTATTGATTTTGATGTGCAGGCTGTGGGTGAGAAATAGGGGGAGACAAGTGCTGCATATGGTCCATGTAGGCCCGTGCAATTTAGAGGAAAAAAAAGACCCACTGACAGGGAGGCAGAAGCAGGGAGGGGAGTTGGGAGACTTGTTATGAAAAGATGCGTCGGTGGCTAACAGTAGGATGCCAATTAGGCTGCTCGGCCACGACGAATGGATCGGCGGTCACGCACCGGTTTCTCTCTCCCTCTCCCTCTTGTCATTCCCCCCGCCTTCCTCTCTTTTACACATGAAGCAGAGAAGTGGGATGGGGTGGGGGTGGGGGGGTCCTATTGCTGGAACAACACTAGCATCAAATTTCAGTGCAATGATTTTTTTTCATGCACGGTCAGTTCAGTGCAGCAGGGTTAGCATCACAACAGACTGAACAGCAGTTTACAGTAAAAAGCTGCAGGAGGACTGATGGTTAATTTAGCAAAAGGGTAAAACTGAAAGATCTGAAACATTTTTACTCCGGGAGGAAAAATACAAAGCATACAAGCATCAAAAGTGAACAACAAAAGCTGAGTTAAAAGATGCTGCAGAAAATGATAAGAATTGAAAATTTCTCCCCTTGAATTAAGACCAAACTCACACTGTTTGGCAAGTTGTTGTTAAAAATGTGGAAAACTGACCCATCTGCATCCGGATCATCACCAAAACCACGTCCCTTCTTTTGTATGTAGCAGCCAACATTTCCTAAAAAAGTCATCAAAATCCATCCAGAACTTTCTGCGCTATTTGCCAAAAAAGTGGAAAACAGCCCTATCTCACAATGTTTAAAAATCCTGAAAAAAACCTTCTAGATCTACATCCAGATCCACCAAAATCTAATCAGCTCTGACTTGTGTTGTGACCAACATTCCCTGAAAATTTCATCCAATTCTGCTCACATTTTTTGGGCCTATTTAATCCACTGAAAATGCCGGCTACAGTGAATCTCCTTCAGCACACAGCTTTAAACTCTGCCCTCTTCAGCACAAACGCTCGTTTTCAATCAAACCTTTCCTCACATTTAGGTTATGGCTCAAAAATCAAACCCTTAAATCCATCTTTCCTTTAAATTAGGATATTCATAAACATAAAAATAGATGAATTAAAGGAGTAAAAAAGAAGACGGCCAATGTCATTCTCTGATAAACGCCGTCAAAAGGTGGAAAAGTAACACATCACTGATTTAACGCAGCTTTAAGGTAGTTTTGTATCTTTAAGTATAAAAAACAGTTTTTCATGGATCATCAACAAGAGAAAAAAGAAACTGAGAAAAAGAAAAAGCTGAGCATTGACAGTGGGTCGAACAGCTTTTAATTAAGACAGATGTACAAAAGCGCAAAATAAGTCCATTTGTGGAGGCAGAAATTCCAGGGCACACCTTCAAAATTGAGTAAAACTTAATATCGGAGGATTTTGCACCATACAGTGTCAATAACATTATATGATTTGAAGTCTTTTGGGGCTGAAATGTTGACTTTTGGGGATTTTTGGACTGGACAGTCTCAAAAACAGGCACAATTCGAGCCTTGATGCATCCAGAGATGCGAAAAGACAATATGTCAAGCTGCATCAGCAACATTTCTGCTGATTTCAAGGGAAACAGGAGTGTGATGAAGAGTGTGAAAACAAGAGAAGCAGCGGAGGTGGACTCTCTCATTAAGCTGAGGGGCCGTTACATAAGCCACGAGAGTGCCACTCAAGTCGGTTCATGCAGGACAAAACAGGAGAAAGAAGAGTAAGTCTTAAAAAAATGACAAATTTTGGGGTATTTTGCACCTGCTGTTGTTAAAATACAGCATCTCTGCGGGCAACAGGATAAATTTGACAACAAAAAAGCCTGAAACCTGCAGTGAAAACGCAAGATAATAAAATGTTTAGAGGAAAATCTGCAACCCTGTGCTGCTGTTGTTAACACTGAAGCATTCATCGAGATATTTTATGGCTGAAGTTGTGATCTGATATATCATCTCAATGGTCTAAACTTCCATTTAAAGTGGAAGGAAATACAGTTCTAATGGATTTTTTAGGATATCAAAGTGGGTAGTGAAGAAAACAAAAAGATTTTTTAGTATTTTCTCTTATGATCCCTAATGAATCGGACAAAACCACCGAGCAGCTGCTACATGCATGAAAAGTGACACTAAAAGAGGTAATGAAACAAAAACTGGATGTGGCAATGAAATGTTTTTATCAATGGAAACATGAGTCACATGATTTCAACAATGTGGATGTTTAAAATAAGTGTTTACAGTTTGAATTCAGGCCTGAAGGAGGACGTTTTTTGCATCAAAAGTGTATTACTTCACTCTAAGAACATCAAGTTCTGGCGTAAAAATCTGCAAACTGAGTATTTAACATCTGCTGATGTGAAACGTCGGCTCTGATTGGTCAAGTGAGGCTGTTACAGGACGATGCTTCATGCATCAAGAGAGCCAAAAAAGTCTCTTTCTCGAGGAGAAATTAAAGACTTTGAGAAACATCAGAGCAGGATAAATGTTTTAATACGTGGAAGATTTTTATACGTAACTTGAGCTAAAACTTAAAATTTCTCAGTAAAAACGTGGAATAACAAAACTGTAAATCTTGTAAATGTGCAGATTCATGGATAATGTGACCTGTCTGACCATTTAGTGAGCTCACATATGAGAAGAGAGGAGCATCTCGCAGATTTCTTTATGATGGAAAGGGGACACATGTCAGGCTGGAAGTTGGAAAATGTCAGAAAAATGCAGGTTCTAAGCCATTTTTGCATTTGCAGTTGTTAAATGACAGCTCAGATATGGCAAATGGGGCCTTCAGGAAAGTGGAGCCGAAGCTAGATTTTAAGAAACGTGCAATTTTAGATAAAAAAAGACATCAGCATCCATTTCACATGCTTTCGGTAGGATACAAAACTGTTTAAGGAGTCTTTTTAGACAAAGTTTAGGTATTTATAAAAGTGTGTTTTAGTGCATAATCAGACCTAAATATGGGGCATTTGAGTCTCTTACGTTGTTCGGTGCTCATAGAAAGAGAGTTAAGAGGGAAGCTTCAGAACCTAAGGCTGTGAAAATGTTAGCTTATTGCTAAAAGTGCAACATCGTCACCTGTAGAAGCTAAATGACAGCTCACAGTGAGGACTGAGGGTCTGTTTTGTTAAAGTAGGTTCCGACATGCAGTACAAGTGCCACTATAGTCACTTTTACAAGGTGGAAAAGTAGTGTAGTTTTAAGGCTAATTTTGTTTCTTAAAATATAAAAAATCAGTTCGTTTTTGTGTAATGACCAACAATTCCTGAAAATTTCATCCAATTCTGCTCACATATTTTGGGCCTATTTAATTCACTGAAAACACCGGCTACAGTGAATCTCCTTCAGCACACAGCTTAAAACTCTGCCCACTCGTTTTCTATCGAAACTTTACTCACATTTAGGTTATGGCTCAAAAATCTAACTGTTAAATCCGTCTTTAAAATAGGATATTTATGCAGCCTGCTTTGGCTTAACATGCAGAGAAGGTCTGACATTCATAAATATGAAAATAGATGAATTAAAGGAGTAAAAGAGAAGACGACGGAGGCGAATCTCTGATAAAAGCTGTCTCAAGAAGGAAAAGTAATACATCCCTGATTTAGTGTAGCTTTAAGGCTAAATTTGTTTCTTAAAATATAAAAATCAGTTCGTTCTTGTGTTATGACCAACAATTCCTGAAAATTTCATCCAATTCTGCTCACATTTTTGGGCCTATTTAATTCACTGAAAACACCAGCTACAGTGAATCTCCTTCAGCACACAGCTTTACTCTGCCCTCTCGTTTTGTATCGAAACTTTACTCACATTTAGGATATGACTCAAAAATCAAACTGTTAAATCCATCTTTAAAATAGGATATTTATGCAGCCTGCTTTGGCTCAACATGCAGAGATGGTCTGACATTCATAAATATAAATATGATGAATTAAAGGAGTAAAAGAGAAGATGACGGAGGCCAATCTCTGATAAAAGCTGTCACAAGAAGGAAAAGTAATACATCCCTGATTAAATGTAGCTTTAAGGCTAATTTTGTTTCTTAAAATATAAAAATCAGTTCGTTCTTGTGCTATGACGAACAATTCTTGAAAATTTCATCCAATTCTGCTCACATTTTTGGGCCTATTTAATTCACTGAAAACACCGGCTACAGTGAATCTCCTTCAGCACACAGCTTAAAACTCTGCCCACTCGTTTTCTATCGAAACTTTACTCACATTTAGGTTATGACACAAAAATCTAACTGTTAAATCCGTCTATAAAATAGGATATTTGTGCAGCCTGCTTTGGCTCAACATGCAGAGAAGGTCTGACATTCATAAATATACATATAGATGAATTAAAGGAGTAAAAGAGAAGACGACGGAGGCCAATCTCTGATAAAAGGTGTCACAAGAAGGAAAACTAATACATCCCTGATTTACAGTAGCTGTAAGGTAAGTTTTGTATCTTAAAATACAAAAAAATGTTTTTTTATGTATCATCAACAAGAGAAAAGAGAAACCGTGAAAAAGAAAAAGCTGAGCATTAACAGTGGGCCGAGCAGCTTTTAATTAAGACGGATCAGGTATTTTGGGGGCTGTTATATAAAAGATGTCTCCAGATGTCAGAAGGGCAAAAAAAGTCCATTTATGGGGGCAAAAATTCCAGTGTACACCTTCAAAATTGAGTAAAACTTAATATTGGAGGATTTCGCACCATACATTGCCAATAACATAATATGATTTGAAGTCTTTTGGGGCTGAAATGTTGACTTTTGAGGCACCACAGTCATTTTTAGAGAGGTTAAATGGAGAACAAGACCTGAAAATCAACACAAAAATATCAATTTTAAGAAAACAGCATCTCTGCATCCTTCTCTCATCATCCAGGGCTTATACAACACCAGACAAGGAGGTTTTATTGCAGCTGTGGAAACGGACGTGTCTAAAATGTTTACTTGGGCCTAAATATGAGAAATTCAACATCTTCAGCATTCAGAAGTTTCGAAGGAAAGTTAAAATGTGATACAAAAATCAATTTCTGCGAGAGGAAATCTGATTAAAGGAGCAGAAAATCTTGCCGTTTTCAGATTTTTAAATGTCTGAAACAGCATCTCTAGAAGCCACAGCATCCTTGTCACAGCATTCAGGTGTTACACAACACTATTCAAGGGGCCATCTTTGCAACTACAGAAAAGAGGTGTGTATACGGTCTACGTCTATGACCAAATATGGGATATTTAGCATCTTTAACATTCAAGACAGCGGGAAAGTTCGGGCTGTGGATCTTAAATTATTGCAAATGTTTAACCTTACAACACCTGCAGATGCTAAACGACAGCTCATATGGGACGAATGGGGATCTGTTTTCTAAAAGGTGGTTGCAACACAGAGGAAATGCCACTACTGTCTGTTTTTGTGGGCGGTAATCAAGGAAAAAGAGCAGGAAATCTTATAAGGAAAGCAGATTTTTAGATGTGCTGCACCTGCCAGAAGCCTGAGCATCCTTGTCACATCATCCAGGTGTTATACAACATATTCAAGGTGCCATTCATTTTGGTTAATAATGTGGAAATGTGCACCAAAATGTCCTTTAAAACAATCTTTGGATGATACATGAGACACTGAGAGAAATAATCCAGATTTTAGGCTGTCTTTGCATCTAAAAGACTTGCTATCATGCATGAGAAGTGCTAAAAGAGACAGTTCTGGGGTATTAAAGAGCCAGCAATAAGATTTCGAGAAAAACTCTCTCCAGGAGCTTGTGTTAAGCTTTATTTGGAATATTGGTGGTTTTTAAAGTTTAAATGCATTAAAAGTTAAGGTAAATATAGTTCATGTTGGCACATTTTGAGTATTTGGCCGAATAATCTAGCAAAAAAAAGGCATATCTGTGCCTAAAATTGCAAAAACATGAAGTTTCAAAGCTGCATCAGCCACATTTTTGCTGATTTAGAGCGCAGATAGAAGTGTGCCAGGAATCTGAGCGCAGTAATGGCCGTGTAAAGTGCCGGTACCCACGCATCCATCACCATGTGGCCGCGTGGATCCCCGCTCCCCCCTCTCTCCATCTTCACCCTTTGAACTTAAATGCAGAAAGTGTGCGTGAAGAGGAAGAAGAAGGGGGCGAAACATGTCAAAGCGAGTATGCAGATGACATCTCCAGCGCTGGCTCTTGCGCATTTCTTCACCATTTAAAGCTGTTACAGAGCTAGACATGTTAGGGGCATCTATTATGGATAAGAGGGGGGACTTGGGAGGAGAGGAGGGGGGCTCACAACTCAGTAATCTGAAGGATGCAGATGTATAATTCACGACCAATTCATTCCCTATTATGGGATTTCATCTCCCCAAATCGCGTGTGACAGCTTTATTACGCGCTCACGTGCGTTCCCATCTCTCCCAATGAGGAGATTGTCACATCTGTGAGTGATGGGAAGCATTTCATCCCACTAATTCCCCCCCTGAAGTGCGCACATCTCACGCGCTTCGAGGATGGAGAAGGGAAAAGTTGACGTCTGCATCCTCGTCTTCCTGCGCGTAAAACCCAGCAGCGCGCCGGGTGAAACATGGAAGGTGGAACCTACCTGCTGCCAGTTTTCCTCCAGCGAAGGCATGGCGGAGAAGTAGCCTGTGTCGTGGACGAGCTGAAGTTCCTGAAAGATGCTGTGGTTCGCTAAGACATCCATCCTGACGCTCGGTGTAAAGAGGGGGGGAAAAAAAGATCCGATCCACGCGCAAAGCGGAAAAATGCCTCCTTTCTTGCTTTGTCACACCTCTACGTCCACTTCTTTCATATTAGTCCAGAAAAAAAGAGTCAAAAGCGGAGTGTGAGGGCGGAAAATGCAGCGTTCAGGCTCCCTGTACCGGCGCGCATCATCGAACTCGGTGCGTAAAAGCGACTGGAGGTGATGGAGGCTCCATGCGTATCCGTGTTGCCAAACTAGACACCGATAGGGGAGCTGAGGAAGGGGAGGGGCCTCCTAAATGAAGGGGCGTCTCTTTCTGCGTCAATCAACTCCCCACTTTGTCTATTTAAGGAGAGTGGGCGGCCGAGGAGGCGCTGGAGCGCGAAGGGGCGGGGTTAGGCAGATAGAGCGCACGCAAGTGGCTCCAGCGCGACGTCACTCACGCCAAATATGGTCTCGATAGGTGAGCTATTTATGGATGGGTATATTAGATTTGGACGAAGGTCTAAAAGGCTAGTCTGTGAGGAGAAGCCGCGGTGTAAACATCATGTGGACACAAACAGGAGCTGGAATCAGGACTCATCAGCTGCTCCACAGCGTAAATATTTAATCAGAATGATCAGGCTTTAGTGTGGGGAACATACCGTATCAGGATGTCCAGGGACTCCCATTGCTCTTATAATGACTTTATGGTAAATTTATCAAACTTAATGATGTTTAAATCTCTGTAACATCACTGCAATGGCCCTGCAGTCTGTCCATGGAGGACACATAATGATGCACTGAGGGGATTTTCTTCATTATGAAGATTTATAATGTTTATTTGAATCAAAACACACATTTTCAAAGCAGTAATTTTTGCTTTAAAGCTAAGAATAAAGACTGAATCCAAACAGGATCATATGCTGAAGAAAACAAGCTTTTGAGCTTCTTTCTGCACTCGCATTAAAAAGAAACGACAAAAATACACTACACTTTTATTATTTTCACTTTATGAGAACACTAACAAGAAAAAAGAAAGCTCTATAAAACTATACATCAATACAAAGTTGTGTTTTTGTTTCCCCCTAAGATTAAATAATGTGCTTTTGTAGAAAAAAAAAATTGAGTAATTTTTTACAATTTTATGTGCATCATGATGTTGTAAGTTAATTTCATTAAAGTAGAAATCACTTGTTATACTATATAAAAGTCTAACATCCACATTGTTTAAACTAGATATTGATGAAAAGCAGCTTCTTATTGCTCAAAAAGTGCAGACAGAGTATATTTATGTTTGATTCAAGTCAACTGCCTCAGTTGAGAGGTTTTTAAAATTTTAAAAGCAATATTCAATAAAATTTTGCCACTGCGCCTCATATTGCGCCATATGCTAAAGGTTAATAATGTGAATGATTTGTTGAGTTTTTTGTATAACTCAACATCGTGAGTGATTTCATGATAAAATGATTTCATTTTTTTTCTTAGAAAATATTTTATCCATCCACATCGGTATGATGAAACATATGAATGAAAATCAGCTGTTGCACTTCCTTCTGCATTTTAAAAGTCATCCATTATCAACAGGATGTGTTTTTGTGATATGGAATGATGAAAATCTGCCATTGCACTAGTTATGTTGTCATGTATTTTAATCAACATAATCGCTTCAGGGTGTGTTATTTGCCATCTAAAATGATTAAATCTGCCGTTGCACTTTTGTTTAAATCAAATTACAACTATATTTTTTGTTGAATGTATAATTTGAAATCACATTAACTCTTTAATTTCTGCTTTCATACAATTTTCTCATGATGACACAATGGTTTTCATCCTTTGAGGCAACAGGATTAGGATTTTTGGAACCAAAAATAATGAAAATCTGCCATTGCACTCCATTTGCACCAGTTCTCAAATTAACATTTCTTGATTTGTAAGGACATTTTGACTTGACATTAGCACCTTTGGAAATACATTTGCAAATTTTGTTCATTATTACACCTTTCTATCCTTTGAGGCAACAGGATGTTTGTTTTCACACCTACAATGATGAAAATCTGCTGTTGCACTTTTTTTGCGCTAGTTCTCAATCAACATTTTTTTGTTTTGTACAGATATTTTGACCTCACATGAGCACCTTTAGTAATACTTTTGCACATTTTGTTTATTATAACACCTTTTTATCTTTTGAGGGAACAGGATGTTTGTTTTTGTACCTGCAATGATGAAAAATCTACTGTTGCACTTCTTTTTGCACCAGTTCTCAATTAACATTTTTTGTTTTGTGTGGGTATTTTGACCTCACATGAGCACCTTTAACAATATATTTGCACATTTTGTCCATTATTACACATTTTTATCTTTCATGGCAACAGGATGGGGTTTTTTCAAACCTACAATGATGAAAATCTGCTGTTGCGCTTGGTTTTCTATTAGCCATAATGTTATATCTGATTTCTTAAACATCATATCAACTCCTTATATGGGACTTTCTTACTACTTTCTCATTGTTGTATCCTCCAAGGCAACAGGATGCTTAATTTAGACACCTTTGATGACATAAAAATCAGCTGCTGCACCTCTTATTGCACTGCTAATTGCACCCTAAGTATGTCTGTGATGCTAAAGAGGTGCTGAAATGGTCTTGGATACGTCTTGTTTGCTTGTGTGATAAATGTCTTGGCCTGCCACAGTGTAAGACATGGATATGGTACCAGGCTCAGTGGTCTCCCTCCCTCTCCTCCACACCCACAGTGTGGTCGAGGTTTGTAATCTCATTACAGTGCTGGGGGGAAAGGCTGGCCGAGGGCCCCGGCTCTGCGATTTACACATGGCATTTTGGGAGGGAGCGCTCAGCTCAGGAGGACCATGAAGCTCCCGCTGACATTTATCCATTTGACACAACTCACTCCGTCTCTCTTTACTCCCCCACCAGCTCTTTAACGTCTGCCCTCTTACCTCCTCTTTCACTCTCCATCCATACCTCACTTCCTGCTGTAATCCTGGACCATGTGCTCCCTCTCTGTGTCTTTTCCTTTCGGCACAAACAAACAAAAACACACGACAGAGGACATGAATTCAGAGTAAACAGGAAGAGAACAACAATCTGGTGCAGCCGTGTCCTGTTTAGCCGATCTCCTCACGGCTGAGCGAGGTGTAAAATATTCATCAGATAAATCCTGTTATTTTTATGCATTGTTTATGGGGCACTTTGGGTGAGTCCAGAGGGCTAACAAGAGGGAAAAGGCTAGATCCAAGGACACATAAAGAGGGGGTTTAACCTCAAATTACAGACATCATGAACATTAGAAATGAGTGAAACATCAGTGAGTGGGACGTTTCATTTGGATACAATCAAGGTCACAATTTCATGGAAACTCATCTTAAGACTTGAGCCCAGTCTTCATTAACCAGAGCTCACTCGCAAAGATTGCTTTGAGGAGGGGCTCTCCAATTGATGGGTCACCTGACCAATCAGAAAGAAGAGCAAGGATCCATTATTCTGCGCTATTTCTAAGCTTGTTGCTCCCCGTCTCATTTTTACTATGTCTTAGTCACCCCTAAACCAAACTCGACTCTCTGCTCCTCACCTGTAGCTGCCTGAAAAAGCTGGTTCCCCCAAGTCCCCCAAGCAGACCTATCAATGTGATGTCCTACCATTGTTTCATCACTAGCTTAAGCCTATTAGGCCAGAGCAGAGCATAGACAGCAAAAAGAATGCAGAGCTGTTGAAAACATGATGTTGGATTGACTAATTACCATGTAGTAGATGGATCAACCAATCATAGCAGGCCTTAAAGTGACAGGAATCAGAAATCACATGAGCCAAATAGGACTTCTTTTAATTACACAAGACTAGTTTTAGTAAGAATTATCCCTGAAATTCTTGACTCTGACCACATGTAGCTGCTCGCTAACATTCTGTCATGAACCAAACTGGTTTCGTATGCTCCTCATGCACACATGTCCATGGTACCGCTCACTCTTGGGAGGTCATCGCCAACTGACCTTCTCTGTCATTTAAGTCTGAGGACGCGTGGCATCTTCAGTGACAGGGGGACGTCAATGGCAAGACATGGATTGGCGTTGTCGGCTGGACACGAGTAACCTGACATGTCTTATAATCTGTCAATCGAAGACAACGAGTAACGGTTCTACATATTTATACATCCTTCACAATGAAACTCTAAAGGGTATTGTAGGATATAATATGGATTTCTGCTCTATACTCTAAATATTTTAACTTACTTTCATTCTCTACATTTAAATCAGGGATGGGAAACTTTGCTTTCCAAAAGGTCCACATTAACATCATCCTCACTGCCAGAGGGCAAATCCTTTGGCTTTAGGAGGTAAACACAAGCTGTACAGCTGTCATGCATCAATAAACGGACTTTATCAACATATATACTAACATAAACTTAAATTCAATCAGCAATACTTAATCTAATGAGCTAAATACAGAATTCAGCCGATAGAGTTGGCAGTAATTTAAAATAGAATACAATGATTTGCTGGTCAGTTCTGACCTATATTCAATTAAGCATGCTACAAAGATATTAAAATGAGTAAATATTTGCAAAAAACATTTAACTTTTTCAGTTTAAACATTAAATATCTCGTTCTTGTACGTATTTAGTTGAATTTAAGTAATTTACAAATCACTGATTTTTGTTTTCATTTACATCTCATCCCAGCTTCATTGAAATTGAAGCTTGTAAAATTATGATATGAAAACTTTATATTTTAATTTCCAACATTGTCATAGGGTTTTCTTTAGCAGTTGCCCACCCCTCTTGAAGTCCTTACTATCTGCTTTGCAGTGAAGGAAACCCCCAACCAAATGGCCCTGTGATAAAACTTAATCGATGTTTGTGGCAGCATGCAAATGTCACAGCAAAATGATAAATCACACACAATGTAATAGAAAAAATATTGCACTAGGGATAAAAGGCGATGGTAAAAAATAGCTGTAAATATTATTAAGGTCACGCTGAAGTTTATTCCTCAGGTTATGGGGCTTTATATGTTCATATGTTGGAATATTACAGCTGCTTTTTGTCTCAATCATCAGCTTAAATTAACCTTCCCTTTTATTTTATTTGCCAGTCTTAAAGATGGAAGTGATTCCCAACGACTCCCTTATATTGCATTCTGCTGTATGCAGATGACGCACTAATAAACTTCCCAAATGTTCAGTTTGCAGTGCTCCATCACACAGCAATCAGCACAAGCAGGAAAAATTGAGAGCATCGTCTTAGTGCTTGTTCTCAGACTCTTCCACCACCGACTCCTCCACCACCTCCTCGTCTTCCTCGGCCTGAAGCCCATGCATATCATAGATAAAAATAAGTGCTCACCATTATCCGTGGGCACACAGCGTTATATTGTGGATGCTGACATTGCTCTTACCTGGCAGTTGGTGCTTTTACTATATTAATAATGGAGCAGGCACCATCCATCATGGGGATATGAGGCTGCTAATCATGTCAGTTCCCCGCATATTCACTCCTTTCATCAGGAGAGGCGGGGAGAGAGGGGGGGAGAAAAAGAGAGGAAGAGCGGTGGTGAGAAGCGGAGATAAACAAAGAGAGGAAAAAGAGAGAGATGGAAGGGGACAATATCAATGTGCCGAACACATGACAGATGCCCTTGGCCTTTTGCTGAATGGCTTCCCAGTTGGCAGGAGTTAACCAGTGTATTTAAACAGGACAAGACGAATGGGACCTCTACTCCCGCTGCTCGCTGAACCAGCCCATTTCTATTCCAACTCACAGCCGTTCCCCCATGTGGGAATGCTAATATGGTTAGCTGACATTGCCGGGGTTAAAACTTCATAACAGCGTTTTATTGTATATTCACTCTGCTGTAACTCCACTATTTTTCAAACCTGGGCCAAGAACCTGACACTGTTTTCGGGGAAGTCAAGGCTTCCGAAAGTGCTTCACCAAGTGAAAATGCAACTGTTAAATCAAGACTGAGCGGTAGTGAACTTCTCAGAATTCTTAGAGGAGTAAACCTGTAACACAGCAAATAAAATAAAATGCACCCTACAATTCCAATGAAGTAAAAACGTAAATAAAAAAAGAACACAGTTGTTGCAAATGCTTTTCGAACTATAATAAACTGAAAACACAACAAAGACAAAATATAAAATGTTTCAACTGTAAAAAAGGGAAAGTCGAAGAATGCCCAAAAAACACCTGTTTGGATCATTCCACAGGTGAACATTGGAAACCGAAGAAGGTCATAAAGGGAGCACCCATGAAAGATTCAATCATTCACAAGCAAGGATTGGCGAGGTTCAACACTTTTGGCCCTTTTCCACTAGCACACCTTGGCCCTACTCTACTCGGCCCTACTCGATTTGCAGCGTGTTTCCGCTAGCCTGGTGCCTCCTAAAACAAGCTAGTTTAAGTACCTACTCCGCTCTGGTTCCAAGCGAGCGTAGTCGATACTAAAAGATGACGTCACCAACTGCCGGCTACTGATTGGTCACACAATGTTGTCATCGATGAGTCATGAGCGCGACAACCTAGCATGCTAGCAGTAGCTACCGTTAGCTTACCCTCATACATCTTTTCTATGCAGCTCGATTGCTCACAAAAAGCCACAGATTGTTGTGTTGCGCTCAAAATGACATCACCGCAGTGCCGCTCAGCTGTTTACAGCGACACTGCACCTCATTTGGCAGGCTACTGGGGCTGATGAAAAAGCAGCACAAGGAGAGTAGAGTAGAGCCGGGTAGGGTCGAGTAGGGCTAATGGAAAAGGGCCATTTGTGAACAACTGAGCAAAAACTTCATTTAAAAAACATTTCTCAATGTAGCAATTTCATCCTCTCCAGTCCATAATATTATCAAAACATTTAGACAATTCAGAGAAATACCTGCGTGTAAGTCTGAAAACCATCGCTGAATGCCTGTGACCTTCAATCCCTCAGATGGCGCTATGTTAAAAACCTTCATCATCCTGTAAAGAATATTGGCACGTGGGAACACTTTAGAAAATCATCATCAGATGACACAGTTCATCCCTACATCTACAAGGTCAAGGTCAAACTCTACCACGCAAAGACAAAGCCAGATATCAACAACACCCTGGTTTCTCTGAAGTATGCAACTGTGATACTGCTCCAGACCCTCTTCCTGGGTGGAAAGGGTTTACAACAAAAGGTGATACGGTATGACATGGTTGTTGCAAAGAGGAGTATTTCAACTCACTGGAAACAAGAAGAGACGCCCTTTTTTGGACCTTGGCTTCATGAAATGACCAACTTATTACACACTGAGAGGTTTACGATATTCTGTATCTCTGAATTCTGCAACCTTTGATAAAATGTGGACGCCATTTTTATCTTATCTGTCAAAGGCGATGTAAACACTAGCATTGTGTATGATGTAATTGTCGATACTGACAGTTAGTGTTCATTTTATTTTTTCATTTATTATTATTATGTTCTTATTATTACCGTTTTCATTATTGTTTAAATTTTTTTCTTCTTCACTATTATTATTTTATTGTTTCACAATAAGGTAGTTTTATATAGCTATGTTTATTTTATCATCTTGCTCGTCTTCTTTGAATTACAATGCTCTCTTTCTTACTGCAAAACTGAAAATGTTTCAGTAAAATGTAAAAGAAAAAAAAAACACCCAGAAACACCACTGTCGTCTTCGGGCCTGAGTTCATCTGGCAAAGTGGAAAAGTCTGCTGTAGTCTGAGTCCACATGATAAATTGTTTGTGGAAATCTTGGACATTGGACGTCCTCCAGGCTAAAGAGAAAGTGGACCATCCAGAGTAAAGTCCAAAAGCCAACATCTGTTACCCCTTTTCCACCAAGCTGGTTCCAGGGCTGGTGCTAGTGCTGGTGCTAGAGCCGGTTCGCAGTTGGTTCAAGTGTGAACTGGTTAAGAACCGTTTGCTTTTCCACAATCGGGTGCCGGCCAGAGGGCTACGTCATCACGTCGATGTATACGTCTGTATACGTCACGCTAGTTTCCCTTAACAACTAGCGCCAAATTCAATTGCCACTACAAAGATGGAGGACTACGTTGCGGTTCAAGTGTTGCTGTTGGCTTTTCGAGCCTTCCTTTGTAGAGCAAAAGTTGGCGATCCAGCAAGTTAATGTTGCTCGACTTCTATGCAACGAACATCGATCACGCTTGAGAAGACGGGTAAGAGTGCTTCCGTGTTTTTACTCTGCTTTGTTGCTTCCGTGTTTTTACCCGCCCCCACCCCCTGACGTAAGCCCGTAGCCCCCGACGTAAAGTGGTTCTTTCTGCTGGCCCAACAAAGAGTTGGTGCTTGCCAAGCACCGGTTTTGAGAGCCAGCAACCGGTGCTTAGTCTGTGGAAAACCAAAGAACTGGTGCTGAGCTGGCTCTAGCTCCGAACCAGCCCTGGAACCAGCTTGGTGGAAAAGGGGTATGTGATGGTTTGAGGGTGTGAGTGCCCATGGCATGGGTAACTTGCACACCTGTGAAGGCACCATTAAGTCTTTTTTTTAAAATGTATATTTTTTGGGCATTTTGTGCCTTTATTGATACGAGAGAGACAGTGGACAGGCTTGTGAAAGGGGGAGAGAGAGTAAGGGAAGACATTCTGCAAACTGGCCACAGGCGGGATTCGAACCTGGACTGGCAGAAGCATGTACATGGGGTGCTAACCACTATGCCAAACCAGCACCCCGGCACCATTAATTCTGAGAGGCACATACAGGTATCTTTTTCAGGGATGTCCCTGAAAATGCACATCCTGTGGCTTCTGCGTGGCTTCACAGTAAAGTAGACACGCAAAGAAGGTCAAACATCAAGAAAGAATAAAACGACTCCCTGGGGTCTTTGGTTCCTCAATGCTTACTCAGTGATTTATTAAACACAGTGGTAAACATGCCCTTGTTATCAGTTTGAACATTTGATACCTTGTAAGCTTCATTAGAATTGGGGTTTGAGCTTGGGTATGTTTTCCTCTAGTGCATCTTTTAGTTTATGGACTTATATTGCCGTTTGCTTTGAACATTTGTACTGCTTATCCCACAAAAAAACAAGAAAATATCATTTATTTCATAGCTGAGTTTTATAAGCTTGGTAAAAATGGAAATTGTGGGTTTATTCAACCTGTTCCCAAAGCTCTTCTGCTTGTTCTGAGAAAAAGAGGAGATTGTCCCACTCTAACATAATTGAGCGACCAAAAACAAGTCGATTTGCATTGAGAACAGCGCCCGATGTTTTCAGGAAACACTCCCGGCTCGCCTCTCCTTCCATTAGCATCCACATAACCGAGGGACCTTGAGCGTCTGCGCTCCGCTTTGCCTCATTTTGCCTCATTTGGTTCAATACGACATCCACATGCCTTGATGCGTTGAAACATAACATTTACACCAATATGGTCCATTTTCCTGTGGATCAGAGTGCTGGAGTGGAGTCTAATGATAACCTTTATGTTTATAGAAAAATAAAAACTGTCCTCAAACATCTGTCTCACAGCGCTGTGATTGATGGGCACGCTTTAACAAAGACAAGATTTTGAATACGTGGCCATATGTCTGGCGTATACGCTGTCTCATTTGGCTCCAAGCCTGGATCTAGACCATCTTCAATATCCTGACATCTTCATGCTCCTGACTAGCCGGGGGTGCCAGGGGGGGAAATGAAGGTGGGCAACGGCTGAGGGTGCGTCGAAAGAGGAGGGGGTGGATTTCAGAGCGACAGGCCGACTGAGAGAAGCGATAATGAGCACTCGGGGCTGTCTTGGGCGCTACGAGATTGCTGCGAGGGAACGGAAGGGAATAGGGGAGCGAAGGAGGGGGAAAGGGTGCTGCGGGGAAAGTGGCCTCTCCGCTGAGGGATGTTTGATGCGACGCTGCAGCCTCCTACGCAGGGAAAGTGAGCGGAAACTCAGCCAGGGAGGAGGCCATGAGGGGCAGCTGTTAAGCGCCAATTAGGCATGATGAGTTGGAGTCGGATATACCCATTTGCACGTACACTCCTGCGAGAAGCCAGGCAGGGTGGAGTAGTCAAAAGTGGGACAAATAGGGCCTAATCCTTGTCAAGCTTTCCTTGAGTCTTCCTCCTTCCTGCTTTCTATCTTTCCTCCTGCCTGTTAGGTAACGTCACATCAGCGTCGGCTGAAAATGTGGGCTATGATCCGCTGTTCTGTCTCCGCCTGGCCTTAGCCCCATCCAAAGGCGGTTGAAGGAAGGCATTGTGAGGGCCTGTCACATCACACCAGAGGACAATGCCCCCAGCCGGGCGTCCAATTAGTGAGCAGATTCATCCATGAATTTAGTCTGTGACAAAAAATGATAAGGTGGTACAGGGAAAATGAGGACAGGATGTTTTTGGAGCTTTTCAGGCACAGATTAAGAGTCAAAGATGAGTGAATAATGGAGTTTGAGTCCTTTTATGGATGCCGTAGTTGCGTTTTTGTGCATCTTTTAGTCACTACTGTCCCTACCTTAAACATGGGAGACATTGTGAATGACTTGAAATAGGGTGTAAAAGAGAAGAAATTGGAAACCGTCAGATTAGTCACTTGCAGAATGTTTAATTGCGTCTCATTGATGTCAAAATTGGATGTCAAGGAGAAGTCAGTCCAGGCCAAAATGAGGGACAGATAATGAACTCAATGACCTACCCTGAATGACCCCAAGAGCTAAAACCCAGAGTTCAGTTATGTTATAGAAAGTCTTTGCTGACCTTTAGTTTTCAAGATTTGGCAAACATGGCGAAAAAGAGAGACAGTTAGCACAATACTGTCTGGAAGTGGTACAAAGCTTTCTAGCAGCAAAATATAGGAAACACTGTAAGGCCATGACATGCCACTTACAAAATAATCACAATTAATGTTTTGATTAAACACAGTTTTGATCACATTTAATCACATCTCTAATTTAGCGTAAAGGTGAGGACTAAACCCAAACCTAACCCGTATGAGAAACAGTGAGAAAAAAATTTCACAGTTTCTTTAATTTAAAGGCGCAGTGTGTAGAATTTGGCAGCATTTCGCCGAACAGAAACGGTGAATAAAGGATATAATGTTTCTATTTGTATGTAAAGTCCATCAAAATTGGAGTGTAATCATCACCATAAAATGTTTATTTTTATTTAGAAAGAAAAAGATTTTGAAAATTTACATTCCCGCAGGCCGCGTTCATGAAGGCCGACATAACGATGAGCCATGTTGTCAACACAAAAAGAGTGAAACGCGACTTTTGCATAGAAGTCTGACTGCTAGTCCTGAAATCTACCTGAATAGCATGTTGCATCTTAACTGAACGATAATCCATTCAAATAATATTTACAAATATGTGTGAAAAAACCCTTACCTGGTAACTGTCGTAAACGATGCCCTGTTCAAGATCCTTCTTGGTCCCCACCGGATCTCGTCGCTTCGTGAAGTCATGAATGGGCTCATTCCAAAATCGGAACTCTAGATGACGCTAAAATGCCAATTTCTACACACTGCACCTTTAAGAATCAAATAAATCCAAACAGATATATTTTATGATCTTACGTTTGAGAGTCTTTTTTTAAAACCATGACTTAGTAGTTGGAGACAGTCTCAGAGTGTTTCTCTGGATTTTATAGTGTTCGTTTTTGGTAAAAATGAAAAAAAAAACATAAGAACAACAGTATATCGGCTTTTCACGAGGTCACCTACAGTTGCTTTCTTTAAGTTAACGGTCCAGCTAGGGGATATAATTTAGGTTAGTAGTTTTATCTTGGCTATTAGATAAAATATCTTACCAAAGATCCAAAAATACATTAAAAAACAGCTGAAAGGACCAATAAAAATGTGGAATGTTTAGTATCACAGGGCTCAGATTTTTGTTTGACTGCTCAATTGAGCTATCTCTCAGGTTTTTGAGTAAAATGGCACATTCAAAGGAGTAGTAGTGTCCTTATTTTCTACCAATGACAATAAAGACCTCACAGATTGTAGTATCCAGCTTGTGTCTGGGTACATAGGCTTAATTCGGGTCTATGTGCTGTGACAATGGACTTTTAAAAGGCTAATAAATGGGCTTGAGTTACCTTCTCCAGGAGGTTATGTTATTGCCGGCGTCTGTTTGTTTTTTTTGTTCGTTTGTTTCGCTGTTAGCAACATAACTCAAAAAGTTACGGACTGATTTCGATTAGATTTTCAGGAAATGTCCAGATTGGGACAAGGAACAAAGTATTAGATTTTGGGAGGGATCCGGATCCCCCATCATGACAAAAAATTTGATTTTCACGAATAACAACTGAACTAAAATTGGTATTATTATGAATCCAATTGCTAATGCTATGTTTTCATGGTCTAGGAATCTAAATATTTAGATGAAATAAAGGTAGGACTAATATTTACAGTGAAAATCCCAGTATGGGTGAGGAATGTGGTGCTGGCTCTCTGGGTGCTTTTCTAGTTACATCTTCGGTGAAGACAGCAAATATTTTTTTGTATTGTCACTGGAAAAAATGATGAATTTCTGTGAAAAATGACACTCGTCTTTCGGACAGCCTGACTGCGGAGTACAAAGATGAATTGAAGATATAAGAAGATTCAATTGTTCAATTTACATCCTACTTGCTTTACAATGAACAATATTTCACTTAAAACTTATCAAAATGGGAAAATGACCCAACAAATGTCATCAAAATAACCCTGAAACACCCCCTCATATTCATTATTCATCGAGCCCTGGCTTTAGGAGTCAAAGCAGCATCCGCCTCTGGAGTACTTGAGGTTTTATGCACAAACAGAGGCCATGATGTGAGGAAAACATTCCTCCTCTTTAGGGAGCTATGGCAACAGTGGGTATAAGGGGAGGCTGACCTTGTTGCAGCAGGAGAAAACATCCACATTACCAAACAGTGAAATAAACCTCCACAGGTAATCATATGATCAAGAGGCATGATTTTCATACTCTGCTTACATGAAACATACAGCAGTCAGTATTACCTCCATAGACTCACAATAACCTGTCAAAGCGTCATTCGCCATCAGGGTCAGCGCCGATGAATGAGTCTTTTCATGTCCGAGCTCCGAGTCAATCTTGTTTCTATGCATGCCGCGCATCCGAGGCCTCTGTAATTCCCCCCTCCCCCTATCCGCCCGCACCATACCGTGTTTTGTATATTCATGTGTGTACCTTCCTATCTTAATCCTAGCTATTACTCGCATGGCTGGCCATGTCAAGGGGAGATTTGCTCACTCACAGTGAATGGGCCAATATTGACAGCACGCCCACCGCATCAGCGATCAGTGTAAGGGCTTAGCGCGCACTAGATTCGCAGGTTTGAAGCTGAATTCAATGAGGAGGGCGGCGTGTTGGAAAACAATCCTCACAGGGGATCTATGCAGATGCTAAATGTTACCCTGAAGTCTGGCAGGAGGGAGGATGTGGAAACAAAGTCCTGCTGCTTTTAATGAGCTTGCAATGTGATTATTTGACTTTATTTCTCTGGATAAGACCTTTTGTGAGGTAAATGTCTCAAAAGGTGCTGATTTACTTTCCTCTGCAGCCACAAGAATGCTAAACATCTACAAACTAAAACTCCTGTTAAGTTGGGACATTGTGTAATGCGTGCTTTGAAAATCCTTCAAATCTAAAATGAGTAAATATTTGAAAAAAGTAGAGAAATGTATCAGTTTGAACATTAAATATTCTGTCAGTGTTGTGTATTCAACTTAATACATGGCATAAAGGATTTATAAATCACTGTATCCAGTTTTTATCGATGTTTTACACAACATCCCAACTTCTCTGGAATTGGGGTTTATTACATCAAAAGCTTTGCTGTTCAAGATACACTATACTGCCAAAAGTATTCAATCACCTGCCTTGACTGTCATATGAGCCTAGGTGACATCCCATTCCTAATCCAAAGGGTTCAATATGACGTTGGTCCACCCTTTGCAGCTATAATAGCTTCAACTCTTCTGGGAAGGCTGTCCACAAGGTTTAGGAGTGTTTATGGGAATTTTTGACCATTCTTCCACAAGAGCATTTATGAGGTCACACACTGATGTTGGACGAGAAGGCCTGGCTATTCGTCTCCACTCTAATTCATCCAAAAGGTGTTATATCTCATTGAGGTCAGGACTCTGTGCAGACCAGTCAAGTTCATCCACACCAGACTCTGTCATCCATGTCTTTATGGACCTGCTTTGTGCACTGGTGCACAGTCATGTTGGAAGAGGAGGGGCCAGCTCCAAACTGTTCCCACAAAGTTGGGAGCATGGAATTGTCCAAAATGTCTTGGTATGCTGAAGCATTCAGAGTTCCTTTGACTGGAACTAAGGGGCCAAGCCCAGCTCCTGAAAAACACCCCCACACCTTAATCCCCCCTCCACAAAACCTTACACAGTGGACTTTATCTGAAATGACTTCATCGAAGTCAATAATCAGAATCAGGAGTTCCAATCACTTCCATGTCCACAGGTGTGTAAAATCAAGAACCTAGGCATGCAGACTGCTTTAACAAACATTTGTGAAAGAATGGGTCGCTCTCAGGAGCTCAGTGACTTCCAGTGTGGAACTGTGACAGGATGCCATCTGTGCAACAAATCCAGTCGTGACAAGTATCACTCTTCTGGCAACCGCCAAACCCAGGCTCGTCCATCAGATTGCCAGATGGAGAACTGGGATTCGTCACTCCAGAGAATGCGTCTCCTCTGCTCTAGAGTCCAGTGGTGGCGTGCTTTATACCACTGCATCCGACGCTTTGCATTGCAAATACAGTGGTGATGTGAGGCTTGGATGCAGCTGCTCGGCCATGGAAACCCATCCATGAGGCTCTCTGCACTGTTCTTGAGCTAATCTGAAGGCCACATGAAGTTTGGAGGTCTGTAGTGATTGACTCTGCAGGAAGTTGCCGACCTATTCGCACTATGCACCTCAGCATCTGCTGACCCTGCTCCGTCAGTTTACATGAACTACCACTTTGTGACTGAGTTGCTGTCATTTCCAAACACCTCCATGTTCTTATAATACAGCTGACAGTTGACTGTGAAATATTTAAGAGTGAGGAAATTTCACGACTGGATTTGTTGCACAGGTGGCATCTTATCACAGTTCCACGCTGGAATTCACTGAGCTCCTGAGAGCGACCCATTCTTTCACAAATGTTTGTTAAAGCAGTCTGCAAGCCTAGGTGCTTGATTTTACACACCTGTGACCATTGAAGTGATTGGAACTCCTGATTCTGATTATTTGAATGGGGGAGCGTATACTTTGGCAATATCATTCTTAGTGACTTCGATTAAGTCATTTCAGATAAAGTCCACTGTAGACTGACAGCTGTTTAAGGTCAACAGGGTTTGGACACTTCTAGGAGGAGAAGGGTCCTTTAATCCACTTTTCTGGGGGTCTATTTGTCCACGTGTTCCTTGCGACCGAATGTTCTGTACCTGGATGTGATTCAGTTTTGTTTGAGCAGGGTTCACTTATTTGAGAGCCGAGTTCACTTTCCTTTTCTCTCCATCTCAGTGCAGCTCAATAGAAGCAGGTGGAGCTCTGAGCGCCGTTTCTCAAACACAGCAGCAGCGTCTGGAGCAGCAGCTGGCCCAAACCCCAACTGATCTCCGCACTTGTAGAGGTCAAAAGTTGACAAGGAGCTGACTTCCTTTTTCATCAGCCAAAGCGGGAGCTTCTCTCTACATTTTCCAGCAGCACGTCACCACTTCAAAGGTGTTCGCCGAATGATTTGCAGACGAAAAGCGACGCCGCTTCCCTCTCTTGGCTGGTTCACAGTTGTCGCTGTCGCACTTTGTTTTTGCTTAAATGGAATGATTGAGTCCCAGGCTCCGTGACGCCACTTCGAGGGGGAGGGGGAGCAGCCTCACATCATTACCAGTGACATTAGCAGGTGACAGCGGCAGCCACAGAGCCACCGATGCACTGAGGTTCAAAGAGCCTCGGCTGCGTAAACAGATGAGACGAAAGGAAGTCAGAGAGAGACGGAGAGCAAAGAGTAAAAGCAATGGATGCTTGACGGCTGATCATACATGTTGGGATTCTGGCTCCAAATGAAATATTTACCATAAAAATGTTGAAAGTTGTGCTTTGAACTTTCTATTTGTACGTTTCAAAGCCATTTGGCCGTTGAGGTGAGCTCTTTTGGTCCGTTTAAAGACATTTTGGGGCACAAGGTTGTTGAAGTTGGGAGAGAAAATGGAAATAGGAGAGAGTAAAGGAAAGCAGATGATAGGCTGTGAAGACAGGTCGAGGTGAGCCACCAGGACCAGCAAGGGACTGCCAGAACCACATACTTCAACATCGGTTTTAATCAAATAAATAGAAATGCTTCCACAGTGGGGACAGCAGGGAGGGCTTCTGCTCCTGGTTGTCCAACAGTCCATCTGGAAGTCCATCTGTCTGATCCAATAAACTGAACTACATACACACTCCACCTAATAAGAAGAATCATTGTATCACTGTGAGGTTAATGCATTTAGGTCATGTTTATGGGGTGCTTTTAAATGCTGTATGTCAAGAATGCATTAAAAGACATCTTTAAACTTCAGAAGTCCACCCTGACCCAAGAAACTGATGATTTTGGAGCTCAAAGTTAAGGTAATAGGGTCTAATGGTGCGTTCTAGATGTAGTCGGAAGTCAGAATGCCTGAGTTCCATGTAGGAAAATGCAACTGGAACGCCCCTTCAGGTCAGAATTTCCTACTGGGAACTGGGGGGAACCTCACCACCTCCGAGTTGACAATCGAATGTGCTTCTGACGTGTATGTGTCACACGAAATCAGACGTATACATAATACTGTTGGACTTATATTTATAGAAATGCTGCCATAGTGATATTAACAATCTTCATGTGGTATTGGCGAACTACAACGCAGGGCGTGCTAACAACGGCTAACGCAACAGCTATCAATAGCCTGGTAGATCGGCATGTTTTTTTCCGACTTTGTAAGTGGACCGCTGATAACTCGGAAATGACATCACTTCCCTTCCCTCTTCCCAGTTCTGAAGTTAATGGAACGCAGCTTAATGTTTATCCCTTCTTTTATTAAGTCAGTTGCTGTGTTTGAAATCGTTCCCTATCACGGATATAGTGCACTATATAGTGTGTTCGCCATTTTGTCGTGTTTGAATTCTCAGCAGTTAGTTTCATTCACTATATAGTGCAATGCAAAATACCCACAATGCACAGCAAAAGTGAGTGTACATACGATGTACCCTTATTCTTCAGGAAAGAAGAATAAGAGAAAGAAGGCTGTTAGGAAATGCTTTCATTTATAAATGTTCGTAGCGTAGCTCTTTTACGTCTTTTAGTGGCAGTTAATGGGGTGTCCCGATACAACTATTTCATCTCCGATACGATACCGATATTGCAGCCTTGAGTATTATCAATCCGATATCAATCCGATACGATATCAGCAGGAATCATACAGACTTTTATTACCTATTTTGTAGTATGGACTGTAAGAAAAGTCTTGATCAGGTCAGATTACTCAAACAGAGAACAGTAGGCAGCAATAGTAGGTATGAGAAAAACTGACCCATTTGTTATTAACCAATAGGTTAAATACATTTTAACCTTAAACATAAGAATATACTACAATTAAAACAACATGAATAAAAAATATTAGAAGACCCTGAAAAGTGACCTCAATGAATCAAACAAAAACATATTTCACCAATTGCAAAATAACCACTGTGTTGAACTTAAACATAAGCATATTCTACAACTGAATAAAATAAAAAATAAATATATTAGAATGGACTGCTTGTATCGGAGTGCTGATATCGGAGATTTAGGATGCAGTCCGATATAATCCGATATTTGTTTTTTTGACCGATATCCGATATCAATATCAGATCGGGACATCCCTAGCAGTTAACGCCTTAAAAATTTGCTACTTATCCTCCTGAGTGCCTGGTTCGCTTACGTTAATTTTGGTGCGTCCACTTCCGTCACTGCCTCATCTACTGATGCTATGACATGTAGAAAATTTCGGTGTAGTGTCCGAAATCTCTTTTGGTCATTCCCTGTGTAGTCCACTATTTCATTTACACTATATAGGGAATAGTGAGTGAGGGAATGAGCGGACGATTTCGAACACAGCTAGTGTCTTTCAGGAATTCTCGGAGGGACAGGGCTGAGATGACTAATTTATTTGTGTATTTACTTCTAATTTTTTTCACTGTTTGTACTTTATTTATATACTTATGAATATCTGTTTTTCATTTTGTATGTACCTGCATATACACTATTTTCTCTTTTTCCTCTCTCTTTCTTCTTATCATGCTCATTTATCCCACTATTAGAGGCCAATTTAACTTGTCACTATTCTTATTACTATAAATATTTTGTTTGTTGTTTTTCTTTCTTGCGAACGGAGAAAAGAATCAAAAACAAAGAAAAAATATGTACTTTTTTTTTCCCTTTTGTCCTGAATGTATATATACTGTATATGTGTCTAGAAAAATAGAAAATGAAATGTTCTGTGGCAAATGAGAATAAAAATTAAACACTAAAAAAAAGAATTCTCAGAGGGTCGTCCTCCGTTCAGTGTGATCAAATATACCGAACTAGATGTCCAAGAATGTACTGAGGGGTGTTTGCACTGGTGTTAAATTAACCAGGATGCTTATTGAGTCTTCCAACGGGCTTCACACCAAAAAGAAAAGCACTTGAAGCAGGGCAGCAGACAGCCTCCCTGCTTTGTAACACACAACGGTGAAGCTTTGGCTGCAGAGATCAATACTGTATAAAAAACATGGAGGGTTGCATTTCCTCTGTACTTCTCCAATCTCACAAGAGCAGAGGCCATGTAGTCAGATACTTCAAATTCCCTTAAGACCATCGATCGGGGGTGCAGGTCGCCGAGTCCGGCGCTCCAACAACAGATCCAAACTGACCTCGGGTCGTGCTGCAAAGTGAAGGCAGAGGCTGCCGACTTGAAGGTCTTGAAATAGACATATTCATAGCTGGAATGAGTTGTGGAAATTTGATTTGCCGCAGAACAAAAACATGAAGGGGGGGCGGCCATATGATAGTCATATGATAGTGAGGCTGCTGTAGCTGGAACTCATTACAGTGTGAATACTGTGTCTTCTGTGTGATTCAAAGAGAGAATGGTGTATTTAGCGCTGGAGGTGTAAAGGAAGGATGTTTTTCTCCAATAATGAGAGCGAATTAGCCTGACTTTTGTTGAATCAGAGTCCCCTTTCACTGAAGCGCCTTTCTCCCAGTTAGAAAGCAGTCTGGATGTCTCTGAATGATGAGGAAAGCATGACGCTTACACAGATGCAATGAATCCGTCACGGGGTATTGAGCTGATCCGGCACCGCCACGCAAACAGTAAACAAACTCCTTGTTCTAAGAGCGGGGCGTCTATTTATTTAGCAGAAAAGCGCTCCCCCATTAGCGTTCAAATTGCCATCGGAAATAGAAGCAGTCCACATTAACAACCTCGTCCTCTGTGCATAATGCCCCGTGCCTTGTCATTACGACCATTTCTGCTCCATTATTTCAACACCAAATCCCTCTTTTGCCGAATGGCCGTCCCACCCCCCAGCCTCCCAATTGCTTCAGTGCAGCGGGGCTCGCACTTCAAACTGCTCAAAAAATGAGCTTGCTTTGCCAGGCCGGCAGCGAGCCAGACCAATCATCTATCTGCAATAATAGAAATCTTCTGGCTGATGATAGACTGAGGCAATCACTGGGCAGGCTGAGTGGGTTCTTCAGTCTGGCCTTGACACCCCTGCTGCTGGTTGATAGCGAGGGAGGGCCGGGGGACGCTGGCATGGGTATCTGGTAGGTAGGCCTCGGAGCAGCCCGGCTGGCTGGCAGGCTGTATGGATGCACATAGAGGGTAAAGGGCACAAAGGGGGAAAAACTTTAATTAAAAACTAGAATTAAGGGAGGGGGATGGAGCAGGAGGAGAGTATGTCTTGCATTTAAATTGGCTGTATGATCTGGACATGAAGTCCTTTAGAGACACAAAAGGAGGGGTTGAATTGCACTTACTGTATGGCGCATATGAAAACTAGTCCCAGTCGTCTAGCATAACAAATGTACTGAAGCAGCAAAACAACAATTGGCGGCATTAGCCTGAGATGAAGTCCTATGTGAAGACTGTAGCCCCCATAAGAGGAGGGTTCATCCATTATTCATGGCTGGTGTGTATTGCCACTATAGTACCATCCATTGGGTTTTCTTCAAGCAAATGTTAACCACAATTCCAATGAATGTGTGTAGATAAAAACATTATACAATTATCTGCATACAATGATCTGCAAATCCAAATAAACCTATCTGCAAAACATTTTAAGCAAGTATTAGCATCCTCATATTGATACTTCAGATTCTAGCAATCATTACCCTCTTGATAATCATACAATTTGGACTTCAAATATCAGGAACTGCATTTGAAAAGTAACGTTTCGAGTGCTGGACGCCGGTGGAAACTCTGCCAACAGTCATGCCTCCCCTTTTGAATTCCACCAACCTTCCTCTCTTTCATCCCCTCATTATTTCTCTCTCGACCATCCCACCTCCTACCACCATCCCGGGCTCTCTCCTCGCCCCGAGCACCTCCATCCCTCAATCATCCCGCCCCGTCCCTGGCTCTCCACACCTCCACTTCGACCCGGCTCCATCTCTCCATCCGTCCTTCCCAACCTCTCCACGGCGTTCGTCTGCATGGTGAGTGTCTCGTTCTGCCTGGGCTAATTGGCTCTAATTAGAGTCATTCAGCAGGGGTTAATCAAGGATGACTTACGCAGATTATGACTGGTTGGGGGAGGAATCGGAGGAAGCAGACAGCCTGTGCGCCACATCGGCCTGCAGGCATGTATCACTCCTCCCAGTGTGGCTCAGGGACTTGGCATAGATAGATGTGTTAAAAGCGACACCACGGGATGATCCTTGAGGAGAACATCCACCCACCACTTTAAAAAAACTGACTTTTACTCAATGATAAAAACTGGTTTGACTTTTCCAACCAAACCCAGGAGACAAACAACAGAAATACGTGAGCATCATCAGCTCATAAGCAGTACCTCTGCCTCCCTGAATGACACGCTGATGTCAAAAAAGACTTTAAACAAGACCTCAAAGCTGCCTCATTTTACCTTAATATGTGTTTGCAAATGAGGTGAAAAGAGGTTTAAAACATCTGGTACCATGTCATCAGTGATTGCTCAACAGCTGGACATTTTCATCTGAAAATGAGAGGCTCAAGATTGGAAGTAATAAGTGGCCCAAGATGCGTGTTAAGAAAAAACATGTTTCTTAAAGGCCATGAAACCAGAGCGGTGTTAAATAGATGTCTACGCAGAGGTCAAACAGACATTTAGTTGAAAAGAGGTTGTTTTTCCGACTCTTAGGCCCCATCCACGAGAAGACAAAACGCTTAACAGCTCTCAAAACGATCGTCATAAAGACGAAGGCGTCTCAGAAATTGTGTTCGTCTATATGAATGCACTCGATACGCATCAAAATGCTGTAAAACACATGCCAGACCTCTAGGCCCGCTGTAATGATATGACGGAAACAGACAAAAAACAGTGAGCATGCGCACTTGCGGCAAAAGTTGTAAACTGAGATTGTGATAAAGTGATCATAAAGTGCCGTTATGTGTCCTTGATAATTGTTTGTTCAACTCTGTGGCGATTGAGGAGATTTTGCTGCAACAGGGATAGTAGGGTCACGAGCTTCATCAGCACATATGCCGCCATTGTCGTTGCCGCGTGTGGCGCATGCGTGTCAATGCAGATATGAAACTATGACGTAAGCGTATCTGTAAAGTTACGGAGAGCCAGCAATCACGGAGCTGAGTATACAGCATTTCAAAATCTTCCACTCTGGAACCTGGTTTCAAAAATGATCGTTTACAGACCCCCAAAATGCCGTCTTCGTATGGATGATACGCAGATTCAGCAAAAAACTTATGCATTTAGACCTCGGTTTGGATTCATGTGGATGGGGCCTTAGGCTACATTTGACTGTTGTTTTGTACGTTTGTGGAAATGGTTGAGTGAATATGTTTGTGCATAATATGTATACTGGCTCGTTATTATAATTCTGTTTGTTTTAGAGATATTTTTCGTTCACTTCATTGTTAGTATTTTTTGTTGGGGACAGTATTTTGACTTTTTTCATTTGTTCATCTATCATTTCTAATATTGGTATTGCTGTTATTGTTCTGTCTGCAGCGGAACATTATTTTTTCTTTAATTATCTCCTCTTGTTGCCAGTAATCTGTTCTGTGTGTCTTAAAGAATCCGATCTATGTACCATGTGATTCAGTCAGGACCAATGGGGCTGCCACATGACTGCACATGCCGTCACAATCTGCTGCAATCTTCAACGTCTGAAGCCTTTGGTAGCATTCTCGGTATGTTGAATGATGACTTCAGTATTGTTCTTATATTTCTGTTGTATATTTTTGCTGAGTTTGATGTATAAGAATATTATTTTGATGATTGATCGTTCGCTCACATGGCATCATGCTAGCATGTTTCAGTAAGCTAGCAGGCTAGACAATATAATATAATTTTATCTGACAATAACCTGACATTCGACCATCTCAGTCTCCAGTGCTTGATGGAGGAAGGTGTTTAGCTACTGGTCATATTGCACAGGGTTACGTGCATGCGGGACAAGACAGTTATTGTTTTGTTACATGTGATAACTTATATGCGGTGTTGTGTACATTGTGCTTATTTTGCTTAGCAGCACTGTATGGTCAGGGGAGCGGAGGGGTATTGTGTTGTGTTGAAAGTTAGAAAGAAAAAAAATAATAATTTAATAATAAAAAAAAGAAAATACTACCAAACAGAGAGGCGTCATCGAGTAAAGCAGAGTCTAGTCAAGCCAATGTTGTTTTTTGTGTAGTTTTAAACTAAAAGTCGATTAAATACAAGAATTTTGGCTGTTTCCCATCAGTGACAAAGATGTCCCGTTGCTCTAGTGCCAATCAATCGCAAGATTACCCGAAAACTACTTGACAGGTTTTGGTTATAGCCCATCTTATGAATCACTAGATTTGGGAGTGATCCATTTATGGCCATTAGGGAACGATTGTAATAGCTCAATGACTGTCGAACAAATAATGAGATCAACATGATTCTAAGTGCTAGGTGTGAATTTTCAGGGTCAAGGAATCATATTATGATGGTAACTTTATCATGGAGCTAATGATGCAACAGCAATGAGTGAGCTACCTTGGCTAAGGTTTGAGCTCTCGAGCTGAGGCATTGAGCCAGGTTTGACAAAAATCCCTCTAAACAATTTCGAAGTGTTTTACTTTTAGGTAAAGCTCATAGACAGCCTACACTAGCTCCAGCTAAAGTAGACACAGAGGCAGCAAAATGCACAAAACCTTCAGGACCCTGTAAAAGACAAAAAATAACTGGGTAAGTTTAAGGTTTTTGCAGTTTTTATGCTAGTAAAATTTCTGTTCGTCAATAGAGGTTTGGTGTCAGAACCAATCGAGACATCTCCCACTGCATCGCCCCCTGCTTCCCTCCTCAGCTGTCAAACTGCAGTTTAAATGGAGCTGGAGAAGGCTGGAGCTGTTCTCTATATTGTATTTCAGTACCTGTCAAGTGCTTATTGATTGGCTGCCGTGGATTAGGAAGGCTGGTGTTGCCACAGAGAGGGTGAGCGTGCGTTGGATATATATTTATATATAAATGTGAGTTCATGTGAGCCACGCTGGAGGTCCCTGAAACCCCTAATCCACCACTCTCTCACCTCATCTCCTCCTACGTCTTCTTTTTCTCTCCCCCATCACCCCTTGCTAACTTCTCCCAACCCTCGCTTGTCGACGTCTCCGGCACCGAAATGATTTGGATCCTAATAGTCTTTTTACAGCCGTTGGCTAATGTTGCCATGGGGGAACGTAACCGCGGCCATAACGAGACAATCCCATCCCATATGCAGAGGATATGAGGGGGAATTTGTCTGCTTCAACTGTGACAGGAGCAATCTGTACAGTGGGGAAGCTCCAGAGGAAGAAAAAAACCTCAGTGTATTCAGGATTATGGTGTAGGAGCCCATTGAAAGTCTAATGGACTAGTCACATCAAATAGACCCGGTTGGAGCATGCTCAGATGCCACCGCGTGCACGCCGAAAGAGAAGCCATTACCACCACGGGCTGGGCCATTACTCTCTGTCCAGCGTGCCAGTTCGTGTGTGTGAGTGTGAGTGAGTGTGTGTGTGAGGCCAAGCCATAATGTTTCCAGTCCCAGAGGGGTCTCAGTACAGTGTGGCCCCTCCTAAATAATTACCACAGGCCTCTTTATATAAGAACAGGGCCAGGCAATAAAGGGACTGTGATATTGCATTGTGCATACTACACTGATATGAGGACTGTGAATTGTGGGCTTGCAAACACGTCAGGTAATTATTACAATAGACTGCAATGCAAACTCATCTGAAGGTAAAATGGCTGTTTTGGCGTTCTTACAAAACCCAATCCAATGACATTGGGACGTTGTGTAATCAAAACAGAAAACAATGATTTGCAAATTGTTATCTATCCTATATTCAATTTAATACACCACAAAGACAAGATATTTAATGTTCAAACTGATAAATTTGTTCAATCATTACCCTCGCCCAGGAGGTTGTGTTATTGCTGGTGTCTTTTTGTGTTTTTGCTTGCTGTTTGTTTCTCTGTTAGCAACATAACTCAAAAAGTTATGGACGAATTTTGATGATTTTTTTAGGAAATGTCTGGATTAGCACAAGGAACAAATATTTAGATTTTGGGAGTGATCCGGATCACCATCTGGACCCAGGAATTTTTAAAAGGATTCTTTAACATTGAGAAAAAGGGCCATATTTCGGCATTTCTGCATATTTTTAACCTGACAAGCCAGATGGACAGCTCAATATATCTGCCACAGAAATATTACACGAGTCCGTCTGGGTAGGAGCCCTTCGAATTTGTTTTCAGGGCAGAACGTTAAAAAAAAACACAAGATTGTGATTGGACAAACGTTTGGCTCATCACATTCATCACAGACCAATCCACATCAAGCAGGGTTGCCTCCAATAATGTAAGCATACATAGCGGCTAATGTAGCATACATAGCGGCTAATGTAGCGGCTAATGGCTAACAACAGTTCATGGATGTTAGCCATAGCAGCTAACTTAGCCGCTAACAGCTAACAACAGTTAATGGCCGTTAGCTGTTAGCCGCTAACTTAGCTGCTAACAGCTAATGGCCTTTTACTATCGTCTTACGCTAAATTGTACCACACAGATGACTCATTTAACACTTATACATGACATGAACCTCGTCAAAGACAATCCCTACAAGTAAACTTCTGAGGAGGGCAGATTTCACCAAGTTTCACTAGGTAGCCATGAGGACAATAGGCTAATCGGCATGTTCGTTCTCAGCTTCCGGTTCTCAACTTCCAGTTGTCGTCACGTCCGCCTTCTGCTGCTCCCGCCTCTTCCCTGATTGGGAAGCGAATTCGTTGGACAACGGAGGCTGGCAAGATGTACCTGCAGGATTTCAGAATCAGGCAGGTCTGTCTTCTCTGCAAGTCTAGCATATTTGTATGTTTTTAAGTAATCTACAAATTTAGATGAAATAAAGGTAGGACTAATATTTATGGTGAAAATAACAATATGGGTGGGGACTGTGGTGCTGGTGGAGGTCTACGCTCTCCGAATGCTTTTCGAGTTTGAAAATGATACCTGCAAAATGCTCCAAAAAAAAGCTGGGGCAATAAAAAACTGAAAACCTTCCACAGGTGAACAAGTCAGGTGGATTGAGGTGAGTGTTGGGTAAAAGATGAGCATCCCCAACAGGCTCAGTGGGTCACAAGTGAGGATGGGGCAACGTTCGCCGCTTTTGAACAGTGTGAGCAAAGAGTGCAACGGTTTAAGGGCATAACCCAACATTTAATCGCAAGGAATTCAAGTATTTCATCATCTACAGTCCATGATATAATCAAAAGATTTAGGGAATCTGGAAAAATCTCTGCATGACAGGCCAAAAAACAACACTGAATGCCTATGACCTTGATTCTTGGGCAGCACTGCATTGAAAACCAACGCAGTTCAAGTTAAAACGCTACCATGCAAAGCCAAATATCAACACTAAGAAAGCCACCAGTTTTAAAGTCACAATGCTTCAACAAATAGTTCTCAAATGCTTACCAAGCATTGCTAAAGGAAAGTTGATGTGACACAGTGGTAAACATGCCTCTGTCACAGCTTTTTTGGAACATGTTGAAGGCATTAAATTCAAAATTAGGGAATATTTGAAAAAAATGTTTGTTGGTTTGAACATTAAATATCTTGTCTGTTTGGAGTGTGTTTATTTCAGTAAAGGTTGAAAAAAGGTTTGCAAATCACTTTATTCTTGTTTGATTTACTTTTTACACAACGTCCCAACTTCATTGGAATTGGGGTTTGTAGAGTGGCTGACCATTTGCTTTTATTAGAATAGTCACCAGACCTTAATTTAATAACTCCGCTGATTCTCAATGTAACAGTAAATTATTCAGCTAATTAGCTTGAGTACATTGTGGAGGCCTTACATAATGGGTCTTCATTCTGACTTGTCAGAACAAAAGTGGTGTTACTAATTACATTAAAACCGTCTCTTTTCTAGTCGGTGTCCCTATAGAGCCATAGCAGAGTGACACTGAGCCAACACACTCAATAGCTGGACCCTATAACTGAGAAAATGAATGGGGTTTCATTTTATAATGTGCATAATTAAATATGATGAAGGGTGAAATGCCCAGACGTCAACAAAAGCACTGGCGTACGGGGTCATTTTAACTAAAAGGTGCAGCTTCTATGGGCTTTAGATTGTAGGAAAACTGTAGTGTTTGTTTAATATAACCATCACAACACTTTTCACCCTGATTAGACTTGTGTTTGTGCCTCATGGACAGCAGTGCTGAAGGCTGGAGGCTTCTCTCTGAACATCATTTTGACATCCAGCCCTTGCTTTGAAATATCCTATCTACACAATGCTTTAAAGGATCTTTACAGAGATATTGTGATTATAAAGGTCAAGATCATGGCCTATCAAGATCATCCCTTGATTGTGAGTGTCAAATCTAAAAAGCCTTTTGAGGACATTTCTTTCAATTTGACAGAAATCTGATCTTTGACTTTGGGATGACTTACACTAGTGCCAAAAGTATTATATATATATTATATATTATATTATATCACCCATCCAAATAATCAGAATCAGGTGTTCCAATCCCTTCCATGGCCACAGGTGTATAAAATCAAGCACCTTGGCATGCAGAGTGCTTTTACAAACATTAGTGAAAGAATGGGTCGCTCTCAGGAGCTCAGTGAATTCCAGCATGGAACTGTGATAGGATGCCACCTGTGCAACAAATCCAGTCATGAAATTTCCTCACTGGTAGGCCATGTAAACTGACAGAGCATGGTCAGCGGAGGTTGCCAACTTTTTGCAGAGTCAATTGCTACAGACCTCCAAACTTTATGTGGCCTTCAGATTAGCTCGAGAACAGTGCAGAGAGAGCTTCATAGATGGGTTTCCATGGCCGAGCAGCTGCCTCCAAGCCTCACATCTCCAAGTGCAATGCATAGTGTTGATGCAGTGGTGTAAAGCACGCCGCCACTGGACTGTGACAAATCATGCCTCTCCATCTGGCAATCTGATAGACAAGTCTGGATTTAGCAGTTGCCAGGAGAACGATGCTTGTCGGACTTATTGTTCCAAGTGTAAAGTTTGGTGGAGGGGGGATTATGGTGTGGGGGTGTTTTTCAGGAGTTGGGCTTGGCCCCTTAGTTCCAGTCAAAGGAACTCTGAATGCATTTTGGACAGTTCCACGCTCCCTACTTTGTGGCAACAGTTTGGAGCTGGCCCCTTCCTCTTCCAACATGACTGTGCACCAGAGCACAGAGCAGGTCCATAAAGACATGGATGACAGAGTCTGGTGTGGATGAATTTGACTGGCCTGCACAGAGTCCTGACCTCAACCTGATAGAACACCTTTGGGATGAATTAGAGTGGAGACTAAGAGCCAGGCCTTCTTGTTCCACATCAGTGTGTGACCTCACAAATGCTCTTCTGGAAGAATGGTCAAAAATTCCCATAAACACTCCTAAACCTTGTGGACAGCCTTCCCAGAAGAGTTGAAGCTATTATAGCTGCAAAGGGTGGACAGACGTCATATTGAACCCTATGGTTCACCCATGAGTTCATCACTACCATAAATTTGTTTTCACTAGAATATCATTGATTATATTTCTATAAAATGATCACCACAACCATTCAGACATAAGGACCCTCCTGAAAATGAGATGGAGCATCTCAAGAGGCTAACCTCTAATAAATCAGACGACAGGTCATTGGTCCATGAACCTGTCCCTAACTTTAGTTCTTACTTTCGTCCACTTGTCTCCTCTTACCTCCCTACCTTCGCCCACACACCCAACACTGCATTGTGTGGATTTGCTGTTCATCATGAGACTGGGATCCACATTCAAGATTTCCTGCTGCTTAACAGAAGTTTTTTTCTTGCCGTCATGATTCATTGGCTATATGGATTCATGTTGGGTGTTACATGTATATATATACGTATATGTGTTTTTTATAAATGTATATATGTGTCTATGCATATATGTGTATCCATATAATGAAGAGTTTCAAGCTGTATTGTAAAATGTCTCGAGATAACACTTGTTATGAATTGCCGCCATACAAATAAATATTGATTGATTGATTGATTGATTGATTGGTATGGATTAGGAATGGGATGTCACCTAGGTTCATATGCCAGTCAAGGTAGGTGAGCGAAATATGTTTGGCAGTATAGTTAATGTCTTAGTCCTTGTCTGTATTGTTTGTTTGTGCAATAATAAAAAATGAAATAAAATAAAATAAAACAGAAATCTATAAAAAAAACAAAAAAAAAACAGGCGGGATTAAAAGAAACTCAGATCTTGCATTCAGTTTTGTAGAAAGGGGACCGGGGCATGTGGAGCATGCACTGAGGAACTTGCTACCTTTTTGATTTCCTTTGCCAACAGCAGGGTTTGGTTACCTCCCAAAATGTGTCGAAAAATAACAGTCTTACACAAAAATGATCTTAGGCAGACTCTGAACAGGCAGAATTACATGCCAAATACTCTACGGCACGTGTAAACACTTGGTCACTTGTAATTTGCAGAGGAAAGGAAGAATAAGCATCATTGATTGTTTTTACACCTTTTCTCTGCCTCTGTCTCCTGTGGCAGATGAGGATCCGGTGCTAATGTTCCTCTTCCATCACCACTCCTCTCCAGCTGCAAGCCGCTGATTGGAGCTGGAGCCGCCTCATGATTGCACTCGTCTTATTGGAGGCAAAAAGGAGGGAAAAAAAAAGAAATAAAATCATTTAATTCATTCTGCCTATCAACCCTACCTATCTCCTAGTGTTGGGGAGAGGTGGAAATTGGAAACGCCCCACGAATGCGTAAGAGGGAGAGGCCCAAAACCTAAATCGAGGTGCCATTACCCCCGATGGGTGATGCACGGCGGGGCTGAAAAATCTGCGGCTCGCTCCCTCTTGCTCAATGATTGTCTCATCAGCGGGAGTAATTTGGGTTTCTGGTTATCGAGTCATTTCTGATGCCGGGGAGGAGGGAAACGGAGGAGAGTCGTAATTACTTCTCTCTGCAGACGGGGGACAGATGAGGAATTGGGGAGTAATTAATAACTGGCTGGTACTCGACTGGAGAAGATGCGAGCTCCCAGCGATGCCGCCTCCTCCGAGACTCACTCTACTCACTGTGAGAAACGAGTGGGAACATGCTCTAGTAGCAGCCTGATGGATCAGCAACAGGCATTTCAAAAGAGAAAGGCAGAAAAAAAGAATGAGATGGCAAAGGTAAGAGCGGAGGAGAATGGGGGAGGAGATGAGAGGAGCTGAGGAGATGGGGGATGAAGTGGATGGATGGTGAGGGGGGAGATTGGCCTCTGCTTTAGTACACCTGAGAGGAAAGAGGAAAGAAATGGAGGATGGAGAGAAGAAGAAAAGTTAAAAAATACTAGGTAAGGATCCTGAACGGTAGGGTCAAAAAAGGGTTTAATTCCTTTGTGAAAAGTTTCTTGAAATCCAAGACATGAATTATACAAATAAAACATGTTGCAACAAGAACAAGTGAATTCATTGTCCATAAAAATCGAGTCCAGACAGAAGTCTCTTTTGTGAACAAAAGATTCTTACAAAATCTGAGCAGTTGGGTTAAAAAGTAACAGAAGAGTATGTGGTCCACAACATTGCCAAAAGTATTCACTCACCCATCCAAATAATCAGAATCAGGTGTTCCAATCACTTCCATGGTCACAGGTGTATAAAATCAAGCACCTAGGCATGCAGACTGCTTTTACAAACATTTGTGAAAGAATGGGTCGCTCTCAGGAGCTCAGTGAAATCCAGCATGGAACTGTGATAGGATGCCACCTGTGCAACAAATCCAGTTGTGAAATTTCTTCACTCCGAAATATTCCACAGTCAACTGTCAGCTGTGTTATAAGAATGTCGAAGTGTTTGGGAACGACAGCAACTCAGCCACAAAGTGGTAGGCTACGTAAACTGATGGAGAGGGGTCAGCAGATGCTGAGGCGCATAGTGCAATGAGGTCGCCAACTTTCTGCAGAGTCAATCACTACAGACCTCCAAACTTCATGTGGCCTTCAGATTAGCTCAAGAACAGTGCAGAGAGCTTCATGGATGGGTTTCCATGGCCAAGAAGCTGCATCAAAGCCTCACATCACCAAGTGCAATGCAAAGTGTCTAGTGCAGTGGTGTAAAGCACGCCGCCACTGGACTCTAGAGCAGTGGAGACGCGTTCTCTGGAGTGACGAATGCGACTTCTCCATCTGGCAATCTGACGGACCAGTCTGGGTTTGGCGGTTGCCAGGAGAACGATACTTGTCGGAGTGCATTGTGCCAACTGTAAAGTTTGGTGGAGGGGGGATTATGGTGTGGGGGTGTTTTTCAGGAGCTGGGCTTGGCCCCTTCGTTCCAGTCAAAGGAACTCTGAATGCCTCACAATTCCATGCTCCAACTTTGTGGGAACAGTTTGGAGCTGGCCCCTTACTCTTCCAACATGACTGTGCACCAGAGCACAAAGCAGGTCCATAAAGACATGGAGGACAGAGTCTGGTGTGGATGAACTTGTCCAGCCTGCACAGAGTCCTGACCTCAACCTGATAGAACACCTTTGGGATGAATTAGAGAAGAGACTAAGAGCCAGGCCTTCTCGTCCAACATCAGTGTGTGACCTCACAAATGTACTTCTGGAAGAATGGTCAAAAATTCCCATAAACACTCCTAAACCTTGTGGACAGCCTTCACAGAAGAGTTGAAGCTGTTATAGCTGCAAAGAGTGGACCAACGTCATATTGAACCCTATGGATTAGGAATGGGATGTCACTGAAGTTCATATGTGAGTCAAGGCAGGTGACTGAATACTTTTGAAAATAAAGTGTATGTCCTTGAAAACTTACTTGATTTATCCTCCTTTAAGAGTGATCATGTTTGCCAAGTTTGAAGAAAATTACCTTTATTTTGGATAGCGCATTTACAGGCAAGGGATGAATTCAGACCTTATGAATTTGGTGGCAGTTTTGAAGTTAGGACATAAGTGCTAAATTAAAAAGCAAGTTTTAAAGGTTTGTAACGATTCTGTGGTTTTAGTAAATCCATAAAAACCTTTTTACTACTATTTGGAATTTTATTCTTTTATAAATGCTGTTCCTTTTATTATCCAATTTTAGCTTATGTCATTATGTGCCTGATGTTGTGCTTTCTCATTTTACCATATTATTTGTTTTATTTTGTATTAATATTATATGATTTTATTTATTTACTTATTTTACCTTGTAGTAATTTTATCTTATGTCTTAGCATGATGTTAACTTTCATTTTAGCTCCTGTGTGTTTCCTAATTTTTCATTCAAAATAGTGTTTCCTCAGTCCTCTAATTTTGTTTTCTGTCAGAATTTCCTTTTAATGTCTTTGTATGTCTGAGTAAGTGAGTGTATATATTGAACGTGGATTGGGAGAGGGGGGTTGCGGGGGTCTTATTTTTTCATTTCATGCAATTATGCAATTTTCTACTTTTATTTCACTGCATTTTATTCCAATGTAAAGCCCTTTGTATTACAAGGTCCTGTATGAAAAGTGCTATACAAATGAAGTTTGATTGGTTGATTGAATGATATCAGTGCTTCAAACATCATCATATATAATGTTGTTTTGTCTACTGAGCATGTGCAGAAGCCTCTCCATTCAAGGCCTTTCTGACTCATTTTCAGCTCCTGTGGAACCAATCAAGAGCACATTACAAACGAATACACTCCCCCTTTTCTTACTGACCGTTTTCATTTCCTCACCTGTTTGAATAATGTTCCCCTCGTCCGATCCCATCTCCGGCATGCATAGATTACCACGCAAAAGCTCCCCGGCAACCCACGCTCACAATGCTGCCAGGGCGTCCTATCTTATCTCCTCCGTCTTCAGCCTTGACAACACATTAGCCCGCATTTCACTGTCAGACACGTCGCCTCTTCCTCTCTTTCTCTTCTTTCAGCTAAAGTGCTTTCATGTTTGGGAAATGTGACCTCCCTGCAGAAGAGAGGGCGGCATTTTTGGGGATTCTTTATTAAAATGGAGTCTGTCTCTCTCCCTTCGGTCTGTTCAGATTTCTATTTTCATTCCACACCATTCCCTCCTCTCCCCTTCTGTTTAATAAGATCTTGGCGGCGGGAGATGATGCGCCGGCGTCTCGTCTGGTATCGGATGCCAGGAAGGGGAAGGGAGGGAAGATCGGGGCTTGTCAAAAAGCAATCTGGAGGCTTAGGTGAAGTCTAAGAGATGAACGATGAGGAAGAAGAAGGAGAGGAGAGGGCTGGGTGTTATCAGGTCTGTCTGGAGGTTGTAATGTGCAAAAACACACTTATGCGTCAATACCTATGTATAATGGCGCTTCTGGAGCACAAAACACAACAACAAATGAATGAACATGCCAAACAATGAGAAACAAAGAGGCAGATAGGGTAGCACAAACATTAAAAAACAAAAAACAAATCAAAAATACAAAAAAAAAACACAAAACATGCTTCTGGAACACAAAACACAACAACAAAGGAAAGAACATGACAAACAATGAAAAATAAAGAGACAGATAGGGTAGCATAAACATTAAAAAACACAAAAAACAAATCAAAAATACAAAAAAAAAAGCACAAAACATGCTTTTGGAACGCAAAACACAACAACAAAGGAAAGAACATGACAAACAATGAAAAATAAAGAGACAGATAGGGTGGCACAAACATTAAAAAACACAAAAAACAAATCAAAAATACAAAAAAAAAACACAAAACATGCTTCTGGAACGCAAAACACAACAACAAAGGAAAGAACATGACAAACAATGAAAAATAAAGAGGCAGATAGGGAAGCACAAACATTAAAAAACTCAAAAACAAATCAAAAACACAAAAAAACACAAAACATGCTTCTGGAGCGCAAAAAACAAGAACAAAGGGAAGAACATGACAAACAATAAAAAATAAAGAGACAGATAGGGTAGCATAAACATTAAAAAACTCAAAAACAAATCAAAAATACAAAAAAAAAAAACACAAAACATGCTTCTGGAGCGCAAAACACAACAACAAAGGAAAGAACATGACAAACAATAAAAAATAAAGAGACAGATAGGGTAGCACAAACATTAAAAAAATCAAAAACAAATCAAAAACACAAAAAAACACAAAACATGATTCTGGAGCGCAAAACACAACAACAAAGGAAAGAACATGACAAACAATGAAAAATAAAGAGACAGATAGGGTGGCACAAACATTAAAAAACACAAAAAACAAATCAAAAATCAAAAAAAAAAACACAAAACAGAGCCAAACAAGGAAACACAGACATCAAATTGCAGAAAACAAAATGCCAAAAACACAAAAATCAAAACACAAATACATAACAAATCAATAAACACACCAACAGTTAAAAAACAAACAACAAAAGGAAGTGATAAAGAAAAGCTAACAAAACAAAAGAGCATAACAAAGAACAAAAACTGACAATCAATAAACATCAATAAAACATAAAACACAATGACAATTAAAATCTTGGAGCAACAAATAAAACTCTTGCTTAAAACATGCTAAAACATATTTATGTGTAATGGTGCTTCTGGAGCGCAAAACACAAGAACAAATGAAAGAACATAACAAACAATGAAAAACAAAGAGACGGACAGGGTAGCACAAACATTAAAAACACAAAAACAAATAAAAAAAACACAAAACAGAGCCAAATAAGGAAAAACAGACATCAAACTGCAGAAAAAAATGCCAAAAAGGAAAAAAATCAAAACAACAAACACACAACAAATCAATAAACACAACAACAGTTTAAAAAAAGAAAATGATTAAGAAACGATAACAAAACAAAAGATTGTGATAAAGAACAAAAACTGACAACCAGTAAACATCAATAAAACTTTTGTTATTGTTGTTGTGTGTTTGATATGTTGTGGTATTAGATTTATTTTTGTTGTGTTTCTTAGTTTGATGTTGTGTTTCTTACATGTTGCTACAATCTGGCTTACTAATGTTTTATGTTGTTTAATGTTGCTGTTATTTGTTGCTTTGTTGATCCGTATTTTTTTATTTTTGTTGTGTTTTTCTATTTTTTTGTCTTTACTTTTATTAGTCATTATGTTTTGCCCTTAAGAGCTACCAGAGCAGCGAGAAGGACAGACGATGGGGCTTTTAAAACCAATCTGGAGTTGAAGTTGGGTGATTGGAGATGAGTAAAAATGAGACGTTGAGGGATGGGTGTTGATGTCTTCACGTCCGTCTGGAGGTTGTAACACATAAAAACACACATCCTTATCTATCGAACACAACCTGATCGCTATCAGGCACAACCCTGTGCAATAAAGCACACACGGACAACTTGCATATCTGTGTTATCGGTCCAAGAAGCAGAGGCACAGATAACAATCCAAAGCCAGCACACACTCGCCCCTCGATCGACCATTCTCACACCGACCGAGCGCCTCTCCTCCAGCAGATACGAGGATGAATGCTGCGCCGGGACTCCATTTCTGCGCTCTAATATTCAAAGACAATACATAAAGGCTTATTGAGGATCAGCGCTGATAAAGACGTGCTCAGACAAAGGAGGGGGACCGCCGCTGAAAGGTAAATGAGCTGGAGTGCACTGAAGAGGCCTCGCTTTGTTACAGGCCTGGTACCGATCAATCACACCCATCAGGGTCTCTGAGAGGGTTCATTAACAATTCAGGAGGGAGACTTCGCCCCATTTCGACCATTAGCAGGTTCTTCCTCCAGTGCTCTGTATCTGTCTGTTCTTTCAGTACAATAGAGCTTCACTAAATGGAACTGTGAGGGCTACAGGAATATTTGTGCCACCGTGTCCGCCATCTTTACTTGTGCACCACAGTTGTCGTCCCAGTACAACAAATGTGGGGCTCCAATTCAAAAAGCAAACCAGAACTTCTTGTGGCAGTAACACACCTTCACAAAGTGCATGATTGCCAGTCCAAAGGTAGTTTGTGCCATATTTGATAGAAATCATTCAAAGCGATCATGTGAGCTATTGTGCTCTAAGAATGTAACGGTAACTGATGAAGTGATGCACCATGGTAAAACTTATGTTAGTGTTACCGTTTCCTACATTAATGATGGGGATACTACTCATTGCCTACATGCATCTGCTCCTCGCAGTAGTAGTCTCTCAGACACAGGCGTGAATGCACAGTTTGCAAAGTTTGGTCTTTGACAGTGAAAGTATGGCGGTTGGTGCCAGACACTTTACCGGAGATATTTCCCGCTCAAAAATAGACAAAGTTTGGAATTTACAAGGATGAGGAAGATGGTCACCCTGTCCGCAGAAAATTCATTTAAAAAAGTCTCTGTGAGGCAGGAAGAGCCACAAAGCACCAGCAGTACCTCCACGACAAACACCACAGTAGCATCAGAGGGGAGGGGCCTGGAGTGTTGAGAAAGACCCAAGCAAGGACCAGAAGAGGTGAAGAGGTTCAGGCTCTGACCACCAACTGTTCTTCAATTCACATTATTTTTATGAAACAAAACTTTATTAATAGATTTCTGTGTGTGGATAAGTTCCTCTTGAACATTTTGACAGACCAAAGTGGACTAAAGGATCCAACTTTAGTCCGCCTGAGGGGATCTTGGTTCATTTCCAGACAGAACACAGATCGGTTCAAGGAAGGTGTGGAGCCATCCAAAACAGACAAGGGCCAAACAAGGCAAGTGAACCAATAGGCAGGGCATTGTGGGTTAAATTTGTCCAAATATCACAACAACAAGTCAACGTAGCGTTCAGTGACAATATCAAGCAGAGAGTGGCTTACGTTAGCATTTCCAGCACCGCCCACTCCAGTTGTCTTAACAGGTCTAAAAGTCTGTGCAGAATGTGATCTCACATCGCTCCAGCCATCATGCAAACACCACCGGACGCAGTATAAATGCAGCTTTGTCTTTGATTTATGGTACTAAAAACTCCTGAACCGGTCAAAGCTGAACAATGTCACTGCTCAAAGCTAGTTGGATATTTCTGGGCGGGAGAGTAGGAACAAAGAACACAGCAAGAGCTCCAACTAGTGGTGGGTCAAAAAAGTGAAAGATGGAAGCAATGATGCAGCTTCACCCCCAAACCAAACCAAGGGCCTGTTTACACGGAGAAACTGTGACCTAAAACACAAAGGTTTTTCCTTTGCGTATTCAAACTCAATCAACATTTAGACGGAGACGCCAGTAAGAAATGAAACCACTGTAGTATGCATGCCGGTCCAGTAGATGGTGATGTAGGTTGGCAGAGAAACAGCGCTGCTACAAGAAGAAAAACTTTTCCCAAACAAAAATGGCGAGTGGACGCACGAAGATGCAGGAGTTTCTTGTCTGGACTACAAATCTGTCTTGATAGTTTTGTCTGGATAACAAAACGAGCACGGTAAGCAGCACACGGTACTCTGTAGACGGCCGAAGCTGTTGTTGTTTCTGGTATGGGCAAGCGGTGACGTCAGTGTTTCACCCTGAAATGCTCTGATTCTGGTTTACACAGAGCTGCATGGACCACCCTACACCCTGAACCTTTGTTTCTAAGTTTGATTCAAGCGCTCCATAAACCGTTCCCATGTAAACGGGAGGCTAAAACGCGATTGGCCGGATTTGGTTTCTAGTAAACGGCCCCCAAATCTGACGACCTTTAACTATGAAAATGACCGTAAATTGATTGTAAACAGATCGTCTTTGCCCAGTTTGACATGTCAGCTGCAGGATGACAGTACAGCAAACTCAATAGAACCAGGTTCACAATGAAACTGTGACATGTTTATAACCAAAGCAGGAAACAGGCACACAGAAGGGTTTTAAATTTTGGTGCTGCGAAAGTGTCTTCAGTTTGTACCACAGTCAACACACATACACCCATCCTGCATCCCTCTGTAACACTTGTACAGCTCCAGTGGAATCGTTCTATGTTATACCATCATGTTTCAAAATCCAACACTTGGACATCATCTCTAAAACGAATCACATTTTTCCTCTAAAAAAGCTCCATAAATGATTTGTTTTTGCTCATTTCACCTCCAAACTCAATCCTTCAGCAGGCACATCCCTCCAGCCTATGTTTGTGCTCACTAATTTTCCCCTGGGTTGTGACGATGACGCCAGGTGTGGTTGCCAGGCAATTTGTGACGCAAACTCTGCGAAGACGAGCAGGTAGGGGGGCTGAAAACACACACACCACGGCAGGGTCGGGTGAAACACTCCATCAGGTGAGAGGAAGTCTGTCTGTGTTTGCCTCTCTGCCTCCCCCTCCTCTTTTCGCCTCCCATCCCTCATCTCCGTGTGAGACGACACCTGTGGAAAGCAGCTGGCTGGGTAGCGGGTGCTTTGCAGAAGGCAGAGGGGGCTGGTTAAACCCGCTGAGGGTTACAGGGATGTTTCACACCGTGACAACCGGCGCAGGCCCCCGCTGCTGATGCAACGGCACACAGGGGACAGGGAGGCGCGGGAGAGAGCGGGGAAAAGGTGTTTGCATGTGTGAGTAGGTGTGTGTTCGTCTTTTTTATTTGTGAAGGTAAGACGCCTGCCTCTACTTCAGAATAGAAGGCATCGCCACATATTATAAGGAGGTGATAAGGAGCAGAAGAGGTCGTGAAAGTTTAATGAGGATGCCCGATGGCTTAATGACAAAGACATTTGGTGCCTCGCCACAACATCACTGACTCATTTTCTGCAGGGGACCTTTAAAGCTGATATTAAGAAAGAAATATCTTCAGAGTACTTTGATGGACTTTGCTCAAACTTTGTACAAACTTCTTCAATGACTAAAGCATAAACTGATCAGATTTTGGAGGGTGGAGCTGAAAGGTCAAGGTCAATGGATCTCATTTTATCCCTTGCTTGGCAATCAAAAATCTCAATGCAAGGGAGAAATTTTTACGTCTTAAATCAGGAACAACAAGATAATCTGCCCAAGTTTTGGTTCGGATCACCTCTTTCAAACGAAGTCAGCAAGGCCCGATTATCTATTAAGATAAGCGCCATCTTATCCTCTCTGAAGGCAGTCAGAGCCACCCTGTCTGAAAATTATGTGAATGAAAAGTTCAGGGAAGTCAGTCAAACACATCCACTGTGCTTTGTCATTTAACTCAGGAACAACAAGGGAATCTGCCCAAGTTTTGGCACAGATCCCCACTTTCAAACAAAGTCAGCAGAGGCCCAATTATCTGGAGATTTTAGACATGATCTTAGCCTTTTATTCTGTGGTTAAGGTAAGCACAACTTTATCCTTTTTAACTCTTATATCAGGAACAACAAGGTAATCTACCCAAGTTTTGGTTTGGATCCCCTCTTTCAAACAAAGTCAGCAAAGGCCTGATTATCTATTAAGATAAGCGGCATTTTATCCTCTCTGAAGGCAATAAGAGCCGCCCTGTCTTAAAATCATTTGTTCATTATTTATGACCTGAAATCCTGATGTAGGGCTCCATGACGCCAGCCAAACACTTCCTCTGTACTTTGTCACTTAAATCAGGAACAACAAGGTAATCTGCCCAAGTTTTGGCACGGATCCCCACTTTCAACCAAAGTCAGCAGAGGCCCAATTATCTGGAGGTTTTAGACATGATCTTACTCTTTCTTCCTGTGGTTAAGATAAGCACCACTTAATCCTCTTTGAAGGCAATCATGGCTGCCCCGTCTTAAAATCATGTGTTCAATATTTATGACCCGAAATCCTGATGTAAAGTTCAGTTAAGTCAACCAAACATCCTCTGTGCTTCCACATGGGCAAGAGCAAAGTCAATCAAAGAGCAAGCTTGCTGATGCAGGAAGAAAATGTAGCCCTGCAACAAGAGGAAAGGAGATTCACAAAGCTGGATGGAGATCAGAGATGGAGAACCAAATCAAACAACCTCAACATGAACTCACTGTCATGCTTAAATAATCTGATGAGTGGGTCTCGTGCATAAATAAGCTGACTGAAACCATTACAGAAAGGTTATCTGAAGCCGTTATTCTTGCATGCAGCAGGGTTATTGGTAAAAGAGAGCACAAAACATGTGAAGAAAGCGGTTTAAACTCCTCATCTTACCGCTTTGCATTGATGAAAGACTGAAACCTCTGATGCATAATTCAAACCACCCCTCTGTTTCCATGCATCAGAACAATAACTGCGATAAGACCTCACCCTCCACAACAAGCCCCCAGTATCTGATGTAATATCGCTAGCACACCGGCACCATTAGCCTGCAGATTTAGCAATTGATTTCAGTGGAGCCGGCTCTTACCGACAACATGAGCCCAAAGCTGGTCTGCTTGGCAGGTAAATCAAAGACTGCGGCTTGTTATCAGGTTTCATATGCAGCTTGAGGATCAGGGGTATGTAATGTAATAAAACAGGTGCTCGGCGGGAGAGCTCTGATGGTATTACTGCTGGTGCTCTGGGTCGGGCGTGAGACTCCTGGGCTCAGATGCATAACTTACTCGCATGTATGCACGTAATAACACGGATGCTGACACAGAAATATAGAGGCACATGCTGCATAGAGATGCGAGTCGTCAGTATACAGGAGTATAAAAGTGGAAATCATTGATTTCTTTGAAGAGATATTTAATTCATGAAGATTTTGGGAAACAATTGCAGCAGCTCTTGTCAAACAATCTTGCTGAAGTATCGTTCAATCCCTCCCCTTCCCATGGCCACTACAAATCCCCCCAGTCGGAAATCCAATCCCGCCTCTTTGCGAGCAGGGAGCTACCGTGACGGATGGCTTGTAAGCATCCCACCATGTTTCATCAAGCCTTCTTCTCCTCTTTGTCGAAGCAGGCAGGAGACTGAAGACTTCCACACGGCGTCTCACCTAAGGGACGCCGCCGTGTTCAATAATTCAGCTGCTGTTGCTCCAGTCCTGCGGAGAGCGCTCATCAGTGACCGATGAACATCCCAAGTGGGGGCCCGAGCGCCATCCTGGAGAGGTTTTATTCCTCTTTTCAGAGGGCCACAGCGGACTGTAAATTCAGCCGCTAATTACCGCTCTTCCCCCTTTTGTCTTACCTCTTTCTTCTGCAAAATTGGCGGTTTACTCGCATGGGGGTTTTCACTTAAAATGGCTGATTAGGGACTTTGTTGCGGAATGTGCTTGAGTGACATTTCCTCTCTGTCTTATTAGTTTTCCAGCACCTGTTTGTGTGGGGCAGCTTATACCTTTTCCTCATTTATCAGGTAGGCAGGATCTTAAAAAGGGAGAATTTCCACCTTTGGCTAATTCCCTGCTTCGCTCTGCCCGGCCGCAAAAGGAACAGAGGTCTAATCAGACAAAATTAAAACAGCAGTGCAGGTGTGCAGGGCAGCATCCTGAGAGGATAGCATGTCCGGAAGACTTTTAAATGATGCAGAAGACAGGATTAAATAATGACGTGATGGCTGATTTTCATTTGGCTGACCCAGTTTTTGAGGTTCAGGTGTTGTGCATGCTGGGAGGGAAACTGTCATACTGTCAAGGCTTACATGTATTAATTAAAATGGTGGCATCACTGGCCTGCTGTTCTTACTATAAAAAAAGTACTACTGTCTGCTAATTAAAGGGACTATTAATTTCATTTCAGAGTGTAAGGGCTCATTACCACCAGCCAGTATTTATGATTGATATTTGGGAATGCCATAGACAAGTGGATCTTAGCCCTTTTTTCTCAGAACTCCTCCTAAATGGACCTAATAGCGAAAGCCAAACCTTAAGACCCACACAAAAGGGGATATATTGTTAAATTTTATATCAGTTTTAAGTCTTTTGAGGTTAAAACCCTACAGGAGAGGCCTTCACCCTCACTGATTAGTTTTTAAAACTGAAACACCACTTTCTGTTTTGGTTTTTGCAAAGTAAAGACACATTTGACACAGCCAAACAAGCTCTAGTTCAATTTTGGGAAATTTGGTTGATCTGAGGAGCTGTGACATCGCACACAAAGACTGATGTGGACCAAAGAGCTAAACTCTGACTCACTGAAAACAGAGGGTCTTAGTTCATTTACAAGGAAGCAAGAGTTCTGTTCGACTACCAAACAAGACAAGGAAACGGAAAAGCAGTGGCTTGAATTTGGCCAAAGCAACAACAACATAGTAAGGCTAGGCAATTAATCGAAAAATACTCAAAACCAACATTTAGACCCTCTAATCAAAGTAATGCATAACTCCAAACAGTCTGCATTCAATTTCGCCAAGAGTGAAGGACGCGCTGCCAACATGGAGGAGCCAAGCAACAATCTATCAGAGGACCTTGTAGCGAAGAAAGAAGCCGTCTCTGGTGTTTGGGCACATTTTGGATTCTGTGCAGAGGATGTCAAACAGAAAAAAGTTAAGTGTAAATACTGCAGGAAGGCCATTTCGACAACTGTTGGTAACACCATCAATTTGTTCCAGCAAAGCATAAAATAATCATCGTAATCGAGGTAAGAGCTTCAATTAATTGTGATACTGAGGTTGGATAATATTGCCTAGCTCTATAACAAAGTACTCACCGACTATGTCAAGCATAGCATTACTTGTGCTATCAGATAACAGTTCTCCTAACAAGTTTAATGTATCCATGTGATGACTTTAACATTCGACACTTTTAGCATTTGGCACTTTAGTCAACACTTCAGCTCTTTATAGTGTGTCTAAAATTCCCATGGTCCCCCAACTCCCTGCCCTTTTTCTTTTTGACCGTATGATGTTTTAGTCTGTATGACTGTATGTCTTTTAATATGCTCTGGGTATTTTCAGTCCTATTATGCATGTCTGTTTCTTGTTTTTGTGTTGACACCAACCTGCTAATGGGACTGGGGAAGGAAATTAGCCACTCGGCTATAATCCCATGCACTTACATGTCAGTGTTTATTAATGTATACTGTTCCATTTTAAAAGAATAAATAAATCTCAGTCTCAGTGTGGCTAGCGTTAGCATTGCTTGCACCACCAGTCTCTGGTTCTACTAACAGGTTTAACATCTGAGCAGCCTAAACACAACTTTATCTTTATTTCATCTAGGGCTGTAATCAACCAAAGAACAAAGAAGTTTTAGCGTTTTAGCCCAGTTTTTGCTTTGTGTCCCTTTTTAAAATGCGCCACGACATGACGTGCTGCAGCCACATATCGGCTCTTGTTTGAGCGCCACATTAATACAGAGCTGCAAAGTGTGCCCGGTGCACCTGACGCCTGCATCCTAAACCATTCATGGGACTCCTTTCTTGTTTCCACACAGAGTTACATACCAACCACGTTGTTCACATACGACAGACACTTAGTTTTCCGCTGGAACTTTGAAGGCATCGGCAACTTCATATCGTCGCACAGCGATGTTTTTCCTGTGTGCGCTTCTTCTATTTGTTTTGTCTCAAGCACAAGACTCTTTGCTTTCCAGTCTTCATCAGTGAAATGGGCAGTCACTGTGATATAGGACTCCATTCGAAGAGACGTCCACATCTGTCATCTTTTTCTATTAACTCAGAAACTTTTTCTTTTTTACTACCTCGTATTTTGCCGTTAGTGCATGCGTAATTGTCTGGCGCGCTGGCACTGAATATCCAGGTTCCAATGTTTTTCTTGGCCTTCCACGACACCAATGGGCCTTATATCCTGAGAAATAAAACAGTCAATTCCTTCTGTGATGTTGTTTTTGCATTTGGGTGTTTATATGAGGCATAAAATCCAGCGCAAACTGGGTGAGGAATCCCACCGTTGCAGCGGGCGAGTGCGCATGCAGTTATAAAACGAATAAACGATTATTAGACTAGAATATTGAAATGTTCTTAAATAAAAATATTAAAAATGAACGATAAATACATTAAAATGGTGTTCTGAGACAGGCTGTTACCTGTGAAATGGGGGTGCTCAGAAAACACCCCCATTTCACTTGATACGTTTCCCCTGATGAAATGAACTGCAGTGGGAAAAAAATGAATTGACACATTTGGTCAACCAATCAGAATTTTGGTCGACTGAGCACGCATCAACCAATTAGTCGACCAGTCGACTAGGACTTTACAGCCCTAATTTTATCAGTCAAATGCTGCTGAGGTGCCTCAAGCTAAGCAATGTCATAACTCATAGCTAGCTCTTTATTTTTTGCGTTATGGTGCAACAATGGGGCAGAAGGCGGGAACAAGACCAAAGAGCTGCAGCCTAGCTAACTGGGTGGCTTTATTACATAACACTTAACAGCCTTTGGTCTGCCTGATAAAGTGCAGTGTGGATTCACATCAAAATTTGGATAAACACTAAAATAATGCCATGACCAAAATTCCCTGAAGACTCCCAATCATTTTATTAGTCTATGAGTTATCCTGTTCACCAACAAACAAAGAAACTAACAAGTATAAAATAAAACATAACCTCTGTGGGGCAGACAATGAGAGCTTCTTATATTTGGGTCTGTGAAGTGAGTTTCCAAATGGGTCACTCCAAACTTTGTCTAACGAGCAGATTTGGTTCAACAACAAAGAGGGAGAGTGACCTTCAACCAGTCCTTCAGCCGGTGATCTCTGATCAGCATGCCTCCTCTCAGAGGTTTTACTCTGAAAAGATTCCTGGCCCAACAGTAAGCCAAACTTCATCCCCCATCTCCTCTTCTCTTTGAACCCCTGGTGCCTCATTCTCAAGCTGGAGGATTTGGTTTTGGTGGGAAACGCGCTGGAGAAGAAAATGCATCAAAGCTGACTGACAGAAAAGACGAAGGCAATTGGAGGAACCACTGTGCTGACTGACAGAGTGGACGACTTTGAGATTGACCAATTAATCACCACCAGTGAGGTTTGAGTCCTCTCCGGCTTGAGTAGCGTTTTAAAGGGATAGTTAAAGGTTAAGATTTAACAGACAAGAATTATCTTATGGTGGTTATATGTGTCCACATTTTTGCAAATTATAACAGAAATCCAACCAAGAATTTTATGAAATAGCTAACAAGGGACGCTAACGACCTTTGACGCAACGCTAAATCTTTGAGGAGAACAAGCTCAGACTATTAAGCTCCGTTTCCACCAAGTGGTCTGGTATGGATCGGCACGGTTTGGTTCAGGCCGGATTGGTAAAGCCTGATCCTGTTTGCGTTTCCACAGCCAACCGAACCCTACTTGGTAGGCGGCGTATGAGTTGGATGTCGATAGCATGACGTCATAGCAGCACGACACAGTGTACCAGGCTATAAAATACAACGAAGAAGAAAACATAACACAGCAAACAAAGAGCAACGATGGAAGACATCCAGCAATTCTTCTTTTTTGTGATCAGCATGTGGCTTTTTGTTACAAAACGCAACCAAACTTTCTTTCAGAGAGAGTTATCTGAACAAAGACGAGTGGAGATTTAAATATGGCGGGGTTACCTGTTGTTTCGCTGTCACACAGGAAGTGACGTCTCCTTCGACCAATCAACGGACTGCAGTGTTTCTAGCTCCTCCTTCTGGGTTCGCACCCCAGAAGGTGGGTCCCAAAAAGTAGGATGGTACGGTTTGCTTATAAGGGGTCCTGTCCCGGTTTTAGGCTATGGAAACGACACAAAAAGCGAGCTGTACGAGACAAAGTGAACTGAACCCTCTGGCGGAAACGGGGCTTTAGTAAGGTGCACTGCCACGAAAGTATGCTGGGTTGAATTTACGATTAGCTGACAAATTTAGGGGAAAACTATGAGATCCCACTGCCTTGATCATTGACCCATGGCCTTAGAAAACAAAGCACTTCATTCTTAAGTTTGAGTGAACATTTGTGCAAAGTTTGATAACATTCTGTCCAAGTTAACTCAAGACCATGAATTCACAAAGTCTGGACGGACAGACAGAGGGATGGATGATGAGCCATCCTGAAAATCAATGCCCTGTTCTGCTCCTTTAGTTTGATCCTTTCCCTCAAAGCTATTTTCTGGCAAGGTGGTCAAACTCTTTGTCAGAAAAGTTTGTTGTACATTTCACCTCGTTCCCATGGCACTGATATTGAACCCACATTATGTTCAGTTTGGGAATTGCTCCCTGCTTTGAGTTATATATTTTTCATAAGCTTCACTGGGTCGAGTTTCAGTCCCCAAGTCTCGAAAACAGCCTCTCTGGGAATAATGTTAATTCTTAATGATCACGTCTTACATTCTTGCTGCACATACACTCGTTTTTGCCACATTCACAACTTCCCGGTGTCCTGCGGGGAATTCACACCACCGTCTTCTGCCTCTGCTACATTTATGTGCAGTCTCTCTAACAAGGCCAGTGGCCAGGGAAACAGCCAGCGAGGGATCCTAGCAGGAGTCCTGGGTGACATGTTGGGCTGGCCTGTTTCAGGCATCGTTAGCAGGTGGAAGGAGACAGGAGGGGAGATAGGAAATAAGGAGGAGGAAGGCATAAAGGAGCTGTGGAGCAACATGGGAATAGAGAGGAAGTCTCTGGAATGGCTGTGATTTAATGGGTAGCAACAAACCAGAGGTAGGACCAGCGGTAATGAGGCTAATGAACATGATATCTCCTGGATTCAAATCATGGTTATGCCCAATAAATGTCTACCTTAACAAGGAGCTAGCTTTTCAATGTGAGCCCCAGCAGGATTTGAGGAAACAGTTGAACTTTACAAGAAGCCAACAGAAGATTAGCATTTTCTAGTTTCTCCTAAGAAACCACCTCTTTAATTAATTTAATGTATCAAACTGTTTACGTACAAAACATCCAAATCCTGTAGCTTAATTCATTTGCTGTGGTTCAGTCACATAGCCCACTTGTTGCTGGGTAATGCCAGGCCTTCAAAATAAAAGTTTAACTTAAAACGTAGATAAAAACAGAATACAAGAATTAACAGATCCTTTTGAACCTTTACTTCAGTGAATACACTACATTTATAAGATACGTAACGTTCAAATTGATAAACTTTGTTTTTTTGTTGGATTTCTTTACAAATATTTACTCATTTTGAATTTGATGCTTGCAACATTCTGCAACATAGCTGGGGACAGTGGCAACAAAAGACTGATTTAAAACTCAAATCTGTCATATTCTTCAGGTGAACATTAATTGGAAGGCCAGTGTCATGATTGGATATAAAAAGAAGCCTCTCTGAAAGGCTCAGTCATTCACAAACAAGAATAGAGTGAGGTTCAACACTTTTGTCCCTTTTCCATTAGCCCTACTCTACTCTACTCGACTCTACCCCGCTCTACTCCCCTCGCCTTGTGCTGCTTTTCCATTAGCCCCAGTCACCTGCCCAACAGGGTGAGCGGCACTGCGGTGACGTCATTTTGAGCGCGACACAACAATCTGTGGCTTTTTGTCACAAAACCGAATAAAAAAGGAAAGCAGAAGAAGGCTGCAGATGGCAAGAAGAAATACCCCTTGAGAAGCACAGGAGAGTTTTGGAAGCTATACAACAGAATGAAGCCGAGGACGAGAGCAATCGAGCTGCAAAGAAAAGACGTATGAGGGTAAGCTAACGGTAGCTACCGCTAGCATGCTAGGTCGTCGCGCTCATGACTCATCGATGACGACACTGTCTGACAAATCAGTAGCCGGCAGTCGGTGACGTCATCTTTTAGTATCAACTCAGCTTGCTTGGAACCAGAGCGGAGTAGGTACTAAAACTCGCTTGTTTTAGGAGGTACCAGGCTAGTGGAAACACGCTGCAAATCGAGTATGGCCAAGGCGTGCTAGTGGAAAAGGGCCATTCGTCAACAAAAGTGTGAGCAGAATAGTCAAACAGCTTAATGTTCCTCAACATACAACTGGAAAGAATTCAGGGATTTCATTATCTACAGTCCATAATATCATGTTGCAAGCAAAAAACAACATTGAATGCTTGTGACTTTGGATACTTTAGGTGGCACTGCATGAGAAACTGACATCATTTTGTAAAGGGTGTTCAACTCACCCATGCAAAGCAAAAACCATAAAGCATCGGCTTGCTGGTTTGGCGGAGTGGTTAGCAACCAGGCACATCCCATGTACAAACTTTTGAGTGTCTTCCCCTTCTCTCTCTCTCACCCCACTTCACAAGCCTATCCACTGTCGTTTTCTCCTATCAATAAAGACACAAAATGCCCCAAAAATACATTAAAACTAGGGATGGAAGGGTATGAAAATATATCATGGTTATTGTGACCAAAATTATTATGGTTATCATTATTATCGCAGTATTGTTGCAGTGAGCTCAAAATGTTCAAAAACTACTTTAACAGTCTTGAAATCATTTCATCTATTTCATATTGTAATTATAACAGTTTTTTTGTCTTTTAATGTCAATAACTGTCAGAAAATGTCCTATAAGTCAAAGGATGTTGCTCTCTAAGTCAGAGCTCTTCTAAGATGCTATGCTTACAGTTCACTTGAAACAATATGTACCTCTGTCCTTCTTCAAAAGGAAGAAGCAGAGAGTCTTATCATGGCAAAGATTTTAGACATTCATACGGAAGGATGTGCAGAGTCCTGACATGCTGCAGCTGTAGATCCATTTTTCCTGGACAGAATAAAGGAGCCAAATCACGTCTGCTGCAGCCCGACCATCGCCTCACACTCTGGAGTCAAAAACCAGCCTTTTGTTTTCTGCATTACTGGCCAGAAAAAGGTTTGCAACCCATGTCAGGCATTTGCCCCGAACAATGCTCCCAACAACTGCACACGCATGATAACCATTTCCACTGCTTTGTTCGTTCTCAGCTGCCAATCTCCCTCCATAGATGTATAGGAAACACATAAAGCACACACACACGCTCGCGCTGGGGCTCTTTTCCTCCCCGGTCCAGCAGTGTTTTCTCAGTAGAGAGCGGAGGAAACAGCATGATCTAAATAGCTCATTAACTTTTGATGACTGGGTCCTTTGATTGTAGATCTTGAAAGCAAACGGGAGCCAGACTCCTTATGGCTATTGATTCTGCAACACCCCCCTCTCGCCTCTGCACGTCCCAAGGAGGGCTACTAGGACTCCAAATTATTCATGCCAAGGTCTGTGCATTTGTTAAAGACTGATTGGGACAGTGTGTGTCCTGCACTGTTAGCAAAAAAAGCACATTCCCTGCTGGTTACATCAGCAGAGAAGACATGAACATGGTGATGTTTAGGTACAAAAAAGGGCTATGCAAACTGATTTATAACAAGTACTATAAACATTGATTTGGCCATTACTCAACACCCATTAAAGACTTATTAGCCTGCCTTTTTATCCAATCAGATGCACCTTTGTGGATTACGGCACCATTAAACCAAGAAAAGTCTATCCATCATAGAATTTTGGCCACTCCAAAAAGGCTCAGGAAAAAGCAAGCATGCTCTCCTTATGTTTCAGATTTTGTCCTCTTAAAAAAAAATGGCTACAAGCCACGGTCTTTTAAAAAAAAATCTTATTTGGACAGGAATTTATCAACATCATCCGCATATGACACGACAAGAAAGGAAAAGAAGGAACATCAAGATGCAACCACTGCAGCCCAAGCAAGACCAGAACATGTTGAAACAAAAAGTTATATCAAGTTATTTCCTCGTTCTTTTCATCTGCTTTTAGAATAAGTTGCCGATGAATGTAGGCTGAGTTGAACGCATTGAGAAGAGTTACAAAAGCTAAATGTTTAACAGCCCAATCAGGGAAGAGAGGCGAGAACAGCAGAAGCAGTAGGAGCAGTAGGAGCAGTAGGAGCAGCAAGAGCAGCGGACATGACGACAACAGGAATTGACTTGAGAGGAAGTGTTTGAAAATAATGGCAGCTAATGCTGGTTAGCCTGTGGTCATCATGGTTACTCAGTGATACTTGGTGAAATATGCTCTCCCCAGATGTCTACTTCATAGGGAATGTCTTTGATAAGGTCCATGTCACATATAAGTGTTAAATGATACATCTGTGTGGAATAGTTTAATGCGAAATGATAGCCTTAAGGTAGTTAAGCTAATGGCTAATGGTGGTAACAAGGTCAAACAACAGTTAACGGCCATTAGCAGTAGCAGCTAGCTGTTGTTAACCACTACAGCTAGTAGCCATTAACTGTTGTTTGCCCTTGTTAGCCATTAGCCACAACGTTTAGCCGCTATGTGTGCGACATCATTGCTTGATATGGATTGGCCTGTGATGAATGAGTGTGATAAGCCGATCGTTCAATCACAAGCTGCTATTGTTGTTGAAGGTTCTGCCTCTGAAAACATTCTCACACGGCTCCTTCCCAGATAGATTAGTGAAATAATTCCAATATGGAACTGTCCATATGGCGTACCAGGTTAAAAAGCTTGTGCAGGTGCAAACAAGTAAAGGTGTCATAAGTGTATAAATGTAAAGAAGAATTTGAAATTCTGTGTCCAAGGAATTTGAAATAGGTGATTTGTAAGTGGCCCCAACACTGAACCTTGAGGCACACCTTTGCGAATTAGTTTAAAGTAGCTGATGTTGACCAGTTTCCAGTTTGAATTATACTGTGTTCAATGCAGCTGGTTGAGTATGATGTTCCCTGACGGCCCACTGACTAATTGTAGACTGCTTTTAAATGTTTGCCAATGTGGATGTAATGCGTGGGTAGCTCAGCTGAGAAGACCTTTGCCCTGACAGAGCTTGGCGCTGCTGAACATTGTGTAAACATATTGCAGCGCCACTCAATATTTGCCATATAAAGCAGACGTTTATGCAGTGTGCAGCTGCAGCTGGTATCAGAATTCCAACACAATGGCCAAAAGGTTAGCTTTCACCCACAATTCTTATAATTACAGTCACTGGCACCATCTGCAGCAATATAATGCCCTAGTTTCCATGCAGACTATTTCTGCACCAATACAGAACAAAGTTTTTTTTACTGATGCATATGTTCAGGCTAATGCTATGGACCTAATACATTCAAAGTTCAGATCTATCCCTTTAAGATAAACTCTACACATGGGATTGTTGCTTTATTTGATCTTCACCAATAACACTGAGGCTGAAGCTGACAAGTCATAGTTCTTGCAGTCTTAGTCTAACACCTCTAAAGCTACAATAACAGACCCTAATACTCTGAATACCCATGAAAACTCTCTATAAAAGGCAGAAATGCAGTCTTATAATCCTTAAAAACATCCTGCAGGCACACAAAGGGTTTCACAGCCAACTCAGGGTTCTACATTTAGAGCCACTTTTGTATCAGACGTAATTTTGACTTTCGGCAATCATATCAGGACCTTTGGCCAAACTGTCAGCCTTGTAAAGCCCCACGAGCAGCAGGCTGGACAATAAGCTCAATGTTGGGGTTATTTGCATTGTGGGGGCTGGGGGGGCTTAACGCTTTTGTTGAAATACCAAACGGAAGTGGTGTATGTAAATTTGGATTAAGCGGATAAGGGCCCCCGTCAGCTTCAATAAGTATTGTTGCCTTTGTGTGTGTGTGTGTGTGTGTGCATGTGCGATTGCTTTAGGCTGAAGAAATGCATACAAATGAGCTCCTTACCTGCAACTACCACTTCAATTAAAGGCTCCACTTAGGCAAGCTCATAACGGGGAGTGTGTTTGTGCACCCTATGAACATATGTCCAATCACGCCTCAGGGGGAAGGCCAATCTGCACTTTTAAATCGCACCTTGAACCGCTTGATGACTGCGGCCCAACGGGGCTACGTGTCCAGCGATGATAGTGCCGCTCTATGACTCAACCTATATCTGCCGTTACGTCTCTCCAAGCGTCACGTTCCCTGCCGCGGGGCGGGAGAAAGGACGAGGCGGCGAGGAAACTGCTGATAAGGCGCCGAGCCTGCCGTGTAGAGGGTCAGTGCGGCGGAGAGATAGGGGGGCAGCCACACGGCGAGAGGAAGCCAAGCGTGACCACTTTTCTTACTCTTTCGCTCACCCGCCTTTTTCTATCCGTCTCTCCACCAAGCCCGCGGTCAGCCTCAATGCAGGCCTGTTATCTCACGCAGCACTGATGGCTGCTGCACGAGTGTGTATCTGTGCTCCCGTGTGTGGCTGGATGTAAACTAGGGCTGGGAAACAGATTAAGTTTTGAAAAGATATGGAAGACATATAATTAAATACATGGTGATGAAGTTGACACAACGCTAATCAATGCCTTTATAAAATGTTTGGTCTAAAGAGGGGCTTATAACTACTTAATTCAATTCAGGGGCATTATTGTTGTTATAACAAATCAAATTTACTGATACATGTTTGACACCCTGGCACAAAATCTTACATTTAGATTGCACCAACAAACTGGCAACATCTAAAAGCAGAAAGCATTTTCCTCCTTCTTTAGGGCAGAATATGATTGCAAATAATTAAGTTTCCGTCCTTCTAAAGACACCGAACTGAAAAATCACTACTGATGTTACATAAAGCATGTGCCTAGGTTACTAGCTCATGGGCTAGCTTTGGTTAACCGGATAGCTAGCATCATATTCAGAAGTAAAATGAAACAATCAGTCATATTTCTTATCGGTATAGGGACAAATCCCAGTCAAACGCTCTGTCTCAACTGTAACACAGCTGCTTGCTACTAGTCACCACTAAAGCTTTACATATTAGCAGTCATTTTATCTTAACATGACATATAAATAAATGCTAGGGAATAAACGGATAGCACAAGAGGTGTCACCTTGAAGTGCAGAATAATAAGAGGTTTTGAAAGGATTTTGCTGTGCCTTAAGACTTTGGTGTGATTTTAGTTGTGCCTTGGAAAAAAATCTGTTTAAAACTGGTCTACAAGCTCACAGTAACAGACCGGCTTCAGCAGTTTTTTGTTTGACATCTGAAAGAGTTGGGATTAGCGCTAAACAACGGCGCCTGATAAGGGATCTCAGACTAAACTATTGGTCACACCAACTGGATCCATATTGATGCATCAAACTCTATCACAAGACAGTTCAAAAGGTAAACAGATGTACCAGATGGTAATCCGTCTGATGCTACTTCCTGTTTCCTTCTTTCTCTTTTTCAAAGGCTGTTGACAACATGTTTGCAGTTTGTAGTTCAAATGTTAGACATTTGACCATTTAAGACGGTGTCAGGAGTCTGTCTACAGAATCTGCTTATTTGTTAACGGCGTAATTGTCAATTGCCCTTAGGCTACACTAAGATATGATTCTGGTCCATATCACCCGTCTCTAGCATGCTTTTATTTTGTCGATATCATTTCAGGGTCTGCAGTGGCAAGCGCAGAGCTGTCTTTTCATCAGGAACAAAAAAAATGAGGACGAGACGAGGTAAAGCCCCTGCATCGATTTTATACCCACTCCTCGGCTGCAGCTGCCCTTGAATATAAATGATTCCAGCCCACTCCTCTCTGCAGGGCTCCCAGAATTCTCTACGCCTATCATAGCGAGGATCTCCCTCATTTTCTCAGCTTACTCAAACCTGCTCCTCGCAGATCCCCTCGGTAACCAGGAGGATGGGCCTCGACATCTGCCTCATCTCCGAAAACTCATTTTGACGCCCAAGAGGGAGGCAAACTAAGAGGGAGAATTTGATCTCAGGGAGCGAGTTCTCTAATCTTCCCCTCCACCAATCCAACGGGGCAGGGACACTTACTGTACAACTCACTCATCTCCAGCAGCCGCTTTGATTCTCTCGCTCCTCTCTGCTGATTTCGCATAATCACGCGGTAATGAGGTTGGCTGCGGTGCGGCGCCGTGGCCTCGGCATGCGGCTAGCTGGCATGTTAAAGTGGGTGCATGGAGTTGAGAGGGAGGGAGAAGGAGGAGAAGAAGAAGGGAAAAAAAGGTCTGGGAGAACCCTACTTCTTGTTGGAAACACAATTACACCTGCGCAGAGAAGCATACCACGCTCCACAATGATTTCTCCATTCTCCAGCCGGTGGAGCGGCTAATTTCCTTAGCAGCTAAGTACTTATAGATTGCTCCGTAACAGAAGCTCGCGACAAAAGAGCCGAGCAGACGGACGGATCAGGGCGATGTATCGCATGATTGTTTCCAGCTCATATCTGCCAGAGAGTGAAGCTTGTTCTCATACAGGAGAGACATTCGAGGGCTACACTGTCGACATCCAGGCTGGGGCGGGACGGTTGTAAAGAAAAGGTTTTTAGAGCGAGACGAACAGAACTACAGGTGACAGAAACTCAACTTATTGTATTGTCTATTGTCCCTTCTCAGTTTTGTTTTTTTATGGCGTAACCTGCTGATCTCTTGGCCACGTCACCCTTGCGAAAGAGATGTTTTTCTCAATGAGTTTCCTCTGGTTAAATGAAGGTTAAAACATAAATAAATAAACCCTGATGCCACAGAAGTTGGGATGTGTTGAATTAATATTATTAGTACTCTATTCCATTTTAAGCACATCCCGTTATTCTTGAGTCTGACGGTATCTCATGAATAGGTATTACCTTTACTCCAGCCTTTATCTGGCCCTTGTCCTATTTTCCAGATGGCGTTCCTCTCATGTCATCAGTTTCACTTCAGATCAGAGGGAACATCAACAGGGCGGCTTTGTGGGTTTTTTTGTGCTCGTATCCCGTAACATCACAAGTGCCAGGCGTCCCGCTGAGAGTGGACACAGGGTGACGGACCGCTGCGAGCTCCTGTCAAACACAGCGGGGGGTGTCGTTTACCCATCATGCAGTGTTGTGGAAAGCCAGGCATCACCGGCCGTGTCATTAACCCTTTACGTGTGGCTGCGTCTCAGTGAGGAAATATGAAGCTGTGGATTATTGTTACCCTCTGTGGAAGCTGCGACATGAGCGAGGAGATTTGGTTTGTTTAGCTCTGTTCTATGGATACACAAGAATTTGATTTATTTAAGGTTTTCAAGCATTTTGTACATGTTCGTATTTGTACAATTTTTATTTACTGATCATTCAGTACCCACTTAAAGCCCCAAATTGATATTCCTCAGGATACTGTGGGTGTTTTGAAGTGGGGTTGCTCGAGGCCCACAGCACTAGCTAATATAATTGCGAATAAAGCAACTGAGCAGCTCTGCCCCTGTGGGAAGATTCAAGAAGAATCAATAAGTCAAACTTTGTTTATATAGCACTTTTCCTACAACATATGTAACTCAAAGTGCTTGCAGAGAAGAAAACAAGAGGAAAGGAGAGGGGAAAAAAACAATTCCAAACTAGGCACCTGTCCGGGGAGCACAGTGTGGGATTGGAAAAAAAAAAACAGCGCATGAGCAACTTATTACAACAAACACAGAGACGAGCACACGGGGTCAAAAGGGGGGAGCAGCCAGCAGGGGCGTTGATTTGAAAGGAGAACCTGTGACCTTGTCTTAAATGATACAAAGCAGTCATAGGTGCCACTGAAAGCCTAATAATTACTCTTTTTAAAAGTAAAACAGCTTCACTTTTACTGGACAAGCATTGCTCGTGTGGTCTTTTGTCTACAAATCTGTACCAAATATATTTAAACATTGCTCCAGTCAATATGCAAGTGTCACCTGAACTAGCCTAAATGCAGCTTTATCTTTATTTATGACGCTGAAGACTTCTAACCTGAATCGAGACAAAGAAGTTCTCACTCAAAGTCAATTGTGTATTTTCTGCTCAAAATGCAACAATGGGTCGGCAATGCAGCAAGTCCAGCAAACTTTAGCGGTGAAAACAACTTTACTGCAGTGTCTAGTCAAGCAAATGATTTTTTGTGGAGGTGTAACACAATTGTGGGGTAATTCAGAGGCTTTCAGTGGCTGCTTTATATCACTAATCACTATCTGGCACAAAGCTGGGCTTATTTGAACTCGAGATGGCATTGAGAGCATGCTCTAATTTACAATGACGTCGAGAGTACAGTAAAGCATACAATTCAAAATAATCGATAAGCAAGGAGAAAGAAGGAAAGCACAAAAGGGCAAATACTTTAGAATGAGAAGAGCAAAGTTCAAAAACAGTTACAGACGTACATAGCGGGTCTTCAGAAAGTTTTGAAATTGTCTAATGCTTATAACTTATGTTCAAAACTAAACCTAATTTTAGTGTTTGCTGTACAATATTCCAGCTGTGAGTTGCACAATAAGTGAAAAATGTTTCTCCAATTATAGTTTTTACTCTTGGAACTCCAAGCATGAGTTATAACGGGAGAAGTCCAGACAGAGCTTTGTAAATAAAAAATTAACCAATGCATGTCTCATCTGATAATGAGGGTTGGTCGACTTTGCCACACAGGATGCAGTGATGAGTTGACTGTCACCAGTAATGAATCTTAGGGACGGTAAACTGAGTCTCTTATTTATTCCAGGCGCCCCACTTAATATAAGACTTAAACCCTTGTGAGTACTGTCATTTGTTTTTTACTATACATCAAACACATGTGTCTTGATTTAAAGTTGCATTGTCAAATGGCTACAGACCAAAATTAAGGGATTGCTAATGTTTTTTTCATGAAGCAGAAAGTTTCGTGTGACATATTTCAGATCTTGAAAAGGCCCATTTTTTAGTTTGTCTCTGTTAATTTGTTTCAATCACAGCTCACCAAATGTTTCCAAGCATTGCTGCCCTCTTTAATTGTCAAACATCCATCTGTTCGCTATGATTCTTGAACAAACATGACAATTAGAGCACTAATTATGGTCTGAACGGAAAAGACTTCATTAATTTGAGTGCTCGAACAGGATTCAAAGAATGCCACCTCCAACTACACATACTCACTCGGTCCAACCTAACCCACTGACCTGCTTTCTCAATGCAGCAGATGCACATGATGTTCGTGCCCCCGTCTTCCACACACACCAGAGAAGAGGGGCGAAGAGCGCTGGGGTCTTGTGGGCGCTCATCACACACACTCGACAGAAGCAGCGCTCTTGGCAAGGAGGAGCTACATGATATATGAAGATGGCCACTTTGAGCCCACCATCACACACACACTCGTCATCAGCCCCCTGCCCTCCAACCAGCTCTTGAGACACTGATGGTGACATATATGGAGCACATGCAGACTGAAGCTTCTTAAATATTCATGTCTCGTCCGTGGGCCTGTACATCGCCGTATGCATCACAGACAGAGAGAGTGTGTTGGTGTGGATCTATATGTCTGCAGACAGATGTCAGTCTGGGCTTTTGGGACTCGCTGTTGGTGCTCTGGTTGCATTATGGTTCATGATTGTGTGCAGCTGTGTACATACATTGTCCTATATTTCAAGTGTGCAGGAAAAACACTAATTTCTTCACCAGACTTTTCACCATTATAGCCCATTTAGAAAGACATGATATATTATGCTGAACATCAGACTGCATGTCAACTCAAGTATTTAAGGCATCAATATATATTGTTTTTGGTCTTGGACCCATTCTTCCAATAATCTTTTGATTTCCCATTCAGCCTACATAAACAACCTGTATCTGCTTCCAAGTATGTCAACACACAGAGAGTCAGAGTGTCTCACACTCAACCAGCAATGGGAAACCACAAAATAAGCTGTCTAGGGTTTCCCTGATCATATTGAAGCACTGATCAAAACATACACATACATTTACACTGACTTAAATCGCAAAGATTTTTTCCTTTGTGTATTCAAAGTTGATCCACGTTCAGACGGAGACGCTGGAGATGAATGAAACCGCTGTAGTATGCATGCCGGTTCAGTAGATGGTGGTGTAGGTTTGCAGAGAGGCAGCCCAAATACGAAGAAGAAAAACTTTTCACAAACAACAATGGTGAGTGGACACACAGAGACGCAGGAGCTTCTTTTCTGGACAACAAATTAGTTCAGACAACAAATCTGTTTGGATAGTTTTGTCTGGATAACAAACCGAGCACGGTAAGCGGCACACACGTCACTCGGTAGGTGGCAGAAGCTGTTGTTTTTCCTGGTATGGAAAAGCCTTCATGTGAAAGAGTACTGGTCACGCGGGGATGTCAGCGTTTCACCCAGAAATGCTCTGATTTGTGTTTACACGGCACAGCATGGAGAGCATATTGAAAACTCTCCACTCTGGAGTCTTGTTTCATTAGTTTCCAGATATGGGCAATCGGCATAGAGTTCCCTTGTAAACATGTGACCGAAACGCAATGAAAACTTGTTGGATTTGACTGTTTTAGGCCTTCTGTAAATGGTCCCTTAGGCTCCAGTCACAACATCCTGTTTCTCATGCCGATTGTGCACAATTGTCATAATCCTTATGAAGCGTGCTTTGGTCGTGGTGCATGCGCTACTTGATCTGACACAGCATTGTATAGTAGTGGGCAAACGCCGGGAATGGGGAAGGGTTCCAATTGTTTGAACTGTTCAAAACTGACGTGGAGGATCGGCGCAGGGTGGAAGGGCGCATGTAGGGTGCTCAATCCTGAAAGCTTTCTGAGGATGACTGACAAGGACGTATCCGTTTATGTGTCCCGTTCTACGCGATGCAAGCCACAGGGCTCGATTCGGGGGCTTATGTGACGAAAACTGGGCTTGAATGGAACTGATGTGTCAGCAGGACGAAAATTCATGAAATCCTCATTGTATCGTTGTATTGACCAAATTGAAGTAAGACGAATGCAGCCGAGGTGCTGTAGAAGCACTACTGATGGTAAATTTTTGGGCTGTGTCCGGGGTGGAGGCAGTCATTTCCTCCCATATCATGCTGATCACACCAGCCTTGCCTGTTGTGCACAATCACCATGAGAAATGGAACTGTGTTACTGGAGCATTAGAATAACGTAACCATGCTCGTCCTGTAGCATGCCTACAAAACTGAGGTACGTAAATAAAATGCTATGATAGTTCCCTTTCCTTGTCTTAAGTGTCCTTCATTAATTAAAACGTATTGATACCACATATGCAATAACGCATTAAAGTCAGTCATACAGTATAGAGCTAATACATAGAAGCAGGAAAGATGGTCAAGCATACGAATTTGAGCAACAAGCTAAAGTTTGATGGCTAGATGACTGGGTCATAGCTTCTTAAAACTCAGCTCTTGTGGGTGATCTGTAGGGGTCAGCCCAAGTGGTCCAGTATGGATTGGCACGGTTTGGCTCAGGCCAGATCAGTAAAGCCTGATCGTGTTTGCATTTCCACAGCCAGCCGTGCTATACTTGGTAGGCGGTGTCTAAGCCAGATGCTGAAAGCATGACGTCATAGCAGCGCGACACAGTGTACCCGGCTATTAAATACAATGAGGAAGAAAACGCGACACAGTAAACAAAGAGCAACAATGGAAGACATCCAGCAATTCTTTTTTTTTCTGCATCTCCACAGTAGACCATGGTACGCTCGATCCTGATGCCATTTTCCAAACAAAAAAGCCTTGAGCGTTATCTTCATGAAGACCTGTAGAGATTTAAACATGGTGGGGTTATGTGTTGTTCTTTATTACCGCTGTTGCATGGGAAGTGACGTCTCCTTCGGCCAATCAACGGACTGCAGTGTTTCTAGCTCCACCTTCTGGGGCCGGATCGGTATGCTTGGCACCCCAGAAGGGTCCAAAAAGTAGGATGGTTCGGTTTGCTTATAAGGGGTCCTGTCCCAGTTTTAGGCTATGGAAACGCCACAAAAAGTGAGCCATACTGAGACAAACCAAACTTAACCCTCTGGTGGAAACGGGGCTTAAAGTGGCCTAACAGTGGCGAGCAGGAGACAGGGACATGAAGGCTGGCCTGTGCGGTCCGATCCAACAGACGCTGAAGAAGTTAATGCTGATTCTGATAGAAAGGTGTCAGAATACACTGGGGGACCAACACATTTTTAGGCAACTGAAGCCAGTTGTTACACTGCCCACTGACTTTTCAATCATTGGTACCTTGGGTGGCCAGGCCCCAATTTGGTTATGCCCCACTATTCGAAAAACACTGAATTGATATACCCCTAGCTTCTTTGTTTCTGAGTAAGACCCACTGCCAAGCCACGAATGGCTCCAATATTATCTTCACGTGGATATCATCAAATGTCTCCTGGTGGAAAGTGTTAGCCTGGAGCTAATTCAAAAACCACATAATTCTGATACCACTGATACTGAACACAGAGGGAGAGACATCTGTCCGCAAACTAGTTTTTTGCTACTTTTTCCAAACAGAGTCAGCCTTTCACAGCAGGTACAAACAATTTGCTTTAGACATAATTGGATTATATGCCACGTATCTTCAAGCTGATCAAAACCTTTATGCTGCACAAACCAAGCAAGGACCTGCGATACACATCAGGGAGAGGAGAGAAATGGAAGAAAGCCATAAAGCAGATCTCTCAGAGTGAAACAAATACCATATGTTTAAGGAAATCGGCTTTCTCTGTCCGAAGAATGCCCATGAGTGGGTGTTGATGGTCCTATAGAAGCTACATTCACTCCATTTTCATTCCTCTGGAGGAAAACAATGTGCTGTTGTGGCGAATACACCGCTATCACTGTGACCCATCTCTGTTTCCAGGGTATCCCACAGGCTTCAAGTAATTTAACACGCTGTTTCGACCCAGAGAGACTGCAACAAAACAGCTGATGGCTTTGGATATTAAGACCACGGCGATAACTTGCACTCGTCTTAAAATGACCTTTGGGTCCGTGCGGGTCTTTAAGAGACGCCGTTTTAATGAAAGCCCTCACCGCGAGCTCCATCTCGTCGCTGTAATGTATGGTCGAGTGTCGGGGCCTATTTGCCGTCATAACACTTGAATCTAATCAGAGGATAGGCCACTTTTCGAGTGTTTGGAGAAACCACTTGTGCCCACAGGCAATCAACACCTCATCAGAGGCCCCCCTCTTGTGTGGAGAGAAGGGGGCACGAGGCCCAGCAGTGAAGAGCACAATTTTACCTCCTCGTCCTTCTTTTCCACCCTTTCTTCTTTGTGCTCTTTGTTGAACTACTCCACTGTCTGCTGAGTATTTCTTGATTCTTGTCAGGCTCATTTTGGGGCAATTTAGAGGTGAAATCATATGAATCTAGGGCACACATTCACACATAAAAAATAACTCAACAGCTTGGGCATTTTAGGTGAAATGAGACGTCTGTTTACTCTCATTTATCAGGACGCCGAATGATTCATCTACAACCATAAATGCGTCTTTCAGGAGCTGCTGACAAAATTCTTTAACTTATCACTTTTGCAGAGAAATAAATCTTCAGTCCCCAGGATTCTGTCCTGAAGTTGTGAAGTAGCATCATAAATATGAAAGTTATGAGACCCATCAAACATCCTTAAAAACAAAGATAAATGTCTGAACTGCTCAAAATATCCAACATGATAGGTTGAACAAAATCATACTTAGCAGTAGCAAACTTGCATTTTAAAGGTTTTAAATGCACTGCTGAATGATAGCTTTGAAAAACAAAAAAACATCTTTACAACCTCATTATGCAACATTCTGAATATTAGCGAGGCCATCTCTTATTAAAGTCTTTGTGAATGTGATTGGTTTGTTGTTCTCAGCTCTGTGTTGACATTGTCACCAAGAGGGCATAACACGTATCATGCAAGATACTCATTACCTCCGCCAAGGATGTTATGTAATTGCTGGCGTCTGTTTGTTTCTCTGTTAGCAACATAACTCTAATGCTGCGTTCACACTGCAAGCGACCCAGCTACCAAAATCGCGTCGCCCACTAACGTATCGTCGCGCATCCATAAATACCTCATTTTGGTCACCGTTGCTGTCGGCCGTCGCTCGGTGACGTCACCTCCGCTCGAGTTCACCGCAATCATATCATATATCATATAATAGGATGTATAAGCGGACATTAATCCAGCTGTATCCTTTTCATTCACTTGTCAACCACAAAACACTGCAGCTGATGCCCTGCAGCAGCATTATCTGTGAGTTTTCCGCGGTCCGTCTAGGCGGAACTAAAGTCCTCACTGACTAATGTTTCCCACACGGACAAGGATTGTTCCTCTGTAGTCCGGATGAAAAACTGTCTGTTTGGGGTACCGTCACACGTGCACACACCTGCTGATTGATCAACTTTTTTTTTACTTTCACATCGCGCGACAAGCTATGTGGTAGTGTGAAAAGCAGCTGTCGTATTGCAGGAGGGTTAGCCCCGCCCCATCGCGGCTTTACATTGACTTTGCATGGAGAGTGATTGCCGAGGCAGTACAAGTAGCGTCCGTTGTGAACGCAGCATAAAAGTAACAGATGGATTTTGATGCAAATTTAAGGGAAATCAAGAAACAAATGATTAGATCTTGGGAATGATCTGGATCACCATAAAACAGCCATGACGAAAATTGGGATTTTTGGGAATAAGTACTGAACTAAAAGAGATATCATTATGAATCCAATTGCTAATGGTATGTTTTCATGGTCAAGGAATCTAGATTAGATTGTTTAGATGAAATAAAGGTAGGACAAATATTTACGGTGAAAACCACAATATAAGTGAGGATCGTGGCGCGGGGTGGAGGTCTGCCTTCTCAGATTGCTTTTCTAGTTTTTATTTGTTGAGGAAAATGTCAGTTAATTTGGTTTTTGTTGTTTTTAAAGGTTACTCTCCAGTTTCATTAGAGGAAAAAGGTTGTTGACAAAACTATGACAAAAAGTATTAGTCAATAAAATGACTACTGTTTGAGGGCATGTTTATAATGGCTGCCATGTTTATGAGCTGTAAAAGTATTCAAATACCAGTTCGAGACACTTGTTGGTTTGGTCGATGTCACTGACTGCAGCAGGTACTCTGTTTTAGGAAGTCAAGTCTGGAGATGAATATAAACTGAGATGGAGGATCCAATCTGATTGGGAGACTCATATTTACATCCCTCAGTTAAAGACTTGTAATCAGTCAAAGTGGACCACTGTCCCCCCATCATCATGGGGGAATCTGGGCCAAAATCAGGCATTTAACTGTCTAGTGAGCAAACTCTATTTTGAACTATGGTTTTTGATATACTCTGAAGTTTAAATCTAGAATTATGAGAGCTCCATCTTGCACAAAACCAGAGTTAAAGGACTCAACTTGAGCAGCAACAGCTCTTCAGCAGTGGGATGAACACTTAGTGGAGCTCTACAGGGAGCAGAAATACAGAGCAACCACGGCCTCACTTCACGCCTGTACGGGGAATTATCTACCTTTCCCCCATTGTCACCGAAGCACCCGCTCATATCTCCAACCCCAGCACACTGATCTGCTTCGGAGACATAACAGAGGGAACGAATGATGTTCCTCTTCCACCTGTTTCCCCCCGCCATCCCCGTCAAGAGAGACAGACAGATAGAGAGGGGGAAGAAGGTAAGATGGAGAAGAAAGGCGACGTAATACACACAGACGCAGAAGCACTAATGATGTTGTCAGACAGCTTTTCCAAAAGTCTTTGAACGCTCTCCCAGTTGTGTTTGCGGCGCGCGCGCACTCATGGACAAACACATCATCATATTAGACAGGCACTCCATCAATGTCAAGCGGCAAATTTGGAGGGAGAGGCGGTTTCCTGCAGTTGCAACAAATCTCAAAAAGCCCTTTTGTGTCTGTCAGTCTGCGAGGCTTTCATTTTGACGGGGGAGAGAACCAACAACATCTTAACAGCTTTCTTTTTCATCTTGTGGGGGGATGAAGGAAGACAAACAAACTGGTTTTGTTCTTCTACCTCTCCACGGTCCAATTTTCTGTGGGAATGGATGCAACATGTCTAGTTAGGATATACAGGGTTATGTTAGTAAATCAGTGTTAGGGTGTATTTGACTAGAGAGAGGAACAGGATTTGACAGTTCTTGCTGTTCTTGACTGGAAGTCTCTGTTATATAGTGGTCCTGAATAGTGAAGCACGAAATCAAACTACAAGTGCTTTGGTGGGTTATTGCCAAAAATGTGAAAAACTGCCCCATCCTAGCCTTGCAGATCAGACAGACCTGCCTGATTCTGAAATCCTTCAGGTCTGTCTTGCCAGCCTCCGTTGTCCAACGAATTCATTCGGCTGAATTCTTAACGGACAAAACAGGGAAGAGAGGGGGGAGCAGCAGAATGCGGATGTGAAAACAACCGGAAGTTGAGAACGGACATGCTGATTAGCCTTTTGTCCTCATGGCTACCTAGTAAAACTTGGCCAAATCTGCCCTCTTCAGAAGTTTACTTGGAGGGATTGTCTTTAACGAGGTTCATGTCACATATAAGTGTTCAATGAATCATCTATGTGGTATAATTTAGTGTAAGACGATAGTAAAAGGCCGTTAGCTGTTAGCAGCTAAGTAAGCAGCTAACGGTCATTAACTGTTAGCGGCTAAGTTAGTCGCTATGGCTAACATCCATGAACTGTTGTTCACTGATGTTAGCCATTAGCCGCTACATTAGCTGCTATATATGCTACATTATAGGAGGCAACCCTGCTTGATGTGGATTGGTCTGTGATGAATGTGACGAGCCAAACGATTGTCCAATCACAAGCTTGTGTTTTTTTATGTTCTGCCCCTGAAAACAAATTCAAAGGGCTCCCAGATGGACTGGTGACATATTTCTGTGGCAGATAAATTGAGCTGTCCATCTGGCTTGTCAGGTTAGCCCTATCCTGCACAGTCAACCGATCTTTGAAACTTCCTTGATCAACATCTGGATTCAGTTTCCCTTTGTGCCATGACAAACATTTAAAGGGTTAAAATCCTGATTAATATTTAGTAGCTTTGAACGGAGCTGAAGTGTTACAGAGATTTATGCAAAGAAAAGGGAATGATAATGATAAATCATCACACTTTTTGTGCATGACCCCAAGAGAGTCGTAATTTAGAGGCATAGGTTTATACATAAATTGCTAAACAGTTTCAGTAAAGCTCTTTATCGAAGCAATAAAAATGTATTTGAGGAAAGTAATGAAGTTAGCATCAAGAACTCAAGATTGTTATGCTTGCTACCTTGGTGAGTTTGCTTTTGTTCAATAAACTGTTCTGTTTTCGATTACGAAAATAAGATAAAGGCAAAATAAATGATTTAATTCCTTTAAAAAACGCATTATACATTTGTTTACTGCCATGAAAGTTACCTTTAAATGACTATAATTAAATTTTCTTGCTAGGTTTAGCTGTACAGTTTCATTTTGATCTGGCTTTAAGCCGATTGTATTTATTATCTTAAGTTATATTTTAACTTATCCAACCCTTTTATTCTGTTTTATTTCTACAATTCGATTTGTTATGTGGAATTTTATTCTTTGTGAAATGCTTTTCCTTTTATTATTCTATTTTAGCTGATTTTATTATGCACCTAATGTTACACTTTCTCATTTACAATATTACAAATCTAACTTTTTTTAATATTGTTATATTATTTTATCTATTTACACATTTACTTATCTCAAACTCTTGTATTTTTTGAGTATTTTTAACTATAGTTTCAGTTTCCTCATTTTTTATTCACGATAGCGTTTCCTCAGTCCTCTAATTTTTATTTTTTAAGTTTGTTTTCTTTCAGAATTTCTTTTTTATGTCTTTGTGTGTTTGAGTAAGTCAGTGTGTGTATTGAATGTGGTTTGGGGGAGGGGGGTTGTGGGGGTTTTATGTTTCATTTTATGTAATTACGCAATTTTCTGCTTTTTATTTAACTTATTTTTAATTCATTTTAATTTCTTCCCATGTAAAGCACTTTGTATGACAAAGTCCTGTATGAAAAGTGCTATACAAATTAAGTTTGATTGATTGATTTTGAGTTGGAAATGTCAATATAAATGCTGATAAATGCTAGATATTCACGTAATTTTGATTGACTTATTGTAATTGTCCTTTAATTCTCAACAATGTGTCCCTCATGGATGTAAAAGTTGTCTAACACCGATCTTTCATAAGGAGTAGAGGAAGACAAACACGTTCCTGGCCTTCGTGGTCAGATTTTCAATGGGTACAAATACAACATTAAAGTAATTCTTGCATCAAGTAGGATAATACAGCTGGTTTTTGCATCTAAAGTGTCACTGAGTGGTCATTTACCAAACAAAGCAGCAGTATTTTGTGGTTCAAGCACACACTTTGCTGTTTACATGCTACAAGAACAGTATTTTCCTAAAAGGCTCCAGATCTCTGCGCCCACATGCTCCCTGTAATATTATTCATGGCCTCCGCTGACTGACACATTAATCAAAAGGCGCAATCTACTTTTATCCGACATGATCAAGTGCACGGCTCTTTGTGTCAGAAGCCCCGACCGCTTAATGTAGATTTTATAGTTTAGTAGTCGCACTCATGCCGGGGACAAGTAAACACGGAATCAGTCAGAGTGATGGCGAGGAGCCGCTGCCATCATCGTCCACGTCAGGATGGAGAATGTGTGGAGATCAGACTCTGTGTGTGTGTGAGGAAGGTGTCCAGGTCTGGGTAGAAGATATTTAAAGGAGACATATCATGCTGATGCATGATTTAATACTTACATATAATATAATAAATTTGAAAACAAGACCTTACACCCCCTTAATTTTCAAAAAATGAAATATTGTATTTTTTCTGATGTCCTAGAACGAGATTTGATGCCTCTGAAAATAGGTCATTGCGAGATGGCCGCGAGATTTAAATCGTCGTGACGACACGAGGTACATTTCTTTTTATTGGAGTAATTTGATAAAACACTTCCTCCTCTGTGATGTCGTTAGCCACAAAACCGTCACCGAGGAACACATCCACCAAGCAGCAGTATATAGCTCCCTAGCTCACGCTCACTCATTACCAGCTCTGGCCTGTAGGGGGACTCAATACGCGCTCGCTACTTGAGCCTGCCGGGAAATACAGTAGAAGAAGAAGGACAGTCTGGCTCTACTCCCGATAGAACTGACCAATCAGACCACAAAGGGCTGTGACGTTGCAAGGTTACTGTAGGTCAGCCTGAGATCCAAGCGTTTCAACGAGAGCTTGATAATGGCATGAAATGAGGATATTGAGAACGCTATTGTGGGGCAATGAAGGAACTAAATGACTTGTACTGAGGGCAGAAATGCTTTACAGGCATCCTAGTCTGGCATAGTGAAAAGGAGAAACAAGCATGATATGTCCTCTTTAACACTTCATTTGTTTCCTTTTTTTTTTTTAAGTAAATGCACTTTTTACTTTTTATGTTATGGATCATTTTTAGAGTAGCAGCAGAAGAAGTGCAACACTGTCCCAAAACTTCTAACTCCTGATCAATAAACACAGCAAACTTATTGACAAAGTTTGGAGCAAACTGGGGGAAACCAAAAATTTTTGGGAGTGTTTTGGGACGACTTTGGCTCGACACCACCCTCCAGGAAAGAAGGCCCAAAAACAGGAAACCCAAATGATCAAGGAAGTGCCCACTGGTCCCACCTCCAGGGGAAGCCAAGTCAAGAGGACTTTTGGAGAACTGGATCTGTATGAATCGTTGATTTAGTCCATTTCTGTAACCAATTTTCGAACAACCAAGACCCTAAGACTAATACGACATCTAACATATTTGGTTCCAATGTAGATCCCATGGGATGGTGTAGTGTCTCAAATATATTGTGTCAAGACATTGTATGAGCTGAGAGAAGAAACAATCCCTTCAAATGTAAGCAAAAACCCAAACCTTAAGGATGTCCAAAATGTGAATTCCAACATGTTGAATTTTTTCCATAAAATTGGAAAAAGAAGGTATATTCCACTTTATGGGTGAGTCCACCACGTCTGAGTAAGAGGCCTTTAGGAGGAAAGCCCATAAATAAAAAAATAATAAAGTTCATAGAGAAGCCATGTTGTAGAGACAGAAATAAGAAAGTTCATAGAGAAACCATTTTGTAGAGACCGACAGAACTAGCAGACGCCATTTTGAGATAGAGAAGGGGAAGAATGCCAAACTATAGACATAAAAGGAAAGGACTCTGGTCATTGGATTTGTATGACGCCTTAGGGGAGGGAATTCACATAATTATACTCAAGTAAAATAAAATAAATATTAATAAGTGGGCTTGGAGCAACAGTAAGAAGGGATGGTACAATTAGTAGGAGAGAAGGAGCTCCACCCAGAGACAAAAAACAATGTTCTTGAGGTGTTTGGTGCCACCCCCAAGTAATAAACTGGTGATACTTGGACTTCTTCTGCATTCTGTGATTTCTTGGGGACCTGGAACTTAAAATTGGGATGTTACTTTTTCCCTTCTTTGGGGGTACAGATCATGACTTGGATTATTTCTTTTTTCCCTTATTTGGATTTTGAAGCATGAAGTGGAATATACTTTTTTTCGCAATTTTTGGAAAAAATTCAACAAATTGGAATTCACATTTTGGACATCCTTAAAGATGCTATGAGGAGTTTCTAAGTCATTATAAAAACATATTTCATGTATTCAAAATACACACTCAAAGATGAGTTTTATAGTATCAAAATAGGTTATCTATAAATTCTATTCCTCAGCTTCGCGGTCGGGTTGGACAGGGCTGGACTGGCATGGAAACTCAGGAACAAGACAATTAAAACTAAAGCAAATTTGTATTATTCGGACACGTCTTAGAGCACCGGGCTGTAAGTAGCGATATATAGCTGGCTACAAAACTACAATACTAAGTTTTTCAAAAATAGCTTGTTGTCACACATCAAAAACTACCGCTACGTAACTAGAAAGAGATACATTACCTCGTCGCTTTGCATCCTGTAAGCTGTTGAAGACAGAAGTTGTAAAGTAATGCAGAGTTCTGAGGAAGGTCCAAGCTGCATTCATTAGCATCACAACAAACGCACGCTTTGGCTTGAGTCTTGTCTTTACAACAGTCACCGCGCGTGCTCATGGGTAGCAGAGTCCTTATGTCGCCGGAAATAGATTCTCCTCATAGCACCTTTAAGGTTCAGGTTTTTTGCTTGCATTTGAAGGGATTGTTTCTTCTATCAGCTCATACGATATCTTGACAGAACATATTTAAGACACTACAATGGATTTGGGTTCCATTTAATTTAATCAGTGTTAATGTGTTTGTTAACGAAGTATGGATAAGCTTGTGATACCAGTAATTACTAATCTGAGCAGCATCTATGATTTATTTATAGATTTTTTTTTACATTGTTGCAGTCTGGGCTCTTTAGATTTAGATGGCTGCATGATTCATACATATATCATCATAGCTATCTGCTGCCTGAGTTTGTATTAAACAAAATAAATCAAGTCAGGATGTTCTGATTCTTTAAAGATTAAAAGCTCATACATTCAAATAAAACAGGAAATAATGAGATCGCTTATAGATTTGTGACAAAGGGGCATAAATTGCAAAAATGCAGGAGGGGGAGTGCTATACAAATGTTTAAATCTACAATGCAAATGCATGTAAATGTAATCATATGGAATACATTTACTCCAAATGATGCACGGCTCCTTCACGGGCATATGTTTAGAGTTACAGGTGAGCAGAGAGGAGACGCTGAGGAGTGAGAATAAGATGTCAACAGCATAACGCTTCCAGATAAAATAAACTACTGTCAGGGAGTAAGAGAAGAAGGCGAGGAAGTGTGCACACAAAGTGACTTGAAGACTCCATTACCTCCATCGTGATCAGAACGATCGGCTCACGGCGGAGGCGTAGAGGCGGGGGGGTGATCGCTCTATTCACCAGGAGCAGACGGGAAGAATGGTGAGAAAGGTGACAGCCTGAGCAGCAACCTTGAAACCTGAGGTGGGCGAGCGAGGAGCCTGAGGGGGCTTTGTGTTAGCGAGCGAGGGGAGATCATAGGCCGATCGCTGCACAATGACAAGAGGTGACACACGGGGGGACAAGGACACGTGTGACACGCTTTTCTTTCCTTTGGAAAGGCAGGGAGCGGACGTGGACTGTGTGTTCGCCTCAGCTGTGAAACGGTTTGAGTGGATTTGACGTTAGTTGCTGCAAGTTTTTTGCCTCAGAGGCTGATGTGCACATCTAGGCTAACGGGATAATCTACAGTATGCCAACGATTAGCACAGAGCTAGCTTACATTCTGTGAGGCAGTGGCCTTCGCTACACGTCTGGCACGGCGGACGACCCTGCTCAAATGGAAAAAGACAATTACCCCCTTCCTATAAGCAATGGGTGATGGCTCATCTTAGGGTGGAACAACTATGATATATAACCAAAGACTCAGAAATAAAGTTCAGGAAGCTTTGGAAGCCATTTCTAACATAAATTGAGAAACTCCCTGTTGAATAAATCATTACAATGGTCCAGTGGTTTTTCATCTCTCATGTATACAGATATTTTGCTTTATTTTTGTAGCTAATTTTGATTTACCTTTTTTATTTGTATTAATATCAATGTATTTTAAGAGTGATCATATTGTGTGCCTATGTGTGGGTGTGGAATATGTGGAAAATCCAATAAAAACATTCAAATCTATATATATACACATTATGTGAGCCAGGATTATTTTTAACTTTATTTTAGAAGTGTGATACTCACAGTGAAAGTGGATTAAACATACCCGCATAGAAAATAAACCTGGAGAACAGGGAGGGGACACATTTCATTGTTATTCCCAGTGTCAAATTCCATAACATTACAAATAAAGGAAATCTCTTATTAAGAGCTGGCACACAAAAACCAACTAAAACTAGAAAAGCACTCAGAGAGCGCAGACCTCCACCAGCACCACAGTCCTCACCCATGTTGTGATTTTCACCATAAATATTAGTCCTATCTTTATTTCAACTAAACACCTAGATTCGTTGACCATGAAAACATACCATTACCAATTGGATTGATAATGATATCTATTTTAGTTCAGTAGTTATTCACGATAATAGCATTTTTCGCCATGGCGGTTCTACACTGATTTGGATCACTCCCAAAATCTAATCATTTGTTCCTTGTCCCAATCCACACATTTCCTGAAAATTTCATCAACATCCGTCCATAACTTTTTGAGTTATCTTGCTAAGAGAGAAACAAAAAACTAACATACCTGCAGATATCGATGTATTTCATCAAGAGCACAGAGTCTTAACTTTAACCAAAACATACTTAAAGTTTGTTGCTCTGTGTTTGTGGAGCAGATGCAAAACAGGAAAAACATTGAATTTTTAAAGAATGAAACTCTTGGTTTTTAAGGGTCCGTCCCATTGTATCCCTTTGTCCTTGTCTCACCCCTTACCCCTTGGTTTTGCACGTTCACGTCTCGTGAAGTGGTGTCCCAATATTCCGTAGGGCTAAAGGTAAGGGCTAAGACGAAGGGCTGCACAGCCCTCGAAACGAAGACAGACCAGGACCTCACTTGAAAGCAAGGGGTATGAGAATTTCCCATAATATACCGCCGACACAAAGCAGAGCAGAGACCGAAGGAATCATGTTTTTAGTTGTTGGTCGCATTTTGAAATTTCTTGTTAGCACAAGCTAGCTTTCACAGCCGTAGCTACGGTAATTGTCGCATCTGCTTACGTCACAGCAAGCTAGCAGCTCTAGGTGATGACGTTGCTGGAGTCTGGTTTCTCAGCTGTGTGTTTTCACCCCTTCCCCTTCGCCATCAAAAGAGAGGGCTTAGGGGAAGGGGTAAGACGAAGGGGACGGGCTAAGGGGTAGAACTGGGATTGACCCTTAATATACTTTCACAGTGATTATGAGGTAAGGCATTATGATAGATTCATGTATTTTTCTGATTTGACAGCCCACATATCAGCTGTAAAAATCAGCAAAATTTCTATGTAGGCTAATCCCAATAATTAACTTTTTAGTCCACTAAAGCTAATACCAATATTGTAATTTTAACATGCTAGGTAAAATTCTAAAGGTCAACACAGACTCTGAATAAAACAAATACTTACCTCTTATCATGATTTATATTAAGGTGAATTAATGAGCTTAACAAGGAATAAAAGGTAATTTAAGGCAAAAACTAGCTTATTTTGTTTCCTTATTCATTATTCAATTTGTCTTCCAAATTAATTTGATTAATTCATCCACCGAGAACAAAAATTTATTTTACAGACGTCAGCAGGTCGTGGTAGTAGCAGGATGGAGGAGCGGTTACTGGTCGCAAAGAGGACTTTAGGGTAGTTGTGGTGTCTGCCTGTGATGACCAGAAAACACATGCAGGTGGAGGCTGTATGGCTATGACATCATAAACCCAGGAAGTAAAAAAACAGGGCGTTTAAGGAAAATATTCTTTAATAAGACATTTCTCTGTGAACTGAGAGGTTAGTAAAAGGCGGCATGCTCTTCTGCTTCTCAAGCCCTATCTGATAACATAAAACAATGAAACTGATTATGCAGGACCTTCAAGAGTTAAAGCTCAAGGACAGCCTTTTAAAATAAACATGAATGACCTTCCTGGGCGTCGACCTTTAGGGTACTCGGGACTTCAAGCTCCTGTCTTTGATCATCTTGAGGAAAATGTTGAATCTTTCTTGCTCAAATGCATCATCAGTAAAATGCCTTCCCACAAACTGAATTGGATCTGTAATTTCTACGACTTTTTGCATGACTTTGGCCCCTCAAATTGTAAAATATGCTCATGCAGCCCCTGTCACATCCCCTCTTTCCCTTCAGGATAGCATCCACTGGATGAAAGGTGCTCTCCCTGAAACCTCCCCTCCTCCCCCTCAGTTGTCAAACATCAAAAAGGAGAGGGTGCTGTCTCCAGAAAGACTCACCCAGGGCTCGGAGGGTAGGAGGAGGGTTCGGCTTCTTTTTTAGGAGGGGAGGTGGGGGGTGATAGATAGAAAAAGAGAACATGGCTGACGTCGGTAACCCCCCTCCTCTCTCCCATGTGCCGGGCGAGGACAGGGTTCCACTGATTAGTGCGGGATGTTCTAAAGAAAGCGAGAAGGTGCCATGCCGCCGCCTCTAGCAAAGTAACACAGAAGAGGAGAGAGTGTGTGCGTCAGTTAAAGAAGAGACAGAGAGAGAGAGGGCGAGAGACTTAGGCTTAACGCTGTGCTGCAATGATTAAGTCATTGCTCATACTCGCCTTTGACTGTCTCCGTCTTTGATGCCCCTCCCACACAGACATCATTAAGGAACAGAGGAATTGTCTCTCAACTTTGAGGGGGGAGACGGGGGCGGCGGTGACACTTCATTCACGAAGACGGAACATGACATATGTGTGTCTAACCTTGGATTTCCACATAGAGCAAACATGCCAAAGCGCCACAGTCTCGCTCAGACCGAAAGGCTGGCGACATCGCCCACTGGAAGCGCTGCGCAACCCTTCGCAGCTGGAAGAGGGATGGCACAAGATCACCGGAGAGCTCAAGTTCTTGCGTGAATTGTGATGATAACAGAACATGTTATAAACTATAGATGGGAATCGAAAACCAATTCCAGTTGAGTATCGTTAACAGCTCCATCAAAGATTCAATATCACGAGTCTTTTCGCCAATCAATTCCCTTATCAATTCCTTCCACTGACAGGGTTCAGAAGCTTCAGAATTGTGGCTTAATTTTTTACAAAAGGCGCCAACTGCACAACTTCAAGTGAGTGGAAACACCTGCAACTTGTAGAAGCAGTTATCTATGCTGTGACGTGTTTGACATTGTTGACACTGAAAATCTACAGGCCAACATTTGCTCACACGGAAAATCTGCAGGAATCACTAAGAGAATTGGACCGATTAACTGGACTGTTAATAGCATTGGTATCGATAAAATCTGATCCATTCCCATCCTTATTATGAAGTGAAAAAAGAAACAGACAACGTATCCCTTCACTTTACTATGGTCGCTTTTCTGGTCCCAACCATTTAGCTATGTGATTTGTATTTCTTCAATCTGCCTATATCCTTGTAGAAAGGATGTTTATCTTCCTCCACCGCCATGATTAACTTTCCTTCGTCAGTGGCGTAGTGTCAGCTCTGGGACTCTCTGACCAACTGTTACCCTGATTCTTGTGCCTCCAGTTGTGAAGTAACAACAGCTTATTAAGGAAATTTACGTTGGAGAGTCCATGCATTGTGTTTCATTTTGAAATAACCAGGTACTCCACACGTTTGACTTTCTTTTCATGGTGCTTTCTGAAGGATAGGGAATTTACAAGGTTTGGCAGTGGCACTGATAACAGACCTGAAGTGTAGCCAGCTGCGGAAATGCTCTGGTAGACTAGAGAGGGAGTGAAGTGCTCGGGAGTGCGATTTGCCGCACGTTCGCTTTAAGTGGAATTTGGGGTTAGCTTTGCTGCGCTATGAGAGGCCAAGTCAAGAAACCGCATCCTTGACTGAGAGGCTGTTACTTAGTTAATTTGGTCTGGTTGGTTTTGGTTTCACTAAAAGGACAAACAGACTTTTCATGATGGACTTATGTCGTATCGTCATCGACTACGTAGGAAAAATGTCTCCATACTTGATGTTGACTGGTGTTAGTGGGCGTTTGACGTCAGCACAGTGAAAATGAGCGTGTCTGTGTTTTCATAAAAGGTGAATGAGAAGATTCATGCAGTCAGTCAAACACTACAGGACATTGAGCTCGTCCATAACACCGCCTCATCTTTATCCTTCCTTGATTTGTCAATAATGAAGCAGCCGCACTACCCTGCTCATCAGCGTCTGTATCTTTGTGCGACTCGTAATCCTTTCCCTCCAACGAACTCCTTCATGTTGCAGCTTGGTCAAGAGCGAGAGTTTCTTTCGTAAACCCAAAGAAATACTTTGCAGCGAGGAGACTTTAGACACATCAAAGACTGGGGCTGATGTTTAATCACCAAATAAACCCTGACTGCCTTGAAGATCCCAGATTCATGATTTATTGTGTTTGAGAGTATCTGAGGGCAGATCGCCCCTTTAAGAGCCTTTAAAATGTTTTCTTATTGCTTCTGACTTTATAAAAAAAACACCGGAAATGGCCACTGTCGATGCAATGAGTGACTCCAAAGAGTTTTTAAGAGTTTCACAAGGTCACCAGAGGAGTTGGGACACTTAAACACACACTTGCGCCTCCAAATCTATAAATCCATGCATGTCGGCCTTGTTGCAGTAAAACCAGCAGTGTCTCTTTCTCTCTTTATCATTCCTCACAGAGTCGTCACACACCTCACCACATTCGTCCTCCATCGTCTTTTTCTCTCCCTTCTTCTTACCTTCAGCTCCATTCAGCCTGCCGAGACCTTGGACAGAGTCGGGATTGTGTGCCGTCAGAATACCAGGAAAGAGAAAAAAAAAAAAAGCATGAGGTGCACTCGAGTCTTTTCATAAATGTCCTGCATGCTCCTCGGAAGATAACCAGGTGCACTTTCTCAAGTTTGTTCGAATATTTCAGACCGCGTTATGTCTGAAAACTTTTCCCCACAATAGCACAATGAGTTTCTCGAGTTTTGACAAGCCTGGAGGTCATTTAAGTGCTTAAGTCCATGGAGGACAGTCACTGAAAAGTAGGTCTGTGTCTCGCTAGCTCTTGCTCTGCACCCCGGTGTCCTTAAAAGAGGCTTTTTTGGGGAGTTCTGCAGCTCATAACCATTGCTAGAGCATAGAGCCAACGGACAAAGCAGTGCAGCTTTTCGTTTGTGAGTTTTAGGGGGAGAGTATGGGGGCCAAAATCCTCCTCTGGCCTTACCTGAATCTAGTTTCATGCAAATATTGCAGGGATTGGGAGTCAGGAAATTTCTGCAACTGGGTGTAAAATCAGTATGGATTGAATAATTTTGGCCTTATTTTCCACACTTACCTGGGAAGAGGGTTGGGATTATCGTTTTACCTGCCAGAAAAGAAAGAAAACCAAGCGCGCTTGAAGAGATAAACTCAACATCTCCTGGTATTTCATTCAACGGATAGTTTTGTCACACAAAGAAGACTTGAGGAAAGACCTGCCTGAGTCTGGGGTTCTGAATATGAAGGTAAGCCTTTTGCCTTCTGGCTAACGGCTGTGGAAATCAAGAACATCGCCCTTCATAAAGCAGGAATGGAAAATAATTCCTACCTTCAAGAACTAGTGTCTTCAGTTCCCAAACACTTATTACGTGTTGTTAAAGAAAAGGTGATACAACACAGAGGTAAACATGCCCGTCCCAGCTTTTTTAGATAGTGTTGCTTGCATCAAATTCAAAATTAATTAATATTTGCATTAAAAAATAACGTTTATCAGTCTGTACATTGGATATATCGCCTTTTAGTGTGTTTCATTGAATGCAAGTCAAAAAGGAGTTACGAATGAATGTGTTCTGTTTTTATTTCGATTAACACAACGCCCTAATTTCATTGGAATTGGGTTTGTACATGCTGGTAGTTTCTTTAAAACTTTGTGATCAACCAGTTGAAGAATACAAATAAAACAGAGTAAGTCATCTTTACAGCATCCTACTTCTAAGTTACTGTTATTAGTTTAGTTTTCTGCATTTTCAATGCATCATTGGGTTTGGATGATTTCTTTTTACCTCTTTTTCTCTTAAAACTCACAAATTTAAGTTACAACATCAATTTTCCTGTCTTGCCCCTTTTTCCTCCCCTTTCTTGCCCCCTTGTGTCCCATTTCCTCCTCTCCTTGTCATTTATTTCCTCCCTTCCCTCTTGTCCACCCTAGTCTAGATAGAGTTTTATTTTTACAAGGACATATACGGCCTGGATGACAGACTGCCGGCAATTTCCTGACTCTTGTTACAGTATTGTTGTCGGGCAAAGTGCTGGTGCTCCAGTGGATGTCAGATAAATACAGTATATTTTATCTGAAAAACAGAGATTTTTGTCTGCTTGTGATACTCATCCTGCCAGCTGCTTCTTCCAATACCTGCTGTGGTTAGAACTGAATAAGATGTAGTGCAACAGGAAGAGAAAAACCAAGCTCGAACGAGGAGTTTATCTATGAGCAGTACATGATATTTTCTTCACTTTAAGACTCTGGAGCTGTACTGCTGTCAACATGATGGATAATGTTTTAGGGCTAGGTCTCCTGGGAGTGATCTGTTGTCTGTACAATCAACTGTGGAGAGGCGAGACGGGGGAGAGAAAAAGAGAATGAGCGAAACTGACAGAGGGCAGCAGACGGAGCGGGCAGAACCAGTCCTCATTACGGCCAAATCCTGCTGGGGGTTCACCAAACTGGGGCGATTTGAAGTTTAAAGTTTAAAGAATTCCTCTGTCTCCGTCTCGCGCTATCTCTCGCTCTGCTTCGGTAACAAGGAGAGGCACACATGCACCTCGCGCACGCACACACTCCGGCGCCCCAGCTCCGGCCTGTGGGAACTCATTATCTTCCCAGACGAGCGGTGCCACGAGTCGCCAGGTCGGTCTCCTGCCACCGTGTCACTCTGAGACGTTTGGTTCCAGCGTGTGGAGACAGTCGGCGGGGAGACAAGGCAACTGGTGGCACATGGGGCTTGAGTTTGGTCTTTGGGGCCTTACATGGTGTTCCTGAGAAGTTTCTGTTAACTTATTTGTTTGTTACGTTCTGTAAACCCACATTATGTGAACAAAATAAATGAATAAATACAGAATACACTGATTTGCACATCCTTTGAGACTTATATTCAATCAAATCCACAACAACAACAAGATATCTAAAGTTCAAACTCACAATCTTCATCGTTTTGAATTTGATGACTGCAACATGTTCTAAATTAGCTGGGAAATGGGCATGTTTATTACTGTGTTACATCAATTAACACAGTGGCGAACATTTCCTACAAGAATTAGGCTGTTTTCTTGGAGACACTCACCTGAAGCTCTAAGATTTGTCCTTGGCGTATTCAAACTCAATCTGCGTTCAGACGGCAACGCTAGAAGTAATTGAAACCGCTGTAGTGTAGCATGCCAGCCCAGTAGATGGCGATGTAGGTTTGCAGAGAAACTGCTGCTACAATACATGTACGAGGAAGAAAAACTTTTCATAAACAACGATGGCGAGCAGATGCACAAAGGCGCGGGAGTTTCTTGTCTGGACAACAAATCTCTCAGGATAGTTTTGTCTGGATACAAACCGAGTACTTGGTAGACTTCCAAAGCTGTTGTTGTTCCTGGAAGGAGTACTGCACATGCAATGATGTCAGCTTTTCACCCTGGAACGCACTGACTCTGGTTTACACGAATTTACACGGAGAAGCGTTTTGAAAATTTTCAACCCTAGACCCTGGTTTCAAAAGTTTGCAGATTTAAGTACTGTGTATACTGTTTCCATGGGAACAGGAGGCCAAAACGTGATGAAAACTCTTCAGATTTGGCCACATTAGGCCCAGAGAAGCCAGCAAAGTTTCTGTGTGCTGTTGATGTTTGACTTTGGCTTTTAACTTTACTTGCAGATGTAGAGACGAACTGTGTTAGCTGATAATAGTTTTCGAAAGTGTTCCTGAGCCCACCTGGCGATATCCTTTACAGAATGATGTCTGTTTTTGACCCTTTAAGGCCCAAGACCATAGATCACAGCCTGAAAATTCTAATTTTTTGGAGCTGAAATGTTTGTTTCATTTTCTGCTAAAATCCATAAAATATCTCATTTGATACATTAGGTGTTTTTGGCAACTGATAATCCATTTGAGGACATTTTTTATCATTTATCTGATTGTATTCAGAGGGTTTTTTTTAATTTGTTGATCATATTGAGCAGATAGATGTATTATAAAAGTATGAATCAAATATGATACAATGGGCTTTATAGAGTTAATGCAATTCTGCCTGAGGAATCAGAGGTCACAGGCATTCAATGCTGGTTTAGGGCCTTGCTGCTTGTGTGCAGACGTTTCTCTTGATTCTCTCAACCTTTTGAAGATATTCTGGACTGTAGCAATGAAATCCCTAAATTTCTTGAAACTGTACGTTGAGAAAAGTTCTCAAATTATTGGATTGTTTGCTCATCCTGTCCTTGCTTATTTATTACTGAGCCTTTCTTAGATGCTCCTTTAATTTTTCATGTCATATATAGTTATGAATATCACCTGTTCACCAGCAGAATAATCCAAACAGGTGAGTTTCTGAGAATTCCTCAACTAGTCTTCTGATGCCTCTGTCCAAACTCTCTTGGAAGATGTCAATACAAATTCAAAATATGAAAATATATATACATAACATAAAGAAGTTATCAGCTTAAATATTTAATATCTTGTGTTTAGGTTAAAAGGGATCTTCAATTCATCAGATTCTGTTTTTATTTCCATTTTACACAACATCCCAACATCATTGGAATTGGGGTTTGTATGTGAAGCACTTTAACAATGGTCCTCATTACATAACAGTGCTTTAAATGTAAATATTGAGTATTTTATAATATTTGTAAAGAACCTGATGCCATATACCGACAGTTTCATGTATTTTCACACCAGCTTAGATGTGGAATTATTGTCTCATCATTTTGTTGTTAGCTCTCACAAAGAAATGAAAAAATCTGAGGATTAAGTCTTTTTGTAGTAGCTCGTCCTTTAACCTTAAGCTGGACTTTGATTGGACACCCACTTCAATTTCCTTGAGAACCTCATAGGTAAATGACGGGTGAACCTGCTATCTCCGCAGCTGCAGCGAGGGTGTTAATGCTGTGACCCTGGCTGGAGGTTAGCAGGTCATCCACTCACCGCCGCACAGATGATCTACACACCGGCATGCAGAAATAGGTCGATGGCATAAACTAAATCCAATAGGAATATTGCTTTTCATTGATTTTTTTATCCACCTTGGGATAATGCGCGTATTTCTGGGGGCTGCGTGTGCAAGGATGCATAAACACATGATGGATAAAACCGCTGATGATTGGTCGTTACGGTGGGTGTTGACTAATGCCTTCATCATGGCCGCCAATGGAAGCGTAACTCTTCCCGGACACATAGGAGACATAACACCGTATAAGACTATAACTTAGAGCGAGTGTGTTATTATTAGTGCTCGCCCGGCCGTGGAGAGAGAGAGAGAGACAGAGGAGAGTTATTTGTTAAATGCCAGCACGACTGTACCGGGGTCCTAATTGGATTTCCTCCCTCGCTCAAAATGTCCCCTCGACTTTTTTATGGATATGACCTCCGAGTCGGTCAAATACACACAATCCTATAGGAGCACACACACTGACACACTCATATTCTATATATTTGGGGGGGGGGGGGGGATATCTGACATTCACATTTCAAAATTAAAAGGGAATATTCTCTACATCCAAACAAAGTGGCCAGTGGTCAAATTATGCTTTTCAACACCATCATGCAAATTCAGCATTCAATTATGAGGCTGTGGGAAGGCTCTCCAAGTTCATTTAATTCAGTTTGAAAAGCAAAAATAAGTAATATGAAAGATAAACTCTGTGTTAAAATAATTATGCATATACAGCTTTTAGTTCTACATTTGATCAAAGAATATCTTTTGAACATTAAGAGTCCATTTCTTTTATGATAACACAAAACATGAGCAGCAATGGAAATACATCACGCCTTTGAATTACCATAAAGTGGGAAATGGGGCTATGAACACAATAAAATCTCAAGGTGTTTTCAGTTTAACCAGGGAAGGGCAGGTTCAACAAAGCCTGGAAAATGGTCATGTAGCCCCCCAACACTAGTTATGACTGTAATGGCCCTTTTCCACTCGCACGCTTTGGCCCCCCTCTACTCGGCCCTACTCGATTTGCCGCGTGTTTCCACTGGCCTGGTACCTCCTAAAACAAGCTAGTTTTGGTACCTACTCCGCTCTGGTTCCAAGCGAGTTGAGTCGATACTAAAAGATGACATCACCGACCGCCGGCTACTGATTGGTCAGACAATGTCGTCATCAATGAGTCATGAGCGCGACGACCTAGCATGCTAGCGGTAGCTACCGTTAGCTTACCCTCATACTTCTTTTCCTTGCAGCTCGATTGCTCTCGTCCTCAGCTTCATTCTGTGTTTAGCTTCCAAAACTCTCCTGTGCTTCTCAAGGGGTATTTCTTCTTGCCACCTGCAGCCTTCTTCTGCTTTCCTTTTTTACTCGGTTTGTGACAAAAAGCCACAGATTGTTGTGTCGCACTCAAGATGATGTCACCGCTGTGCCACTCGGCCGTTTACAGCGACACTGGGGCTGATGAAAAAGCAGCACAAGGCGAGTAGAGTAGAGCCGGGTAGAGTCAAGTAGAGTAGAGTAGGGCTAATGGAAAAGGGCCATATGAGCAGCACTTTGACCAAGGAAAAAACAACCAGCTTCAAGTGACGTCACCCAAATCAAAGCAGTTTGGAGGTATTCTGGGCCAGAAAATAAAGATAAAGTTGCATTTCGGCTGCATCAGGTTGGACTGGGATTTCAACTGTATTGAGGATGAACTTGTAGATTAATCTGTTTAGTGAAATGGAGGCTGGGTTAGCTAACTGTTGTATTTAGCCAAATTCGAGCCATAGATGGACTGATGGACGGAAAGGTGGATGGATGGATAGGGGGTAAGCAAACAGTGGGCAACAGGCATGGTCAGCAGTCCTTGCACAAGATGATTAAAGTGCAGTATTTGTTACAATATGCAGTGAAAATAAGTAGAAATGTAAAAGTTAAAATGGTCGAATAATGATAAAAATAATAAAACAATAGATAAAAGCAGGATGACAATAACAGATAGGAGACTGGTACCAGTAAAATAAGTTGAAAACATATATAAAATATGGACTGTTTGTCAAGGAGAGATAGTGATGTTGGAAGAAAAGAGAGCTTTTAGCGGTTTGTTTTGTGTTTGCTAGCTCTGTATCCTCTCCAGAAGGTGGAAATTCACAGTCTAGAAAATAATATGAGAGTGATTATGAAGAATTTTATATGACTGGTTAAGGACAACACTGTCAAATACAGACTGGAGGGAAGGGTGGTCTATTTGACCTACTGTAACATCTTCATAGCAGATTTCATCAGCTTATAAACCTCTTTTTTTACAGCGTTCGAGTCTTGGGGCTTTCAAACCACCCTAAACAAACCCAGAGTAACATATCAGAAGTAATTCACAGGGCAACTATAGTTTAAAAAAAAGCAAGAATATACATTTGTCAAGTGGTTTGTGGTCGAACTAGAAACAAAAGATTTGCATGTTAGTCTTGGTTTTGTTGTTGTTTTCATCGTTAAACAAAAAGGCTGCACTCAACACTTTGCTGGTATACTTTGCAAAAGCACAAAATTAGGGCTTAGTCATAGTGTTGCGTTACTCAAGACTGGTCTTGGTCTCGGGACCAGTCTTGAGACCGCATCTTGAAGGTCTTGGTCTTGTCTCGGACTAGCGAGAATTTCTACTCTTGTCTCTGTCTTGGACTGGCCGGACTCGGGATTTTCCGTCAAGACCGATCAAGACCGGCACTGATCTGCTGTTCTTCAGCTTCATTAATATGAATAAGGAGGAACACTTGGAAGAACAACTAAAAGCTGCAATTCTTGTCTTATTTCCCCGTGATGACTGCAACCTTCCCAGTGTTGTGACTGAGGGAAACCACCTTAACTGTTCAACCTTATCATGGTTTTCAAAATTGATTTTGATGGTCTTGGTCTTGACTCGGTCTCGACTCCCAAAGTCTTGGTCTTGGTGCATTCTGGTCTCGGGCAAGTCTTGGTCTCAGATAGTGTGTTCTTGAACACAATACTACTCAGTCACAAAATGGAGTTTGATTTCATTTTTTAAAAATTAAGGTAACCTCTTAAACCCTTAATCTTCTCTGCTTCCTTCTGCTGAAGAGCTGATATCTACAGAAATGAACCCTGCGACCTTTAGCGAGGATACAAAAACACTGGGATATTGAAGTCAGTGTGAATTCTTGCTGCTTTATTTAAGAACCATAACGAAAAAAACATATGTTGTGAGGAAAGACACCCTTTCAACCTCCTCCATTGTGTTTTTTTGGCATGTGATGTACAGAGTGCTCTTTTCTAATGTGTGAATCGTTGTTGAGGTCGTGCTCACAATATGTGCTTCCAATCTGGCGAGGGCCCGCGTTGTTTGTTCCTTTTGTTCTTATCGCCATCAAGCTCCAGAAACTAAGAAATCTGTGCCGTGCACCTTGAACCTGAACTAGGGCAACAAAGTGGATTCTCTCAACTCTTTTTTATCACACGCACAAATAGGGCATCCACAAAAATAATAAGAATGGGATCATTATTCTCATCTGAGGCGCGTTGCTGACTTCCAGTGTTTATTTGCGCTCTCTTTACTTCATCATTCTGGAAAACAAACCTGTCCGCCTGTTTACAGATGGCAGAGCTCAGAATAATCCTCATCTACACCCACACATTCGCTCTTCATACCTTTTTATTCCCACTCTTCCATACATTTTCCACTCCTACTTCATGACTGCTCAGTCCTCAAACTCCTACACATGTTGGTCTACATATTTACCATATGCCACTTATGACAAAACGTGTGGATCCAGCTGTGGTAATCCTCAAACATGATAAAGAACCACAGGTGTGATGGATTGGTTTGTTTCTGCAATTACAGCTAATTAATGCTAACGAGGCTATCAACGTGGAATCATGTGTCTGCACTGTTTAATTACGATATGAATAAATATGGTGGAAGTCAGCATATTGTTTATTGTTTGTATTTGGCCAACATAGATCCATGGCCAATGAGTTCATTAACATACATGATAAGAAAATTGCCCCAATTGCCGATTTGCATATTAATGGCTGCCTCCGTTCACCATCAAGGCCATCTAGGCGACAGTCTAACCTCTCAGAAGGCATAAAAAGAAGCTGCTTATTATGTGGCACACGCCGATTTAAAGCAGATTTATTGCTGGAAAATTCAACCACTACTCAAGGAGGAAATATTAAATGCTGCCAAATTGATTAAATCTCCACGGGTATTAATGGCGGCCATTTTCACCTCAAATTATTACCCCTTCTGTCTTGCTCCCTTCGTCTGTGTAAGCGAAAAAAAGGCAGAATGTCACGTTTGATATTCACAACAACCTCCTCGCCCAATCCCCCAGAGCTGCTCAGCGCCAGATGACAAGCAGGCTGCCAGGGGTCACCCGGCAACCCGGTCGCTCTCTAAACACCCGCCGGTCCTCTGCGGAAGTGACCTGATAGCCACGCCAGGCCGCGCCATCCTCAGATCGCGATCTCGCCCCCTCTGCCTACCTTCAAGGATTACCATCTCCCCCTCACCCCTCTTCTTCTTCCTCTGCCTCCAGGAATCCTCACTTCTCAGATCCACTCAAGAGTTTTACGAGTCGGGGTTTTATGAGCTTCATCTACTTATTTTTCTCTTCTTCCTCTTTTTTTTTTCTTCCTCAACAGACGTTTCCATGCGCAGCTTTCTCAGCTCATTTCCATCGGGTGCCCTACAGGGAATTGCCGAGCGTAAAGTCGCGCCTCTCCCCAGCCACCGCTCAACTTCTGCGCCCATAAAGCAAAATAAAAATGTGCTTTAGTGATTTGTCAACTTGTGTCCTCGAGGGAGATATAATGCGGAGATGGGCCATCCTTGAAAGCCAGTGTTTGGAGACGTTGCGCGGGCCATCTTTCAAAAGTGGTCCTGAAACGGTTGCTGGGTTTGTGTGATTGGGAGTGTGCGCCCTGCTGACAGATATGAGTCCATCAAAAGCACATTACAAGTGAGAGGTCAAGGGGGCGCTCAGCTTGTAAGGATGTCAAAGCCTGTGATAAAGTTAAAAGGATCATTCCCCATGACGACAGCCTAAACAATTAAATGTCTTCGAGACAGAAGTTCAGGCACCTTTAGGCTGTTTTCTCTTCAGTCATTGTTGTCTAACTCTGACTTCAATGCTGTTGATCCAGCACCTGCCAGATGTCTATGTTGTTCTCTATCATCTGGGTCATGGTAAAGTTTCTTGAGCTCACTAGAAATAGCTTCTAAATCTGGCCACAGTCAGTTCCTTCAAGATCTTTCACCAGGCAGCTCCAGCTCTATTGGTCCTTTCTTAAGATGTGCTGAAAATTAAAAAACAGTTTGTCTTCCGGACCAGTTGAGACTGTTTTGCTATCACTAAGACAGAGCTCATTAAAATTTGGCAAAGAATTTTTTTTTTTTTAAATTTAACCTTGATTTAATTAGATAAGTCTCAGTGAGATCAGGATCTTATTCACAAGGATGACCTGGCCAAGAGGTCAGCAGCACACATCATAATAAACTCAACTTCAAGAAAAGTTAAAGCTAGGGTCGGTAATTTTGGAAAACTAGCATGAATTTGAATGTAGCATCTCCTCAGGGCTCTGCCTTGCCCCTTCTCGTCACATGCACAAGCGCCGCTAATTCACAACCAGAAGACTGATTCAACTCTACTCTACTCGGCCCTACTCGGTTTGCAGAGTGTTTCCACTAGCCTGGTACCTCCTAAAACAAGCGAGTTTTAGTACCTACTCCACTCTGGTTCCAAGCGAGCTGAGTCGATACTGAAAGATGATGTCGCCGAGTGCCGGCTACTGATTGGTCAGACAATGTCGTCATCGATGAGTCATGAGCGCGACGACCTAGCATGCTAGCTGTAACTACCATTAGCTTACCCTCATACGTCTTTTCTTTGCAGCTCGATTGCTCTCGTCCTCGGCTTCATTCTGTTGTATAGCTTCCAAAACTCTCCTGTGCTTCTCAAGGGGTATTTCTTCTCACCACCTGCAGCCTTCTCCTGCTTTCTATTTTTACTCAGTTTGTGACAAAAAGCCACAGATTGTTGTGTCGCGCTCAAAATGACGTCACCGCAGTGCCGCTCAGTGACACTGCACCCGGTTGGGCAGGCGACTGGGGCTAATGGAAAAGCAGCACAAGGCGAGTAGAGTCGAGTAGAGTAGGGCGAATGGAAAAGGGTCACAAGTCATGTCTCAGTCAGCGGTAAGAAAACACCAAAACATTGTCATAGTAAAGTAAAAAAAAAAAAAACAAGGAAAGTTAGTTAGTACTCACATCTCGATGTTGATCCGGGTATAGGTAGTTCCTCTGCCATTCTCCACATAGCTATCAAGTCTCACGTCTTTTATGTATTTTATCTTCTTTCCCAACGTCCTCCTGTGTTTGTATTCTCCCGTAAATCTCACGTGTGATGATATAATAATAAAAGCATTCCTCTGCCTCTCCAAACTGAACTCTGTCACTAGCCTGAATGGGGCGGTAATGCTCCAAAATGATGGATGCCAACTACCGTAAAACCGAAAAAGAAGAAAAAGCCTTGGAAGAACTGCCACCTGCAGTAGCCTGGGTGGTAGCTGTCGCAAGATTAGAGCCAACAGCGGTTTGTTGTTTATGGAAAAAAAGTTAGCCTAACAATGCAAATATAAAATTGATCATTTCTCACTTTAATTCCCCCTTTGATTCCAAATAAAACTTAAATCCTCTTGAAAAAGATTAAAAATGACCATGTAAACACCTAATTCCGAATAAAAATGATAATTCCAAATAGAACTAAATTCTGAAGTAAGAGGGTGGTTTATTCTGACTTTAAATCTGAATTAAATAATTCCTTTACCATGTTTAAGTTCAATCCGCTTAAAATAATTCTGCTCTTTCTGTGCAAGCTCGTTTCCCGTTTTAATGGGATGCTGATGGTAACAGGATGGCTGCCTGAAGTAAGCGTTGGACTCGAGCCGAGACAATTTGGAAAATCGTAAAATGTTAGGAACAATTTGACTCTTGTATATATTGTCTATAGTTTTTTCTTATGTATTTGAACTATCCTGAATTGCTGTAAAATCATTGCTTAGTGACATGACCTAACATAACCTGTACATGACCGTACATAGCCCCCCTTGCTAGAGACTGCTTTCTCACACACTACATGACCGTACATAGACCTCTTGGCCCTCTCGTTACCTTTTCTTCCCACAAACTCAGTGATTCCCATGAACTTGTTGAACCTCTTGCACCTGCAAGGCCATCTTTCTCACCAAAAACAGCATCACATGACCACATACAATGCTATAAAAGGAGATGACACTGTACTAGTTTTCAGTTCAACTCTCAGACTGCTTTGGCACTCTTTGGTTGTAGCTCTCTTGTCCGGACAAGAAGAAGAAGGGATTAAAGCTCCATTTGATTGCATCCAGCTGCTTTTTGTCATTTTTATTTTGAATAAATGTCAGGTAAAGGTACGAACCAACTGAGCTATCTTAGGATGATAAAGGGAAAAATCCTGACATGAAATCATAAGGTTTTCCCAACAGAGACGCTGAACTGGAATTTTTCTTCTGGTAGATGTAAATACGTCACTACGTAACATCCTCCCCTGTCTATCAGAACCATTCCCAATGAATAAAGGCAAATAAATGTGTTTTCCATATAAACCTCTAGTCGGAATTCCTTTTGCCATGTAAACGCAAAGGACAAAACTTTAATTCTGAAATATTTACTTCTGAATAATGAATTCGGAATGAAAAACATGATGTAACTTTTGCCAATCTCATCTAAAAGACTGCTATGAGTGAAAGCTGTGCTTGTCCCTGCTAAAAGGTCTCTGAAGTAACCCGTCATATGTTCATCAAATCAGTGTCCACATGCTTTCGACATCCAAAACGTTTCACCCTCTCATTTTAAATCAGCCCCCCTTGTTGCTGCACTTCATATCCTTTGTCATTCAAACATGACTCCCCCTCACTCCTTTATTGTTCTCCTCTTCCTCCTTAACTCTCTCTCAACACGCCACCAGAAGAAAGACGGCTTCCTGTGACCTCCCCTTATCTCCCATCCATCCCTGCTCTCCACTGCCCCGCCCCTGCATTCACACCCGGCCCATTACCGTCAGACACAACGCCACGTGTTGGCCCCCCCTTCCCCTTACCGCTCTGACGGGTGGCAACAATAGAGACAGGAGAGCCAAAATGGCAGCCGCCCGTCCCTGTCTGGAGCGTCCCCCGGGGGCTGGTCGCGTATCGGCCCAGCCAATCTTAATGCACGTCTTCCGCAACAAATTGGCCAGTTTACTTAAGAGTCTGCTGTGGCCCATGAATATTTGATGCGGTCAGGGCTGCCGAGTGGTGGGATACAATGACAGGGCCTTATCTTATTTAGCCAGACAGAGGGGGTCGGTTCTCTGGCCCGACCCAGAATACTCCAAGGCCCTCCTGAGATCTGGAAGAGCCCGATCCAGGGGAAGTATGAAAACATGTTTTTCCAATTTGTACACACCTTTGAAGTCGTGGAGGCCCAGGTCTCGAAATGGCACCAATCACTGCTCTTGGACAAAAACCAGCTCGAGAGCAGAAGGCGTCTTCTTCTCCACGCCGGTGACTGGCATTTGGGAAACAACACAATGGGCTTTTAACATGTTTAATGGATCCACGAGGGGTATAACACACCTTATGTAGTGCTCACTCCTCTGGCTTAATAAAAATGTGAATTTAAAATCAAGAAAAAATTATCATAACACTCGGGGACGACGATGCCTTTGTTTCTATTGCGTCTTCAGTATCGACTTTTAAGAAGCACGTATGAGACATGAAGATTTGGAAAGCAAGACTTGAATATTAGTTTTTCCTACACAAAAGGGAAGATGAACTCCAGTAAAATAAAACCAATATGATCTCCTCATGACTGATGATTACACCGCATTGTAACTTTTTGTGAAATACACTTCTAAAAAACAGAACTTGATAACTTTTTGTGTTAAAACAGCTTCAATTCGACACTTTAACAGATTGTATTTTCTGAATACTGAGAGGAGTAATGCATCAAGAGTTGTGACTGACTTACTCTGATCATTGTAGAAGATGAACTTCAGTGCTGAAAGATGAGACCGGATTTTATTCTGTACTTTTACAAAGAGGGACTTATAATAAATCGGCCTTTCAAGAAACATATGGGCACAATTGATCATATGCAGTATATGAATTAATGGAATCAAGAAAGTATGATTTTTTAAACCCAAGGGAATAATAAATCAGGAGCACTAAGTGAACAGTAATATTTTAATGTCTCCAACAAGCATCACTTGTAAGTTTTAGCTGTAACTAAATATACGTATTTCAAAGTAAAAGAAGGGACAACAATGTTCAATGCTTCCTTAAAGGTGCTATGAGGAGAATCTATAAAGACTCTGCTACCCATGAGCACGCGCGGCGACTGTCGTAAAGACGGGACACAAGCCAAAGTGTGCGTTTGTTGTGATGCTAATGAATGCAGCTCGGACCTTCCTCAGAACTCTGCATTGCTTTACAACTTCTTTTTTCAACAACTTACAGGATGCAAAGCGACGAGGTAATGTATCTCTTTCTAGTTTCGTAGCGGTAGTTTTTGATGTGTGACGACAAGCAATTTTAGAAAACTTAGTATCATAGCTTTGTAGCTGGCTGCATATCGCCACTTACAGCCCGGTGCTCTAAGACGTGTCCGAATAATATAAATTTGCTCTTGTTTTAATTGTCTTGTTCCTGAAGTTGAGTATCCAGGCCAGTCCAGTCCAACCTGACCACGAAGCTAAGGAACAGCATTTATCGATAACCTAATTTGATGCTATAAAACTCATCTTAAAGTGTGTATTTCCATCAGGAATATGTCTAAAAGTGAGACTTTTTTGTAATTACCTAGAGACTCCTCATAGCATCTTTAAATCAGTACTTATAATCAGTGTTGTGTTCAAGACCACACTATCCGAGACCAAGAAATGGCCGAGACCAGAATGTACAGAGACCAAGACAAACCAAGACTTTTGGGAGTTGAGACCAAGTTGAGACCAAGACCAAGACAAGGTTGAACAGTTAAGGGGGGTGTCCCTCAGTCACAACACTGGGAAGGTTGCAGCCATCACAGGAGGAAATAACACATGAATTGAAGCTTTTTGTTCTTTTACCAAGTGCTCCTCTTTATTGACGTTAATGAAGTTGGAGACCAGCAGATCAGTGCTGGTCTTGATGGAAAATCCAGAGTCCGGCCAGTCCGTGACCCAGACAAGACCGGCCTCGAGTAACACAGCACTACTTATGATACAGAAAAACAACCCTTTGGGCAAAACTCTCACTGTAAAGGCCGGTCAGATCTGGAACAGTCTCTCACTCGACATAAGGAAGTGCCCCACATTACAAATTCTCAAAACGCATGTTAAGCAGTGGCTGAAAGCGAACCAGTCCTGTAACCATTGACTTTTAGAATTTTAGAAATGTACTGTCTTATGATGCTCTTATTGTGATCTATTGCCCAGTTCTATGTCCTGCTTTTGTGTGTGTGGTGTCTGAGGCTTCATGTTCTTGTGTTGCCTGCCTACTGACTGCAAATGTAAATTATCATTGATGCTATAATCTGGCATATTTACATTTACTGTTTTCTGGATAGGTGTTCATTAAAATGCACTGTCCCTATAAATAAATACATAAATACACAATAAAATGTCTTCAATATCAAGATATGGACATGTTAATCAACAATGAAGTTGGGACATTGCGTAAAAACGAAATAAAAAAAAATCATTTTAAATCCATTTTTAATAATATTCAAGTAAATACACATCAGAGACAAGATATTTAATGTTTAAACTACCTGAAGACTTGAGGGCTGTACCTCATGTTAACATTTGTAACCTTTTGTCTTCCAAACTAAGAAATACATTTGCACTAAATTGTTTGTATGAATGTGTTTCTTCCTCTTTATTTTGAAACATTTCAGGTTTAAATTTTGGATTAACCAATTGGGAAGCAGATGCAAAGTCAACCTACTAGTTGACTTGCCTGTTAAGGGTGACCTGGGGCATGAATGGACTTCCTTCATTTTCTGCAACAAAATCTTTGTTTTTTTTCATATGAAAACATGCCAGAGAGCAAACTTTAGATCATTAAGCCCCAGTCACACATTCCCGTTTCTCATGGCGATTGTGCACAATTGTCAAAATCCTGATAAAGCGTGCTTTGGTCGTGGTGCATGTGCTACTTGGTCTGGATCACCGTTGTATAGTCGCAGATGAACGGTGGGGAACATGGAAGGGTCTCGACAGCTATGAACTGTTCAAAACTGTCATGGAGAATCGCCGCTCTCAGTGTAGCGGGTTGGAAGCCTAAGGCATGTACGGGGCTCAGTTGGGCTGATCGTGGCTCAATCCTGAAAGCTTTATGAGGACGACTGACAAGGGTGTATCCGTTTGTGCACCGACTGTGTCCCGTTCAAGACGGCACAAGCGACGGGGCTCAGTCAGGGCTTACGTGATGCGAACTGAGCTTGAGCGGGGCTGACGTCATGTCAGCGGGCTGAAAATTCAAGTCCTCGTCATATCGCTGTATTAACCTAACTGGAGCGGGCAGACCGCCCCCTGAAGCGCTGTAGAAGCGCTACTGACGGTGTATTTACAGGGTGTGTCCAGGGGTGAGACAGTCATTTCATCCCGTATCATAGCGATCACACCAGCCTCGTCAATCGTGTACAGTCGTGCACAGTCGCTATGAGAAACGGGAATGTGTGACTGAGGCATTAGCAGATGACCCAATTTTCTGAAGAATCATAGATACATTTTTTTATCATAAAAATTATTTCCTTCAACTAAATTATGAATGTTAGAGGATCTGGAAATATGTGAAAAGATTTTTTTCTTACCCGGATGTTTGCGCTTACTGACGGAGATTAGTGAGGATCAATGCAGCAACTTTTTGCGTCTATTTATTTGAATAGTTTTCAAACAACTATATCCATGAACAGCAGTGCCTCAGCCGATACGAATCTGTGTTGCAACTGTCACTCAGAGAAGTGAATAAGGAAAAAAAGACAATGATGGAAAGTCAACCGCTTGGTTACAATGCCAGTTAAAGGGTTAAAGACAAACTCAAGACCTGATTTTTACCTGAATTACCTTTAAGTGATTTTATTCTGATGACAGCACCCTTCAATTAGTATTTGATTTTTTTTACTTCATTTCAAAGTATTATTATTTTATTCTAAATCATAATTCAGTGTTAAATCATTTCAAACCTTTAAGATGGCGTTTCGTCGGTGCGTAATGGGTACGGCAATGTCCTGTTTTACTATTGTCTTTTATTGATGATGCATTTTGCCATGACTGTGTATGGATTGTTGGGTGGGTTGGTTTTGGGTCATACTTCCTTTCATTGTGCTATGTTTTTTTTGCATGAAAAGTGCTGTAGAAATAAAGTTTGATTGATTGATAAACTGAAAATCTGAATTTGAATAAGTTGCATTTGAATTTGATGCCTGTCGCATGTTCCAAAACGCCGGGACAGAGGCAGGAAGAGACTGGGGAAGTTAACGAATGCTTGTTTGAGCATTGAACAGGTGAGCAGGTAAACTGGGAACAGTTTCTAGAACAACATATTCTGCCCTCCGAGCAAAGGCTTTTTATGTTTTACATCAAGCAACAATGGGAAAGAATTCCTCCTACAAAGCTACAAAAATCAGTGTCCTCTGTCGCTTATTAAGTGTTGTTGAATGGAAAGGTGGCATAACATGCCCCTGTCCCAGCTTTTCTGGAACATCAAATTGAAAATGAGCAGAAACTCAAAACCCAAACACAAAGTTTATCAGTTTGAACATTAAACATCTTGTCTTTGTAGTGTATTCAACTCAATATAAGGCAAAAAATGATTGCAAAATCATTGTATCCTGTTATATTCACATTTCTATTCAAATCTCATCTTCATTGGAATCAGGTTTCCTTTACTGTTTAATTGTGTCTGTATTTCCTCTTATTGTTTGTTGGTGAATTGGAGGACAAATTCAGCTCTCTGGTGTCAGCATGTTCAGAATGACAATGAATTAACCCTGAACCTTGAACAATGAACCTCATATACATAAAAGACTTATTGTATTAAACATATTATGTGAGCTGATGATATCTGGAAAGCATGATCCCAGCAGAAAGAGACAACAACGCCTGTGTTTTTGGAACATCTGTGTCCTCAAAAAGCAGAGATTTGATTGTCATTGTTGCAAACCGAGACGGCATCATTTCAAAAGGAAACATGAGTAGAAATCTGCGATTTCTCTGCACGCAGCGAGGGAAGGCACAGGAAACAGAATAAGGATACTTTCCCAATTATCCCTCCCCCTCTCCCTCGCTCTCTTTCTCTGTGTGTGTGCCTCCTCTCTGTCCCTCTGGGCCCCGAGGTAGCCGTGTGATTTAAAAAAGGCCTCTCATATTGCCTTGGCCGTGATGGCTAGTAATACTGTAGCCTCCAAATCAATGGAGCCTGTCCTAGATTTCGCTGCGGTCTCAACTCTCTCTCTATAAAGGGATCTGGAGGGCACTCTATATTTTTATTACCTGCAGAGAGAAATAGAGAGGTTGGGACCCGGATCTCATTTCACACACACGTACACACAGTCATGTATGTACCCGCAGAAGCACGCGGCCTGCATGCATGCAAACACAAAAGCCTCCTGCACCAGCGCACGCACCAACTGTCCACCTACTGCACCTGAAAGCCCCCAGCGGCAGGGAAAAGGGGACCCCAGCAGGGCCTGTCTCTCTTCATTAGCGGCAAGACGCACACACACAGAGGGACATGATGCAAATGCCACTGTGGGTTACGCTGACTACTCTGCTGACGGTGCACATTGGGAGGCTGCGGCGAGGAAAAGGTTGCATCCAGTTTCCAGGGAGAGGAGAGGACGAAGGCAGGGAGGTGCCAGAGCAACGAACAAGTTTCCGAAAAAACTCCAATCCAGTTCTACGTTTTAAGCAACAGAAATATTTTATCTAACGGCTAAAGCTGTCTAAAGCTGTACAGAGCAGTGTTTAGCGTCAGTAAGTGGAAGGGATTAAAGCAAAGTCACAGATGTAGATAGATAGATAGATAGATAGATAGATAGATAGATAGATAGATAGATAGATAGATAGATAGATAGATAGATAGATAGATAGATAGATAGATAGATAGATAGATAGATAGAAGGACAGCAGTGCTACTGGCTAAGGGCCTATATACATAAAGTGTAGTGCTTGTGACAAAAGGCAGTGAATATGTAGAAACAAGTTAACCAAATCACAATGATAAGAATTAAAAACAAATAAACTGAATAACAACAAGAGGAATAAAACATGAATGAAAGCGAAATAATAATAACAAATAAGACACAAGTAAAAAAAAAAGTAATAAATAAGTAGAAACAAGTTGAAATCAAATAACGAGAGTCGTAAAACATGGATGACAGCGGAATAATAATAACAAATAAGACACAAGTTAAAAAAAAAGTATTAAATAAGTAGAAACAAGTTGAAAAATCGAATAACAACAAGAGGAATAAAACATGGATGGAAGCAGCATAGTAATACACAAATAAAACCACGTAATAAATAAGTAGAAACAAATTGAAAAATCAAATAAGAGGAATAAAACATGGATGACAGCGGAAAAATAAGAACAAATAAGACACAAGTACAAAAAAGGATTAAAAAAGTAGAAACAAGTTGAAAAATCCAATAACAATGAGAAGAATTAAACTTGGATGACAGCGGAATAATAAGAACAAATAAGACAAAGTAAAAGCAAGTAATAAATTAGTAGAAAAAAGTTTAAAAATTGAATAACAACGCAGGAAATAACGCATGGATGACAGCGGAAAAATAAGAACAAAATAGGACGCAAGTAAAAACAAGTAATAAATAAGTAGAAACAAGTCGAAAAATCCAATAACGAGAGGAATAAAACATTGATGACAGCGGAATAATAAGAACAAATAAGACACAAGTAAAAACAAGTAATCAATAAGTAGAAACAAGTTGAAAAAGTGAATGGCATGAGAAGAATTAAACATGGATAAAAGCGGACTATTAAAAACAAATAGGACAGAAGTAAAAGCAAGTAATAAATAAGTAGAAAAAAGTTGAAAAATTGAATAATAATGAGAGGAATTTAAAGCTGGGGTTGGCGATTTTGGAGAACTAGCTGTCTGTCTCTAGCCTGAAGGGGGCGGTAATGCTCCAAAATGATGGATGCCAACCACCGAAGAAGAAGAAGTCTCGCGAGAACTGCCACCTGCAGTAACATGGACGGCAGTTCTCGCGAGATTAGAGCCAACAGCGGAACAAACTTTGAAAAACAGAGTTTATTTTAGATTTCTTGTACATCTGTCTTAAGTGTGAGGGATACTGGAGCTTGGTTGGTGTTTTTGAGACAGCTCACAGTGGACTGCCCTTATTTCCAAAGACAACTTGAAAGGTAAGCATTCTCCAGCGGAGTCTGTTCCCTACACGCTACATGCTACATGCTACACGCACTGTCGGTGCACGCCGGGAAAATGCACGCGCAGCAGGCACGCAGAATGGCGACGGGATTTTATTGGTGTAAAAGAAGGTATCCCGGCAAGATTATTGGTTGGTGTTTTCCCTGTTTTACTCCAGCTGTAGGTAGCGGATATTTTTCGCTCTGTTTTAAGAACACATAATGAGTTGATTACCATCGGGTCATAAAGACCATTTTAACCAGTATTTCAAAAAGTGTATCTAAATCAGATCGCCAACCCCAGCTTTAACATGAATGAAAGCAGAATAATAAGAACAAATAAGACACAAGTAAAATAAGTGATAAAAAAGGTGAAACAAGTTAAAAAATCGAATAACAAGAGGAATAAAACATGGATGAAAGCAGACTATTAAAAACAAATAGGACAGAAGTAAAAACAAGTAATAAATAAGTAGAAAAAAGTTGAAAAATTGAATAACAACGAGAAGAATAAAAAAATGGATAAAAGCGGTATAATAATAATAAATAAGACAAAGTAAAAGCAAGTAATAAATAAGTAGAAACAAGCTGAAAAATCCAATAATAACAAGAGGAATAAAACTTGGATGACAGCGGGATAATAAGAACAAATAAGACACAAGTAAAAACAAGTAATAAAAAAGGGGAAACAAGTTGAAAAACTGAATGAAAACGAGAAGAATAAAACATAGATAAAAGCGAACTATTAAAAACAAATAGGACAGAAGTAAAAGCAAGTAATAAATAAGTAGAAAAAAGTTGAACAATTTAATAACAACGAGAAGAATAAAAAATGGATAAAAGCGGAATAATAATAATAAATAAGACAAAGTAAAAGCAAGTAATAAATAAGTAGAAAAAAGTTTAAAATTTGAATAACAATGAGAGGAATTAAACATGGATGAAAGCAGAATAATATTAACCCTTTCATGCATGAATTTATTAAATCCCATTGGAATTATTTTTAAAAATTTTGTTTTTGCTTTTAAACAAGCTAAAAATAATATGCAGTTTTTTAATGTTATATTTTGAGTGAGTTAATGAATAAATAATTCAATGGAACTTAATATAGATTTGTTACAAACATTTACTACATGTATACAAAATAAAATGCAAAATATAAAGTATAGTTCCTTACATCTCACTGAATTAGAGTATATGTTTTTACCTGACTAATTCTTTGAGATTAGAAGGATTTAACACTTAATAGTGAAGGGTGTGGTGCATATCCCTCTTCGCTGGACATTTTGGATTTATGATGTAATATCTTAAAATGAAAAAAAGACACAAAGATCATATTTTTATGAAACTTGAGAATGTATTTTTGGTGTTTACCACCTGATAGTTGGGACATGGTTGGCCTAAATTGTCCAAAATATAAGATAAATATTTGTCCACTGTAGGTGACACTGTGCATGAAAGGGTTAACGAATAAGACACAAGTAAAATAAGTGATAAACAAGTTGAAGAATCGAATAACAAGAGGAATAAAACATGGATGAAAGCGGACTATTAAAAACAAATAGGACACAAGTAAAAACAAGTAATTAATAAGTAGAAACAAGTTGAAAAATTGAATAACAATGAGAAGAATAAAACATAGATAAAAGCGGAGTATTAACAAATAAGACAAAGTAGAAGCAAGTAATAAATAAGCAAAAACAAGTTGAAAAGATAAGATAAAAAACAAAAGATAAGAAACAAGTTTATGAACATAAGTAGAAACAAGTTGAAAAAATTGAATCACACTGAGAAGAGTAAAACATGTTGAAAGACCAGATTTTGAATTATGCCGGTTTAACAAAAGACATGAAACAAGCTTTTCATTCATGTCTGCATATGTTAAGTAATTGCTGATGTGATCAAATAATGCTGCGAACATGCTGCAGCAACTTTAAGTATATTTTATTTATGGACAACTGGGGCTTAGATTCTGCTGTTTCCCTTTTTCACTCGGGACGCGAGACAAATTGGACATACTGCATCCATATGGACGTGATGGTTATGTTTTAAGTTTGCCTTCAAAGTTGAACAAATCCTTTGGGTACAGACTATATCCTGCAGGTCAGCTAATTAAATCTACTGCTATTCATTTGGCCCTAATGTGCTTTTAATTGGATTACAGGGCCGGTCATGGGGAGGGTTCAGGAAGGGGTGAGGAGGACGGCAGAGAGCAGGGCGCGAGGTGAGGGGACGAGGGAGGAGAGGCTGTTTGACAACAGCGTGAGCGAGGTAACCTTATTATTCTGTCCAAGCAGCGAGGCAAGACTGGGGGAGGGAGAGATGGAGGCAGGAGATGGAGGGATGTTTTCTAATGATGCGATGAGTGTTTGTTTTTGCAGTCAGCAGGATTTCGCCAAATACTCGGCACATCTGGATCCGGCGGGAGGCGGAGGGGAGGGGACAAAGAAGGGCAGAAGCAGGAGGGAGGGCTTGTCGAGGAAGGAGACAAGGCTTTGATGTGGTGATAAGAAAGTTACAGTGTGTAACAGCACCCAGAAAGACAGCACCCAGTGATAGCCAGAGAGGGAAGAAAAGATCTGAGGAGCGGGACGAGTGACGAGAATACGAATCACGTAGAGAAGGAACTGAGGTTTTCTGCTGCTGCGCTGAGAAATGTGTGAGATGTTTATTGTCAGAAGTCGGAGACCTAAGGGTTTGGGAGATGCAGTGATGCAGGAGCTGAAGTGTGGAGCTTTTAATAGTCGTGCTATTGAACTCTGAAGGCGGAGAAAGATGCTGCTTCACCAAGACTCGCCCAACTTTTAGAATAAAGGGGCCCGGGAGTTGAGCGCTCGCTTGGTATTCGAGTCACTGCGTCAGGCGAGATGAAAAAGGGGGAATTTTCAAAGAACGAGGTCAATGTTTAATTTTTGGTTGAATTGATAAATAAATTACAGTTGGATCGATGGAGTTTTAATCTGCAGCTGGGCTTGGTAGGCAGCCAGGTCCCTCTCCCCCTCCCGCCCACCGACTGCAGCCAGCGTTGGCAGACTGATTATGAATGAAACTGGTGTCCAGCGGGCTGACCCCTTCATCTCTGGAGTCCGGCCCACATGAAGCATGACCTTGAGCACACTGGAGGTGTAGCATAAGAAACATGTGCTTACAAATGAGCGTACTCCTTTTCATATTCTATACATCCTTTAAGGCGATGAAAATCAATGTTTTTTATCAGCAGTGCGTCAGGAGATCTTAGCTCTGGAAGAAAATTTAGAAACCACAGCAAAAATGTGGTTTTATATGGACTTATGATTCATAGGCTCATATCTGAATATATATAATCCTACTTGTGAGCAGAAATATCCCATTTTGGCCTGTCATGAGCAGATTACAAGTGGTTAAAGGTAGAGATGTTCCAATACAATGTTTTCCCTCTCGATACCGCTACTTGTGCTGTGGGTATCGGCAGATACTGAGTACCGATCCAACACCAGTATGTTATAAAAAAAATTAAAATCATATCATTGTGGCAAGGCCCGGCTCAGGTTAAACTCTTTGTAAAACATGAATAAATACAACAATGAGGCAGCATGATCATGCTAGTTAGCTTAGCCTCGCGTCCTCCAGGTTCCAGCAGGTTGCAGTAGAGTGCTACTGTTTCAAGAGTGGCAAAGAAGAACTGTGCCAGAGTTTAACGGTGCTAAACTGTAAATAGATTACTAATTTAACTCGAAAAGCACTCGGAGAGCGTAGACCTCCGCCAGCGCCACAGTCCTCACCCATGTTGTGATTTTCACCATAAATATTAGTCCTACCTTTATTTCATCTAAATGTTTAGATTCCTTGGCCATGAAAACTTTAGCAATTGGATTCATCAGATGCCCCGGTGGCCCAGGGGGTGCCTGTAGTCGTGGTCTCCCTGGGGAAGGGCAACTATTTGGGGATTCGGTGACCACCTCACATGCATGCCTGGACAGACACTCGAGCTCCTGTCGAGACAAGAGAAAGAGAAAGAAATAGTTTGTCCCATCAGAACATGCTGAGTCGGACACTCTAACACATCTGCTCACATCCTGTGATGCATGCTCCTCCATATCTCATCCATGTGTACCCACCTCCCCCTACTATCAAGACCCCACATCCCTGGTGTCCCTGGCTTCTAACAGCCTTTAATTCCTGTAGGGGCTTAGATCAGCATAACACTTGGATTGCTCAGTTACACTACCTGTTTGTCCTCCTTTCCGTTTGTCTTGTCTCGTCCTATCTGTCACTATGTCCCCTTCTATCGCACTGTGGTGTGGCATGGCCCTCCCCTTCAGCTCACATCAGTGGTTAAATAAAGTTTGATTTGATGGAGTAGTCTACAGGGAGGGCTGGTGATAAGAAGAAAAAAAAAGCAATTGGATTCATAATGATACCTATTTCAGCTGAGTAGTTATTCACGAAAAATCGCATATTTCGTCATGGCGGATCCAGACAGTGTCCCAATCCGGATATTTTCCCCCAAAAAATCATCAAAATCCATCCATAACTTTTTGAGTTATGTTGCGAACAGAAAAACAGACAAACAAACAAATGTACAAAAAAAACAGATGCCGGCAATAACATAACCCATTTGGCAAAAGTAATAAATTACATGGTATCGGATGGTGCCCGGACTCCAGTACTCGCCGGTACCAATACCAGCATTTTTTGCAGTATAGGGGCAATTTCCAATGCTGGTATCAGAATTGGAGCAACTCTAGTTGAAGGGATAGATCAGTATTTTTGAAGTTGGATTGTATCTCATACTTGTAAACAGTCAGTGAAGGGGCTAAACAGGTTATTGAATAATTGTTTGTTTTACATACAGTAAAACACGTCACAAGTCTACGATGGTTTGAATATAGGCAAAAATTCCAAGAGCTCTTTATTTTTCCTCCAAGAGTATTTGTGTTTGGCACTGTCTTACAGTGCAGCAAATGGCTATGTGTTCGTCCTCCTGTGCAAATCCCCATGCATCCACAGTAAAGAAATGTCCTCCCTTGAGTCAAAATCACGTATGTTTGCTTCAGTATTAGTTTCCACTGCCATTGTGTCTGCCCAGAGTTCAGTTCACAGTTGGCGTTAAAGCAGTCCGCACCTAACAAGGACAAAACGAGGCACCAAAATGCAGCAACTATGGTTTGAATTTAGCCTCTGGGTCTTAAGTCCACGTGGAATAAGGTTTCAAATTACTCTGATAAATGCGGCGGTTTTGTCTAGCTAGTAAATAAAGTTATAATTCAAAGCTGGTTTTGTATTTCTGGGTCGTACGGATCCTTCCAGTTGTACTAGGAAGTCGGAATTTCTGAGTTCCAAGTGAGAAATTTCAACTGGATTGCTCCCTGAGGTCGAAATTTCCTACTGGAAACTTGGGGGATCCTCACCATCCCTAAGTTAACAATCTAAAATGGCTGCCCTCAGTGTAAACAGTTTTTACTGTTATATTCCATTTATTAGCCTTTCTGGCTAGTCTTTGTCATGCTAAATCAGCCTTAGACATAATATTCTTCAACTTATATTTATGGAAATGCTGCCATAGTGATATTTACATTCTTCATGCGGTATTTGTGAACTACGATGCTAACAACGGCTAACACAACGGCTAACAATAGCCTGGTAGATAGGTGCGTTTATTCCGACTTAGTAACTGGAGCACTGATAACCCGGAGATGACGTCATTCCCAGTCTCGTCTTCCCAGTTCCGAGGTTAATGGAGCGCAGCAATGGTGCAATAACAGGCCTTGTCGCAAGAACAGAGGCCACAGCTAGTGGTGAGAGACCAAGTCAGCTGAATTTTAGATAGAAACTGACATAAATCTCATCTTTGGAGGCCAAAAAAGTAAGCAGGCACAGATTTCTCTCTTTGTATGTGTATTATTTAGTAGAAGATCAGTCGGTGGAGCAGTAGCCATGGAATTAATTAGCGCATTTCTCTCTTTTGTATCATCAGTGTTCCTAATGCATTACTGCTGCATCAAGACCAACAATACTAATTCAGTGAAGAGGCTGAAAATTGGCCCTATTTGTTTACAGTTTAACCATTGTCTCAATTAATCATTGCAGTAATGATTTATTGATCTTAAAAGCAAATATCTGTATCATTTATTCTCCTCAGTCTACAGTAAACACGCTGGAAGCCCACCACTGCATTCTCCTGCTCCTGAACTATTGTGTCTCCCTCTGCAGGTCTGTGCAAACCTCCCAGAGCTTACTGCATCCCATTGTTTCCAAAAAAATCCATTAATGGGCACAGCTTTCCTGTTTTCTATTACTGTCTACTGTAACATTCTTCTTCTGGCTGCAACCAAGTGTCAAAACAGAGAGTCAAAGCAGAGTGGCGGGTTTATTCAGGAGGAGAGAGACGTGCACCGATTCTTCACTTTCACTTTCACTTTCACTTTCAATGCAGATGGAGTGACTCAGACTTTATGGAGAGCAGTTTCCGGTCAAATTAAAAACGTTATCATCCATCAAGTGATGAATTATGTTTGCCGGCGCAGCACCAACTGTTAATGCACTTTTGGAAACAATGGGAGGCTGTGACCTCTCAGACGGGAGGCAGAGCAAACACTGGTGGGAGTGCATTTTACAGCGTTAAAACAGGATTTTTTTTTTTAGCATGATGCTCATTTTAGTCGTAACTGGGAGTTTAAATCACCCTGTGAAACACTTTCTATGACACAAATAAGCTTTTTAATTGAGCTGTAATGGGGATTGTTGGCTTGTTTGCTAACACTATTGGGTAAATGGCCAATTAAATAAGATATAGCCAGTGTTTTTGAGCGTTAAACTCAAAGTAAATAATAATTAAGGGTGCTTAAATGGCATTTAATGTGACAGCTAACATATCATGAATGCTTCAAGTCGAACAAAGGACCGCATTTCTGCAAGATCAAACTAGGAGCATTCAGACTGAAAGACAACAGTAATAATATCAGTTTGAGAAAAATTACACTTGAAAGACCAAACCCTCATTGGTCACATCATTAGGTACATCTGCTTAACTGCTCCTCAAAGCTGACAGCTGGTCAGCCAATCACATGGCAGCAACAAACTGCATTGAACAACCTTTTTACCTTGAAGAAAACTAGACTAAAATGAAAAAACAAGTGCACATGGACAAAAAAATAAATTGCCATTTTCATCAGCAGGTAAAAACTAGAAGAAAATGTTTTACAGAGACTTAATCCAATCAGAGACGTAGAAACAAGTTAGGAATATATCCAATCACAGCTACTTTAGCTTGTTGGTGGTGGGATAAGTCGGGGAGCGATCCAATCAGAGCTGCTCTCTTTAAGAACTGATAGATTGTAGAGCAGGTTTACTGTTTGTTGTCAATTCTGGTATTGTAACTAAGATGCTCTGCCAGGTAGCCTAAATAAAGGTGACTGCATTTCACACAAAAAGTTCTTTTTGTTTGTTTATTTAAACATTCACTAGCCTTCAATAAATGGTTACCTCCGCCATGGAGGTTATGCTTTTGGGAGAGTTTGTTTGTCTGTTTGTCTGTCTGTCTGTCCGTCCGTCTGTCCGTCTGTGAACAAAATAACTCAAAAAGTAATGGATGGAATTGAATGAAATTTTCAGGAAATGTTCAGTATGGCAAAAGGAAGAACTGATTCGATTTTGGTGTTGATCCGGATCAGCGTCTGGCCGTCATGGTGAAAAATGTGATTTTCATGAATAACTACTAAACTAAAATAGATATTATGAATCCAATTGCTAATGCTATGTTTTCATGGTCAAGGAATCTAAATATTCTGATAAAATAAAGGTAGGACTAATATTTATGGTGAAAATCACAATATGGGTGAGGACTGTGGCGCTGGCGGAGGTCTGCGCTCTCCGAGTGCTTTTCTAGTTATATGTTTCGTTTTAACCCCAAGTGTGAAACATGATTTGATGACTACATTTTTACAGTAGATTTTGTCGACCTAAAAGTTGTGAAATTTCATCAGCTCAATCTGGACGAAACCAAAAATAATTACAATAACTGAATTATGATAAAAACTGAAGATATTTGAGGCAAAAGGCTACAACTAAATTCAAAAGTGCTGTCAAATGAACACTGGTTTAAGTTCAGAATGAACAAGAACGCTGATTTCAGTCGGAAATGGCTAATCAACTGGGATGTTCAGGCAGAAATATCTCATGGTCTACATAAGAGAAAATCTCCAGTGAGCGACACTTCTCTGGGACAAAGCATTGTTGATGCCAGAGGTATTAAAGGTATTGATAAATCTAGACATTTGAGTTTGGGGAATAAAAACATCCATTTTCATGAAACCTCTACAAGTTGAAACAATAATGATGAGATCAGAAAAGAGCAATTCCTCAAACAGGACCTGACACGTTCCGCTTTAACATAGCAATGTTAATCTCATGGCAATACCACCGGGACCTCTGCGGCCCCGTAAGCCTGCTGACACAAACAAGGTGACACTTTGGTCGCCTTGGTTTAAGACCCAGCCTCTAACGCACATCCCAACCAGATGATGTCAAAATCAATACGGCAATGTCATCAGGCCCACTCCAGGAGTGATGATGGTGCCTCGACCTGCTCCGAAGGCATGCACATGCACACACTTAAACATCACTCCCCCCGCTTCTTCATCATATCATCAAGCACATCAGGAAGCCTAATGGGGAAGCAATCAATACAACGCCAGGGTGGAGGTGAGCGGGTGTACCGGCAGGCTCGTGACACTTGTGCTAATGGTGCTACCAACCGTGGCTGCTCCACGCGTCACTGTCAAAGTAACTGTCTTACATGAGACACCCATTGTCCTTATCATCACCATCTCCTAAGCCACTCAACCTAACTACGGTCGACCAGTTTGTCGGATGATAACAGGGCGAAGGGCAATCCCTCTTGATACTAGAGGCATGTAGTTAAGAAGTCACCAGTCCTGACGCCATAGAAGGCCTCCATCCATGATCAAGTGGCTTCTTTGTCCTCATTATCACCACCTTCCCAGCCATTTTCACCAAATAATGTCACGCAGTATGTCCTGTGAAAACAGGGTGAGGATAATCCCTCTTAATACTATCTTGGCTGCAGTTTAAGTGTTATGGACAACACCATTTCCTGTCACCAAATGAGATTTCATGATCATGAGCTTCATATTTATAGCCAGATCAACCTTGTTACAGATAAAGAATAACTCAAACGATGACATGGAAGAGGAAAATCTCTCTTGGCACTAGATCGGTCATAGTTGAGGGTGATGGTGGTGAAAGCGATGCTAACATTAGCCACAGCCATTAAATCAGCTTGCTTGCTGATATTTGTCCAAATTCAACCCATAATGCCCTGTGCTTTGGTTCACTCTCCTTGTTTGGTTAAGATGGCGTTCACACCAACTGTGAACCAAACTCTGGTCTGCTGAGTAGTGAACTGAGACCCTTTTCTTCAGGTGGACCAGAGTTTGGTTTTTGTTCTCACACACCACAACAACTTGTTGAACTTTCCAAAATAGCAAATCGGAGCTTGTTTGGTCTGGATAGGCCTGTCGCGATAATCAATAAATCAATTAACCGAACGATAAGTAAAAACGTCCTCGGTAAGTTTGCTGGCCTCGATAAATTGACGTGCATCTGTCAGTCATTCAATCTTTGAGGGGGAGGTGGGGCCGCACACACACACAGAACTGAAGCGAGCATCGAGAGGAACAAGCATGGGAATATTTTGGTTTTAAACTGAATGAACAAAGTATGAGCCCATGAACATTGACGAGTCGATATGTCGTATTTGTTTGAAAGTAGTGACAACGAAGAAGGGGAGGTGCACCGGAGCTTTCATCCTGACAGTCAGCGCTTACTGAGGTGTTTGGTTGGCAAAGTATATATAAATTAAACAGCGCTAAATGATGCGCTCACAGACAGTGTCGTTCACTACATTGCAAAAGAAATGCAACCCTTCAATACGGTTGAACAATCAGCAGTTCAGGAAATGTTACAAACGTTTGACAGACAGTACGAATTTACTGGGAGAAAGTACAAGTCACAAACAATTCAGGAACTGTTTAACTACATTTTATTTGTTTTAATTGTTGTGTGTGTTTTTATTGGAGTTTTGTTTTGTTTCTTCACAGACAGGGTCTATTTTTTGTTGTTTTTGACTATTGTGATTTTTTTTACATGCAGTTTTTCCCAAAAGAGAGTCCATTTTATTTTCATTGTTTTTTTTTGTTTGTTTTTTTCATGTTATTACATTGTTTATTTTTTTTTATTTGAAAGCTCTTGACCTTCCAGTTACAGTTAAATACTCTTAAGAAATTAAAGTTCATTGCTTTTGATATGGTGTACTCACTTTATTACAACATATAATTACATTAATGAAAAAAATGATGTTTCAAAATAACATTGATAATAATATTGTTTATCCGCAATAATTTTTGGGAAAATTATCGTCCAGCAAAATTTGTTATCATGACAGGCCTAGGTCTGGACCAAAAATGTAGTTAAGTACTCATAGTTCCAACTTCTCTCTTGTTCTTATAATTTTGTTCTTAACACGGCAACTGAAGACAGCAAATCAATATCAGGGCTGCGAGCAATGCCTTTTGATATTCCCAACAAAAGAGCCTTCGCCCGAAAACCAGTGACAGCTAGGCAGCGTGATAACATGGCAAAAGGAAAAACCTACTGACTTCAGAGTAAGAAGAGTTAACAAACATCACCAAATGCTGGAACTGAAGAGCTGCTTGGATGCAGTCATTTCTGCGACGGACTTGGCCGGAGCACTGTTTGATGTTTAGCCTGTCCCCCCCTCGCCCTAACCCCTCATTACAGCCAGTTTATCATGCCAGGAAGAGAGTGGCAAAAACAAATTAGTCCACGGGAGGGGAAAATAGCCGGGGATATCGATTCTGCCTTTTCATGCCAGAGCGGAGCACAGAAAATATTGGGCTATAAAAGGGAAACAAGGATATAAAGCCATTACGGTGCGCACTTAATTGATCCCACTTCCCATAACAAATTAATTGAGCGGAAAATGGCAGATGGCTTTGATGAATGTCATAAAAAAGGCTCGTCAGCAAGCCCGGTGTGTGTGACCCCCTTGCTCACTTGCTGTAGCGCCTCTCAAGATGGGAGAGCAGGGTGCGTTTCTTGGAGTATTTACATCCCAGTGATCCTGATGTTAATCATGTTGACTTATTGACACTGTTGCTAATTGTCTCCTGCTTCCTTCTTTTTTCCCCCTTCCCCTCTTCCTTCCTCATTGTCTGGTTCTCTGTGCTCTGCGTTCTTTTAACTGCTGCACAGGTGCATGTTGTTTGCCCACGTGGGAGCGTGTGCGACAGTGCATGTTTATACTGACAGGCTGCTTCCCCAGTAGCAGAACAAATGCTAATTTAATCAATTGGCTATAAATCCTACTGGCCGCTGACTCATGCGTCTTCTGCCCTGGGGACTCCGACAAAAACCCTGCCAGTGCAGTTTGTTCCGCACACACACTCACGCCCAAGCATCCATCTTCTGTGCTCATCGTCTTCCTGTCCTCCATCAATGCAACATCAGAATCATTTTTGAGTACAAACGCGCCTTTAGATGTCGACATACTAAGATAATTGTTATTTCCTTCCCTCAGCAAAAATTCTCGGCTGGGAGAGGCCGCGATTGATCCGCATTAACTCATAAACACACATCCATCTCACAGTTAATTTCCCTGCTACTCGTCCTAACCAGAGAATTATTTATTGAGAGCATATTCCCCTCACTTCAGCTGCTGACACACCTGCAGTTCACTGACATCCAAATCTGCTAAAGCTGCTGAGACAGCGTCTTCAGAGAGGGGGGTGGGCTGCTGCGAGACGGTTTGGGGGGCACATGGAGTGACAGAGAGACAGAAAAACAGGCATGCAGAGGGCGGTGGAGTGACAGGGAGGAAAAAATGCAAGAAGAGCAACAGAGCGATAAAGAAAAGTCAGAAAAAAAACGCACAGAAAGGTGACGGGGAGAGGAGCTGCTGTCGGCGAGCAGCATGGCGGCGGCTCGGTGCCCACGGGCTCTGCTCAGGATTCTGCGGGGGCCTCCGTGGCCCCCGTGTTCCCCATCAATCTCGGCCCGCTCTGGCAGCCGCCGGCAGCTGCATCTTAATCTGCAGGGGCCGGACGTGAGGACGGACAGGTCGCCTGGGCCGCGCAGTAAATAACCCTTCTCCTGACTGTCCCCCGCTATTCCCCTGTGCGTGCACAGGCGTGAGACGCAGACACACACAGACAGTCGGCCTGCTTCCTCGGCACAAATGCTGCTGTAGCTTTATCGGGTTCAAGTTCTGAGTATCAGAAATCCAGACTATGATATTAGAAAGTCAAATTCACACTCTAAAAGTGAGACATTTCCTTCTTTTTAGTCAATATTACTGCAGAAAATGGAACTGCTGGTAAAAATAATGCTCAAGACTGTGAAATTAAAAAGTTAAAGAAAATTATCATTCGTTGTATTTGATTTGTGAGAAAACACTTTACTGTTACTGACTGACATCACATCCTATAATGACTGAACGTCAGATTTAGGATGGCCATCTCATGAAGTGAAAGAGCAAAGTAAAAAAAATGAAGATAATATGAAGAAAATGAAAAACTGTTATGAGGCTGTTCAATTATTTTAAACTAGAAAAGCACTATGAGAGCGCAGACCTCCGCCAGCGCCACAGTCCTCACCCATATTGTGATTTTCAACGAAAATATTAGTTCTAACATTATTTCATCTAAATATTTAGATTCCTTGATCATGAAAACATACCATTAGTAATTGGATTCATAATGATATCTATTTTAGTTCAGTAGTTATTCACACAAATTACGTTTTTCGCCATGGCGGTTTTACGCCGATTTGGATCACTCCCAAAATCGAATCATTTGTTCCTTGTCCTAACCCGGACATTTCCTGAAAATTTCATCAAAATCCGTCTGTAACTTTTTGAGTTATCTTGCTAACAGACAAGCAAACAAACAGATGCCGGCAATAACATAACCTCCTTGGCGGAGGGCAAGGCCTTAACAAATGCTCTATTATTTCTGCTGAATACTCCTAGGGTACCTATACTAACACTTATATACAAATTATTCTTTTTTTTGCAGACATCAACCCAGCGTCAAAAGAGAAACCACTACAACTATAGGGTCACAAATAATGGGAAGCATAAAAATAAAATAAACAGATATAAAAATGTGTGCCAAAGCAGCATAAGCCAAGTGTTAGTACAGCCCACAGACTCCAGGGAAAGGACACTGTCTCATCATAATGTTCGGTCACAGTAAACATTAGAGCACAAAACGGGTTACCCGTACCCACATCCTTCTCTTAAGAAGGGAATGGCCAACCATAGCTCATGGGATTTCCACTAGAAAAGCTTGTTGAGGGTGTAGGTCTTAAACAAAGGAACTAGAAGGCCTTTTGTTTTAGAACAGCCTGATTTGAGCAGGGCTGAATCAGAGTGGTTTATATGCCTTGATTCGAAAAGGCGCTGAAACAGAAGCGTTCAAGTGGGCAAGGCTGAATCCACTTTGAACAGAGGGGTCCATAAGCTTGGTCAAACTGGGCATTTGTGAGCAGGGTTGAGACAGAGGGGTTAATATTACTTACTCAGAATAGCCTGTTTTTGGCACTGCTGAAGCAGAGGGGTTTAGCCTATTTTGGACAGGGTTAAAAAAAAGGGGTTTACTGTTTTGCTAAGAATAGCTGTTTTAACCAGGGCTGAAAATGAGGGGTGTAAAGACCTTGTTAAGAATAGAGCATTTTGAGCAGGGCTGAAACATCTGGGTTTGTGGTCCTAGCTGAGAATATCTCTTTTAATGGTGAAACAGAGTGAAAGCTCCAGAAATGCGCAGGAAAAGTCACCTTTTAACCAGTACTAGCTTCTGTAGCCTCTCATTTTTAGCAGAGACATCCTTAAATACTCTCACACTCCTTTTCTAGAATGAATATTTTAAATTAACATGATATTTACAACATGCCCCCATGGGTATCGCCCCCTCTTTTTCGAGGAACCATGGGAGGAGGGTTGTTGTAGAGGCGCCTCTCACATCTATCACTTTTTATATGTTTGTCTGCGCCTCCACCTCACATACACACACAAACAGGAGCCCACACAAAGCCGGCATCATCCTTACAAGCGGCGGCGGGTGACAGCTGCAAAGATCTGACACACTGGAGAAAAAAAAGATGTGCTATCTGAGAAAACACGGAGGAGGCAAGGTGAGAGGGAGAGAGAGACTCGGCGGATTAGAGGGTGGCTATCTCGCCCGCCCAGGGGCCCTGCTCTGAAATCCAGGAGGCAGCCGGCACGAGTCAGGAGGCCGCTCCGCCCACAAGAATCCTCTGTAAGGTTCGATTTACGACCCTGCGTGGCCCTGCTTTGCTAACCCCTCACTGAGACCTTGACAGGTCAAAGGTGGCCACATCCTCCCCTGCCGCAGAGCGCGCTTGGCTCTGATGGCTCCAGGGCAGAGCGCATCGTGTTCCCACTGGGACGCCGGTAGTCACTGCAACCTTTGAACTCGCCTAGCAAGAGGAGGTGAGGGATGAGAGCGGGGATTGTGAGGTAGCTCTGCTCAGGCTGCCTGACTGACAGCTTCCTGGAGTCTTTATATATTCATCTCTCCTCTGCACACACTGCCGTCAAGCTGCATGTAAAAACACACACAAATATACTGCACAATTACTCGCCATGCCACACGCCCTGGCCCTGCAAGCACACACTCGTCTCCTCTGTTTGACAGATGACCTTACGCTCTGTGTCAGTGAGCCGCGGCGTCTGCCTCTGCTGGGAGTAATGGTGTCCAGAATGACATGTTATGACGGGAAGGAGTGCTGCGCCAAGTCCACACACTCACACACACACACTCACACTGGCACTGGCTGTACAGCAGTCTGGCGAGGAACGGCAACAACGGGGGGTATTGAATGTCAGTTTCATGTTAAGGAAGGAAAATAAGTGGGGACAGGCATGGATCAATGGTGGAAACATGAACAAGGCCACTTAAAGGGATAGTTTGGTATTTTAAAGTGAGGTTGTATGTGGTACTTAAAGGGAACCCTGCTTATAATGCTAATGATGTGTGATTGTTTAGAATATGTTGGTTTGATTGGACACCACATTTAAGGAAACCCCATATTACATACAATATTCAAACACTCAAAACACAGTGTGGCTCTCTCTGCTTTATACGGGATGCTAATAGCATGTTCTAACCATGTTGTTTTTCACTCTCTTGGAAGAAAGACAGACATTTTTCAATTCAAAGTGCTAACTTTTAGGGACACATGCCTTAATTCTACTTCAACAGATCCCTGTTTATGAGTGAAAACCAAAAAAGAAGAAAATAGTGGATTAATGCAGTCAGAGGCTCCACTGTATGTACCTTTTAAAAGCAGTTAAGCCTTGCAGACTTAAGAGTTAACTTAAGGACATTACTTCTTACAATGAAAGCAACAGCTGTTATATACTGATCTTCTCCAGATTTACTATGGCAGAAACAGTAAAAGCTACCTTTGCTAGCTTAGGTGGAAACATCATTTTTGCTCCTCTTTTTACAGTAAAATTTACATTTGTGTTTGGAGTGAGACAAAATACTTTGTGTAACTTCCAAATTGAGTTTATATTGATAGCTTGGATGAAAAGCCGGTGACTGAGCCCGCAAATTTGATTAAGAGGTCGAGTGATAAACTGCATTTCACATAACGCTCAGTCTGGTCTATCATTTTAAGTTTGCCATCAGCGGTGTAGAACCAAAAATACTTCAACACAGCTCTCATCAGATGATTCTATGCTGTAAATGTCCACTTGGAATGGAAAGTCTTTGTTTACTGAGTTTAAGAGAGCAGTGGATGGGACTGAGCTGCACTCAGAGCACCCTCTGTTGGACAGAACGGTCCACTGCTGGACTGTTGTTGGTAACACTGCTACTCCCAACGCTAGATAGAAATTATGTCCAACATGCTACAAGGATCAAAAGTGTGTCAAACTACGAGCTACTCTAAAATCTCACTTGTTCTGTGGTTTTCATAGGCTGTAACATGTTATTGGGAGATACACATTAAAAAGCTTGTGCTGCAGCTCCAGGTCAATATTTGCTGAAACTCTTTTTACCTTTCAGTGCTATGCGCAGGCCACAAGACCAAACTAAATCAATTCTGCTTACTGTGTACATCCTAATCCTGATTTTCTCAATAAATAACAACAATGACTGAAAGTTAGCTATGAAACAACGTTTACCTTTGCCAGGAGGTTATGTTATTGCTGACGTTCGTTAGTTTGTTTGTTTCTCTGTTAGCAAGATAACTCAGAAAGTTAGGAATGGATTTCGATGAAATTTTCAGAACATGTTCAGATTGGGACAAGGAACAAATGTTTAGATTTTGGGAATGATCTGAACAATGTGATTTTCGTGAGTAACTACTACAATTCTACAGTTTCATTTAGCAGACGCTTTTGTACAACACAAGCAAGAATTCGGACTGAGGGGCAAAACCTTAGCAAGTGCGTCAAAGTGCTTTAAAGAGGACATATCATGCTTGTTTCTCCTTTTCACTATGCCAGACTAGGATGCCTGTAAAGCATTTCTGCCCTCAGTACAAGTCATTTAGTTCCTTCATTGCCCCACAATAGCGTTCTCAATATCCTCATTTTAGGCCATTATGAAGCCCACGTTGAAACACTCGGATCTTAGGATGACCTAAAGTTACCTCGCAATGTCACAGCCCTTTGTGCTCTGATTGGTCAGTTCTATCGGGGGTAGAGCCAGCTTGTCCTTCTTCTTCTACTGTATTTTCCGGCAGGCTCAAAGCAGCGACCGCGCATTGAGTCCCCCTACAGGCCAGAGCTGGTAATGAGTGAGTGTGAGCCAGGGACCTATATACCCCTGCTGGTGGATGTGTTCCTCGGTGACGGTTTTGTGGCTAACGGACATCACAGAGGAGGAAGTGTTTTATCAGATTACTCCAATAAAAAGAAAGGTACCTCGTGTCGTCACGACGATTTAAATCTCGCGGACATCTCGCAATGACCTATTTTCAGAGGCATCAAATCTCGTTCTAGGATATCAGAAAAAATACAATATCTAATTTTTTGAAAATTAAGGGGGTGTAAGGTCTTGTTTTCAAATGTATTATATTATATGTAAGTATTAAATCATGTATCAGCATGATATGTCTCCTTTAAGTCAATTGGCCACAGGGGCTGCCATCTAGTGCCAGAAGAAGTGCCAGTTTTTTTTTTTATAATGCAGCTCATCACAACAATAATTCAAGTCACAACATCGATCAACATTCCAAGCATTCAAAAAGATGAGAAGATCAGATCAAGTGCCAAAGGGTTCCCTGAACAGATGAGTCTTCAGACATCTCTTAAAAGTAGAAAGGGACTCTGCGGATCGTATGGCGTTAGGTAACTCATTCCACCATTTGGGAACAACAGAAAAGGAGAGTATGGCTAGAGATTTAGATTTAATAACTACTGAACTAAATAGATATCATGATAAATCCAATTGCTAATGTGATGCTTTCACGGTCAAGGAATCTACATATTTAGAAGAAATAAAGGTAGGACTAATATTTAAGGTGAAAATCACAATATGGGTGAGGACTGTGGCGCTGTAAGTTCTTTTCTAGTTTAATACACATGAACAGCTTGATGAATCAGTACCAAGAAGAGTATCCTGAAAATGATGCCACATCCCTATAAAGCACTAAGTTTAAAACCCATGATGGCTCTCACACTAACCCTCACCCTGGAGAACATCTTGTACGTTTTTATTTATAATCTCTGAATGTAGAACAGCTCTGACTGAGCGTTCAGATCGTCTCTGCACACATCAAACATTATGGATTTTAGTTGGAGGAGGAATTAACCCTTTCTTGGTCCTTCTGTGCATGTTTGTGAATATTTCATGAAGGCGTACTTTTAAAAAAATGACCTTTAAGGAAGAAAGGAGGCAAGGATGGCCAGATGGATGGAGAGAGGGGGGGGAGTGGGCGTAGAAAAAAAAAGAAGAACCTGCAGGAGGGAGCGATAGAGAGAGGAGAGAAGGGGGCTGACACCTTGACGGATTGATTGAGATCGCCCAATACACGGTGTTGCCTACAGCCTAGATTAGCAGGAGGTCTGGGTCAGCACAATCTCTGTGTGTTAGATAACCAACCCCACCACCCGTCCGCACCCCCCGCCCCCCTCCTGCAGCACCTCAGCGACACAATATTCTTACTGCATGTGTGTGCGATTCAGGTGATCCAACTCTCCAATGAGAAGCGCGCACATAAGGTCAGTCGTATTCTAATTGAGCTCGTGTTTGGTCTCAGACTCTCCGTCTGATGCCCCTCACCTCCCAGAATGCCTTGCTTTGAGTGGCAGGTATGATATTTCCACTTGGTTTTGAGTGAAAGCTGCATTTTGAATTCATTTTTGTGGCTGTGCGATTAAAAAAAAAAACATGCACAATAAAGACGAGGAGACGAGGAAATAGGACTCGCCTTGGATGGGGGGCTTGGGTTAAGCCAGGGGGGTTTAAGGAGCAAAGGAGAGGGGGGCTATGGATTGGAGTCAGGTCTCTGCTTCATACTCTGAAGATTAAACTTCCTTCTCTCCTCCTCCTACGCCGTTCTGGACGTCTGTGGCATCTTTTTTCTCCGGGCTCGGGCTGTTTGTGGGTGTTTCAGCGGCGGTTCACAGCCAGGGTCGTCGCCGCAGAGCACGAAAAAACCTCGCAATCAGATATTCAGCGCCAGAACTCCCCGGCATTAGCAGACAGAATCAGAAATGGGCTTTAATCAGCGGGCGCGCTGACCACGTCCATACCCAGACTGAGCAATGACTGGCAACGGGATGAAACTGAATAATAAAAGGATGTTAAGTGCCTCAGAAAGAAGCCAAAGAAGACAAATTAAATGTACTCCCACTCGTTTTGGGCTGAATTTGAATAAAATTTAAGTGGTTATAATTTTGTGCATTCATGTGTCTATCATTTAAAGGCAGTTGGACTAAAAAAATGACTAAAGAAGACATTTTTTTTTACAAATCTCAGTCCATTAAAACCGTGAAGTATTAATTGGCTATGTGGGAATAAGAATCTTTCTCCAAACACTAATGCCAGAGACTGGTGTTAGCTGCCAAAACACGAATAATGGTGCTTTTCTGTCTTGTACATGGCAAAAAATTAAGCTTTTCCTGTTTTTTGGCGGAAGATTTTGGAAGAAAATTCCATTTTTTGGTTCATTTGAATGAGTATTTTCCAATCTGACAGAGTAATCCAATTAATTTTACAAATATTCAAGGTTGAAATCATCAGCTAATTGGTAATGGGCAATTTAAATGAACATGTAGGAACAGGAAATCATTCCACGACCACTCATGCCAGGACTAACATGTGAGTTCATGCTTTTTTGAGCTTCTAGTTCTCTAAGAATTATACTTTTTGAGAATTTTAAAAACATTCCACATGTTCCCATATTTTGCCAGTCATATTCTAACGTGCGTGCTTTATGTTAACAGAAATTGTATACCCATGTTTACTTAAATTTGCCCATATATACTGAAACTCAGTCACAAAACTTAACTAAATATGTCAAATTTGAACCATTTTAGTCAGACAATGCGTGGAATCTTAAATAACAACAACTTGAATGCACTGTTGAGTGTTGAAAGTCATTTTTTTAACAGCAAATGGCTTTAAATTACTTCCAAAATGTGAATATCTGCCTGTTTATTTACATTTTTGTTGGTTGAGGACTATTAGTGTTCACAAGTTACATCATTTTGGTTATTTACTGTGAGAATTTCTGCAACTTCTTCTCTAAAATTTTGATATACTGTATCAAGTATGCTTTGGATTATAGCCGCTCTTAAAGTAGTCAGTGATTTTATTAATTTTTTGGATCTTAAGGAACATTGAGCAGCTCTTTTTATTGATTTGTCCACGGCCTTTGACGCAGTTGACCATGTCATTAAAAAAAAAAAAACAGACTCAAGGGTATTGGTCTGTCTGAGCATTCAGTCTCCTGATTTGGCAATTATTTGTCTAACAGATCTCAGTTCGTGAAAGCAGATGGCTTAACCTCCGGTTCACTTCAGGTCTGAAATGGTGTTCCACAGGGATCAGTCTTGGGACCACTTTTATTTACCCTGTAAATCAGCAGTATCTGTCATAATGTTCCTTATGCTAATTTTCATTTATATGCAGATGATACTGTTATTTATTGCTCGACCCCCACTCAGAAACAAGCCCTTTGCCTTCTGCAGGAGGCATTTGATATTGTGCAGGAAAATCTGAGGGACCTAAAGTTGGTTTTGAATTCTGAAAAAACAAAGCTGATGACCATCACAAACTCAAAACAGAAGTCCCAGAACCTCAGGGTCAGGTGATTGAGTCTGTATGTTCTTACAAATACCTTGGGTTTGTGGTTGATGATTCTCTGTTGTTTAAGCTTCATATTGAGCAGCTTGTAAAGAAGCTAAGGCTGCGACTGGGCTTTTAATTCAAAAATAAGTCTTGTTTTTCTTTTGTTGCAAAAAAGCATCTTGTTTCTGCTACTTTTATGCCTCTGGTTGATTATGGTGATGCTTTATACCCGCATGCTTCTTTTCAATGACTGAAATCATTGGGTACTGTTTATCATGGAGCTCTAAGGTTCATTACAAATCTCATGGTCCAACGCACCACTGTACTCTATTCGTAGACTGAATCATTGGCACATCCTGATTTACAAGGCTATTCTTGGCCTGCCTCCATCATGCTTGAGTAACTATATTCATGTGAAAATCTCTGGAAGCTATAGTCTTTGTTCTGTGACTCAGTCACAAAATCTACTCTTGCTATCAGTCCCCAAAGTTCGTCTTGAAATGGGTAAAAGAAGCTTCAGATATGCTGCTCCTGCAGACTGGACTCTGCTACAAGAAAGACTGTGTCTGCGTTTACACGGATACTCCTGACTTGAAGACACAAAAATTTTTCCTTTGCGTTTTCAAATTCTTCTAGGTTCAGACAACGACGCTGGAGACATATGGACCCACTGTAGTGTGCATGCCAGTTAAGCAGATGGTGGTGTAGGTCTGCAGAGAGGCAGCGCTACTACAACACACGTACGAAGAAGAAAAACTTTTCATAAACAACAATGGCGAATAGATGCATAGAGACGCAGGAGTTTCCTTTCTGGACAACGAATCAGTTCTGACAACAAATCTGTCTGGATAGTTTTGTCTGGATAACAAACTGAGCAAGAGTAAGAGGTTCACACGTTACTCGGCAGACGGCCAAAGCTGTTGTTGTTCCTGGTATGTGCGCCCAACCTTCATCTGCGCATGCGGTGACGTCAGCGTTTCACGTCAGCTGCATGGAGAGCATATTCAAATCTTTCCACTCTGGAGCCCGTTTTCAAAGTTTCTTTTTTAAATGGAAACACAACGTTCATATCTAAACGCAAGGCCAAAACGCAACGAAAACTTATCGGATATGACCATTTTCGGTGCCGTGTAAACGCAGCCTGTGTATTGGAGAACTGGGTTGCGGTCAAATAGTCCCCTCCTAAGCCCTTTCCTATCTACTTTTCCTTAACCCTGATGGAAAACATCACGAGGTCAAGGTAAGGAGAAATGAGAATTCAGAAAGGACTTAGGAAAGGAAAACTGCAGTGCAGAGATAATCCGACGACACCTTTGCTACGCTACGTCATCATGTGACGACGGATGTTACTGCTGCGTTGAAACTACAATTTTCTAAAGGTGGACTACAAAAGACGCATCATGTATCATGACAATGTTGTTCCTTTCAGACAACATTGAACATAATAACCTGGTAAAAATTACTCAGTAATTACAAATTATTCAGTTGAATTCGGAAGCAGTCAAAATACACTCTGTTTATAAAAGCTGTTGCCGCAGAGAATTGTGGGAATAAATATTCTCCTCTCTTTTCGTTAAGGATTGTCCAGTGTATCCTGTGCTAAAGGAGATAATTAAGGAAGCATTGAGCCACCTTTCCTATGCGTTTAAACTATTTGAACAGCTCTTATCACGAACTACTTCCGGTTCATTTCACACTAAGGAACCTTCCTAAGCAAAAATGACTATTCGACCGCAGCCCTGGTCTCTTTAAATCTTTTAAAACACAGATTAAAAGCGTTAGAGGGAGATGAAGTAGGCTGTAAATTCTTTGACTGAAAACTTTCTGCTCTGTGACTCTGACTTAACTGGTTGATATGTTTGTAATGGGGTCTGAAATCGTTTTATGTCTGTGCTGTTGATAAAGTCAAGCTTCTGTATAACACGTCATTCAAGTCTTGTCTTTGCTTTTCTCCTACTTTTGCCAACATGAAATTAAAATGATACAAATGAGGGATTTGTCACAAACAAAAGCTGTGTTTGCCCTGCTTGCATTTTAAATAGCAATGTCAATAATAGATCTTCTCCCCAAATAAAGGGGGAATAGGCTACCCTAACTGCTGTTGTTACTAATGGAAATCAATGTCCAATCAAGGCTCTGACTCAGATTTAAGGGCTGCTTCGTGTCAAATAGTCAGTTTTCTCACTTATGAAATGAGTATGATATTTGTGTCTTTAGGAGAGAAGCTATTTCTAATCTGCAGTGAATAAATTTCCCCCCTGCTGCAGTCAATCACCCACGAGGTGAAGATGGGCATGGTTGACATCTGTGTGTCCGAGCGCGTGTATAAAGAGACCTCCTGAATGACCTCGCACATAGAGATGATGGCCATAAATTGGTCTGAAGTCTCATTTTCCCCCCACAGGATTTTTGACCAGCTGCCACAGCTTAGAGGCCATTCCACTCCTGCAGCACCGAGCCGCCTTCGCACGCCGAGTGACAGAGTTAATGAGCACGTTTTATGGCCGTGTTCGACGACCAAGGAGAAGCAAATGTAATGTGGATCACGAGGGCTGTAAATAGCACATAATAAGTGATACGAGGCTGCAGGAGACCACTGGTTTCTCATTAAAGTCACAATATGGTGAGGTTGTATAAAGCTAGTATCACTGTTAATCTAACTCACACTTTACAGATCAGAGAGGGCCAGATAAAAGAAACATGAGCCCTGACATCTCACCGTGGGGCAGAGGCAAAGCTCGCAGTCATAATGGGAAGAAATAAAGAAGAAATTTGCTGCCACCTTGTGTTATCAACTAGCACTGCAGTCCACAACTTGAATGACGTGGGTTTTTTGGGGAATTTAAACTTTTATTTGTGGCACAAAGTGAACAAATATACGCTCACTTTATCAGGTACAACTGTTAAACTACTTGTTTAGCTAATCAGCTAAGCACATAGCAGCAACTCAATGCATTTAGGGTTGCAGACATGGTGAAGAAAACTCACTGAAGTTCAAACCAAGTATCAGAAAGATGACCTGGTTGTGATCTAAGGGGATTTTCATGCACAGCCACCTCTATGGTTTTCAGAGAATGGTCTCAAAAAGAGAGAATACACAATGAGAAGTTGGTCGTGTGGGGGAAATGCCTTGAGAGTTGAATGGTAAGAGTGGTTCCAGATGGCAGGAAGGCAACAGTAACTCAAATAACCACTTTTTAAAAGTGAGGTATGAAGAAGACCATTTCTGGGCTACACCCAGTGACACTCCTGGCAGCCAAGAACAAGAAACTGAGGCTTAAAACAAGTAGCATGGAGTCCAACCGGGTATTGGCAGGTGTACCTCGTGAAGAAGCCAGCGTTAGCAAAAAGAAAATTGGACTTTTCTGATCAATATTGTATTTTTAAATGTACTATCTTGTAGGTGTAAAGAAATATGGATACAACAATATACATGAACAGTTTATGTCACAATACTGCATTAATATCGTTTTTTTCAATGTTGCAATGTTAATAGAAAAACAGAAAAATTTAAATTTGGGACATGGTTTGTATTTTAGTGCTGCCTCTGACTCCTTGTTAGCAGCAGACATTTAGCTACTTTACCCTCCTTATTTCCCTTAAATTTATTGCTATTATTTATCTTACACTGACACACGATAAAGTTTACAAATGTTGCGGGGACCATGCTTTATACAAGTAACATTGATTAGAAACTGGATATTACAAGCATATACTATTGTGGGTTTAAAGATGCCATGAGGAGTTTCTAAGTAATTACAAAAAAGTCTCACTTTTAGGTATATGCCTGATCGAAATACACACTATAAGATGAGTTTTAAAGCATCAAAATAGGTTAGCTATAAATGCTATTCCTTAGCTTCGTGGTTGGGTCGGACAGGGCTGGACTGGCCTGGATACTCAACTTTGGGAACACGTCTTAGAGCACTGGGCTGGAAGCAGTGACATATAGCCGGCTACAAAACTATGATACTAAGCTTTCCAAAAATTGCTTGTTGTCATACGTCAAAAACTACCGCTACGAACAAGAAAGAGATACATTACCTTGTCGCTTTGCATCCTGTAAGTTGTTGAAAAAAGAAAAGCAATGCAGAGTTCTGAGAGTTCTGAGGAAGGTCCGAGCTGCATTCATTAGCATCACAACAAACACACACTTTAGTTTGGGTCACGTCTTTTGGTGCGTTCCAGTTGTAGTCAGAAGTAGGAATTTCCGAGTTCCGAGTGGGAAACTGCAACTGGAACGTTCCCTGAAGTCGGAATTTCTTACTGGAAACTCAGTGAAACTTCGCCACCCCCGAGTTGACAATCGAAGATGGATGCCCCCAGTGTGAACAGTTATTTAGCTCCTGTTATAATCAATTTATTTGCACTTCTGACTGGGGTGTGTCGCTCTATATCAGCTGTATACATTGTATTGTTACAAAAATGCTGCCATAGAGATAGGGATGGGTACCGAATTGGGTACTTTAAGAGGTACCGACCGAATTCTGTAGGTACTATCGAGTACCGATTCACGTAAAAAGAAACAGGACCATGTTTAGGTACCTAAGCGCATCCTTGTGACTGTGAGGGAGTGGAAGAAGCAGGCATACTATTGGGTAGAGTAGGTGAATGTCCATACCGGACTTGAACGCAGCACAGCAGTACCGTTATGACGTCAGCAGAGATCTTAATATTAAACAAATTAATATTTATTGCCCCATAAACACACGCAAAAGTACCGAAAATTGGTACCGTTGAGTACTGATACCGATTCCCAGTTACCGGGCATCGATATGGTATCGGTTCAAACGTGAAAGGTACCCATCCCTACATAGAGATAATCACATTCTTCATGTGATATTTGTGAACAACAACGCAGCTACAACAGCTAACAATAGCCTGGTGATTGGCATGTTTTTTTTCTGACTTCAACTGGAATGCCGATAAGTCGGAGATAATGTCACTCCCAGTTCCAAGGTTACTGGAAGGCAGCATTGCGACAGTCACCGCGCATGCTCATGGGTAGCAGAGTCTTAATGTTGCCGGTAATAGATTCCCCCATAGCACCTTTAAATACTTTAAAAAAAAAAAAACTTTGAGAAAAATTTGTACTGACCTGTTGAAACTATCGTGACATTCTGAGATATATTTTACTGTCACCCAAGTAACTTTTATCTGACATTAACAGATTTTTGCCAACACAAACCCTTAACATCTTCTATGTCAAATATGTTAGTTCACGTTTGATTTTTATTAAAATGATTTCAACTTTAACAGACCTGGAGATTAAAACATGCAAGTCAGTTTTTTAATATTCAAACAACACATTTGATAAAGTGCTTCAAAAAATATGTTACAGAGGATGATTCAGGCCATTGAAAAAATTACAGTTGAAATAACTTTTGATTCTGGGACTACCCTTAAGAATTCTGATTCAAGACAAAATTCAGACAGTTTTTTTCCGACTTCTTCAAAGACAATTTCACAACCAGCCTCCTTTTATTCAGTGGCTCAAAATTTCACCCATACTGTTTTGCAAACATATATTTTTCTAGCAAATGTATCATGTATTTTGGTGCATTTTTGTTGACTGATTATTGCACACGTTCAGGCTCTAGTACTGTGTTTTAAAATTCTGTAGAGCACACTGAATATCGTGTAAAAAAAAGACCCTGTAAAAACTCGCCTTGTCATCAAAAATGGATATTAATTTACAAGTTTTGGCTTAATTAAGAGTAAATATGAACGACCATGCAGATAAGAACTGCTGTAGCAGCCTCCAAATTGCAGAATTTGTCGCGTATATTAAAAAGTTTCGTCCCTTATTTACATTTGTTCAGATTTATGATTATGCAACACTGCGCAGGCTCAGTTCAACTCTATCGCTCGAGCTCTCACCTCGGTTATCTCCGTAGCCCTCCCGCTTTACCTCTCGGCACCCTTCGTGAACTTCCGCCCATCTCCGTGTCCGCTCGGCTCCCTCCGGCAGAGCTGAATTTCGCTGTCGTCGTCTCCCTCGTCCTCCTCTCCGTGTTGTTGTTCTCGGTGACGCGACGGAGGTGTAGCCTGACGCGGTCTCTTACGTGTCGGTCTGAATAAAAGTGGAGCTCCGTAGACCCGGGAGTGACGAAGCGAGTCTGTGTTGGTAAGAGGATACGCATCCGATGTTTGCTAAACAGATAGATGGCTGCCCGGAGACGTTATTTAGCGGTTAATATCCGCACAAAGCCAACAAAGAGATCATGGCGGCGGTGTTGCAGAGGCTCACAAAATGAGTCAGTCTCTGCGAGGCTACTCAGACATAGGTATTAATATGGGAGTGGGCTTGATTTTTTTCTTTTAATAAAACAAATATAGGGACGACAGTCCTGCACTGACAGCTTTGATAGACTGGTCCAAGCCAATGCTGTGTTTTACGAACATTTTGGAACCTCTCGTTAGTGAAAGTGGGGTGTCCTAGTTGCAGAAGAAAAAAAAATTGGCTTACAATGCATGCAGACATTTCCCTCCATACAACACAGTTAGCATCAACATGCTAGCGATGCCAGTTCTGTACATTTTACACTTTAGTAAGACATTTGATTTAAAAGCTAAACGTGCGAGAAAGGCTCTTAAATACGAAAATAATGTCACTTTAATTAAGGGCTTTAAGGTACAAAATTAACGGCTGCAATGCATTTCCATTAGCCTGTTAGCATGCTAACTAAAGCACTGTTACAGTGCGGGTGAAGCTGGCTGCGTGCTAATGCTACTGCTGTGGAGTTAGCTCCAGCGGCTCTGTGGGAGCGAGTTTTCATTCAGATGCGGTTTTTAGGGGCACGTTTGCGTCCATTAATGACGTGTTTAATATACTGTCCCTTTGAAGCTGCAGGAGGAACACACGTTTGTTAGTTACTCATGAAGCTATGCTAGCATGCTTAGCCAAGCCACACCCTCCTCATCATAGCAATAAGCAATGCTTCAGTAGTTACTGTTAATGCTGAACACTATAGCACCAAAATACTAGAATTTAACCTTTAGAAATAAGTTTATCAAAATATATAGATAATGCCATAGCAACAAAAATGATATCCTGGACACCTGAGACAGGTTAGCTCAGACTTGTGACATGCATGTGGAAACACAAATGAAACATTTCCTTTGTTTTGTTTTTTTATTTACATCTTGCAGCAGCTCTTCTCTCTACATTTTCTGATTTTTACTCAGGATTCCTTCATTTTCTGTCTAAAGTCTCAATTGATTTTTGATATTTAAAAACCTATTTATCTATAAAAGACAAAGTCCACATATGAAAAAGTGGATGGAGCTCATGTTAGAAATGCTATCATATGAACTAGGGTTAGCTAATATTAGGAATGACAGAACTTAATGTAGATCTTGTTTATTTTTCATGTAAAATTGTATTCGTAAATAGGTCAAAATTGAAAAATATTGATCATCTTATGGTACAAATACATCACCGGCCTGTTGTGTGTCTTATTTTATTTTATCATTATTTAGTTTTATTTTTTGTTTGTGTGATAACTTCTTTTTTTCCGTTTCATATATCCTGTAAAGCTAAAGTGGACATACGATATTTGTTGAAAAAGGAAAATAACTTTAATGACAAAAAATTAAACTAAAAACATGTTATGGGTGTTACCCTGATGTATACCTCTGCATTGGAGCTTTGCTATAACCCTGTGATTGCTTCTATTTTATCTCAGGATATTTGGTTTGTATTTTAGTGCTGCCTCTGACTCCTTGCTAGCAGCAGACATTTAACAATTTTTATATCAGCAAACCTGAGTTTAGTAGCTTGTAATGTGTGCATAGCTTTCTCAGGCTGCAATAAGAAGGGGTGCAGGGTAAAAGCTTCTATTTTTATTTTCAACAGTATTATCTATACAAGCATCACATGCAGTTCTTTTACTGTCTGATCAATTGTTAAGCCCTTCTCATTAAAATACTGTTAGTATCATCCAGTGCATGCCTTCATTTCCGTAATGCTAACTAGGGCTGAACAATTAATTGCAAATTACATTAAATCGCAATATAGCTTGTCGCAGTTTTTCAGGTTCAATATTTTTAGCCCAAAATGTGTTGAACATTTTGGCATTGTGATCTAGTTTTTTGCAGTTTCATGCCTATTTTGTTCCCTCTATTCACACCATTTTTTCCCACTTTTGGACCATGTTTACCTTTTTTTAACCACGTTTTTTAACTTGATGCCTATTTTGCCCCCATTCATCTTTTTTTGGCCGCTTTTTGGAATTTTTACATTTTTTTTTTTAAATTTAATTTCAAATTTAATTCCCAATTTTGCTGCCATCATCAATTTTCCAACACCACTTTTGGATTTTTTTTTTGCCAATTTTTCCCTATTTTTTTTGCAATTTCATACCTATTTATTAACCCTTTTCCGCTTCCATAACATTTTTACCCAGTTTTTACAATTTCATACCTATTTTGCCTCTGTTCTTCACTTCCTATCCTTATCCTTAGATTAATTTGATGTCATGTTGGTTTTACTATAAAAAGATCTACTGCTTATGTTTTTTCAAGAATACATAAGATGAAGAACATTAAAACAATTGCAGAGTAATTCGCAATATTAGGGGGAAAAAAACGCAGTCAGATTATTTCCTCAAATCGTTCAGCCCTAATGCTAACATTGGCTGGTTTCTGAAGTTAACTTCCCGGCCAGTAATTTCATTGGGAATGGTTTGGCTAGCACCAAAACTGAGCAGAACCAAGTCTAGAGTGTGAATTAGCTTAGTGTTGGTGTTTGAATGGCCGCAGAAGTTAAACCAGCAAGTTAAATTTACTTGCTAAGGTGTCAGAAGTATTAAGTCAGTGGCTGAACAGCGTTAAAGATACCTGCCCTCAGCAGCTTGAAACATCAACTTCTATGTCTCGCCTTTTCTTTTTCAGGCTAATCCCATTATTATCACCTGCTGCTCGTTATTTATCAGCTTCATATCTGTACATTACAAACTCTAGTTCTGTCAGGCTACACTATCCTGTACGGCAGACTAAACCTTTAAAGAAGTACAAATTTGAAGTATCCTGATTGTTTCTTTTCAGATTTTAAATGACCATGGAGGCCACTGCAGACGCACAGCAAAGTGGTGACACGGCTGTCTCTGAGCCCGAGACCCAGCAGATCACCTTGGCCCAGGTAAATCTCAATATTACTATGAAATCTACATCTGACAGCTTTGGTTGTGTAATTTACGACTCTTTGTAATTGTTGGTTGAATTTTCAGACGTCCATAGCAGCCGGTCAGGTGGCGTCAAGTAGTCCCACAGTTACTCTAGTTCAGTTACCGAACGGTCAGACGGTCCAGGTGCACGGAGTGATTCAAGCTGCGCAACCCTCTGTCATCCAGTCGCCACAAGTCCAGACTGTACAGGTGAGAAAAATCTATTTAAAGAAGCTGCACTCATGGCATCAGCAACATTTTCATTGTTAAGCAGAGTTTTTGGAATTTAAGTTTGAATCTCCTCACAGATTTCGACTGTTGCCGAGAGCGAGGACTCTCAGGAATCTGTAGACAGCGTGACAGATTCTCAGAAGAGGAGAGAAATTCTGTCGAGGAGACCCTCGTATAGGTACACAGCTACCTCTGTTTAGATACAAACTTAGGGTGAATCCCTTAGCTCTTGTCCTACCCCTTACCCCTTGGTTTTGCGCGTTCACGTCAAGTGAAGTGGTGTTCCAACACTCTGTAGGGCTAAGATGAAGGGCTGCACAACCCTCGTAACAAGGACAGACCAGGACCTCCCTTGAAACCAAGGGGTACAAGAATTTCCCATAATACACTGCGCCCGCCGACATTAAGCAGAGCAAAGACTGAAGGAAGCGCTTAAATATAAGTAATTATTTTATCCTCAAGTAAATATTAATCATGTTTTTTTTTGTTGTTGGCCACATTTTAAAATTTCTCATGATAATAAGCTAGCTTATTATAAAAACTTTGTCAGGCTAATTCTACACTACTCTGTGCTGCAGACTAAACCTTTAAAGGAATAATGCCGGGCTCACATTGGCTCCAGAACGGTTGCAGTCCAGATTCGGTGCGGATTTTCCACAAGCTGCCACTCACGTCAGCTCCAGATAGAGGCTGCGGCTGGCTCACGTGCCAGTTGCAGAAACACTGGCGAGAGTAGAAGCTCACGTGGGTTCACGTTCTTGTCTGGACTTGGCGCGAGAACAAGCCCCATATACAGGAACTACATGTAAGGAGATGCTGTGCTGCTCACTTTTGCGACCTCGTGTCACCGGGTTTGATGTTATGTTTACATTTACTACTAGCGCGAGTGTGCGGTCAAAGAAGAGTCAAGTTACATTTGTTTGTACACTGATTTTATTTTGAAAATCAACATATCATCATGCCACCCGGCATTTCACTTCTTGTATAGCTCGTCATATTTCATTCAGCTTGACGCAGACCCTCTTCGGCATCTGGAAAAAATAGACTTCTTGCGGATTGTTTCTGTTGTGCCATACGGCTCCCGCAACCGGACTCGCACCGCGCGGGGCTAATGTGAGCCTACAACAGGGATTTTAATGATACGGATTACATGCGGAAGCTGCACCAGACCAGCACAGGGTTCAGTGTGAGCCTGGGGTATTTCAGAGTGACAGAGATGCTGTAAATGTTCAAGGTGGCACAGGGCATTCGGCACAGACATATTAACCAGACTTTGGCTGAAATTTCTCGTTTTAACAAGCTAGCTTTCACAGCCGTGGCTACAGTTATTGTCGCATCTGCTTACGTCACAGCCAGCGAGCGGCTCTGGGTGATGACGTAGCGGGAATCGAGTGGCGTCTCATTTCTCAGCTGTGGGTTTTCACCCCTTCCCCATGGCCCTCAAAACAGAGGGCTAAGGGGAAAGGGTGGACGAAAAGGAAGGGCTAAGGGGTAGAACCTGGATTCACCCTTACTCTCTGCCATCATCTAGTCATGATAAAGTTAAAGAAAGAGTTCAAAATGAAGAGTTCAGATCCATTTTCTCTGATTTTTTTTTCGCAGGAAGATTTTGAACGACCTATCGTCAGATGTTCCTGCAGTGCCTCGAATCGAGGAAGAAAAATCAGAGGATGACTCAGCCCCGGCCATCACCACAGTCACCATGCCCACTCCCATTTATCAGACCAGCAGCGGACAGTACAGTCAGTACCGTGCATTTTTCCTTTTGTGCTTGATATCTTGAAGCTTTTCGGCTCAGTTACCTCCTGGCACAAGTCAGTGTACCCGTGCAGATCATAACTCAAACATATTATCTCCTCTCAGTCGCCATTACCCAAGGCGGAGCCATCCAGCTGGCCAACAACGGCACAGATGGCGTGCAGGGCCTTCAGACTCTGACCATGGCGAACGCTGCTGCCGCCCAGCCAGGCGCCACCATCCTGCAGTACGCCCAGACGAGCGACGGGCAGCAGATCCTCGTGCCCAGCAATCAAGTCGTAGTACAAGGTGCGGAAAGTACAAATACAGAGATGCTATCAACTGTCCCTGTGAGCACACCGCTAAAATCCGCTGTGTCTTTGTCCATTAGCTGCCTCCGGAGACGTCCAGGCCTATCAGATCCGCACAGCTCCCACCAGCGCCATCACTTCTGGGGTTGTAATGGCAACTTCCCCTGCTTTAGGCTCAGGGAGCACAGAGGAGGTAACGCGCAAAAGGGAGGTCCGCCTTATGAAAAACAGGTACGTCAATCAGGCGGTTAACTCACAGTGAACACGTTAGCGTTTTCTCCTGTTAGCTTTCTGCTTTAATCTGAAGTTAAAGGAACACAAATCCTCCAAAGCGGCTGTACTACGTATGCAGGGCGGGGAGTCCAACTTACAGTATTTTCCCAAGAGCCAGATGCGAAATAAAAAAGTTGGGACTTGCAATGCTGCTTCAAAAACTGATACATCACTGCTTTCCATTGATGGTCTGGTCTCCTGGCTGGGAAATATAATATAATGATAATTACCTCCGCCAGGAGATTATTATTATTATTATTATTATTATTATTATCATTATTATTGCCGGCGTCTGTTTTTTGTTTGTTTTTGTGTTTCTCTGTTAGCAACAAAACTCAAAGTTATGGACAGATTTCGATGAAAGTTTTAGGAAATGTGCAGATTGGGGCAAGGAACACATGTTTAGATTTTGGGAGTGATCTGGATCACCTATGACGAGAAATGCGATTTTTGTGAACAACTACTGAACTAAAATAGACATCATTATGAATCCAATTGCTAATGGTATGTTTTCATGGTCAAGGAATCTAAACATTAAGATGAAATAAAGGTAAGACTAATATTTATGGTGAATATAGGTGAGGAATGTGGCGCTGGCGGAGGTCTACGCTCTCCCAGTGCTTTTCTAGTTCCAATTATTTTCTGCAGAACACTTAAAATGAAAGCTTAATTCTTTTCCTCAACCTACTCTTACTGAAGACAAGATGTTACAATATTTATAAATGTTAATAGTAAAAATTAACATTAACACGATGGTAGGCATTGGCAGATTTTGCATAAACACATGCTAAGGTAGGCGGCAGCTGGTAGAGCGCGTGCCTCACAGCAAGAAGGTTCCTGGTTCGATTCCTGGGTCGGGAGGGCCTTTCCGTGTAAAGTTTGCATGTTCTTCCTGTGCATGCGTTGGTTCTCTCCGGGCACTCCGGCTTCCTCCCACAGATCAAAAACATGCTCATTAGGTTAATTGGTGTCTCTAAATTGCCCTTAGGTATGAGTGTGAGTGTGAATGGTTGTCTGTCTCTCTGTGTGGCCCTGCGATTGGCTGGCGACCAGTTCAGGGTGTACCCTGCCTCTCGCCCGATGATAGCTGGGATAGGCTCCAGCCCCCCGCAACCCCCGAAAGGGATAGCCAGGTATAGAAAATGAATGAATGACATGCTAAGGCTTTTGTTTCTTAAATGAGATTTAATATTGAATCTACCTGTTGCAAACATTTAGATACAAAGTTTAAATGTGCAGTTTAGCTCGGATTTTAAATCATGAATTGTTCCATGAATCAGTCCCCTCAGGTTTTCTTAAGAGGTCTTGAAACACTTTGCAGATTTTTTCAAGACATGAAGGGACAGTTTTACGCAAAGGTTGGGAACCAGTGCGTTAATCAAGAGCCACATAATCACTGTCTCAGCCCACTGGTGGAACGTAAAGGGGGCAGGTAAAACTGCTCTAGAGCTCATTATGGAGTCTTTCGGCCAAGAGTAGGTGCCATACATCAAGAGGGGGGCTTTGTTGAAGTAACTGGGTCACATAAACGGGTCAAGTTCCTCCAGCTATGCATGCTCATGCTCAGATTCTCATCTACGCCGTCTTTCTTCACTCAGGGAGGCAGCCAGAGAGTGCCGCAGGAAGAAGAAGGAGTACGTCAAGTGTTTGGAGAACCGCGTGGCCGTGCTGGAGAACCAGAACAAAACTCTCATCGAGGAACTCAAAGCCCTCAAAGACTTATACTGCCACAAATCGGAGTAGGAAAACCTGACACCCAACGCCTCCCGGGTGCCCTCGACTGTCCTCCATTCAGGCCACAGAGACTCACAGAGCACCTGGAAGCCACGCCCCCTTTTTCTACTCTCTGCTTTCTTTTTAAGAACTGTACAAAGACAAACCACACACACCATGTTTCAGCCATTTGAAATTCTGTTCCCATTGGTTTCCCATGAAAGGATGGAGCGGCAGGAAGGGAAGCATTCCAAGTCACTGGTGCCTGAAACAACCGGGCAGCATCACCAGCAGAGGCAACTTCGCGACGGAACTTTTTCCAGAGCAGCCCCGCAAGAAACTCGGATCGTTTTGGAGACTTTACCCTTCGTGTGCGACGTTTGTAACTGTAACCGCGCTCCTGCATTAACTTCTGTTACTAATGCTTTGGATTCTAGACGGGCTGCGTCACGGACTCTTTTAGCAATATTTGTGTTCGTTTGATTTTCTTGCCATTTTTTTTTTACCTTTAAGTACTCTGCCTTGTCAAAAAAAAGTTATGTTTGGGTTGTTAAATGGTTTTTATGTTAAATGTAGCTCAAGCTCTGAAACGGCTCACAAAGAAGCTCACAGAACTCCTCACATGTGGTTATAGCCCTCTGGTGCATGATCAAGTCATACAAGTTGAGATGGGGATCGTTCTAATACATGAATATACTGTAATTCAGTAACAGTTGAGTCCTTATCAAGACAGCTATTGGACTGTTTCTGTTGTTTGATAATTTTAACAGGGCTCTATTTAAGATGAGTTGTGCTAAGACACAATATCTGAGGGTTTTAAAACTGAGGAACTGGATCCTTTTGGAACATGGATTCGATCTCCATCTCTACATGCAAGGAAGGCTCACTGCTTTTGGTGTTTAAGTCTTTAAATGAGGCTGCCGTTTGCTGTAGATTGAAGGTGGTTCTCTGCCACGAAAGTCTTCAAAACAAAGTAGCTTTTAGCACAGATACCGTTACCGGGTGCATGCAAGTGCTGAACAATATTTGGGGAAAATTCTACTTTCATATTTTCCTTCTGCAGTTTATATTGTGATTTTTTAACAGACAAGTCTATTTGAGTATCTAACTAAATACCAAGGTCTTTAGCCACGTTTCCACCGAGTGGTCCGGTATGGATCTGCACAGTTTGGCTCAGGCCGGATCGGTAAAGCCTGATACTGTTTGCGTTTCCACAGCCAACCGAACCCTACTTGGTAGGCATGACATCCTGTAAGACATCCAGCAATTCTTCTTTTTGTAATCAGCATGTGGCTTTTTGTTACGAAGCGCAACCAAGCTTTGTTTCAGAGAAGGCTGTGTGCCGCGAGAGTTATCTTCATATCTTTAAACATGGCGGGGTTATGTGTTGTTCCGCTGTTGCATGGGAAGTGACGTCTCCTTCGACCAATCAGCGGACTGCAGTGTTTCTAGCTCCACCTTCTGGGGTCGGATTGGTATGCCTGGCACCCCAACAGAAGGGTCCCAAAAAGTAGGACGGTACAGTTCCCTTATAAGGGGTCCTGTCCCAGTTTTAGGCTATGGAAATGCCGCAAAAAACGAGCCATTCCGAGACGAACCGAAATGAACCCTCTGGTGGAAACGGGGCTTTTGTGTTTCATTTCTATAAGCTCATCTCTTCACTTTGCAGAGGCTGCTGCAAGAAGGACCGTTTTAACCATAGAAAGAGCCTCAAGATGCAACTTAAAGATGTTCTCGAAAGATAGGCGAGTATTTTTAGAATAGAAGTAAATTAAAGATGGAAAAAAAACGCTTAAAAACTCCATTTAACATGGTCACTCTGAACCTTTTGAGAGCTTCACTCCCATCTGATGGTGACGTTAAGTGCTCCTGCACAGGAATTGGGCATTTTTGTGATCAGCCATATGCAGCGCTCTTAACTCTTTAGGGTTGCGGGTTGATTGTTTGGGTATCTGACAGTGGATTTGTGATGTAACAACCAAATATTGTTCAGCCCTGAATCATGCTTTTGGTCGTGTTTATAAGCGTTTTAGTTTCTTTCGACATTTTAAGCTAAAGTTTTACAATTTTAAGGAAAAACCAAAATCAAGGAGCCTTGCCTGTTTTGCAGATAATGAAAAGAGGAACCGTTTGAGGAGATGCATTCCTGTATTCTATAAAACCTTGTTTTCAGTGTTAACCATTTATTCCTGTTCACTGGAGAGCTCTGCCTGTTTATACTGTAATTCAATATCACTGCTGGGTTTAGGAGTAACTTCAAATTCAGTGGTCTTTTGGTAAATTAGCTGATTACCTTTGGAATTTAGAGTTGCATTGATCGAAGGTGGCAGGTCAAGAAATGTCCATATTTTTACTTGAAAACATGGCTCAGAAGAATATCTGAATGCATGTCCAAGCAGGGCTTCTTGAACTGGCGAATTTTCCATCCCTGTTAGCATTTTCTGTCTGTTAAGAGGGTTCATATTTTTGGAGAATTCTGCATTATTTCTTTATTATTTGAGCATTTTTCCAAAAGAATTGGCAACACAAGGGCGACCATGGCACCAGAGGAGGCTGTCTGCAAACTGTTTACAGGAACATGACGCGGCATGAGCACCTTCTTTGCAAACACAATCCAACCACACGTCTCGCAATTTACAAGAAATTTGACTGCAGCTCGAGCTGCACCGCGCTGCCTGGTAGTTAATCATATTTATGAGCACTTTTCTTCCGTCACAGCATCATCAAGCTTCTGTTGCTTTGAAATATCACCAAGCATGGCACGCCCCATTCAAGGAAAGCTGTCTTCACAGTGAACAAAGATATTTCGATGATCATGGAATGCCATATTGTATTATTTTAGACATTATGTATCGTCATGACATAGTATGCTTTTTTTATGTTGCTTTTTATTAATTTTGTATCAAGATTTCTTAATGTCAGCACCAACTTGTATAAAACAGTGCATTATGTTAGAGCTATTCAAATATTACATTTTTGGCAGCTGTTAATAAATGTGTTTCTGGTAACTGGTGGAAAATTTTATTTCAAAAATAGGGATTCAGTACAAAAAGAAGGCAAATTTTGCCCTCACAAGTCCCGTCTTTGCGTCAGTTTCTGGGCTTTGTACACGTGAATGTCCAGCTCTTTGTCAAAGTAGACCTCTTCGACCGTAAACCGCTGCTTCAGCATCTCCAGAAAGTTCGTGTCCCGCTCATATCGGATCTTGCAGGCCAGTAACACCACCGTACTGTCCGAGCACAAATAGTCCAAAGTCTTTAGTAATGGCACGAATGTGTCCTCAAGGTAAATGATGTCCGCGCCCAGGATGATATCAAACCCCCCGGCTGGGTAACGCTCAAGCCCCTCGCCCCATGTGAGCTCCGAAACATCCACGGATACCTGGGAGTCTGGGGGAAGGTTTGATTTCACATTAGCAGAGAGGAATTCCAGGGCGGGCTCTCTGTCTGTGGTGGTCACTTTAGCACCTAGGGAGTTAACATGAGTGTGAGTGTTGAACATGGATGCAGCAATACCTCGAGACAGAGAGAAATACCAACACAGAGCTGAGAGTCCTGCCTCAAAAGACGCAAAAGCTGGGCATTAGGGTGCTGTTGTTTAACCAGCAGAGGGTGCTATCTGCTTTTTGGATTCACAGAAACCAAACACAGACTGAAGTATTGACACAAGGGGCTCCTGAAGGTAGAACAAAATCCAGCACATCACCAGGGTTAAAGTGCAGGTGGCACATTTGTAAGTAGCCAACATGATGCGTTTCCAGGCAACCCGTAACTCGGAAATGTCCCTGTTGAAATCTCCGAGTTCCAACCTGATTGGGTTCCAGGCAAAAAAAATCAACAACAAAGCATCACAAATTGTGACGTGCTGTTCAACTTTATTTATGGGCTCTGTCTTAGTGGGCATTAATTTGGAGGAACGTTGTTTTTAAAGAATGAAAAATGGACTGAAGAGGCATAAGGAACTACACAGGAGGATTAGACCCTTTTAAAAAGAAAATTTCAGCACTTAACATTTTAAAGTCTGAAAAAACTACTAATTCTGACTTTATTTCTAGTCTCTCCTTTCTCTGAATTATAAGGTTGACTTCTGATTTAACTCAGAATTCTGATTCTAAACTCAGAGTCTGACCTTTTTTGCAGAATGATGTCTTGAATCGCATCATTCTGAACTTAATTTTGATAATTTTAGATCTCAGTATTCTGGCTTTTCCCACAAAATTGATTTTGAAAATAAAAATTCTGACCTTGTCCACATAGCTCTTTCTTAAAACTTAAGAACTGGACTTAAATCTCTGAATTCTGAGTAAACTCCTTAAATATAGGTACTTGTATTTCTTGTTCATTATCCCCCAGTAAGTGCAAACTGATGGATTATTTTATTTATTTATTTATTTTAGTTTTTTAAACTGATCCAAACTCATGGCGTTTCTGAAGGTTACTGAAGGGGGTTGTGGATGTGTAGGATCTGAGGCTTAAAAGGCTGATAGCTCTGATGACAGTTATCCATGCCACATTAGCCATTTCAACTGCAAATGAGGAAACTTGAACAAGTGGAGTTTTGTATTTACTGTCTGTTGGAACATGATTGAGGCACTCTCATACTCACCCATTAAGGCAGCTACTATGCCCACTAGTCCAGTCCCAGCTCCCAGTTCAATCACCCTCTTCTCCCTCAGCTCCACCTTCCCCAGCTCCAGGTACATACACATGACGACGGCCTGACAACACACGGATTAGCCCTTTAACCACATGACCAGGAACATATGAAGAGCTGTTACCTGCTTTGAAACAACTTACAGCGTCCCAAACGACGGCTGCCACCCCGAGTTTCCTCCAGTCCTGGGCCAGGCTCAAGTTGTGGTTCGCAAACCGAAACTGTGCGGATGAATTGTGGAATTTGGACAGCGCTGGGAGAGCATTTTCCACGTACGGGACCAGAGCCATACCGCGACAAGAAGAGAAACGCTGCAACCATTATTCAAAAGTGCGCCTGCGCGGAGTGTTTCTTCTTCGTTTGACTGTGGGTGGCATTACTGCCGCCTTCCGGCCAGAGTCAGTTTGGTCTTTAAATTCATTTCAACGTCAAGTTATGTCTCAAAACCCACATTGAATCATTAAATTTAATTACTCTGTAACAAGCTTCCATCTGAATTATGTAATTAATCTCATAATTAACCCAAAATGAAGCATCTGCGGTCTCAACGGCTCTTTCCAGCCTTGTACCGATCAATCAGCAAAGAACAGCCAATCATGTCAATGCTTTTTATGCATTCAACCAATGAGAGGTCCAGGATTCATGGTGGGCGTATCCTCAGGGATTTTTCTCAACGACTTTTACATGATGAAGGGGGCGGGACCTGTCAGGGAACCTGTCCCGCCAGTGCAACATTGCGGCACTTCATTTCCGTTTCACACGCGGCCTTTTTTTTTTCCAAAGTAAAAGCCCGAAAACGACAATTCTTTAAAACATTTAACATTGAACGGTGAATTAACGAGTAGTCATCGTATATACGTGTAGGAGAGAGTTTTCTATTTTTTGGGCTATGACTGCATATTTTTTCCTGAAGTTGTTATAGAACATTTTGTTGTAAAGAGTCCAAAACACAAGAAAACACTTCTTCTACTTTATACTATATATAGAGTGCATGTTCTCCCTGTGCATGGGTGGCACTCTGGTTTCTTCCCATGCCCAAGGCTCAATATACATGGAATTTAGAGATAGAGACGTGAAATAAGCTCTCAAGCCTTTTTTTTTTTGTCGAATGAGTAATTCCAACTAACTTTACCCTGCATTTAAGTATTAAATAAATTGTATTTCTTACAAACTTTAAATAAGGACCACAAAAACGACCAGGGCTCCTGCTGTAAGCATTTCTGGTCCTTTTATTTTATTAATCAAAAACAATAATAAATAGCTTTTGCATGGAAAACTAGAAAGCACTCAGACAGGGCAAAACCCTGCCTAGGTACATCTATAAACAATAGTGCCATGATAAAATTACCACCATAAAATGATCTATTGACCCTGAAAACCCACACCAAGCACTCAGAATTATGTTGATACTATTATTAGTTAAGACAATTATTGAGCGAAAACAATTGCTGCTAATAGCGCTTACTTAAGGGGTGTCCAAACTGTGGCCCGGGGGCCAAATGCGGCCCGCTGCCCATTTTGAATCGGCCCTCGTAACAGTTGAGGAATCAAGATATTTTAATTACAGCAGCAAATACCATCACTCATGCACATTTTCTGCTGTATTTACTATGCCACAAGGTCTCATTTACAAAGTATACAGCAATATTCATCTTCAAGCACCAACATTCTTGCAGTTTACTCTTGTTTTGTGTCTGAAAGTGAAGCTAAGATGTCAGTGTCTCCCATCTCTGCTGCTCAAAAGGTCTCGCCCTTACTAGGTGTGAATCTAGTCATAGCCCAGGGTAACAAAGGCCCCTCGACAGGTGATAACCCACCCATAAACCTTAAAATGTTATCTTCAATACACTAAAAGTGAGGCGTGGAAAGTGGCTCAGTTGTCCAAGTATTCCTCTTAAAATAGGGCCATTACCAACATCTTCTGAAAAATGTCAGCAAAATCAGTCCAGTAGTTTTTTTTTTTGCTTAATCTACCTAACAAACTAACAAACATACGCCGGATAACACAACCTCCTTAACGAGGTCATAAACGAGGACTTTTGTTTTGAAGGTGCACTCCGGAAGTTGCCCCTACCGTTAGCTTCAAGCATAACTAGACACCCAAGACGTGTCCTGTAAATGCGACGATATGACGGCTAACATCTGCTACCTTCTAAATATTCCTACACTGGCTTCTTCCCCTCGTCGTTAGCTCTTTCTAAAGTTATTTCCTGTCGGTAAATTTCGCTTTTGGCCCGTTTAAAGCCTTTTCCATCACAGAGGCTCGAGCCGCAGAACTGATTGATCCATGCCGCCAAGGATCCAGGGATGGACTGAGATGCGGGAGCTAGCGTTAGCCGGCTAGCCATGGAGGGAGCTAGAGGAGCTTACGACTTTGAATTGTCTGCCTTTTAGTGGGTAAAATGAGTTCACATTTACAGATTAAACCACCAAGTCCATGAAGGTAAGAGCTGTTCAAGTGCGTCAGAGCTGGACTGCGCACACGCCCCGAAAATGTCAGCTATCCTGCAGATACACTGTTGGCTGTTAGTACATGGATTTAGCCTGAATTTGCCCGACTTCTTACCTTGCAGGCACAGGCTGATAGGCTAAACTTAGAATTACAACAAGGCAAAAGTAATGTCGGAACCACTTTCATGCACCACTATTTAAAGTCACAGACAGCTTCAGAATAGTCGAGCCCTTTAGTTGTATGGGAAACAGTCCTAGCTGGAGTAAGACTGTCCTAGGTCAACCATGGGAGGGTCAGTGTCCTGCTGCATCTCCCCCGGGGAGAGTCCAAAGCTCCACAGGAGAGAGGTGGAGCTGGAGGAGTGTCCCATCACCACCTGTGAGGATGTGAGCGAAGACACGGGGACGTACCTGCAGCACATCAGCGACAGGGAGCTCCCTGATGGTGGGTTTCCAGCTGCATGAGCACATGCATCACAGGCCAATAAACCGCTTTAAATCAACACCCAAATGTAGTCAAACAGACTCAACTCAGTGCACATCCAATGTGATGCACTGTTTACAGCAAGAGTAAAACTGCATTAGAAATTCCCATGTAAAAGTCAGACTTAATCGCAACAAATACGAATGAATTTCACAGAAAGAAGAAATTTCCCGCGGTAATCATTACCGTGTCCTATTAAAATGACTCTTATACCATGTTTGATCACCACACTGTTTCAATAACGCACAGTGATGCTGCTCTTTGCCTGGAAAAGCCTGAACTGCTCCTCGGACTTCCAGGTCTTCCCACTTGAAATAGACAAAGTCTAAAGTCTGGGAGAAGTTTGGATTTTACAAGGATGTCGAGGGGAAACTGATTTACAACAGCCACCCTGTGTTAAACACCAAGCTGCGATGAAAGACTAAAATGCACGTGATTAAAACTGCTGTAACTTCTCGAGTAAACGATCAGACTGAGAGAGAGAGAGGATTCAGAGAGCCATACCTGAATGAATTATAGGCGGTTTGAGTATTTTCTGTGGGAATAATGTATAAAGGTTATAAATAACAGCATTAGTATCAATCTGGAGTGTTTTCTTGCCGTTCCTTCGCTGTTTATTCGCCATGTTTTGCTGTATGTCGTCGTAATAGATCGTCTTTTTCCGTTATAGTTCGTGTTTTATGGATTTCATCTGTCAGAATTTGTAAATATTAAAGGAGATGTCGAGGAGATCTGCCATTGAAACGGGAGAGCAGGGTCATTAAGAGTCATGAAGGGGGCTTAGTGCTCCAGGGACTATCGTTAGTAAAACAAAATTTAATAAAAAAAAAAAAGCCCTGGACATAGTCTAATATTAGACCCTCCAGAAAAACGCGGGCAAAAATCCGTGATTATGCGGGCCAAGTATGTGAATAGTTGTGAAATATGTAAAATAGATGCGAAATATGCAATACATGCAAGAACTGGGAAAAAAGATTCCTCTTCCATTTTCGTCTATCCACATCTTGCTCCCTCTTGTCAATCTCTTCCCCCCTCCTCTCTCTTTCACAGCCTCTTTTCCTCTTTTTTTTCATCCTGTCTCCCTCTCTTTCACCCTCCGTTTCTCTTCCCTACCTCTATATCCATCTCTCTCACGCCCCTTCCCCCATCACTGAGGTTAAACACTTTCCTATTCCCTTTTTTTTTTTTTTTTTTTTTTTTTTAAGAAAAAAATGTAATTTGGAACTTTTTATCACACATGCATGCACACACGGGCGCCCTAGACACACTCCGTCTCATTCAGTTTTCATGTTAGTTCGTTATACAGTTTCAATCGTTACTCATCTCGTTTCTCGTTTGCCTCGCGATAGTCTTGGATGTTGCTGCCTCCGTTACAGTAAGTTGTTTGCCTCCTTTTCTTCCGGCAAGCCTTTTGCTGTGTTTCGTGGTGGCGAAGTGTTGTAACAACGTGGATTTTCTCTTGTGCTCTAGAACGATGTTGCACGGGGTGCAAAAAAGTTTACCGCCGCTTTCATGCAGTAAATCTGGGTACTGTTTTGCTCGATTTCTGGCTGAAATATTGGTAGGCAGATGCGATCGACTTGCATTCGCCATTCTTGTTTTTTTTTTTTTCTCCCCCACCTTTGAGCGCCGCGCTCTTCGTGTGTGTGTGTGAAGGCACTACCTGATGACGTTGCGCTGGGCGTCACACGTCACAACTGCATTTATTTCAGTTATAGTCTTCTCATTTTAAAGCGGAAATTGTACAATCAAGCATGACCCGCATATTTTGCATTTTTTCCCCGAAAATGTGTGATTATTGCAGGGAAATATGCCGCATTTTGGGAAATATTCGACCCCCGCATAATCAGCGACAGATTGGTGATTTATGTGGGAATTCATGCGATTGCATAATCGCGTTTTTCAGGAGGGTCTATAATATAATGAGCTGTAACATGGACACTAATGCTGCAGGCGAACAAAAATGAGTGAGCGTGTGTAAAATAGGTTAAGTTTATTTCTTTAAACATGTTCATTTCCGATTGTTTATCAAGAGAATACTGTTTAAAGTTCAAATCATTTTTTTCTTTTCTTGTAATTACACACAGTTTAAGCATTTATATCGTAATAATGACAAATACTTGCCAGAGTTGTTTACTTTTATTTCTCATGAAAAAATGTAAACAAATTTACTTATAGGACATTTCCTGACAAAGTTATTGACAAAAAAGACAAAAGACCTGTTAAAATTATAATATGAAAGGGGTTAAATGATTTCAAGACTGTGCAAAAGTACTTTTTGAACATTTTGAGCACCCTGCAACAATACCGTGATAATGATAACTTTAGTCACAATAACTGTGATATGAAATTTTCTACCGTTCCATCCCTACCTCAGAGTAATGGTTTCAAAGTATTGGTTAAAAAAAATGCATGAATTGTTTTGTTTTCACAGAAAACATGCTTCAAATACTTAATTCTGCAGATTCATTACTTTACTTTCACAGTTCAAAAACATTTCATTCTGAAGGCGAACATTAAATCACCCCTAAATCCCAAGGCACACCATATTCACCCTGATGCAGAGCCTCTTAATTGAACATACACATCTATTCAGCCCCAGTTCGTTAGAGCTGTAAAGAAATATTGATGCAGCAATATAATGTGGAAGTTTGACCCCAACATAATATCGATATTGCAAATTTTAATATTAATTTTTTGTAAAAATAAATAATGTATCTCGAAGTTGGAAATAAATTCAACAATGTATATGTATGCACAGGTTTTTTTTCATGCACTTTATTCAGTTGAGACAGTGACAAGAAAAGTATGTGATTTTTATTTTTAGTTACTGTTGTGTTGTCAGAAACTCAAAGCACTTTGTTCCTCATGTGTTCCATTACAGTTTGAGGATGCTTTCAATACATTGTTAAAGGGAAAACAAGAATATCTTTTGTTGTTATGCTTTCAAGTTAAAGATGCTATGAGGAGTTTCTAAGTAATTACAAAAAAGTCTCACTTTTAGATAGGGCCGGGCGATATGGCCTGGAAATAAAATCCCCGATTTTTTTCTGCAACACTCAATTTACGATTTTAATCGATTTTTCCCTTCCTAAAAGAAACAAAACTCCCAGTGACATAAAAATGAAACAAATCAAGTTCTGCCTTTATGTTGTCTAAATGTTTCCCTCTTAAAGTCAAACTCTGGGTCATAAAAGGTTGATTATGTAGTATAAACATTAGGCAGGTTTGTCCACATAAACACTAAAAGGCTGAGGTATCTTTACAGCATTAGCATGAAACTCTGATCAATATTTAATCTACTTAAATAACAAATACAAACCTATAAAAGTGCTTGTGCAAACCCTACAAGGCCGACCATCATGAAAATGGTAATTTTTCAAAATTTGCAGCTATTTACAATTGGACTAAGGCAAGAAAAAATATCTAGATTTTTAATTTTTTTAAATCTCCTGCAGAAAATAATTCGAATTAATTGATTTTATTGATTTTTTTTGCCCAGCTCTACTTTTAGATAAATGCCTGATCGAAATACACACTTTAAGATGAGTTTTATAGCATCATAATAGATTATCTATAAATGCTATTCCTTAGCCTTCTGGTCGAGTTGGACAGGGCTGGACTGGCCTGGATTCTCAACTTCAGGAACAAGACAATTAAAACTACAGCAAATTAATATTATTTAGACACGTCTTAGAGCACCAGGCTGTAGCGATATATAGCCGGCTACAAAACTACGATACTAAGTTTTCCACAATTTCTTGTTGTCACACATCAAAAACTACGTAACTAGAAAGAGATACATTACCTCGTCACTTTGCATCCTGTAAGTTGTTGAAAAAAGAAGTTGTAAAACAATGCAGAGTTCTGAGGAAGGTCCGAGCTGCATTCATTAGCATCACAACAAACACGCTTTGGCTTGGGTGATGTCTTTTGGTGCGTTCCAGTTGTAGTCAGAAGTAGGAATTCCTGATTTCCGAGTAGGAAACTACAACTGGAACATTCCCCGAAAAGGCAATTTCCTGCTGGGAACTTGGTAAAACCTCGCCACCCCCGAGTTGACAATGGAAGATGGATGCCCCCAGTGTGAACAGTTATTTAGCTCCTGTAATAATCAATTTATTTGCACTTCTGACTGGGGTGTGTCGCTCTAGATCAGTTGTATACATTGTATTGTTAGACTTATATTTACAAAAATGCTGCCATAGTGATAATCACATTCTTCATACAACAACGCAGGGCGTGCTAACAACAGCTAACAATAGCCTGGTAGATCGACATGTTTTTTTTCGACTTCAACTGGAACGCTGATAAGTCTGGGATGATGTCACTCCCAGTTTCAAAGTTACTGGAACGCAGCATTACGACAGTCACTGCGCGTGCTCATGGGTAGCAGAGTCTTAATGTCTTCAGAAATAGATTCTTCGCCTGTTAGCCTGTTTTAACCCCGTCATCAATACTTGTATTTTACAGAACTAGCCCAAGAGGCCAACCCATCAGACCACCCCCGAGCCAGCACCCTCTTCCTCAACAAGTCTCAGACAGATGGTGAGCGCTTTGTCTGAAATGTTAAGCTTCTCTTTTTAGGACCAACGTCAAGTTTGGTTTGTAAGGTTTTTTGACTGTTTGTCTTCTGATGTCACCTTTCTGTTACTTTTTTCTGTTACTTTGTACCACCTGTCTCACTCTTTCTTTACACCCTAGTGCGAGAGAAGAGGAAAAGCAACTACCTGAACCATGTAAGTCAGAGGCCACTTTTTAGAAGTCGTATTAATCATGGAAGTTTATAGATGATGGGCACTCCACTTCAGCTGTCTTGACCTTTTTTTTCTACTTCCTAATTCAGTATTTTCATCTTCCCTGCAGCAGATGTCCCCAGGTCTCCTGACCAAAAAGTACAGTTCCTGCTCTACGATATTCATCGATGATAGCACAGTGAGCCAACCCAACCTCAAAAGCACGATTAAATGGTGGGTGACTTTACCTCTGTCCTCTGGATGTCTTCGCAAGAATAGCCACACCTCAGATCCCTCCATTCTTTTCCTTAAATCTGTCTCTTAACGCCAGACCCATTCCAGTTAACCCCCCTCCTCTGCACTAACAAGCTAACCCATACATGGCTTGGCCCCGACATTTCAGACAGAAGTTTGATTTTGACCAACACGCATGAATAATGCATGCAAAGATGCCCCGCCGTTGTAGCTGCAGCAGACCTGATCGACATCAAGTGGTTCAATTTTTGTGTCGGTTTTCTCTCTTTCCAGCGTGGCATTGGCTATTTACTATCACATAAAGAACAGGTAGGAGAAGTTTCCTATTCTTTCTGCGCATGTTGTCCCTCGTTGTTGTGTTTCCTTTCATTGTGACGGTTGTCATAGTAATGTGTAGAGCAGCATGTAGCCACTTTACAGTTTTCTCTTAGGGTCCATTAGACCCATGTGTGAAAGCACATCATTACTGAAATAACCATTCATTGTCATCTTGAAGGGCGCTTTATTCTGGGCTTGTATTACTTTAAGGAAGGGACGGATACATGAATAGTAGCACTTGAGAAAGAGGGAAATGTCGTGAAAAGAATGTCGTGGAAAGAGCAAGATTTAAACCCAGGCTTTGTATTTAAAGGGCAGCAGCGTCAATGTGTGGTCAGATAGATAGATAGATAGATAGATAGATAGATAGATAGATAGATAGAAAAATGGATGGATAGACTTGTTTGATTCAGGTGGAAGCTATTTCCACCAGTTTTTGATTGACTGACATATGTAAATATAGACAGACAGATAGATAGATAGAGAGATAGATAGATAGATAGATAGATAGATAGATAGATAGATAGATAGATAGATAGATAGATAGATAGATAGATAGATAGAATTGTGTGATTTAGGTTTAAGCTATTTCCACCTGTTTTTGATAGACTGACAGATAGATAGATAGATAGATAGATAGATAGATAGATAGATAGATAGATAGATAGATAGATAGATAGATAGACTTCTTTGATTTAGGTGGAAGCTATTTCCGATAGATAGATGGATAGAGAGATATAAAGATTGGTAGAATTTTTATTTGCCACCCACAGCAGTTTAGCTAAGAATAGATGCACATAGAGATGGATTTTTAGATAGATTGACAGCTCCTTCAATTGTTTTAAACTGACTTATCAGCCTTTGATACATTAACAATGACTGATAGACAAGTTTGAAATCCCTATAGATAAACTGAAAGGCCTTGCATTTTGTTAAAAGGTGTGACACCTGATTTGTAGGTGTATATTTGAAGGTTGATTCTTCCACTGGTACCTGATAGTAAAAAAAAAAAAGATTGAAATAAATCTTCTTTAAAACAGTTTTCTCAACTGTAAATGTTTGGTAAGTCAGTGATTAAAATAGATTTCTTTTACCTCCTTTGAGTGTTGCTGGATGTTATTAATTAGTTGGTCAGCCAGTGAGGAAGTGAATTCACATTAAAGGCACCTGTAACATGACCTCATGCTTTTCCAGAGATTCAAACCGCTCACTGGACATATTTGATGAGAAGAAACACCCTCTATCGGTGAGTTGAGTTATCATGTGATGTCTGACTGTTCTGTGCTGATTGATTAATGATGATGACCCTCTCCCTAACAGCGAGAGAAGGTCCCAGATGACTACTCGGTGGTGGACCCTGAACATAAACTTATTTACCGATTTATCAGGACGCTGTTCAGCTCTGCACAGCTCACAGCTGAGTGCGCCATCGTCACTTTGGTAATATGGATGCAGAGGAAGACTTTGACAAGGCTGGTGAAGAACAACATGCTCACACATGCATCTCTTGTGTTATTATGTGTGTGCTGCCTGTGTGAACGCATGGTGTATGATATGGTAGGTATACCTAGAAAGGCTTTTGACCTACGCAGAGATGGACATCTGTCCCTGTAACTGGAAGCGGATTGTTCTTGGTGCCATTCTTCTGGCCTCAAAAGTCTGGGATGACCAGGCTGTGTGGAATGTCGATTACTGCCAGATCCTCAAAGATATAACTGTGGAGGACATGTAAGAGTCTCATTCTCCGCATTCAGCTCTGTTTACTGAATCAAGACACAGTTTGCGATCATGATTTGTAATTGTAACCCAGGTGGAACAAAATTTTTTCCGCTTGCTTCCATGCTCTGCAGGAATGAGATGGAGCGCCACTTCCTGGAGCTTCTTCAGTTCAACATCAATGTCCCAGCCAGTGTCTATGCCAAGTATTACTTTGACTTGCGCTCACTAGCCGACGACAACAACCTTAGTTTTCCATTGGAACCCCTCAGCAACAAGCGGGCCCAGAAACTGGAGGTGAGTTGACTAAATTTATTTTCACACTTTTAATGTTTGATTTGAGTTTTTCTTTCACTGAACCGATTCAAAGACCAAGTCCAAACCAAACAATCTTTATGTCTCCAGGCAATCTCGAGGCTGTGTGAGGACAAATACAAGGACCTTCATAAAGCTGCTATGAGGAGGTCTGTGAGTGCTGACAACTTGGTTTTCATCAAGAAATCCCAGGCAGTTCTGTCCTAACCCTGGTATGGCCATCTGGGATTTTGAAAGAAGTGGAGCGACCAAACTAAAAAGTGAGATTGCAGAAGTTGATGCAGAAGTCATCAAGAGACAATTCCAAAGAAAAACCAATATCATCACGAACAGTTGAATGTGAACATTCTGGGACAAAATAAAGATTTAAAGCTTATCACACAATATCTCATAAACTCACTGAATCCAGTCTCTATGTAAATCAAAGAACTTGAGCTATTTGCCTTCAAAGCATGGTGATATAATGGAAGAAGTTTTTTCCCATTACTTTCAGATAATGGATGTATAACCTTGGAAGGATCCAGCATGAAATTGCCTCCTGTAACAAAAGCCACATATGTCATTGTGTTACATCATCAGCTGATTTCAAGGAGAGTCATTTTTCTGGGCGTGGGCTGTGTTCTCTTTACCAGCCCTGTCCTCTCTACTTCACCTGACGACAAACTATCTTGAACTACCCTGTGGTGTAGTTCCACACATGGACAAAGAGTAGACTTTGTTTTGCTTACTATGTAGGCCTCTATAGCTGTGAAATGTACATGACTATTTAATTCAATAAACTTCAGTCGCTGTTAAAATTTAAGGTGCTAAATTGGGATAAAGTGTTGTGATGGTTTTTATTTACAGGTGATTTGATGACTTCCTCAAAGATGGTCTTTGAAAAGAAGTGAAAAAGACCATGAAGGCATCAGTATGGCTAATGGTCAAAGGTAAGATCTAAGAGATTAAGTTTGTTTCTGTAATCATGTGTTTTGATCATGCAGTCTGGTTCAGTTCGGTTTGGTTCAGTACATGGTTATTGTCTCTCTATTATTAAAGGATGAGTTCGGTTTCTGCAGCGTTCACATTGTTTATAGAATGAAGTAGAACAATATACTCACCCAGAAGGCTTTCCTGATGCAAACAGTGCTTTGGGAGATATTTAGATCCAAAATCGAGCGGCGGACATCCGTATAATGGTAGCACATAGGGCATACAGTGCCGCTCCTAAATCTGCATTAATCGTCCAAAAACTCATTTGTTTCTTCAATATTTCATCATGGTCCGCTCGCGCTACTCCTCCATTACAGTCCTGTGTTGATCCACCCATGTTTTTCTGACTCTGCTGACCTCTGAACTGGAAACTTTGTTCACGGCTGCCGCGCGTGCACAGTACGGCTTCCTCCTTTCGATGAGCTCCTCATCTGTAAACTCTGGCTCGAAACTGTAAGGACACCCATTATATTCAAAGTTCTCCTCCACAATATCTTCACCCGATAGATATTCGTCCATTTTGCACAAAACTGGAAGAAGTTGCTCAGTACCTGGCGGTCGCCCCTGAAACAATGAGCCGTACTGCGCATGCGCGGCAGCCGTGAAGAAAGTTTCCAGTTCAGAGGTCAGCAGAGACAGAAAAACATGGGTGGAGCGACCCCTGACTGTAATGGAGGAGTAGCACGAGCGGACCATGATGAAATATTGCAGTTTTGGGAGCGGCGCTGTATTCCCTATGTGCTACTATTATACGGATGTCCGCCGCTCGATTTTGGATCTAAATATCTCCCAAAGCACTGTTTGCATCAGGAAAGCCTCCTGGGTGAGTATATTGGTCTACTTCATTCTATAAACAATGTGAAAGCTGTAGAAACCGAACTTATCCTTTAAATGCTGGGAATGATACCCAGGTACATACCTGATTGGTGCTGTCACTTTTTTGGTTCGCTTCTGTTGGGGTGCCCCAAAAAGGTTGAGCTAAAATCGCTGCTGATAGGTCACAGGAATCATAACTTACTGTTTGACAGTGCCCTAAAAAAATAAACATGCTGCCATGTTTATATACACCGAGTCAAAGTGAGAAACCTCTCTACTGCTTTTTTTCATGAAGAATGTTAGGACAGAACGAAGTTCCATGGAGAACTCTTGAAGTACAGGCCTTTCTTGCCATTGTTTGAGTGCAAAGAGAGATGGATGTAGCTGGCATGGTCTCATTTTTTAGCTTTTCCCCTGCCCCCAGGTGAGGGTACAGCTTTCAGTGGAAGTGCATAAAAGATCAGGGCTAACTGTTCCAAACCGTACCAAACTGTGCTGAACCAATCCAAACCACTCATACCCCTTTTCCACCAAGCTGGTTCCAGGGCTGGTTCGGAGCTAGAGCCAGCTTAGCACCAGTTCTTTGGTTTTCCACAGACTAAGCACCAGTTTCTGGCAATCAAAACCGGTGCTTAGCAAGCACCAACTCTTTGCTGGGCCAGCAGAAAGAACCCCTTTACGTCGGGGGCTACGGGCTTACGTCAGGGAGTGGGGGCGGGTCAAAACACTGAAGCACCAAAGCAGAGTAAAAACAGGGAAGCATTCTTACCCTCGTCTTCTCAAGCGTGATCGCTGTTCGTTGTATAATCGTTGAGCAGCATTAACTTGCTGGATTGCCAACTTTTGCTCTACAAAGGAAGGCTCGAAAAGCCAACAGCAACACTTGAACCGCAACGTAGTCCTCCATCTTTGTAGTGGCAATTGAATTCAGCGCTAGTTGTTATGGGAAACTAGCGTGAAGTATACAGACGTATACATCGACGTGATGACGTAGCTCTCTGGCCGGCACCCGTTTGTGGAAAAGCAAACGGTTCTTAACCGGTTCGCAGTTGAACCAACTGCGAACCGGCTCTAGCACCAGCACAAGCACCAGCACAAGCACCAGCCCTGGAACCAGCTTGGTGGAAAAGGGGTATCAGTGGAAGTGCAGCTTAAATGTACCAACCAACCCCAAAGGCTGGGGCGAAGCACGTTGCATTTTGATGGTTGGTCAATAGAACTGTTAGTCCCTCATTGAGGTTCCAGGTATCATTTCCCAAAGTTTTTTTTTTGGCTAAAAATTTCCTTGTAGTCTGAAACCATGTCTCAAAGTTTGATTTCTAGTTGTCATAAACAGTCACATGCTAAGGGGTATATCCTTTACTGCTGCTATTTTTTACTGGGCTACCCTGCTCTGATGCTATGTAAATATTTAGCTAATGCAGCTATCATTTTTAGGCTCGCAACCTTGCCCACAAGTAAGTATACGACTGTTTACAGGAACACAATATGACTTACAGACTGATCAAAGAAATTAGCAGTAATCATAACTAGGATTAGAAAGGCTGTTCAGCTTGAGGGCTAAGGCCAAACAGACCATGCAGCTGTCATAACCCTTATTTAGTCTATTGTTTGGTTTGAACTCACACTGGTCCAAGAAGTAGGAAAGCAAGTCATGAAGAGCCTGTGCCGTCTCCTGCTCTTGTCAACCTTTGGACCATTAGGAGAATGTCTGAAAGCTCAGGATGGGCACTTCACTTTATTCTTGAAAGCTAAGAACCAAAATCTGCTGCATTTACACTTCCTTGGTTGCAAAATTTGAAACTAGGTCCAGGTCTAACTTTTTAGTCCATCATTTTACATTTATGAAGCTGTGGCACGTCAACCTTGAGAAAAAGATGGTCACAGCTGCAAAGCTTGTTGTGAGAAATTATTCTGTTCAAGGTTGTGCTGATGTGTCACAAGACCCCTGCTGAGGTATGCCCATTAATGCCTGGTTGTAAATGTTACTTGAAGGATTACTGTGATTTTCAGTGCAATTAGAACCCTCCATCTTGAAAAGCCATAAATCACTATGGTAACAGTGTTGTTAACTGATTAAAATACACATCCCTTATTAGTTGGAGGTCTTGTTTAAGTGGAGAGGGAAAGATGAAAGGGAGTTAAGAATAGTTTTTTATAGATGTCTGATGTGTATACAAAATGCATTTTTCTTTTATGCGCTCAATGTAAAATAAAGCATTCTGACTGCTTTCAAATGCATTTTAATATTCATATTTTTTGGGCATTTTGTGCCTTTAATGATTGGAGAGTGACAGCAGATAGGCTTGTGAAAGGGGGAGACACTCTGCAAACTGGTCACAGGCAGGATTCGAACCTGGACCGGCAGAAGCAAGTACATGGGTGCCTGGTTGCTAACCACTATGCCAAACCAGCACCCCTGCAGCAAGTTTTTTAAGTCCAGGGACTTGTACATATTGAGGGAAGTGTCAATAAAGGGCACAAAAATGAGACTATTTTGGAGGTAATTCTTTTCCTTGACTTGCCTCTCTGTTCACATTCAGAGCAATGTGTGTTTACTTGCATGCTGTGTTCATTGCTTAAGCCAAAACAAACTTCAGGTGAACCTAATTAGAGAGAATTTATAGTTGGTATAAATGAGTCTAAAGCAGAGAAGATTTTCATGTATTGTGCTGTTGAATTCAGGAGCCGAAAAAATATACCTATATGTAAATATAGAATTGAATTATTAGGAGGATCAAAGAAAAGTAAGCATCATGAAATAACTTGAGACTGAGAAAAGTAATAAATAAAAATTTACTGAAAATAACTAATAAAATTCAGACATTGCTTTTTAATTGTGGTTTAACAGAATCATTTTAAAAAACAAACTAATGAAGCTGGCCTGGAAAAAAATGATGGTACCCCCAGAAAAGATTGAAAATGATTTGACCACAGGGACATGTTAAACTAGGGTGTGTCCTTTAAGTACTATCACAGGTGTCTTCAAGCTTGTAATCAGTCAGTCTGCCTATTTAAAGGGTGAAAAGTAGTCACTGTGCTGTTTGGTATCGTGGTGTGTACCACACTGAACATGGACCACGGAAAACTAAGGGGAGAGCTGTCTCAGGAGATTAGAAAGAAACTTATAGACAAGCTTGTTAAAAGTAAAGGCTATAAGACCATCTCCAAGCAGCATGATGCTCCAGGAGATGTGTCGTCCATAAATATTTATGAAAGACATAAAACCGGGGGATTGTGGGTTGGGGGAGGAGGCTGATTTGAATACTTTGCCAGACATTCGGTTCATATTATACATGACCTCTATTCAAAATGAAAAGCACTACTTCCACCGTTTCCCTTTGAAAACTTGTTTTGTTTTCTCATGGATCATGGATCCAGCACGACCAGGGCCCTGTTCTACGAAGCAGGATTACTGCCTAGCGAGGTAGCTTTGAGAATAAGTTCCGGATTCCCTGTTCTACAAGACGGGATCACTCCTTAGCGAGGCGAGTCTCCATGGCAACGTACGCTGAACGGCTAACCTGCCCCGGGGCAGGTTAGGTTCCAGATTGAACTCCAGGACAATAAAAACCCCGCCCACTGACCAATGAGCTGACCCGATAGCTGCAGAGGGCCAGCTCCTCTGCAGGATTAAAATCTGGGGGAGGAATCCCCCCAGATCTTTTTGTGGACTTTGATTGGTGCTGAAACGAAACCCAGATTTAGAGTCACTACACAGTACATGACACTTGCTACAGGTAGTAACAGGGAATGAAGAACTCTCATTGCCGTAACAAGATCTTCAATGCTAACACTTCTGTTCCATGACTTAAATTTCTACTGAGATGTGATTTAGACCCCTTAAAATTACCTATGGAGTTGTTAGACTTTCATCCACAGGTATTACGGTATTGTAAAATGCTTTACAAACATAATTTCAGCCCACATAAAGCCATCATTTGGAGCAACAGATATATCTTGCATAAAAGGAAGTCTTTGTTTTATAAAAATTGGAAGGAAAAAGGTGTTTGGGCTGTAAAACATTTAATGGATAAAGATGGAAATATACTAAATCATACCAATTTCAATCTGAAATTCAAAATAAATTGTTCTTACAAACAGTATTCAATAGTGATAAAAAGCTGTTCCTGTAGCCTTGTTTAATTTGATCAGAGAAACTCTGAAATATTCTGCTGTAACACCTGTACTTGACAATCTTTTTATTGGTGAATATGATTTATTAGACCGTAAGTGTATTAACAAAATTTTGAGAAGTCTTATCACAAAGGAATTCTTTCCTCTTCCTATTAAAAGAAATATCACTTTTCAGGTTTTCTCCTAACTTGATTTGGTTAAACTAAGAACTAGAAGATATTTAGACTTTCCATTGTTGCCAAAAATGAAAGAAGTTCATTTTAAGACTATTAATGATATCTATCCATGTAATGAATTTTTGAGAAGACGATTTAATATAGATTTATTGCATGTTAACTCAAGAGTATGAGTTCAAGAACAGAACCTTGTGGAACTCGATATTGTAGTGGTTCTGACAGTGATCTGTTGTTGCTTTTTTCTACATAGAAAGATCTCTGAGTGGTACAAATGACCCCAATCTGAAACCAAATCTGAATGAGGCATCCTAATGTCTTACCTGATTGATTAAAATTGATTGAAGGTGTCAGAAGCCACTGGCAAAAGTAGGTGGTTAAAACACTGTGTTGACAGCTGCTGAAAGGATATTATTTAAAAACTTAAAAGTGCAGTTTTGCACTGAAACCTGAATGAAAATTTTAAAATGGATTATCATTTATCATAGAGGTGTCATCACTGACTTGTTCATTACTAAATGCCCTTACTTTTTTATTCCGTAAGTGACAAAAAGGCTAAATGAAATGTTGTCTTCATAAAATCAAGCACTTGAGTCATTAACATTTAAACTGAAGATGAACACATCAAAATGTGCCATTTATGCAGACAATTGAATTTTGTTTAGGGAAAAAACAAGAACACTAGGACCTTGTGATGATAAGCATGCTTTAAGTATTTTTCAGTTTCGAAGGAGCAATTTTCTCCTGGTATCCGGGTAACCTCAATGAATTCAGCATCATTAGTCGTTCTCCCCTTGACGTGCGTGTATCCACCTGCTGGATTTGCTTCTCTGTTGAGAATAAGATCATGCAAGAGTGTATGAGCTCCTCAGAAACCCCTTTGGACTATTCATCAAGCATGACAGCTACATGCAACTTGACCAAACACTGGGAAGAAGTATCCAGCTGTGCTTCCCAGGACTTTTCTTTAACAGACAGGACTCTCCTGGGATTTTTTCTTTTGTTTCTTTGTGGTGCTTTTTTCTCATCTATGGCAAATGGAGTACTGTTTCATCTGACAGTGAGAAACGGACGGTTACTTTGGCAACCACAGTACATTTTGATTAAGAATATATCTGCATGTGGTATTGGGATGAGTTTTGTGACTACTTTTGCCATACTGCTGTCTCTATTACAAAATAAAACTCAGATTTATGGAAGCTGGTGCATTGCACAGTTCTGTATTTTGCGCTTTTTTTTCCTCACAACCCAGATGACTTTGGCTCTCATGGCAATAGAGCGCTACATATTCATTTGTCATGGAATCCACTACCTCAGACTAATTACCACCTGCAAGGTTTACTACAGCATTGGATTAATTTGGTTGGTCAGCATGGCAGTGAGCTTTCAAGGAGGATTGATATTGAGCCATCAGTGTGCTTTCAAAGAGCCAACCAGTGGGCTCCTGTGTGATGCCTTTACTATCAAGAAGCACATCTCTTTTACTTGGGAACTGATCATAATGCTGCTTGGACCCCCATCTTTGATTTTGAGTTTCTGCATACTGACGATCTGCTATTGCTATGGATGCATGTACCACGCAGCCCTCCAAGTGAGCAAAGTTCTCAAGTCAAGTAACACCAGAGCCAACCGAACTGTGGGGTACTATTTTCTCATGTTTGTGCTGCAGCTGCAACTGAACATGTTATTCATTGTCCTTACATCAGTGGAGAAGAAATCATCCTTCACTTGCAGTAAGATCCTATCCTTGGTGACACCATTACTCATAATTTTACCTTCAGGCATCATTGCAACTTTTTTTCTTATCAGAAACCCACAGATTAAACAGTTTCTCTTCTGTTCCTGCCACCAACAATGCCATAGTGCAACTCTTAGAGACTTGGAGGTGCTTCAGCAAAGCAATGGGTCAAATGTGACCAAAGACAATTCGAGTCAAACTGAACTAGAGAGGCAAATTGAGACTCCTCTGCCCGGAAGTGTTTCTCCTTCTGTGAATGTTTAATTGTCCCAAACTACTGACAGCTTGGAAAGTCTGCATGATTACCTCCGCCAGGAGGTTATGTTATTGCCGGCGTCTGTTTGTTTTTTTGTTAGTTAGTCTGTGTGTTTGTTAGTTTGTTTCTTTTTCTGTTAACAAGGTAACTCAAAAAGTTATGGACAGATTTTGATGAAATTTTCAAGAAATGTCCAGATTGGGACAAGGAACAAATGATTAGATTTTGGGACTGGATCCACCATGCTGCAAAACGTGATTTTCAATACCAACTACTGAACTGTAATAGATTTCATGATGAATCCAATTGCTTATGGTATGTTGTCATGGTCAAGGAATCTAAATATTTGGATGAAATAAATTTAGGGATAATATTTATCTTTTAACTTTCTGAGTGCCTTCTGGTTTCTTCTAGAGAAAAGGTCTGCAACCATTTTGCAATGAAGTGCCACTTTTAAATCCTCCTGTTGTCCAATGTGTCATCTAAAATTCAAGTTACATTGAGTTTAACTGAACGCTGCCAGTGAAAAACCAGGCCAATTACATGAATCATATGTTGGTGTCCTAACTCCTAACATTTTTGCCAAAGTACCCTATTTCAATTTTCTTCATCTCTTCGAAATTTCAACAACAGAGATTTAGAAGAGGTGCTGAAGGGTTTGTCTTGATTGTCTTTGACCTTTCACACTCCCTTGTTAATCTGTTAAACATTGTGAGGATGGAGGAGCGTTTATCTGAGTTTAATGATTTACTTTAAATTTTAACACTGAGAGAGAATTTTTTTTTACTCTAAGAGGTGTATATTTGTAATGGATGCTGTGTCTTTAGTAGGCACCTAACAGCTGTCTTGTAGGTAAAGGAGCTGCTGTGTTTTCAATAACTCCACACTAAATCAACCACTGTGTTGAACTAGCCAGCGAGTGTGATTGTCACCCAGAGTGGCTGCTCCAGCTGCGACATGGTTTGTCATTCCTACTACCTGCAATTTGTCTAGCAATCAGAGGAAAAATAGAACAGAGCACTTAACATGTGTTCAGTGCAGTTGGGAAAAATTAGTAGTTAGATGTAAATGGTTGCTATTAAGAGGGTTTTTTAAAGAATTTCTAAAAGTCAATCAGTCGGTCAAACTGTATTTATAAAGCACTTTTCATACAAAAAATGGAGCATAAAGTGCTGTGCATTCATGTACACAAGCAGTTACGAGTCATTGGAAACAAAAAAATATATATAAAAACCCTGCCCCTGAACCCACATTTAACACATACAGCCACTCAACCACACACATGCACTCAGGCTCACAGACACAGGGACACTAAGGGGCAGTTTACACGAGGTCTAAAACGATCAAATCCGATTAGTTTTAATTGCGTTTCGGCCTCCTGTTTACATGGGAACGGTACCTGCAGTGCTTGAATCTGCAGACTTTTGAAGCCAGGCTCCATAGTGGAGAGTTTTCAGTGCACTCTCCATGCAGTGCCGTGTAAACCCATATCAGAGCGTTTCAGGGTGAAACGCTGATGTCAACCGCATGCTCAGTACCCATTCACATGAATGAGTACCGAGCAAAGTAACGTGTTTGCCGCATACCGTGCTCAGTTTGTTATCCAGACAAAACTATCGAGACAGATCTGTTTTCCGAACTGATTTGTTGTTCAGAAAAGAAATTCCTGCATCTCTTTGCGGCCACTCTGTGCCATTGTTGTTTGTGAAAAGTTTTTCTTCTTTGTACGTGTATTGTAGCAGCGCTGCCTCTCTGCAAACCTATACTGCAATCTACTGAACAGGCATGCATACTACAGTGGCTTCATTCATCTCCAGCGTCTCCATCTGAACGTGAATCAACTTATACACAAAAGAAAAATCTTTGCGTTTAAGTCAGAGAGCATCCGTGTAAACTTAGCCTAAGTCAGGACTTATAAAACAACCATAGAGAACTGAGTGTGCTGGTGATTAGTCCTCCCATGGCAGGGGAGGACTTGGATTGCCCATCCCAGCCCTTTAGAAGGAACAAACATTGCTTTAATGTCTGCAGTATTTCCACACTCTGGATTGCATTCATTGTTGCTTGCTTTTGTACATGTTATAATAATTTCTATATTCAGTATCATGACAAGTTGTTGTTGTATTTCTACTTCTTCATCCAGTTAGGTTGTGGTATTAGATATTTATTGTTATTGTGGCATGTACATATGTAAAGTGTAACTGCAGTAGTAGTATTTTCACTCAGTAGCTTGTTAAAATGTTCTGTGTTGATATTCTGTGCAAATATATGAATACAAATACTAATGCCAGAAGATACTTTGGACAAATTGTAATGTAAAATGGCATCAACCTTGTGAAACTACATTTTATATATTATGTTGTCCAACTCTGAGACTGGGTGATGATGACAGTATAGTATAGTATTGTTGTGGATTTAATTTTGGCTTTGTGAAAATAATTGCTGTATTTTTGTTAATTTAAACTGCACATATATATAATAGAAACAGAGCTGTGACGTGTAGATTTCTCTTATTATTTAAAGCAACTTTTGGAAACATAAATCCAAGCCACTTGAGAAATGAAGGTGAGATGTGAATATAAAATATAGAGCTCTTTCTTTATGTACCAGTCATTGTTTGTCCTTCAGTTCGAAAAGCCTCTTCAGTAGAGGGTGGCAAATTAAAGGAACACTACACCCAAACAACGATTTGGCCTCATTTTCTACTCACCCTCATGCTGAACAACACTGTGGAGTTGTTTTGGAACATCTAGGATGCAGCCGGAGATCTGGGGGAATCCTCGCTGTCCACTGACATTGATATCATGACTTCGGTAAGAGCCTGAACAAACAGTGTCCTTAAAAGTCCACAAAAAGTCCACAAAAAGTCGGCAACATTCCTCCATACTGCTCGTGCGCTGTAATCCAAGTGTCCTGAGCGGGTAACATCCACCATTTACTCAAAACGACATCATTTGGCACATGTTTGTAGCCTAAACAGTACATTACATTTCAGGAAAAACTTACAACTTCCAAAAAATACTTCTGCCAAATAGGAAACATTTAAAAGAATATTATGAAACAAAATCCTAACAATATGATTATATTATAACAATATATAACAATGGAGAAAAAAAAGTAAAAAAAAGTTAGAATCAAGTTTTAGAGACATTTTGAAAGAGGTCTGTGTGTTCTTCAGACTTGACACAAACTGTAATGTTTCTTCTTTCAAGATCACTTTGAGTCCATAACAGGAGGAAAGACATGCAATTAGAACACAATTTGAAATGCTTTATAAAACTGTTGTGTTGTGTCTGTTTTTGTTTGTATTTGTATTGCTTTGTTTATGGACGTCGAGTCTGTCAATAAAGTATCTATCTTCTCAATCTACATTGGGAACTTTGTGTTCATGGTTGAGCAGTGGTTAGAATACAAATGCTTTGTTCTTGTTGGATAATGCCTTGCTTTTAGTATTAGCTTTTCATTTCCTCTCTATACTTTAGTATCAATATACAAATATTTGTTTTTATTTCACATTTCAGGAAAACATTACAAAGCACTTCAAAAATACTTCTGCCAAATAGGAAACAATTTAAAGAATATTATGAAACAAAATCCTAACAATATGATTATATTATAACAATATATAACAATGGAGAAAAAATAAGTAAAAAGCAAGTTAGAATCAAGTTTTAAGAGACATTTGAAAGAGGTCTGTGTGTTCTTCAGACTTGACACAAACTGTAATGTTTCTTCTTTCAAGATCACTTTGAGTCCATAACAGGAGGGGACTTTTTGTCCTCATGTTCAAGACAATACTTACTTTGAATTTGAAATTATTGAATTCGGAGTAGTCTGTTTTACTGATAATGACTGAAAGTATGTTCAGTTTTCAGTTTATGTAATCCATACAATAAATTCCCGATAGTGCAATAGTAAAGATGTGCAAGTCCCACATTGGACAGACCCTTTTCGTTTTTTGTTTTGAGTTGTCACGATCTAGCCATTCATGCACTGGTGGCTAGATCGTACCTTGGCTTCTTCCCATAGACTAAATACTAAATTGTAAGCATGGCTTAGAATTGCCCTTTCATGTCTGCTTGTCCATCGCTGAATCAGCAATGGACTTGAAACCAGTGCATGATCTACTCTTTCTCTTGTTAAATAACACTAAGGACTGGCTTCAGTCCCAAGAAACCCCAAATGGAAAAAGCATGAGACATTATTAACAGAAAGCCAAAAAATTAAAAAAGAGAGGACAGGGGGAAATAGTCTAGTGTTACTTTAGAAAATTACACTGAGCAGATAAGAAATTAAGTGTTTTGATTTTGTGTTTTGGACAATATCCAATATTGGACATCAAAAAATGTTTTAAGAAAAGAATGATCAATGCTGCTGATATTCACTGCCATTCAGAGTGTATAGGACATAAAGGTAACAGTTAATTTCTGTTACATACATTTTAACTTTATTGGTGCCTTCGTCAGCACTGTAGCTCACAGTAAGAAGGTACCAACCCCTTATAGGACAGGACTTTTCTGTGTAGTCTGAGCCCCAAGCAAGCAAGGGTTTTATATATACAGTCCTGATCAAAATCTTAAGAGTAGTTGAAAAATTGCTGGAATTTACCTTTTGCACATTTGGAGCTTAATGAGGTTTTAAGTAGAGCTACAATATGCAAAAGCAAGAAGGGGGAGTGTGACAAAAAGCACTTTGAAAAAGTAATTTATTGAAAACAACGAGGAAACTGAAAATGAAAGATGGCGTCTTTGTCACCATGATTTGGAAATGTCTGTCCATTTGAAAAGCTTGGTTAAGTGGGCATTTATTTTACTCCACTTACTGGTTTCATTTTCCTTACAGACATGCTGTTGGCTTATCTTGGCATGATGATAATGAACAACCCTTATTAAAGGTGTAGTCTGTGATGTGGGAGAAAACGAGGGAATAGGTTGTTTATAAATGAATTCAGACCCGCCTCTCCCTTCATTCCTCACCCCTGGCTCCACCCACGAAAGCTGATGGACATGCATCGTCATGGGAACGGCCATAGAAACTGCGTAGCTGACCAACGTAGCTAAGGTAACTCTCAACTGACTATTGATAACATCACGACAACAGTACATTCTGGCAGATTAGACAATAAGATGAATGCCCGACGGCTGTTACTGTTATGTGAAGCACCACAAAGCTAATGTTGCTTACCTATCCAACAGACAGACGGTGACATCCGCCTTTCTGACGGTGGAGGGAACTCCACCGTCAGAAAGCAACACCTGTGTTGACCCGGGTCTTCGCTCTTTCATGGTCATAGCCCTTCTTTTTCACTTTTCACCCCTCTGACCTTTTTCTTTTGGGCTGTTTTTCAGCCATTACTACTGCACATATTGTATCTCTCTTACGCTAACTGCGCTCCCTGCTACAACTCCCCCTCTCCCCTCTGTCTGATCTGTGCATGTGTATGATCGCCCCCTGGATGTGGGGGGGTGTACTCTGTTTTGGTAACTCGGTCCGAGCCACAGTATTTACCTGCTGAAATTCAGAGCCAAGGCTGTGTATTGAAACCTGACTTTTTTTCAACATGATGTCAGTGGTGACATCTTGTGGATGGAGAGAAGAAATACGGTGATTTTGACAAATACTGCATTAGATTAGAAGATTAGAAGATCGCTGACTACACCTTTAATGCAGAAACAATGAAGGTAAAGAACTTCTTGCCATAGGCAACTGCATGGAAACAGGATCAGTGTTGTAGTTCTGCCAATGAGTGTGTAAAATGAACAGATGACATCACCTTTGTTTGTTAGCTGTATTATATTGGTTTTCTTTGTTTTTAGCAAACACATATTTGATGAGTAAACTGTAACATAATAAATGCTGTAATGTGGTCCATATTTCATTTAATTTTTGCAGGCTTAATGAAAGTAGTCTGAGGGTCCATGAGGCAAACCACTTAATAAGTGGTTTGCCTCATGGACCACAGCTTGGATGACTTGAGTGAGTCATGAGGAATCTTTCTGTCTTTAACCAGCAGCTGCAACACTGACATATTTCAGCACAGTTTGCTGAAGGCAAGAAACAGTTAGCATGGTCACTTATTACACTGTGCATGAATATTGTGTCCAAATTTGGGGTAAAATGTTAAATCTACATTCAGATTATGCTGTGCTGAATTTTATATAAATGTAAAGTTTTCAACAAGTATTAGAAGCTAGAAAAGCTTGAAACACACCTCGAAAGTCCTCTAATGTGCTTGTTACATTTTTGTGTACCAATCCTAATCTTAAATTCTCAAAAAAGTCAGCATCTTTTGGGCATTGATTCCTTCAGTATTGTCATAATTTTATTTCTTTTCTTTCCAACATCTGGAGCAAGCTGAGGTATTGCCTGAATCATCCTGCAGTACCAAAATTTGACCACATAGAGGCAGTGCTGCTTTTTGTAAGACAGCTGGCATGACTGCAGGTGTGATATCAGTCCATGTGTTAATGCGACATCCTCCGGACTCTCTCACGCTCTGGTGCAGCTCACTCTGTCAGTGCCAGACTGGAGGATGGTGATAGACACAACCAGGTTTGAGTCATTCAGGCTTTATGGAAGATTAAAATCCTTAAATGATCAGTGTCTGGGACAAACCTGATGCCAAATGACAGTCAGGGTGCCATTGAGGTGCCACAGTCGATTGATAAAAGGGGAAAAGGTAGAAGGTCACAAAAGAGGTGTAACGCTGAGACAGATATTCCCGTAATTGTTGATTATAGAGGCTCTTAACATGCAAACACACCAATCAACCCTTTGTTGTGATAAACTTAAACCTCTTATCAGTCTATGTCTCACCCTTATTTGACACTTGTAAAGTTCATATCAGTGCAGTAACGTAAAAACTGTCATAATCTTAAATGAATAGTGTGTGCAAGTGCGCCTGTGACAGAGCTTGTATGTGTGTATCCTGTAGGGATCACAGTGCCAGAGCAGCTTCATTAATCTCTCAGCATCCTGGGACTTGTCTGAACTCTAAAAGAGGGCTGGAGAGAACAAGCTGCCCCCCTGGGGAGTCACTCCGTTTACCCTCCATACACTCAGGTCACTCCTCATATCACACACTCTTCAACTAAACAATGTCAAACCCTCCAGTAGACCTGATAACACAGAGTGGTTGCTGCTGCACTGCATGTGTGTGATGATTTGCAGTTTTTAGCACGTGCTTATTTCTCTTTGCTCATGTGTGAAGATTGATAGAAGTTAAGATGTTTGTAAAAGGCTGAGACTTTTAAGCAGAATGTGGGTCACACTGAATGTGTTGCATGGTTTCTTCAAGCAGCAAAGTGCAAAAGTGTGCCACGACTATCATAAATATTTATTTCTCCTCAATAATGCAGTGGAAAGCACATATACTGATTACATTACAAAACATTCTGCTATAAATATATCAAGACTCTGACTGAGGACGAAGATTCACACCCTGCAGTTTGTGAAGACTTTGACCAGATCCTTTTTTGCCTTTAATAAAACATGACATTTGTCAATGTCACCAAGCTCAAAAAAGGTAATATCTTTTTTCCTTAGCAGCTTCTGAGAATCCAGTAGAAGACATCCATCAGCATAGTGGTCACAATTTTGTCATATCCTATCACTTCTCATCAAATCATCTGTTCTCTTTCGCTTTCCAGAGTATTTCTCTCGACAAAAGAATTGCTTTGAGTGAATTGGCCACCAAAACATCCGTTATAAGCTGTGGCTTTTCTTGAGTAGAGAGTAATTGGACAAATCAATTTCCTCAAAATCAACTACTGGGAGAGTCCCTTGAAAGACACCATGACATTACTGAAATGATTCATCACAGTCCGACATTTTCCATGAATGAGAAGAATACCACAATATTAGCAATACAATATTGGCATGTGGTATCTAATGCTGCGTTCACACCGCAAGCAACCCAGCTACCAAAATCGCATCTCCCAGTGACGTATCGTCGCGCGTCCATAAATACCTAATTTTGGTCACCGTTGCCATAGGCCGACGCTCGGTGACATCACGTCTGCTCGAGTTTCACTGTGATCAGATCATATATGACATATAATAGGATGTATGAGCTTACATTATTCCAGCTGTATCCTTTTCATTCACTTATCAACAACAAAACACTGCAGCTGATGCCCTGCAGCAGCATCATCTGTCCGTTTCCCGCGGTCCGTCTAGGCAGAACTAATGTTTCCCACACGGACATGGATTGTTCCTCTGTAGTCCGGTTGAAAAACTGTCTGTCAGGGACACCGTCACACACCGCTGATTGGCTGTTGCCGCACAGCCATACACGACATCGCCTGAAAAGATCAACTTTTTTTTACTTTGACGTCGCATGACATGCTATGTGGTGGTGTGAAAAGCGGCTGTCGCATCGCGGGAGGGTTAGCCTCGCCCCATCGCGGCTGTACATTGACTTTACATGGAGAGTGATCGCCGAGGTAGTAGAAGTAGCGTGCGGTGTGAATGCAGCATAAGTCTTTATTTTTCTTCCTTCTTGAAAAAAAAATCTGCAATTGAAAATTTGCAAAAAAGTTTAAGATTGAACAGTTATAGCTGTTTGTACCCCATTGGTTATAACAGATATATCACAAGCTATATAGCTTTTGTACATATCCTATTTGACCAACTCCATTAGCATTCAAGCAAGCAGACAACTCAGTAAAATGTATTTTCCAAGGAAATCAAAACTTCATTTACAAAGTTCTTTTTACGAAGCAGAGCAGATTACATTTTAGCTTAAAAAATCATAAAAACGTGTTTGCAAAGATTATCATAATGAGCACAAACACCAAATTTCCAAGACTCTTTGGTTTACCACAGACCCAGTTATCAGCAGTAATGTCAATTAATCCATGCTGCGATCGAGTCTGTTTCTGTCATTTTATTAATTTCCCTGTTATTGTTCTTGCATGGAATTAGCAAAATTTAGACATCACGATTGAGAGTTTTTAACAAACCACAAAGTTCCACCAGAGTATGCTTATGAGATTGTCTTTCTTGCTATTTCAAAAAGAAAAATGTGCTCAACTTTTATTCACGCCAGTTCATGCTTAAGTTTCTGATCCAATCCCCCACTGTCTCATGGCACAGCCCCCATTTTAACTCTGCCGCCCCATTGATGCTGCTGCTGAGCTGGCACAAAAATGGTGTTTGACAGCTGCTGGTTCATCTCCTCTCTAATGAGCTTGGTGTAAGTTTTAAACCTTGTTTGCGCTCCTGGCTTTTGGCATGTAAAAATATGTCCAGGACAGCCACTTTGTCTATGTTAAACCAGACGTTAGGCAGATGCAAACAGCCAGCCTGGACTAGACGAAAGAGAGACAAATTTACTCTGACCTTTTAGAGGATGTTGAAGGGAAGGGAAGGTATTGAGATAGTTTCCCTTTACACTTTCTTCTGGTTTCTCCACTAGACTGCTTAATAAGGGGCACAGGGTGAATCATAGTATGTGTAGTCCTGATGTTACATGGTCCTCTTCGATTGAAAATGTTATACGTGACTGAACTGCTGTGCTTGCAGGTAATAGTCAGCCACAGCTCTAATCCAAACTGCTTATCCGCATATATATTTTCAGCAAATGAGAAAATGTCTGCATTGCTGAACCAGTGTGATTTTGATCTCTGTAAGCTAAAAGAAATTCATTGCAAGTATTCATTAGTTTTCTTTTATGCTACAGCGCATGCAGTATGCATTTTGTGTTTGATCAGAACCCACTAGACTGAAGGTAATATAGTTTTGAATTTAGAAAAAGATAATATGGGGTGCTGGTTTGGTAGAGTGGTTAGCACCCCATGTACATGCTTCTGCCGGTCCAGGTTCGAATCCCGCCTGTGACCAGTTTGCAGAGTGCCTTCCCCTGCTCTCTCTTCCCCTTTCACAAGTCTATCCACTGTCTCTCTCCTATCAATAAAGGCACAAAATGCCCAAAAATATACATTTAAAAGAAAAAAAGAAAGAAAAAGCTAATATGTTTTAGCCACTGTTCAACAGTTAAAATTAATTTATCATCTCAAAAAGGGTTTATTAATTTAGTTTTATATCCCTGATTTCCAAGGCTTGGATGGTTTAAGTTTTCCCCAAATTTCCACCTCGTCTGACTGCACAGCATTCTGGCAGCAATCATCCCCATCTCCTCAATGAGCTCTCTGGCAAAAAGTGGGATAATCTGTACAAAAGAGACCCATATTCATAATTTTTAAAGTGTAAACTTAATCAGCAAAAGTAAAAAACTTTTATCAGACTTTAATGGAGCCTCAACATGGCTGACCAACTTTAATGCTGCAACTTCTGGGCTTACTACTTTTATCTCACACTCACAGCACTTCCACAAATGACTTTCTATTTGTGTTTCCTGATCAAACAAGTGAACGTAGGTATGACAAAAAAATTACACCACCATAGATCAGCTTGCATCCCCTTCAGGGTGTGAAGAAGGTCAGGGTCAACTACACCCTGAAAAAGGCTCAAGCTGGTACGCTTTGGTATCATCTTTAATGTTTTCAGCCCTGTGAATTAAAAGCCTTTTGTATTTTTCAATAGTAGTAGTAGTATTTGTAGTTCCTCGACCTGGAATTGTTTTTTTTTTTGGTTGTTTGTCGTTTTTATTAGCATTTTCACAATCATCAACCAGAATATAACAGAAATAAAAACAGATAAAGAAGTACACTACCAGACTCCCGCCCAAATCCCTCAATCATACACCAAAACTTTCTTTGAAAAAGTTAAATTAATACAAATTCATAATGCAATCATCAACTTAAGAAAAATAAAAGACAGAAATTCAATTTCAAATTCAAATTTCAAACAAAAACTTATATATAAAAAAATAATAAAACACACTTGTGCCTACAACAGAAAGCAAAAATAAATTTGTTATAAACTAACAATCATTGCTAAGCCAGGGATAAATTCATGGAGGAGTGTAATGTCGGTTTCTGATTATTGTAAGCTTTACTTTTGCTACAAGTTTCCTGTTTTATTTTGTTTTGTTTGTCCCTTAAGTACGTCCCCTAGGGACGTGTTAGTACATTTTTCAACAATGCTTCTCAGGGAAGCCAAAGGTCTTCAAACTTTCACCCCTGTTATTCGTTTCTAAAGTCAATCTCTCCAACGGTCGAAACTCAGAAATCTGCTCAAGAAAAATCCTAAAAGTCGAGGGAATTCAGTTTTTTTTTATTCTGGAATTGATTATATTAATTTTTTTTGGTTGTATGTTTCCCTCACCTTCCTTGAAGTCAAACATCTGTTTTGGTAAATGCTATTCTCGAATCCCTCCCGTTATACCGGCAGACCCTAATGACAAAATGATAAAAACAGTCATGTTTGTACTTGGGATGATACATAAATCAAGTTGTGAGACCTTGCCTTTTAGATTTTTTTTAAATGATGTAAGGCAATGTCCTTTTTTACCCATGATCTCAAGAGTGATAATTGAGGTATAAGTGAGTTCTTAATAAAAGGATTTTGCCTTTTTCGTGTGAGTTGGAAGACTAAGTATAGTTGAAAGGAGGTTGTGGAAGAGGCTTGGGCCCCCTGGTGATTTGAGGTAGCTACTGTTGTAATACTCCTCTGTGTGCTGTCATCAGCAAATGCATCAGAGTGATGATGATTCGCTGAGTAGAACAAAACTGTTTTAATAGGCTGGAGGCCAGGCTGTTGGCAAGCATTGGAAAGATACACTTTTAATGTAAACTGCAAGAAAAATAAGTATTCATGTTGATCAGTTTGTCATTTATTGAGAGATGCTACAATCAGCATGCTGAAAGGTATGTCCCTGCTAAAGGCAGGTTGATCATGAACATTTTATACACCACAGGTAATACAAATTAAAATCTCATTTTACACAAAGCATTCACACTCATGGTTCTGATACATCAGAAGATGAGACATCATAGTCACTCTAATACATTTTCACAGAGCTGGGAGGTCACCAATAGCTTAGGGAAACCCCCTGGACTGACTGCAAAACATTATTAAAGCCACGATGGATCTTCTGTTGACCTTCATGATCAAGTAACTGTACAACAGCCTGAATCCTCCGCCAAGAGACAGTAATAAAGCTAATGGAGCAAAAGAGAGAGCAGAGAATGGGGGGAGGAGACCAGGGGACAACGATGCATAGGTTCCTTGTCCAATCTCCTTTGTGAGGCCTGTATGCTATGTGCATGTGACATCCCATCATTCTGGTCTGCCTTAACATGAGCTCTCTTATTTCTCCTTTGCTCCATTTCCACCTCACTCGCTCTTCTTTCATGTCAGTATAATCCTCTTTTGTATGACTTGTTCATACTCTCTGCTTTTTAATCTGGATAATTAGGCTCAGACTTCTCCTTTGCCATTCCTTTCCCACAGAAGATGCTGGAATACTAACTAATGCCGTTTCTCTTAATGACAAGGTGATCATCTGAATTTGTTTTAAGGTTAGGTTTTTATGACAGTGTGAAGGTTGAAGATGAGGCACAGTAAGGTTGGAGTTTATGGTCCGTGCTGCCTAAGATTGTCCGGAGGGGGAAAATCCATTTTAGTGACAGCATTATGGTCCAAAGTAGGAAATGAAATGAGGGAAGGGGGATGAATCACATGCTCCTGCTCAGCTTAGCATAATTTCTGCTTTCTATCTTGTTGACTCTCAGTCCAGAAGTTCATTTTGATCCTTTTGAGGGCCAGTTGTTGGGTATGCACATTGATATCAGGGTCAAGGGTACAATATGCGTAGTGTGTGCATGGAGAGTTTGTTTAATTATCAAATGACTAAACCAGTGATTTGTGTACTTTTAGTTGAGCACTTAATAACCTCAAATACATCCTGCATTTGTTTCATATGATGCAGGAACTGGACTACAACAGCGTGAGAAGCCGCCTCATGCTGTTGTTTTGAGCCCCATGACTTTAGAATTTGTGCCCAGTGTGTTTTTGACAAGAATTGAAAGAATCAGGAGAATATGAAAATCCCAGTCCTTTCGTCTGTAGCAAGTCCTCGAGACTCTCTCTAAAGTCTTTTCTTAGTTTTTCTGAAATTCCTTTTTTCGTTGGGTAGATTAATGTGTGTTGAAATAGTATTAGACCTATTCGTACTTGACATGGCTGCAATAATGCAAGCAATTTGACCTCAGAAATATTCAACATTTAAATTTGTATGAACCTAATTAGTTTGTTTTATGCATCTGTTTTTGTTCCCCTTTTTCCAGTCTGAACCTAAAAATATGTCTTCTTATTCTCATTTATAGTTATTTCAAGGAAAAAATAAACCTCACCACTCAATGGAAATACTTAAGAGACATTTATGGCAGTGCAGAACCCTTATGCTGCTCAGCAGCCGCAGTAACAGTTAACAGGATTAGGCATGGCTTACATAAACATCTCCCATAGCAACAGTGCAATGGCGCCAAGCGAAGGCAAAGAGAGGAGCTGTCACCATCAAAATCACCACTGGTCTGGTCAGCTGAATGTAAGCTGGCCAAGATACATGATGTTCACAGCCATGTGTTTCCTCTAACTGCAATTCAGCTAGAGGTCTTGGGTTTTAGCCGACTACTATCACTTGTCCTCTAAATGTGTTGTCTGATCCACTGTCACTTATCACTTTAGTAAAATGCCGGTGGAAGTCATCTGATACCATTTTTGTGTCTTTGGTCTTGTGGCTGACAGTGTTATGACAATCTTTGAGTGACACCTGAAGTTGTGTGACGTAGAATATACTTTATCTTTTAAGAAATAGTAATTTTATGATTCCTTCAGGACAGACTCATTGCTCACTGCCACCTTTTTTTAATTCTTTTTTATTGCAAAAACAAACAAATAATAATAGAGACCAAGACATATAACAGGACTAGTTACGTAACAGAAAAGAAGGACAGTAGAAAAATACAAAAAAAGGAGTGAGCTGTTTTTGTGTGTATGTGTCTGCATGTGTGTGTAAGTGGTGTGTGTTGTTTTTTTAACCAGTAAAAACATTTTCTTGCCAACCTTCTTTTTTTTTTCCCCTCCCATGCCCTATCAGCTTATTCATTGCAACCACCCTCACCCATAGCTCAACAACGGTGCCTCGCCTAGGGGCCACCAAGCCCCCACCCCACCCCCAGCAACAAGGCCACCCCCTAGCATATCTGCAGATCCGCCGTTCTAGCACCACAAAAGACAATTTTGTAATAGATTTTCTCTTTCTTTTACTTTTTTTTTTTAAATGATGCTCCACTCAGGGCACAGCCTGGTCCCAGACAGACAGCCGCCAGACCCTGAGGAGGAAGCCTGACTGTCAGAAACAGGCTCAGCCCTATTTCTGTAGTGTATTTATTTTTCAGACTTGACAAATCTTTTTTTTTTTTTTATAATTCTCCATTATGCTGACGCAGCAAACGAACAAGCGCACCCAGGGGTGACCCCAGCACCAGGCGAGGCGGGACCGCATCCCCCCCTGCGGAACACCGCCCACTGCCACCTTTAACTTAAGCAGAGGTGGAGGTCTCAGCATGTCTTTCTGTTTCCACGATTATAGCTCATAGCTATAATCTATAGCTATAATATAGCTCATTGCTAAAGTTGTAAGCATAGCACTTGACTGGATGACCTGACTGTGAACAATGGTCGGAAGAAAGCATCTTGTTTGGATTAAGGTCACTATCACCCACCTTAAGTTTTGGGCTGTAGGTGAAATACTGTTTAATTTTTCACTTAGTTTTTTTGATTTTCTTTTAGACTGCTCCAGGTAGGCCAGTCTGTTGAATTATATGTAGTATAGACTTTCACCACTATTTAGGGCTGTAGTTGTGGTTTCTGCCTTTCGCCTCACTGTGACCTGCAAATACATATCTGTTGTCAAAAATAACATTGCTAGCTTGATGCTGTTCAAAAGAATTCTTGCCCATAAAATACAGATAAACTAAATTTATTTTTATTTGTGTGACCCTCAGTGTGGAGTTCTTTGAGCGGTCAAATTAAGAGAAAAACTGAAGTCCATTTCCAAAGTCTATTTACCTTGTACCAAAATTATAGGCTCTGTATTTTCATGACATCTGAGTCTGTGATGGAGTAGCTTTAATCCTGGCAATTACTCTTACGAATCTCAGTATTACTATTGTCCAGGTAGTTTGTGATGGAGTCAAAACCAAATAGCATAAATTAATCATAAATCAAAATTATTTAAGTAAAATTTCTATCGATAAGCTTGGTTCACCTTTATTCTCTGCTTTTAATTTGACCCTCTCTCTCCAGCTTTTTAGTGGCTCTGCCTCATTCTTTCTCTCAGCTTTGCTCTGTCCTTTTCCATTTGTCCCTTTCCCCTCTTCTCTCTGCCTCTCAGTTGAGATAAGGAGATTTAGAGGAAAGGGAATTGCTCCAATGCCTGACGAGTGGGAAGGGTTTTGTCCTTGCTCATTTTTATTCCCATTTCACTGATGTTCTTATTTGCTTAAAAAGCCTGCCTACTTCAGTGTCACTATTTAAATTTAATGTCACTCAGTGTGAGAGTCAAGCAGGGGCCATATCCATCTTGCCTTTTCTTCCATGTCTCTATTTTGCATCTTTCATACACGTTTTTATTCAAGGCCAAAATGAACTTTCTGTCGAAAGGGGATTGTTTTGTGTTAAGGCAATAGGCATATTGGAAGACATATTGTTTTTCCTCAATAAAAAGGGAAACCTCTGGCCTCACACAGCACACCCTGCAGGTGTGCCGACATATGTCTCAAACTTTTCTCATTTTAACAGAGTTGTCCCCTGAAACCTGTAAGTAGAAATGCTGCTGCAGACTGCACCAGCCTCCTTTTTGGGTGGCAGCTGGTGCTTGTTGAAAACCCTGCAGTATGATACACGGCAAACAAAACCTTTCAGCCACGTATCCAGCAGCCATTACAAAACACAATTGTCCATACTGTATTCTATAATCTTACCTGTAGATGACTGGTACCAGTATCAGCAGCAGATATTGTGATCTTGGCATCCCTAGCTCAATCCAAAAACAGCAGAATTTAAACCTCCAAATTCTAAAGCAGTATGTGTTACCATCCGTTAGGGATGGGTACTGAATTCGGTACTTTAAGAGGTACCGACCGAATTCTGTAGGTACTACCGAGTACCGATTCACGTTAAATCAAACGGTGCCATGTTTAGGTACCTAAGCGCATTCTTGTGACTGTGAGGGAGTGGAAGAAGCAGGCATACTATTGGGTAGAGTAGGTGAATTTCCATACCGACTTGAACGCAGCACAGCAATAGCGTAATGACGTCAGCAGCCGCGGGCTCAGTCAACAAAGCAAGCATGGCTGAGGGAAATTGCTCGAAAGTATGGCTCCACTTTATTAAATGTGATGGAGATTATGCTTGCTGCAATATTTGTGACGCCAAATGTAAGGCCAGCGGTGGAAGTACTTCAAATCTAAGGAAGCACCTGGTGACGCACAAAATTTTCCTTAAAGCTGAAGAGTGCACAATTTTTGATAGCCTCAGATCTACGACCACAAAGGATTCATTCGACACTGTTGGCACGCCTGTGTCCAGTGGCGACTAGTCGTCTGCAGACAGAAATACAAGAAAAGAAATGGCTTTAACATTTGGTGATGGCAGCAAATGCGACAAGGAGGATACCTGGTCCAGGTAAATAAGCCTCGTGTTTAAGATGGTATTAGCTTGGTATTTTAACATGCGTCAGTTATCATTATCAGGTCGGTTCCTCGTACTTTGTAATGTTAATGTAAATGCTTGTTTTTATTTACAGCTCTGTCGGACCCATTGTTAAACTGCCCTAAAGTTAAAGTGAGGGCTGCAGTTAATTTATTAAGTTGTGGTTCATTTTAGTTACTGGTTTTCATGTTGAAGACATTTTTGGAACAACTAAAGTGTTACAATAAAAACAGTTGAATGTATATATTGAGAAATAAATTTACTTTGAAAAAATTTGAGATCTTAATATTAAACAAAATAATATTTATTACCCCATAAACACACGCAAAAGTACCAAAAATTGGTACCACTGAGTACCGATACCAATTCCCAGGTACCGGGCATCGGTATGGTATCCGTTCAAATGTGAAAGCTACCCATCCCTACCATCTGTATGTGTTTCCTTCATTGTGAAGTTTGTCACAACCTTTTCCAACTTTTACTTCAACGCACTGTTACCCCATGTTTTTCCTGTGTGAACAGAACACAAGCGGAATCACTGCTTTGCATTACTTTTTTTCTGTCAGTTGAATGCATCACAAATTTCAAAGTTTGGTACATTTTCACGATTTTAGTAACTCTTCTGTAATTCCTGTGTTTAAATTACTTCCAGAGAATAGGTACAAGCACTAACTCCATTGCCAAGACCATGGGATCACATTGTTGATTTTATCTCCAAATCTCAGTGAGTCAAATCCAAATTGGTCCAGACAGATCTCAGCATCTTCCCGCTGCACAGTAATTGCCCGGATTAGAGTGTTTTCTTGTGAACGGTTTTAAGTGAGTGAAGAGCTGTGCTCCTCCGTTTGCCTGGACTCATACAATCTGAAATACATGTTGGGTGATTATCCAGAGGCAACTTGGTCTCTACTCTATGTTCTCTCCCTCTGGTTTCATGGTTATTATCCTCAGCTCTGCAAATTGCTCCCGTCCTGATATCACATTGCTGAGTCTTGCTTTACGGATGAACTGGATTGAAGTGGACTGTCACTTTGCCTTAGAGTCTCAGCAGTCTGTGTTCAAATCCAAGGTTGTGATTGGTGATAAATGTGTATAATTAGACTGAGTAAGGGCCTGTAGTCTTCCTATTGATTTCTTGGCTCATTTAGGGAATTAAGGGGTCTGAAAATTCCTAAGCACAGCAGACGGGATGGGAAGATTTAATGAAGAAGGTCCCATCTTTCAGGAGGTAAAACCTGATTTCCTGCATATGTTAATTTGCTTGTATAATCTTGAGATTAGACTTGACTAGAGGCTTCTGGACCTGCCTATATAGGTGACCAAATTTAATACTTAAAAGCTATTTTACAATATGCTTAAGAACCTTAAGGAAATATTCTTCGTCATGATTGATTGTTTTACTCACTGCCAATGACAAAAAATCAATCACAGCTGTCTGCTCGACATTGTTGTCCTATTTATTGTTACTGCCACCATCCGGCAGAGTGTATGATCAAAACATTGTGTTCACCTTGAGATGTCTCCCCTGGCACTGGCGTGTTTTGTCGACCACAAGGGGGTCTTTAACCTACATAGGTAGCTACATTAGCGGGGCTAAAAGCATGCCACAAACCCTACTGGAAAACAGCCAAGTCAGCAGCGGGACGTGAGCTATGAGCTGGATGTTCCAACATAAGGGAGAGGGTGGGCAGTGTCCCCCCAGGCTTTTTCCAAGCTTGTTCCAAATGAAAATAGACACAATACACTGTCCTGCTGCTGTGCTCAGGCACATATCCCATGATGATAAAAGGAGGGCAAAGGATTTAATTTTGCAGGCTTCAAAACATTTCAATGACAAACCTCATTGAAAATGACATTGATAGCTTTTTGTGTGTGTGCACTTTATGGTACATAAATGCTGATTTCATTACTCTGTGATTGCTTTGCTTGGGGGCAGCAAGATAGATGTAGGTAGGTTAGTTGTAAACCAATGATGATGGTTGCATTTTTCTTTTTAAAGCAGCATAATTTAAAGAAGTTGATGTTGTATCATAGAAACAGGAACAAACACGTCCAGTTTTTTAGAGCCAATCTGATGTTAAGGTCAGACTACACCATTGTTCCCTGACCCAACCCAGCGATTTTAGGGTTTCGGGACTAGGTAGCCACAGAATTAATTTTGTCTTGTGTAGTATGTAGCAGTGCCAAACAACAAAACATTAGTCCTGGATGCCTCACAACTTTGCAACAGAGTCCAGCAGATTTGTTTTTGTCCTACCTCCAACAATTTACCCCTCCACTTAGAGACATTTAACTCTGACAGCACAGAGAGCACCACATATACCATAATCACAGATGTAAACTGGCCAAAGTTGATGCATTAAAATCTGTTAGACTGAGAAAAAGTTTTGCAGGAACTGAAAAAAAACATTCCTGCCTTTATATTTTGTAAAGCAGCTACCAGAACACCAGACTGTAAGAAAAATAAATGTTGGAGAAAAAAGCAGCGACCACTTGACATTTTGGTGAGCGACTGCTTATCATCAAGCTAACATATCATTTAACATGAAAAAGAAAGAGACAGAGTCCAATACTCGAAATTATATATGTTTGTTTGCCATCTCCAGGTTTGCCCCTCTTTCTTCCGGAGTCACTACATTGGTCATTGTATACTTATTTTAACCCCTAAAAGATCCTGGGGACTTTTTGTGGCATTTCGATTTTTTTTAATTTCGAATAATTTTGGCTGTGTTGGATGAGTAAAGCTCAAATTTGCCAAAGGATAAATCATTTTCAAAAAATTAAATAAATTTGTAATTTCTTCAAATTTGCCTAAAATGGCTGAGCAACAAAAAACATTTTGTATTTGATCTTTAAGACAAAATTGGTTCCATCTGAAACCATGATAAATGCTAATTATGACCCCACATTTATCTAGACACAAAACAAATGCATTTCTTTATGTTAAAATTTCATTTTGATTTAAAACCTTTCTATAATTTTTATAGTTGTCCACCATATGGAGCCACTTTTCATCTTTAAATCATCAGTTCACATTTCACCTTTTTACTGTTTTTTGCTTATAAAATGAGTGAGGGTTTTCTTCAATCTAACCCTGCAGCAAAATGAACAATGCATCAAAATCAGTGTTGCTGCCAATCATTGACCCATCTCAAGGCCTAATAAAGTTATGACCAAATAGTCATTGAAATGTGTATTTTGGAAATTATTGGTGGTTTTTGTTTTTTTATGATGAAAAAACAGTGGTTTTCTGTTAACATACTGAAATTTAAAAGGTTAAAAATCCCATAATATAATTAAAACTTGCTAAGAATATTTCAGGATCAAGTAATTTTAAAGTTTGAGTCATTTAAAGTGGAAAAAATATTGATAAATATTTTTTTATAGCACTTTTTAGCAAGGGGACCGATTTGGTCGCAAGGAACAAATGTGTACATCTTTTTAAGGATCTTTTAAGGGTTAAATCTTGTAGTCAGTCAGTCTATGGTAGTCTAATTTGACATAGTGACCATTTTGACCTATAAAAAATCATGTTGTCTCACCTCATCATGAATACGATCATAAACACAAATATGTGGTGTTACTGACATCTTTCTGTGCCCTTTCATGTCATCCATTAAGCCATCCGTTATCTTTAGCAGCTTGCCCCGTGTGGGCCCATGTTGAGACAGGAGCTGTTGGAGCTGTTACAGCAGGCATTGGACAAGCCTTTATAGGTTTGTTCTTCAAACATCAAACAAGATTCTACTTTCCTCACATGCACATGACCTAGCAAAGTTAAAGCTTCACTGTGCACAAGATTTACAGAACATGGCAGAAAGGCAGGGGTCGATTTCAATTTGGCCTCGGACTGCAGCTGATTACCACGATAGCAGTGCTGTTGAGTTGCAGTATGCTGCTGTCGTCTGGCTGATACCTGATTGCAGCTTATCAGGGCCATTTACATCACTGATTACCTTCTGTGCTGTGGCTGAACCCAGATCAGCTGTTCTTGTCAAGAATGTAATATGGTGGAACTGATAAAGATCATGTAGAATTCTTCACTATGCCAGTAACTTCAATGTAATGCTAAGTGTCAGAAAAAAATCCCTCAAAATAACTTTATAAGGTAACATGGAGGTAGATACTTGTCTTTTATAAGGAAGGCCTCTTCTTCTGACTATAGTCCACCCAGTTAAATGAACTGAAACAATATTATTGATATACACTCACCAATCAGGTTTAAGACTCTTTCACATTCTGATGTATTGTTTGAACTTAAATGGATTATCTTGGCCTATATGATATCTTAATTTGCTGGTTGCTGCCATCTGATTAGCTGATTTCATAGTTTTGGTTAATAAACACTTAAACATACATTTATACTGATGATTTATGAGTGCACTTATCTAGATCCTAATAAAGATTATTCCTCATTTTTGACAGTTCTAGTAAGTATTGTATTTTATATGATTAGAAAGCCAATTTAGTCACCATTATATGGTTCAATTTTGGGGATTGTGCATTTGTGGAATGAGCATCACAGCCAAGTGTGTGGGTAGGACCTAAAAACTTGAGCCAAAATCTCCTCTTTCCCTGGAAAAAAAGCACACAGTTCCTCAGTGAAACAAGTGTGAGGAACCAGTCTTCTTGGGGTGTTGTCTTCCTGTAGCCAAAAACAGACCACATGGACTTAACAAGTCTCATGGGACTTGCTCCTAAAGTTGGAGATGTTCCCAAATAATGCTGTCACTCTGGCTACTGGAACACCCACTTCCAGTAGCTGGTCATTTTGGCACTTTTTGGGGGAATTCTACCCAGATGTTCTGTGCACTGTAAAAAAAAGAAGAAAAAGGCTAGTTGTTTTAGCCTAAAAAAGTTAGTGTCAGGGCTGCCTTAAAATTTTAAGTTTTCTGAATTTGGAAATTTAAGTTCAGTTGAATAAAAAATGATTCAGATCAAGTGAACTTCTTCAAGTTCAATAAACTTGCTTTTAAGTCAGCTCGACTTGAATTGTTTAGTTCAACAAACTTCTTAAAGCAATCCAATTCCAGTAGTATTTTTTTATGACAACACAGTAATTAAACTTCTTGAAACTAGTTTTAAAGGTAAAACAACTTGATCTGAAGTACAGGTCACTGATGATTTTGAGCTAAATTGACTTATTGCATTTGGATTTAACTTAATATTTCTCTTTAACTTTTACTAATTTTGTTCTGCTTTGACACAAGTAAATAAAATAAAGTTAATATTTGCTTGAAGAAAAACAATCTTAAAAGCAGAAAAAAAGGCCTAGTATTTAAAGGATATTATTGCCAGACAAACCAAAACAACTTCTGTTCTTCATGCTTTAACAACACAACTGGCAATTTTTATCACATGTTCAATGTGGATAGCAAAACAGCTCTGAACAGATTCAAGATACATTTGACACAAAGAAGTGCTTGCTTGCGGGAAAAGGCATCCTCCTCCACAAATGTTCTTTAACTTACTAAAATTAGTCTGGCTTGCATGACAGCTCGTTTCGTGGAAAACGAGCTTATAGCTCACATCTTTTACTGTTTTATTTCTTGTTTCAAATTTGTGCATGAGGATCAGAACTTCAGATCAAGTTGTTTTACCTTTAAAACTGTAGTTTCAAGAAGTTTAATTACTGTGTTAGCATAAAAAAATACTATTGGAATTGGATTGCTTTTAGAAGTTTGTTAAACTAAACAATTCAAGTCGAGCTGACTTAATAGCAAGTTTATTGAACTTAAGAAGTTCACTTGATCTGAACCGTTCTTAATTCAACTGAACTTAAATCTCTAAATTTAGAAAACTTAAAATTTTAAGGCAGCCCTGACACTAACTTTTTTAATTTAAAACAACTAGCCTGTTTTACAGTGTGGTGCTCATTCCACAAATGCAAGATCCTTGCAAAGTTGTACCTTATCACAAAGGTGACTAACCAGGCTTTCCAATGATAGGAATACAACACCAGTTGTCATATCAAAGGAGAGAAATAATCAGACAAATTAACATTTCCAAACTTTTTTAAAAAGTATAGACACAACTCAAATCTTTGAAAGTCTTTGCTGTAACAAATAATCTGAGCGATTGCTCATTCACTTCTTCTTCAATAGCTGCATCACCACCCTTTCCCTTCTGTCTTTTCTATTACCTTGGGGTTTGAAGAAAGGTTGGAAGTAGCTGTGGGTCTGTGTGCACATGCATATGTGTGTATGTGTATTGAGGGGGAGGGGAATAGACATCACTGGATAACTGAGTTTCCCTTGGCAGCCAGCCCCGGAAGTGTCACCGCTCATAGGCCTCCATTCTAAATGTATCCAAGTGCTTCCTCGTCCCCACATATAATTTGCTCCTGCTAAAGATGAACCTGTCACCTGAAGGATTTTCCAAGAAGAGGGACTCCATACACCACAAACATATGGTAAAGAAAGTATTCTTCTTTTTCACAAAGTGCTCTCCCAGGTTACCAGGGGGTTATTCAAGGAAAGAGATTTGACAAACGAGGTCAAACTTAGCCTCAGAAGGTTTAAAAGACACAGAGCCTTTCGGAGATCACTCAAGTCGGCTGATCCAGTGTCATTGGGAATTACCGATCAAAGCACCTTCGCTTAATAGACTGAATCATTGATCACAGGCCATGAGGGTCACCCCTGTCTCTTCAGTGCTTTCACTTGGATTAGATTTGATGAAGAGGGACATCCCTGAAACAATGGGGTGTCTGCATTATTATGTGTTATGATGTATTATGTATTGCACCCTGCACAGTGAAGTAAGGCCTTGCATTTTTGCAGTGCAAGGGCATTGGAGGTACTAGTAAGTGCAATTACTTGTTTATTGCTAAGAGTACCGGATTTGGTTGTTTGTTTTTTGTCTTTTACCTGTGCTAGGGATTCACGTTATTGCTGGTGTTTGATTGTGAACAGAACAATTAAAAAATGTCTAAATTAATTTTAAAGGCATTTTCAGAGCATACTAGTCCTGACACAAGGAAGAAGTGATACAATTTGGATTGTGATCCAAACCTTGATGTGGATCCAGGAGTTTTTAAAGGATCTTAACAGTGAATGATAGGGCACTTTTTCACATTTTTGAGAGTAAGTTGCCTGACAATGTTGAAGGTACCCTGGCAGATGTCTGTGGTCTTGGAGCACTTCTGGTTTATCGATAAGTGTAATTGATTTGTTTGAAATGTTGATAATTAGAAATCTTTTCTGAACCGGTCTTGTGCCGTCAGTGGGAATAAAGCATTGGTGTAGATCTCATCCAAAGAAAGGGTGTAGAGAGCGGGTTTAAAGGAATAGAACTGAAAGAAAGAAATTGAAATAAGAGAAGGCAAAGGGAAAAGGAGGGGATATAAGGACCAGTTGGAGAGAAATGGAGGGCAGATGAGTCTGTGTGTTAGTGAATGATGAGGTGTGTGATGGGACCTAATCTGCTGTCTGCTCAGTACAGTGCACACTCTGTGCTCTGAATGTGAATGGGATGCTGGTGCAGAAAACTAAACTCTGCACCTCCCTCTGTCTCTCGTTTCTATTGCAGCTTGTATACCAAGCTGTCCAGCTGTCTCCCAGCATCTAGACCCCCAAAGTGCTCTAGTTGTTTGCCTGGTGGTATGCCAATAATACTAATATTACAGTTACTGATGGGGGCGTAGCATGTACCCTGATCTTTGTACAATACTGTGAGAAGGGCAGAGTTTGTGCAGTTAAAGGGAAATATATATCTTTACGAAAGAAAAGCTAACAATGTTAAGAAATACTGACTGTCAAGTTAGCATGTCAACGACCTGCTAGCCAACTTTGAGGCACTTTAGTGCTTCATAGTTACACACGTCTCTCATTTGAGCTTCAGACCAAGGGAATGGGCATGGACAATGTGGTGTAGATCAATCATGTTTAGCCTTGGCAAATCTTGCACTTGAACCTGACATCCTAATGTATATTTAAATGGAGCCGGACATTAAAAGGAAACTTGGAAGGGGTGCTGGTTTGGCGGAGTGGTTAGCACCCCATGTACTTGCTTCTGCCGGTCCAGGTTCGAATCCCACCTGTGACCAGTTTGCAGAGTGTCCTCCCCTACTCTCTCTCCACCTTTCACAGACTTATCCACTGTCTCTCTCCTATCAATAAAGGCCCAAAAATGCCCAAAAAATACATTTAAAAAAAAAAAAAAAAGGAAACTTGGAAGCTGACCTGCAGAGCAACCTGTCCATTGGATAAAAACATTTCTCATATGCTTTATGAAAGTCCCCTTAAAATGGCACACTATTCATTTTATTACTGTGAGGATTAGAAACAGCCATCCTGATGAAGTAATTGGCCTCAGTAGATGTGAAGGTACCTTTTTACTTCTCCCAAGATGGAAACTGTATTCCAAAATGACTACAAAAATATCACCACTCTGTGTAGAAATTATGCATAAACAAACATGTTAACCTCATCACCCCTTTGAATCAACAATTACACAAAGATGCTCTGTTCGTATAAAACATTTATGACAATCTTTATGTGGAAAGCATTGCTGTGAGTCAGAGTCACTCAGATTTTGTTTGTATAAAATAAAAAATTTATATAACCTTGCTCTGGGCAAATGAAAACCCAGATAATGAGGCTGTGCAGTTGCATCTTTAGACTTGGAGAGAGGGTCATTATATGTTTTCCCATTGAAACAGAATGATCACATTAAGGGCCAGTGTTTAATATACAGATGTGGAGTAAGCATGCATTGTAGATAGAATTGCCAGCACTGTATAAATATTGATATAGTGTTACCAGAGAGCTTTTGAGGCTACAGAGGATAAATCATAGCTACTCGGGCAGAATCCCTGTTTTTGTGCAGTTGGTGAAAAATGATAGATTCTGATCCTGCTGCAGTTGACAGGGCTAAGTCATTGAGGGAGAAGTTTTTTGGCAGCCTGCACTTTTTCATGGGGTTTCCAGTCAAATGGATAGGCGGTGTGACAGGCCAGTCAATAGAAGTCAGCAGTGATTATGCAAGTTGCTTATGTCTAATGAGAAAGGTCAGCGTATTGCCAAGTGACTGGGACAGGAGCCCAGTCTCATACTGAGATGTACAGTACATGCTGCTGTGGAAAACTGTGCTACATAAGAACATGTTTTTCTTTATCTGTGCTGCGGATGTAAAATGTCCTCTGAGTAAGAACAAAAAAGACAAATCTTCCCAACTTATCCTGAGCTGCAATCTTATAAGATGCTATACTTGATATCTGAATGGTTCTTGTGTCTGTGGTGTTATAATCCATATATTTCTCTCACCCCATGTACAGCAAATCAGGGCAATAGATCTGTGAAAACAGGCAAATCCACACCAGTAACACTGACGTAACATGCTTTCTACTTTGCATTTCTGGGACCAATTGCTTCTTAGTGGCACATTTTTCTTAGCCCTGCAGACAAGTAGCCATGCACAGACTTGTGTTATGTTGAGTTTTCTCTCTGTAGCAGTCATACTGAAAACATCAGGGATATTTATTTGGTTGTTGTTTTGATCCTTCCAGGGCTGCTGTTTGCCAGTAGCATCACACTGACATTATAAGTCCTCTGTCAAGTAGCACAGAAACAATAAAAAAAAAATAATTAAGTGAGTTAGAATTTAATACTTCATGGTTCCCAAAGATTGAAGTTTGTGGGATAGTTTGTTATAATAGCTTAATAACTAAAATTAGGCTTGCGATAAAAAGAAGCGTATTAGATTTTTACTTTGGTCTGGAATAGTTAATGGCATCCGTGCTTGCCCTCTTGAATGTTGAGGCATTGTTTCTTTTTAAAAAACAGTTGCAAAGAAATGCTAATAATTACCACAAAAAAAGTTACTCGTTCTATGTGTCCCAAGCAAACATCTTGGAAAGAGAAATTATATCAAAACATTTAAGGCTATTTGGGAAAAATTCTTAACACTTTGCCCATAGAAAGACACAGCTTTTATCTAGAAAGTTTCCTTGAAATATCCTGTTATGATGGCAAGAGCAGAAAGTATTGCATATCATCATCAGCCCTTGCTCTTATGTTTCTTTCCATGACCTTTCTTAAAACCTTCCTAAATAGGAAAAAATCCAGTGCTAGAACGCAAAAGCCTTGTCCCTTGTTCAGAAGGGTCATTATCAGAAACATCACATGTGGATTTACATTAAAAAAGCTGTTTAAGCAAGTAATTAGACCAAAAGCTGATCTCCTTGTGATATAACATGACATGACTGTACTGTTAAAGGTAAAGGAAGAAACAAAGAATTAGTTGAACCAGTCCATATCCTCTAGTTAACCTGAGTTAACTAGAAGGATGTAGATGGACTACATCATCATTCAATCACTTGAAAATCCCTTGAAATCGACCAAGACTCAGGTTGTGCAACAAAGAAAATGTGAATTTGTTGGTACTATTACTTGTGTATGTGTTCAAAGATGGTCTCTCTGGTGTCAAATGTCTATTTTAGCTTTCTAGAGGAGTCCCTTGACACCAGATCAGTGCTGTGACTAGCCCTGTTTGTTGTTTTCAAACAGCTGATGTCTGCCTCTATTGCCCTTTGAATCCCCTTTTCAAGGATACTTTTTCAACAATTATTTGTTGCAGCTGGAGCACCTTTGACCATGTCTGTAAAACATCAACTTAGTATGGCCATCACACTTAAGCTAAAAAAGGTTATGTGAGAACATGTCTCATGTATTGTTATATCGTCAAAATGCACAAGTGATAGAATTTGAAAGTATTCAACTAAAACAAGAGAACAAATACCAAGAGTCCCCAATGGTAGGATCTGGTTTATGGGCGCAGGTCAAGACTTAAAGGGACAGTTCAGTATTTTTGAAGTGGGGTTGTATGAGCTCCATGTAGTCACTATGGACATTAGATACAGTAGAAAGTCCTCTCCTCTCCACCAGAAAGCCACAGTCTGTAAGAGTCAGTGACGAAGAAAAGACGCTAATGGAAAAGTACCATACCGGAGTTAAAGGCTATTTTCTCCGCCTACAAGAACTCAAATCAATATGTTTTGATCAGCTGAGAGGGGGGGCCGGAGTGTCCCTCCGCTAAATCAGTCCGCCGCCTCCCCCTCTCAGCTGATCAAAACATTCAAGCTAGCGGCTTCAGATGCCGGCTGTAGCTTTGTGTAACTTTTATCAAGTATCATAACTCTTCTGTTTTGACTGTTAGCGGCGTGAGGAAGAGACAATGCAGGAAATTGAAAACGGGATCATTATGACAGCGCCGATGAAGTCCCATTCACTTTGGAGTCAAGAGGACACCTGTATGTACCAGAGTTTATACAGAGGACGAGGGTCTACAAATGGAGACGCACAGACCAAAAGGAAAACAGAGGAAACATCCACGGACACTGGACATCAAGAAAGAGTCGGAAATAAACAGTGGGGCGAATGTTTGACCTGGAAATATGTGACACGGACGGCGGTATTACTTGTCAAACAGACTTTCCTTTCCTGGAGTTTTGTGGGCACTCTTCAATTTCCCAAAGATAAACTGGAAAAACGTCCCAAACCTTGGAGGACCTAATGACAGTTTCTGCTAAAAGTAAGTAATAATGATCTGTCAGAGACAAATAAGCAGAGTAGAGGAGGCTGTTTGTTGATCATAACAGTGCAGACTACTAGTGAGTGTGTGTGTCTCTCACACACGCACACACACACAACGATTTCTGTGCAGCTGAGTTCTAGATGATGCACATCCATTTCTGCATCAAGGGAAGCATCACAAAAACCCATCTCAGAAATATTTGTCTTATGTGCTTTTAATTAGTCTAAAAAGGTGTTCGAAAGCCGCTAGCTCTCCGAGAGCTAACTACGGCGGAGGGATTTAGTGGAAGAATACAGACGTGAGTTGGCTTAGGTCCGGATAAACTTTAAATTTCCGAAAGGTTTATGCACTTAAAAAATTGTCTATGTAGCATACTCTTAAACTGTGGTATTACTTTTGATTTGAGTTCTTGTAGGCGGAGAAAATAGCCTTTAACTCCGGTACGGTACTTTTCAATTAGCATCTTTTCTTCGTCACTGACTCTTACAGACTGTGGCTTTCTGGTGGAGAGGAGAGAACTTTCTACTGTATCTAATGTCCATAGTGACTACATGGAGCTCATACAACCCCACTTCAAAAATACTGAACTGTCCCTTTAAAATAAAAACACTGAAGGATGCACTTTGTCCCTTGTAGTGGACCAAATCTGGGACAGTTTGTGCTCTTATCCTCCATCTATTCTGAACCTTCTCCCTAGGTGCCATTAAACTTCCCTTAACTTCCCCATCCACATACGTGTTCCAGATTTTCATCGGTTCTTGGGTTGTTTGCCCCACCAAGCTGACAGGTTTCTACTTTCCATATGCCAAACAGTTATCCTTTCTGGGGGGCAAGTTCATAGCCTTGTGCCGAGGAAATAGACTGAGGAGTTACAGGAAAAGTTTAAGGGATATCACTAAATCCATCTTTTAGAGCCAGCCTTTGGAAGTTTCCATGTTGAAAATGCTGTCCTAAACTAACTGAGTAACCGAAACAAAGTGGAGCTGAGGTGGACCTTAAGCCTTTTAAAATAAATCACCCCCTTGAGTTTAAAGTTTATCCATGATCCTCTCTACTCTTATCTTTCTAAAGCAGCCAGATTTGACATAATCATGCAGATCTATCCAGCAAAACTTGAAACTAAAACTATCTGTTGCACCATCCTTTGCCGGAGAAAAAAGCATTAGCTGTGTATGCGGGCTAAATGTGTTGACGGCAAGATTGGAGTCAAAGCCACTGACCAGCTTTTGATCAATGTGACAGAAAAAAACACGTTCAGTTACCTTTCTTTTTTTTTTTTATTTTACATAAGGTTCTGACCTTCCCACTCGCTTTCTATGGGATGTTGCCCACATAGACGTGAAATATATCTCATGGATATTTGAAAATTGTCCATCTGGTCGCTTCATTAAAGATAACGAAAGAAAAGAGGTGCATCAGGTGGAGCAGGTTTGATTTTGACCTTTGGCCTCTTCACTTCCCATCTCTCTCTGAGATATCCAACTCCATCCATTGTTGTACCAAGATACAAAGGCACTCCCACACCCACCTACTGTTCTGCATGTATATTATGCACTGTGTAAGCCTGAATGCTCTTATCTTTTGTTGGTTCATTTCATAAATGTCCCTTCATAACCAGCATGTTTGGTCTAGACTTAACCTGCTTTTGATTCTCTTTTTTTGAAAAATCTGGGAAGGTGTAAAAGCTCAGACAAACAGTAATGCAGGCCAAAGAATCAAAGTCTGGTCTGTCTGAAAACAGGAGGCTTCAGTTTGCTTTTTCATAAATATTTACGCACCAAGCTGCTGAAATGAGAATCTTTTCTTGGAAACAGAGCTTAATAGAGGATATGATGTTGACTGCGACATGGATGCAAATTTGAGATTGCATGATCATTTGAAGAGGGCCTCTGAAAGGAGTACTGTAACAATTTTTATTTATTTTATTGCCACTGCATTTCCATTTGACCAACAATTTGTGTCATGTTTCCCCATACAGCCCCACCACCCCCACCCCACCCCTAAGGCTAAGCTAGCTTTGGTTGACAGAACAGCATCCTCTCCCTACACTTTATCTCCCTCGCTCATTGCTTTGATGTGTTGTGATTGCGTTGGTGTGGCAATGGTGTGCCGGGTGGGAGGGGTTGGGGATTGGGGGGGTGAAAGGAGGAGGAGGAGGGGATGTAGCAGAGAAAAGCGTTCTGCAGTGAAAATGTGCTCCCACTGAAGCGTAGAGAGACTGCAGCACAGTGAACGAGCCTGTGCACCACCTGCAGTCGTGTGTGTGTATGAGAGAGAGGGAAATAATCACCCAAGACACAATGATTCAACACCCAGGTCCTCTCCTCTCTCCTTTCCTTCTCTCCTCCCTTCTTCGACCCAATTCTCCACACACTCTACAATCATCTCACCCTGTGCATGCCTTGCACTGTGGCGGCTGCTGCATGTCCATTTGTGTGTGCATATTGCGCATGTTGGTGTGTATTCATCAGTACTCTCTGCTGAATACCCTCAAAACCATTCCCTCTTCCTGCCTTTTCTGCAAGCCAATGTTCCCCTTTTTTCTTCTTTCGCATCCTTCCATCTCGACTCCCATTCAGTCTTTTCAGTTCATTCTGTTGCTTCCCCACCTCTCCCAGTGATCACTACTTGATGCGCACTTCTTTCACTCACATGTACATCATCATCTCCTCACCAACACCAGGCTTCAACGGAAAAATAAACACAAGACAAATATGCTGTATCTGTCATTCTCAACTGAAACCCCTTCTGCTTTCCATCGTCTTTTGCTCCCTCTCTCTTTTTAAACCGTTCTGTTCCCAGTCAGTTCTCCTTTTCTCCCCCCTCCTCACCCTTTCGTTCCCCTCCTCCCGCGCTGGCTGAGTAAGTGCTGCAGCATCAGTGCATGTGTGTATGTGTGAGAGAGAGGAGTGTGTGAACGCAAAGCACCGGGGATCCTGAGCCGGGAGGAGAGCCGTGTGACTGGAGGGGGGTCTCTTCTGCCTGTGGATGTATGTGACAGGACAGCGATTTTTTCTTTCGAGCGTACGTGTGCTTGAACGTGTGTGTGAGAGCAGCGAGAGTGGGCATGACAGTGTGTGAGTGTGTATGGGAAACAGTGTCGTCGATCAGCGACTGGCTCTTCGCATTATGCAGCCGACGGTGCTCATCACACTTTGAAGACTGACTCATCGACACCGGGCTGTGGAGGCAGAGGAAACGAAAGAAAGGGACAGGCAAATGGATGAAAAGACAGGAAGGCAGTTTTAGGCTCTTGATGCTTTGGGTCCCTCCAGACCATTCAAGGGTCTAGTCTGTTTGTGGGACGTCAGTAGCTCCACAGTGGCCCCCCTTGTTCCCCCACAAATTGGAATTGCAGACACATACCCAGACAGGTAGCCAATATTTCCAGAAAAACCCTGAAAGGAAAATCAAATCCCCAGTTCTCTCCTGACTCGAAGGAAGATACTGTTTATTTCTGTTTACACAGACTTGGAAAAGAGGATCATCTGTTTTGTCAGGGGTTTTTTTGTTTGTTTTTTGCTCTGGTCATCATTCCTTTGAGAGGGGTTGCAGGATCTTATCCCAGAGATAAGAGGCTGGCGGACAAAACGGGATAGACACAGGCATGGCTCGCCTCAACTGGTGCCTGGCTGCCGTCATCAGCTGGGGCAAGTTCCTCTTTGCCTGCTTCTTTCCTCTGCGGGGGGCCAAACGAGACAAGGTAAGACTTTACAGTGGTGGGGAAGGAGTTACTGTGAATGGGAGCCCTAGTTTAGATTTAATGGACTTTAATGACAGTTCCTGCACGTGCCAGCACTCATTTTTCAGGCAAACAGATTCAAGGGACTATTTCTCTGCAGCAGTTGTCAAAAAATACATCTTTAATTCACACTGTAAGAAAAAATACACCAGGATTGGCTGTGATTGCTGTCACACTTCCCAGACACTTTTGCATTCTGCGAGCTTTACCAAGACTACCAAATGACGTAGCTGGGAAAAAAAGAGCTTGGCAAGTAGTCATGGACCACGGACTCTGTTAGACTGGTTGGTGTTCCTCTAAGTGCTGATTCAAGGTCAGTGTTACATCTCCAAGTGGTCTCTGGGCAGCTTTTCCAGAGAGACATGGTGGAGAACCAAAAAGGTTGGTTTTTGGATATGCCAACAATCATGCACCAACAAATAATAGTTTTTCCTTATACGTAGGGTCACCTTGCTTTCACAACTGCAGAATTGTAATGCACCAATATTAGGGTTTGCATTGTACCAAGGAGGAAATCTCGAATCACTCCATTCATCTCTTGTCACTTCCTTTATGCTGTATTTGCTCATTTTTGATTAAGGGTTTGTGGGTCTTTCATCGCTGCGCCATATTCTGATTGTGTGGCACGTGTACGAGCAAGAAAGGCCAAACGGAGTTCATTGAATGGTGTTACATGAATGCATACTCTGTTCTCAAAAGCTCTTGTTACTGGCAATGCAGAGATGAAATTATTGCTTTTTTGGTTTACTATGGCAAAAAAATCAATCATGTGGAACAACCCTGATATGTCTTAATGGCACCATTCCAACTTCCACACATGAACAGGCATTCAGATAGTGCCTTATGTTATTCTCTGTGGGGTAGCAATGTGTGGGATAATTTTTGGGGGTGATTTTATTCAACCACTGCCTGTCATGGGAATCTCTAGAGAAAAGAGAGACCTTTTTTCATTGCATCCGTCTTAAGGCAGGAAATACTGACCAAATCAGCTAAATGTGCTGCATCCTCAGCAGTTTTTAAAAAATAATCTTTCCCCTAGTGAGAATATTAGCATGTGTAAAGAGCTTTTGGACAAGCATTTTCTTCCATACCCTTCATTTTCATCAGCTTTTTTCCATATTCACACTATAAATTCAAACCCTCATGTTACTATCAAAAGGTCTGAAACTTGAGTGTTGCAGTGACGTAACTCTCCCTTGACTGAATGGTACTTGCTGTTGCGTATGACAACCATTTGGGCACAAGTGGTTTTATAAAGTCGGGTGATCATTGTTATATATATATATATTTTTGCCTGTGGTGATGCCGTAGCGTGCAGTGCTGCAGCCGCCCATCTTTTCAAGCCCCAACACCCTCCCACCAGCACCAGCAACCCCCCCACCCCATTGCCGCAGCTCCTTATCTCTACACCCGCGCTCAATTCCACCACACTCCCCTTGTCGCACTCCCTTGTATGTGTGTGAAAATGTGTGTGGAGCTTGTTACTGCCTTTGCAGACACACACTCTCATTATAAATCTCCTTAACCCTGTACATTGAAGCCCAAACCCATTATGCTTATTCAGTCACACCACAGCCTTTGCTTACTTTGCCATGTCAGCAGGGGCCTTTTTCAATCTAAAAAGAGGGTTTGTTTTTGCTTTAATTTTTCAGTGTCGGTAACACTCTAACATCAAAACTATCAAATTGTTTTCACACCGTATATTCAGCTGTTATGCACATTTGAATATAGGGCAGATTGTTGCCCCCTGGGATGGTCCCTTGATAAAATATGTACCTTGAGCCCTGGTTTATGGTTGCATTCTTGTTCCTTGTACATAGCTACAATACCCGGACAAAATCCTTATTAGATAGATAGTGCAAAAGTTGCCCTTTCTTTCCAGATCTGGTACTTAAGAGCTTTAACCAGAAGAATATTCATCTTTAAGGAAATCACAATCCCAGAACTCTTCAGCAGTCAGTGTCTATTCCCATAAGTTAAACAACACATACCTCTGGGAGCAAATGGTAGCTATAACTAATAATTCCAGTGTAACAACGAGTTAACATGAAACAGCCTACCAGCAAGACTTCCTTCTCTGTGCAGAGTTAACACATGCAGCATCAGTTCCTGGTCAATTAATTCCTGGAGGAGAGCCTGCTCATCTTGTAACTACAAACTCAGATTCTGTGGGACCTTCCCTTCAGGCACAAAACAGGGGGTGTGGGTTCCCTTCTAAGCATACGAGAGTTAAGTTTGCGACTGGCACTAAAGCTGTCTGAATTTAACAAGGACCAAACAAGGCAAGCAAATCAATCTGTGGTAAGTTGAGGCTTGTATTTGGCTGAATAATTGACAATTGCAAGCAGGGCGCAGCTAACATCACCATTGCTAGCGATGTCATCGATTGGTCAAGATTATGGCTACACAGTCCTGTCAAAAGTGCTATTCTGTGCAAACTTAATGCAGTTCTGTCTTCATTTTATCACTAGAAATATGGGTGTTTATATAATATATATCATTTTACAGACTTTGGTCAAAAGACAAAGTAAAAGAAACTAAACCAAGGGAAAAATGAAACAATATCGCAACTTCAGTCCACTGAACTTTGGATGTGACAGCAACCTTAAACTCATTTTAGACGCACTGATCTGAAGTAATGACTTTTCTTTTAAATGACCTACAAAATCAGTGTTAGATTAAAAACAATGGTAGCTGCCCTGGTCATTGGCATTAGTGGACTGCTTTCCCTGTGAACACTAAAGCTTTCTGTTCCATAATTTGGTACAGCTTGACAATAAAAGGCTGCTATAAAAGGAAAAAAGCACTTCACTCGATAATCCAGCCCTATGTACAGATTCTTCTTTGAAAAGCAGAATCTCAAAAGAAGAAATTAAGGAATTAAAATCTGTCAAAAGTGACAGAGGATAATAGAGGTAACACAGTGTCAGTGTTATGTATATTTCAAATTATTTCAATTACTTTACCCAAGCCTCAGTCATTTTTTTTTTTCATTGAAGAACCAATAAATACGCAGAAAAAATGATCATGTGCAAATTAAGCTTTATGCCACCTCTGATGGATATTTTGTTCCGATGAATTTGGTTGGGACAGTATATAGATGCTTTCTTTGTCAAATAACAGGGTATTAGGTCACTTATTACAGTCCCCATTACATCCATTCATTCTGTTGCTGCTCTGTGGCTCCAGCTGCAGCATCCAAGCCAATCACGTGACGTGACTGGGAGGTGAAAGTGGAGAGGTAAGGCTCTGTGTCTTCTCCTCCGAGGACTGCTGTGAGGTGTTCAGTTTCCATGGCAACGCAGGCTCACACGGTCCCCACATGATAGGGCCGGGTTACAACGGGAGATGGGGCTGGGAATATTGTCAGCATCGCGTGTTTGAATGTGAATGTGCAGCGGTTTTGTAAGTACGAGATGTGGAACCAGAGAGGAAGGTGGAGGGGATGATGGGTAAAAGGTTTTCTCTGTGCATGTTACGATGGGGACACTGCTGTGATACAATGGAGGGCTTATCTTCCCCTGTTTCTGATTCCCTCCCAACCATTTACATCCTCTCTCCCCTGAAGTTCCTTTCAGTTTTCTGTCCTTTTAAATCATTGACTTTCTCAACGTCCTTTCATCTCTTTTTATCATTTTTGTTTGGTTTTTCCTACCATTTATTTGATCTCCTTTTCCTGGTCTCTTTTTTACTCTGCCGTCATTGTTCACCTCATCCTTCAATCTTTTCCTCTCTGTCAATTAGTTTTTTTTCTGTTTTTAATTCTCTTAACTTCGTTTTAATAAAAAGAATTTAATTTTTTTATTGTTATTATTTTTTATTATGTTTCTGATTCCATTTGGACCCCTTTATGAATCCTGCATTTTAAAGATGTGTGGTTCAGAGCATGGATCACCCTCTGTATCCAGCTCAAAATTTAATTATTCAAATAATATTACAAGAAAGACAATTCTTACATTCACTGTGACCTATGAAATATATTCCAGGGATTCATTGTGTGGGAAGGAACCTGAAACAACCATTATATTTATAATCAGATATCATACATTAATCTTACAGTACATGTGATTTTGGTGTTTCATTGGACTTCTTGTTTTTCTTTCATCACATACTTCAACATATCTAGTTAATCTATTACCCACCATGTCTGCATAATGAAGCTCTTGGCTACGGTGGAGGCCAACCACAACATTTTTCGGGTTCTGATGGCAAAAATGAACACATACGTTGACTCATCATGTGCAGACATGCCTTTTGTTAGCTGTATTTTTGACAATATTCAAGCTTCACAGAGTGCCCAATTATTGTATGAGGAGGAACATACAACAGGTGGTATAATAGAAGACCTAATGTACAGTGACAATATGAATCTTGTTTAAAATAGCCGCTTTGGCTCTTCTCATGTGTTGTGGATTAGCTTAACAAGGTAATTCTAGCTTAATTTGCTGTGCCCCATGACTGCATGGGTGAGTGTTTGCAAGCCAAGTTTTATTGTACTTACTCCACTGTTCCAGTGCTTGTTGTTTGACAGTTTTTAGCCTTTGTTAGCACAGGTTTGTGCTCCCGAAGCACTTCTTGTCTTTTTGTCTACTTTTCTTCCGTCTTTTTTCTGACCACAGGTTTGTTACCATCTTGTTTCCCCTTCAAGTTGTATTATTTAATTAAATTTCCTGTTTTCTTGCTGCCTCTCCTTTACTTTTGTTGTCTTTCTACCCTTTAATCTCCTCTCCTCCTCTTTTGGTCTTTTGTCCTGCCTTTCATATACTTTAATTTAATCTCCTTTTGTTCTCCATTTTCAACCCTTCCCTCTGTTTTTCCTCCCACTGTTCTGGTCCTTCAAGCTTATCTAGTCTTCTCCCTTTGCCTCTTTTCTCATCTTGTATTTCCTCTTGTCTCTTTTCTTTCCTCCCCTTTCCTCACCTGTTCTCTTCAATCTATTGTCTTGTCGCCTTGTCTCCTCTACTTTATTTTACTTTCCTTACTCCGAACCTACTATTTGTCCAAATATTTCTCTCAATCCTGTCCTCCTTTTTGTCTTTTTATTTATCCTTTTCTTGCACATGGGTTTTTGCTGTATTTGGGTTTTTTCTGTTTCCACATCAGTTGTAGTTCATTACAAAGTGTTTTTCAGTTTATGATGTTGAAAGATGGTAAAGGGATCAAAATAAGGGGTCCATTTTGCTGCAGTTTTTGGCACCCAGGTATGTAGTGTGCCTACCTAATGCTGAGTTATACAGCCAGCAGTCTACCAAGTATGGGTGCAGTTGGCCGCAGAAATACAGGCAATATCAAGACAGCTGTGCCAAACTGAATAAAATTGCTTTGGCCCAAACCAGACTTCTTGATAGAAAGGCACCATCATTCTTCCTTGTCTCCTATTTTACTCCCCTACCATTCTCTCTTTCTACATTTCCTCATCTTTACCTCTCCTTCAAATTACTTTGTTACTTCTGTGTGTTCACAGTGTCCTGCTTTCCCTTTACCTCTGTTATTGTCTTCTCTCTGTATTTTGTGTTTACTTGCCACCCGATTCATTTCACTAATGTCCCCTGGGGCAGTAAATTCACATCAGGCTGAGCTGCAGACAGCTAAAAGAGAAGAGGGTGATGGGAAACCTGTCCGGTGAATAGCTCCTTATTCTTCCCCTTTAGATTGCCTCTCCAGCATATTCTTAAAAGATCATTCATTCATTTCACGTCCTATTTGTCACATTCCCCAAACTTACTCTCCATACAGAGGCAACCTGCTGTGGGAATTTATCATATCATGTGTGTTTGGCCCATTTAGCCCATTTTGGTAATGTTTTTTAAGGTAACATAACCACATATATAGCCTCATATGTCCTTTTCTGGTATCAGCCTTGTGTTTACGCATCATATTAAGTCATAAGTGACAGCATAGATGTTCTTCATGGACTTACAATGCTTATGCTACAGAACAACGAACAGCTACAAAGAGGCCCAGTCTGACCTTGGCTGAATCCTAACCTTTTTGAGATCTGTTGTTCAGTATCACCTGTTCAAGTCTGATGTTCCTGAGATGCCTGCAACTCTTAGTTTTTTCTTTCTTACTCCCACATTCCCATGAGAACTCATACAAGGCACACATACAGTAGATACTACCTTCTAGAAACACACACACATGCATACACATACATAGGTCTTACCTTGTAGACACATACATGCACACATACACACTCCCAGGTCTTTAAAACAATATGACGTTACGTTGAGTGTCTGACATTCTTCTTGTCAACGACAGACCGTCTGCCACTGATCATTTGATTGTCTCAATTCTTGCAAGACTGTAAGTTTTTCTGTTTTGTATTAAAGACTCCCAAAAGGAAGGTTTTGGTTCAATATACTTCATTTCACTTTCTTGGGGGATATAGACGAGTATTTTTTCCTCAACATACCCCACCCAGAGAATAGCAGACTCTTGTCCTGAATGGCCCACTGTATTCTGGGCTAGCATTCAAAATGATGGATGCTTTGTTATTCTAGCATTAAAGCTTTAATGTGATGGATTCTACAGCGACAGAAGAAGGAGACTGCAGAGCAAGTGGGGAATTTTTTCCCTCTCCCTTTTTAATCTCCTGAAGTACCCCTTGTACAACCCAATATCTGAATGTCTTTGAGACATCTCCAATGTCTTAGGCTGCTTTTACACTTTAAATTTGGTAGATTTGGATGGGGTCAGGGGTGATGTTGCACCCTATCAAGAGAAACAAAGGCTGGCAATGCTAGCAATACAAATGTTAGCCACTCCCTGCATCCAATTGTCAGTAAATGCTATGATAGCTTGCTAACTTATATTGTACTGGGCAAAATTTAAGCCACAATGCCTTACTTTTTGGATCACTTGCCTTGTTTGGTTTGAATGGCTGTCACACCGAATGCAAACCAAATTCTGGTTTGCTTGGAAGTGAACCGAGACCATGTAATTTCACAAGTCTACTCATTTATCCCATCTTTCTACATGGAATTACATTAGATTATGGTAAAAGTTAGCAAACATTAAGGCAGATCCAGGCTGTCTTCAGGTAGAGTCATCTTGAAAAGGTCCTTGCTGTGACACTTGTGCTCAGTTCAGAATGATGCCCAATCAGCATCCTTTGAGGCGAAAGAGGCTAGCACTACAATCTTCCAACAGCAAGGGTTGGTGTAGGGATAAGCGTGGATGTTGCCTACTGTCACAGCAGTTTACCAGAACTGGTCATTTCCTCATTGAACTGGAAATAAAAAGAGCCACACTAAAACATTTCTCCATAGAAAAGATACATTGAAAGGGTTTGCCTTCTCCCCCAAACACTTTCTATTGGCTCTTGCCCAAATCTGCTTATCCTGTACTACATTTATTGAACTTTTTCTATTCTTTCTATAATTAAGGGGCCCTTTCAAACAAAAACAACAATCATAGTTTGTCACTAAATAACAGGTTTGTGATGCTGTTTAGTGCAATTAAATGCTGCAGAAGCAGACATTCAGTACTACCCAAACAGGTTTACTTGTAGATAATCTTAAAGGGATAGTTAACTTCTTTTGAGTTTGAGTTGAATGAGGTTCATGTCAAAACCATACTGGATGTGCAGCCAGTAAGGTGTGCTATATTGTAGTCGCTGTCAGAGTAGTTGAATTGTTTTGTGTAAGATTATCCAAGAAACAAGAACAGCCATTTACTTATTGATAAATCAGACTTATTGAGTGCAGCTTTTGTTAAAAATTTAAAATAAAAGGTCCTTAATTGGATTATGACCATTGGCAGAAGGGCAATTGGACCTAAGCAACGCGGCATATCCACAGACATGTAGTAGGCATGCACTGTCACAAGGGAATTAAACCCTTCTTGTAACTGGCATTGTTCAGCTGTATGGTCTCCTAAAGTCTTCTGAAGATTGTCTATATATTTTGTATCTCTGCTTTTAATTCTCCTTGCTGTGAGGAAAAGTCTCTGACTAATCTCCAGCTAATGCGACCATCTTTTATGTCACCTTTTGTTGTCTTGTTTTAACATTGCTGTAGTATAAATCAGCCAGGCTCGGACAACCCTGTGAACAATAAAGAGGTACTAAAAGGATATATGTTGTAAAGGAAAACAAGGTGACAGGTATCAATGGTGATTGAAGCAGAGCCAGTTGGAGATGGCATGTTATATATGTAAATACTACTTGTCTTGAGTGTTTCTAAGTTCTGATATTGGATGCTCGAATGCCACTGTCTATCCAGTTGTAAGTCTCTAAACATGTTGATCAAAGTCCCTCCAACCTTTAAATTGCCACTTTGAACTGCTTAGATCATTAGCTTGCATTTTATTGAAACTTTTAGCATCCAATAATGGCTTAAATCCCCTTTTCTGTGAGCACATTTCACTGATAACAAATTTGTGTGTGTTCCTGTGCCTGCCTGCCTGCCTGTGTGTTTCACTGAACCCCGGCATGTTGCATTGGGAATAAGGGAATACGAACCTGACCTCACTGTGCAAAAATGTTGTACTGAGAAAATACACCACTCCCAATAGCCGACCCAAAATCAATGCTTTTTTAGCAGGTGGTAAAGCATTGCTTAAATTGCTTTCTTGTCTTTACCCAAACAGAGTAAAAACATAAAATCCATGCACAATCTGTATATGTGCATTTCTAAAAGCAGTGTTTTGTGTTAAACATCTGCAGAGGGTGTTTGAGGGTTGGTTGGAGGCCACTAGAGGCTGCTAGCAACCCAGTTAAGACCAGTTGGCTGCAGAGAAAAAGTATCTCCCATGTCCATAAAACAAAGGGACCAAATCCATTTGAAACACGGTAGAGGAGTTAACATCCTGACATTATTTCTGCCAAATGTGTCCACACAGTGCTGACATTATGCTAATAAAGTAGATGGGAACAGACAGACTCTCACACACAAACACACACAGATTATGTGTCAGGTTAGCCTATGGATTGAGGTAACTGTTACACTGGAAAGTGATGGAGTGCAGCAGGGATCAATAGAGGGTGTTTTCTCAAAATGAATTGGCTCTTAGCCCTTTATGGATCTGACTGTGGAGTGATGTAATGTGCCTGCACTGCTGATATTATGTTGATTCAATGGTGTTCCTCATATAGATGTACACATGGAGGTAGCAATCCCTCACACATGTTTTTGCATACATGCATGCCAATTGTTTCTCTGTGTACAAACACAGAGGATAAAGCCAGTGAAGGGAATATATGCAAGGATGCTTTTTTTAAGTGCTGGTTTACATCTCATATAAAGAAATCTGTAAGAGTCTCGCTGAGGCTATGTCCACACGTAGGTGGGTGTTTTTGATAATGCAGCTTTTTCTGTGCATTTTGTCCCTCTGTCCAAGCGTAAACAGTGTTTTAAATCATTAAAAAACAAAACTTTAAAAAACTCCAGCCAAGATGAATATTTTTCAGAATTCTGTTCCAGTTGTCTCAGTGTGGACAGGGAAGATGGCGTTTTGGTCCTAAAATGTCATTCTGCACTGACCCCTCCTTTTGAAAAATCCCAGTAAGCAGGTTATGACTGTAAATTACTTTGTTACAACTGTTGCTGTTTTAAGCCTTGCTGACCAAATTATTTACATGCAACACAACATTTTGTTGCTTTACAACACAACAAAAACCCACTGCTGCCAATGTTTTGGACAAGACCCAGTGTTTAGTTATGTTTAGCCATGGATACAACACTTATTGAATCCAACAAGAGTGCCCAACAGACTTTTTAATGTCAGGATTTGGCCAAGATGATCAGATATGTCTTGAATCTACAGAACTATTTACTCAATAGGTGTGCTATCATCAGTTAACATAGTAACAATTTTGACCATCACACTGGTAGGACTTGGGGTTGGAGTAGATATGAGAATAAAGTGCTTTTGCGTTGAAACTGATTTAAAAAGAAAAATGCAAATCTTTGTTATAAGGTAATAAACAGTGTTTGGCATTAATGTGTTTTGTGGGGACATTTATTTTTTGTAGACAGGATTTTAAGGTTATACCTTGTTAATATAGACTTCAGCATCTTTTTTTGGTATGCAACATTATTGTTTTTATGCAATAAATTTCAATTAACTTTCAAATTTCAGCACTAAATTGAAAAACACATGGTTTGACCACATTATTTATCTATTACAACTATATTTAGATTGTATTTCTAAATCACAGCATGGTTTAAACCTACAGTTTCTTTGTGTTCATGACATTATGCAGTCAAATCAAAAGCCCCTCCAAGTTTTGACAATTCCTTTATCTCAACAAAGGAGGGCTCTGTCTTTCATGGAAATGCTCCTTATGTTTCTAAACTTAGCTTGAGCTGGCATAATAGCATCAGAGATTTAATTTCCAGCGTTCAAATTTTAGTTGTGCAGAAAGTTGTGACAGTAAATTAGGAAAAGAAGTGTGATACTCTGCATTTTCTTGATGAGGCAGACCTTATGTAACATGCTATTAAGAGGAATTATATGAACATTAAGTCCAATAGTTTTGGATTGTTTGGGGAAATGTTAAGGCTCTCTTGAAAGGTCTCCTTGTAATTTTTTTCTGTTTAAGATTTTGAGTGTTTTTGCCTAGTTTGGTCACAGTTCAGTGGACAGAGTCAGAATATGTAAAGAATAGTGTTGGAAGACTTGCAGGAAAAGAGGACCACAGCATGATTTACCTTGGAACTCGGATGTGGGAATTGGGAATTGGGAATTACATCACTTCCTAGTTAAACGGATTCCAGTAACGATCTGGTTAATCAGGGTACCTGGAGGTTGTCTGACAAAGTGGCATATTTAGTCTGCAATTTGAGTAATCCGACACCCAAGATCAACAAGACTGTTCCATGAGTACATGGGGCACAAATATTAGATGCTAGGCTAAAAGTGCCCAGTATTCTTTGCCATTTCTGGGCCTGGTGTGAAAAAGACTTCATGAATTATAAGAGGAAGCATTGTCCTTTCATATATCAAAACATAGAAGATGGCACACTACTGCTTCAGCTCCACAGACAGTCATGCACATGTTGCCAGCTGGTTGTTATTGAGCCAACATGTGCACATGGCCTTTCTTTGATCCCATGCATGATGCTACATGCACATCTGGACCTGCAAAATCTGTACACCATGGCAATGTTTATTTGCAAATCATCCCACAGCCATCCGCATTATTTGTCTGTCCACTTGTCTGCGTCAGAGCTGCTGACAGATATTTTTGAAGGAGCAGATTTGGAAACACGGAAAGGGGTTGCGGATGAAAAATTAAAGTGACATTAGCGCAGACATGAGTGAGCATGCTTGCAGAGGAGAGGTGGAGGGAAGAAAAGAGAAGTGAGGTATTCAATGTAAGGAAGGCAATGGGCTGGAGGGTGGCCAATGAATAGAGCATGTGTATGTGGGAAAAGTGGGGAAAAGAGAAAGGAGGGGCTAACAAGGATCATTTGAGGAAAGGGGAGTTTTTGGAAGAGAATAAAAGCCAAGACTCACCTCCCCCCCATTTTCCTCCATGGAGTAAAGTTACCACACTTTCATAGGGAAGAGGGCAGAAGTGAGTGGATGAACAAGGAGAAGAGAGAGAGAGAAGGACCAGAACAGGGAGGGAGGGAGTTAGATGCAAGAGACTGACTGAGGCCATCAGAAAGAGAGAGAGAGGTTGAGAACAAGAGCGGTGTCCCTTCCCAACAAGCTGTGAACCTTGCACGTCTGGCATGGATCTGTGCCGCCCAAGTCTGGGGAGAACCTCTGGGAATATCTTGGAATATCGTGGACTTTCTCCTTAATTCTGGAGTGGCTTCCAGCGGCACTTCTCCTTTATCCACGATGCCCTCCGTGTCAATGTCTCTGCCTTCAGCTCTGGCAGGGAGGGCCAGGACCTGGGTTTGCCTGTCCTGCATGTTCTGGGTAAGAAAAAATTAAAAACAGTCATTTGGGGACTGAGAACAAGGTCAGTGTCGTTATGAAGAATGATCTAGATTTTTTTCCCACAGATCTTGTTATACAGTATCTCAAATAAGGAGATGAAAGAGCTGTAGTTGGAGATGTTTTCAAACCAACATTTATCATTGTATGTCCGACCAAATGGCTTTTTGTGCTTCAAGACCTTGCATGGCGATGTCAGGTGGGCGTTAATGCTGATGTGTGAAATGTAAAGAGGTGAACAGTTCATGGCCAAAGGTTCTTTTTGAGACAACTCCACATGAGCACCCTTATTGCTGTGGACTTGCTCATCATTTTGAAGATATTTGGTTTGGATTTTAAAGAGCGGCCAGTTAAGAATAGACAAGGCGTCTGCAGCTGTGATGCAGCTGATAAATCCAAGAGACAGGACAGTAACGTCCTCCATCATTTGGCCACCAAAGGTCAAGTACAACGATTTCTTCGGGCAGTTCCACAGTAGTTCTCACCATGATGTGGACAGTTCTAATCTACTTGACTTCTCTGTGGCGACTTGCATCGGCGTGTTCTAGCATCGAGTCCACGCGGCCTCAGCACTCGAGCTATTTCTGGTTTCTCCTGTATAATTTAATCTGCTGCTGCTTGCTTCTCCTCCTATCTGGGACTGAGTGAGTGTGTCAGGAACCTGGGAGTGGGGCTTTAAACCCAGCATCTTGACTGTGAATATAAAGTCAGATGTGAGAAAACAAAACAACCATGCATGTGCATCAGAACTTTCCTACCTGGATGTGAGCAGATTTTATGTATTGGATGAAATTATAATTTGATATTTCAGGCTTTGCATGACTTCTTTATCTGAGATTGCCCTCTATCAATACTTATGGAATTCTAAATCTGTTTAAGAATTTAAGTGGCCTCACAGTGATATCATCATACATTCAAGTGAAAAACTATCAACACATTGCAGCATCCCCCATTACCTGTACCTGTAAACTGCGTTACACCATTTTATTGAAGAAGTACATGGATTTATGGCTTTTTTTGGTTGTATAATGTATACACAGAGTGTAATAATCGCACCCAAGTATTAAATGGGGCATCTGCCCTACTTTCCTGCAGCTTGCAGCCGTTTAGACATTGGGGGAGAGATGGCGGAAAAGCACCCACACAGTTCAGGCAAATCAAGACACTGAGCCATCCAGATGCAGGGCTTCAGATTGAAACTTCCTTTAAACGAGCACAAAAAGTCAAGTGCAGGGAAGTGGAGGAGTGTGTGGTGTGACATCAGTAAGAAAGGGAGAGTCTGAGTGACGTGCATGAAGCGGGTTCTAAGAAAGCTCCTCAAATACACACTATGAATAATTTAGCACCCCACACACACACAGCAAGAATATTAGATTTGACATGAAGACAGGATCAGCCACAAATGCAGTCTAGTTTCTACAGCGCTGGACATTTGCATCTTAGAAATCATTACAAGTTACCTGGGTATGCTGAAGATCACAACCTACATTTTTTTTAACAAAGTCAGTGGGAAATGTCCTTCCAGTGTCTAGCCTAGACAGGGTCTTAAACCAGTCACTACCCTTTTTTGATTGAAGATTCTACCACAGAAAACTATATCTATCCATTCAAATTCAAGAAACCACACCTAACAATTACTTTCTCTCTATGTCCAGATGTATGTCCACATCCAGATGACATAAACAGAGTTTTTAAAACATTTTAACTTATCTGGAAATTTTCTAAATATCCATTTTCAGTGACCTAATAAGCAGTGTACTTGTGAACAAAAGAACAAAATGCAGAAAAAGGCAACATTTTGTTGGTCAGGGTTTTTACATGCAGAGTTTGCATGTCCCCTCCATTCATGTTTGGGTTTTTCAAGGTACTCTGGTTTCTTTCCACAGACCAAAAATGATGTGTAACAAGTCAGTTGCTGACTCGTTGTTACTTATAACTGTTTGTGATTGGTTTGTCTCTTAATGTTGTCATTGTGATTAGCTGTCAATATATCAAGGATGTCAGCTGGGGTAGGCATCAGTACTGGTACTGAAAACTAATTGAATTAAAGTAATTTAAAATTAAGTATCATTGTGAAGCTGCTGGATTCACCAGTATCATTTGAAAGCCAGATTTTTCTGAAATATCTATGGATTAATGACTCCAGACCTAATATATATGTTACAGGTAATCTGCAGTGTTCCCAATTTGGCAGCAGATAGGTGTTTGGTATGTTAGCCTCTCCTGTGTCATATTTTGTAATCCTGACCAATAAACAGCAGGACAAGCATGACTGAAAAACAAATTTTAAGTCTTCCATCTTCAGTGCATGTTGAGCTTTTAAGGCTCGATGTAGACATGAAGTTTGGCCTAGGATAAAAATGGTTTGTCATTCATTTGAATTACTCAGTAATCCTTTTCAGATCTACTGTTATGTTGTTAAGTGCAGTCCAAGGCAGCTGAAACACTGTAAGTCAAGACGTATGGTAGATCCATCATGTCTTCAGTTGTCTAACAGAGTCTCTTATTGACCGACAGAATCCCCTGAGAGCTCTGAAAATCAATCAAGCTTTGATTGGACCGTTACTGCCTGCCACACCCCCCCGTGTGTCACCTCTATATGACTGTGCATGTACATGTGTGTTGCCTGGTGTGCATTGGGAGTGTTATTTCCCCCTTGCTAATAAAAGTGTATCTGCTAGGCCTGCCTGGTGATTAGCTTGCGTTGAGTGAGGGGATTCTTGGATAATGAATCCGTCTCAGGGTCTCTATGTGTGGGCCAGGCAGCCACAGCATCAAGGACTGATTTGACAGGAATTTTGACTATTAGCTCTAGGGTCATTGAGCGGTTTGATATCTTTCTGAAAAGACAATGTACGTTTTGTTTGACTTTGAAGAGAAATTTCTCTATTTGTCAAACAAAATTGTTTTGTTATAAGCAATGCTTCAAGTTTTCATCTCAGTAAATATAGCATTTTTTATACAAAGTGATAATCCTCTTGAGGATGAATCCAAATTAATTGGCTATTTTTACAGCACTGGACACTTTGAGGGTCAAGAACTCTCATGTGGCCTCATCAGCATGTGTCACTTTTAGGGTCCTGACCTTTTGCTGTAAGCGCTGGCCAAACAAAATTGCTTTATTTTCACCCTTTTCCAGACTCTTACATGATGTTTGAAGAAATTGTTTGAACCAATGAGGCACTTATAACTTATATTTGATTTTAAGGGCATTAATAAACTGCAGTACTATAGATATTTTCCACCTGCAAAAGACAAGTATGCACACTAAGACCTTTTTTTTGCCCCTTAAGGGACCTCCTGTGCTGCTCAGCTGTCATACAGACCCCTGTAGTTTCCCCTCCATGCTCGTTTCTTGAACCGCTGCATTTGTGCGTGCATGGTGTGTGGTACTGGGTATCTTTGAAAGCCAGGAAGACCATCCGCAGAGACAGTGTAGCCGTCACTCTGGCTAAACAATGCTCAGTGTATCTGTGACCAGGTGATTTATATGCGATGTGACCGGACGCCTCCCTGCAGGCCTCCAGGCCACCAGCAGCAAGTGCAGCGACTTCACCAAGCTACAGCTTTCTTCCCCTGGGCGTTGAATGCACTAACTGCCCCCACATTTCATACCCAAGTCTGGATCCCTGCCCTTAAAGCTCTGTGGGGAAGGATTTATACCAGTCGTTATGAAATGCTCGAAATACCATTAAAATAAAATAAATCAATTATTTGTTCACTTTATGTTTTCAATATTTTAGATGCATCATATTTTCAAACAGTATAAAACAGTATTGTTAATGATGAGACTGATTGCAGAAAATAATTCTGTATCCAATCGTTGATTTTGTTTTGTAAGGAGTGGTTATAGACAAATGATTTTGTCATTTGAGATACTTCAAATGTTTCAGAGCTAACACAAGACTGAAAAATATTTGCTTTGTTCAAAAGCTTTGACTGCTTTCACAACTTAAGCATTTGGTCCTCACCAGATGAACACTGGTTTACTTTTTTGGAAAGTTTGATTCATTTGCAAGTGGTGTGAAAGCCACTGTAAACTCTTGTGCACAATTTAGGAACTTTTCTCTGGTCCACTTGCAAAGGGAATCTCTGTTGGCTGAACCTGAGCTCAGTTCATGGTGGGTGTGAAAGCCAGCTGGACCACACAAGGACCAAAAGGCTGATGTTTGGCTGGGACTCAGAAAGCATCCAGCTTTGAGGGGAAAATTAAAACAGCTTCATCTGTAGCATTGGGAGAAAGTATCAAGTAAAGAGTGGCTAACATTAGCATTGCTAGTACCTCAAGCTTCCAGTCTTCTTTACAAATAAATGCTTATAGTTCTATGCAGAATATGATTACACATTTTTCCAGTCAGAATATCACTGCTGCCTAAGAAAGCCTCAATGTGACTTTATCTCTATTTCAGTGTTCTAAATATTGCCGGGTTGTACTTTTCTGGGTCATAGTGCGCCAATTGGATAGATGGTTGGTTGGAATTCTTCAGCTTCAGCCCCATTTAGTGCCAGGTGGCTCGATCTCACAACATTTTGCAGGCTTTGGTTCGACTGACAAAGTCAATGTGAAAGCTACCTAAACCAAACTAGAACTGTGAATATGTCGCAACTCACCCCGAAATGAACTTAGTCTACCAAAACGTACATACATATGAACGCAACTGAAGAAGATCTGGAACCATTTGAAATGTTCGACAGAGAAAGCTGAATTTTAAAATTAGCCTTGTTTGACAAAATACGCAAAGAACCAGCATATTTATTATCATAAGGCTGGGAATTCCATGATATCATATAACAGTCTGTTTTGTTGTAGCAAAATGATCACAAATGCATACACCTGCACAGATTAGCTGTGGCATCACCAGTGAGTCAAATATGCTTACATCTTGCCTTTCAAAGGTACTTCTTAATCGTTTCCCTGCTCTATGTATCAAATCTTCCCTGAGATGGACTTACAGGGAAGAGCTCATTAGCAAACATGGCATTCTAAGTTCATTAGCAGCTTGCTAATGATCATAAGCAGCCTAGACTTCATGATCACAGCTCATTGATCTTTGTGTCTCTCTGTTTGCACCTGGTATTGATCATATCACATGCTTACACAAACAGTGTTACAGCTGCACCTTCATTTGAGCAGACTAATGCATATATTTGATGCATGCATATAACATTTCATGTACACAGGCAGAGCGATGGTGAAAGACACACACACATGCACAGCTCCTTGGCTTCTAGGAGCGATCTACTACAATCTGGCAACTGGCCCACAGTGTCAGTCCACTGGGATCAGCTGTATTCAGAGCCATAAATATAACATGCTGAACTCATATATCTATGGTCTTGCACACTTATCCATACTCCCTTGATGTATAGATGTAGACAGTTCAAAGAAAAGCATAGTATCAATGCTTTAGAATAGTGATAATCCGGGGTAGGTTTTTCTCTGGTTCTTTCTAAGGTTTTTGAGGTTATTTGGTCAGTCTTGGTGTGTTTGAGCTCCAAAATAAAGCATTCATGGTGATGAAAAATGCCACTACTTTTTTCAATATGATCTGTTCCATCAAAAGATGGAACACGGCTCAGAAACCATGTCCATGATGATTTGAACTTCACTTTTTGAGCTGTTCTGATCCATCCATAACAAAGTATTCTTTTGGATGTTTGGCTAACATCATGATGTTTGACCTTCAAGAAGCTCTGGTCAATCTTTAAACCTTTACAGGAAAAAAAGTACCCTTCAGATAGCACATATTACATAGTAAAAGTTATTGAATGAGACCACGTTGTAGGATCTGCTGCTAACATCCTAGTGCTAGATACCACAGCACACTTTCAGGAATCAGGGCTGTTTTGGCAGCAAAAGAGAGACCAACACAAAATGAACAGGTGCGCATGATGTTATGCCTGATCAGTGTATTTAAATGTTTGTAAAGCTCCCAGATGCCCAAGAACATAGTATGCTTGTTATACTTTACTGTGATTATTGGTACTTTCATTCTTCTGATCACTGATGATTCCTAATGACATTGAAGATGGCCCCACAGGAGTTATAACCAGAATAATGACCAGCCTGATGGTAGATTTATTCTCCCTTCTGCTCTTAACTCATACTCTTTAAAGTGTTAATGAATGCACGGGAGTTACATAACACTCTTATCAACATGGGCTTATAGTTTTTACATTGAGGGTCCACCATATGAAAAATGTATGTATCACTGGTTTTGAGTCAATTAAAAAAAGTGAAAGAAATATGATTCAGGAGCACAAGTTTTACCTAAATAGTCTTGCAGACTGATCCTTGCCTCACTGCAAATCTGAGCTTTTGATATGCCATCTGTGCATTGAGATCACAGATTTGGAGAGAGCTCAAGAGTGGAGACTGCCAACAAGAACAGGATTTACAGTGAGGTGACGCAGACTTGTGAAAACGGAAATAATGTTGAGTGTGGGCAAAAATAATCCTGAGACTACTGGAATTCAGTTAGTGGAGGTGGTAATATGTCATTTTGACACATTTACATCAAATTACTGCTTAGATGAGCTGCTGAGGAAAGTTGAAGAAAGAGCCCTGCTGACATCACAGTGATGTCTTCAAGCTATTTCAGTTTTGGGACAAGCATGCATTAACCCATTGAAATAGAATAGGGCAAGGCTGCCAACGCATATAAAACTAATTATAAATGTTTTTGATCAGAGCGCGGCTGCGTCAGTGGGCATATAAATGGATCTGCAAGGGCAAGAATGTGTTAGCTTACATTGATTGACAACTTTGAAATAAACTTTCACAATCAATTCCTGAAGTGTGAGTGAATGGTAGATGTGACGTGCAGTGAAAAAGTGCTTTGAGTAGCAAAAAGACGAGAAACATGCAAAATAAGATGAAGTCAGTTCACCATTATTACATTTTACTATAGTGGGGCAGTAGGTGGATGATATCCACTTTGGTGTCGGGACACAGCCATGCCTATGGATATCTCATTTTACATTTAAAACCAATTATAAATATGCCTTGTTACATAAAACCATTTTGTCATTTGTTTAAGCTCTCCTATCCATAACAACTTCTTTTTCCTGCATTTAAAGAGGCATTCACATATTAAAGCTGGGGTTGGCGATTTGATTAGAAACACTTTTTGTAATGCTGGTTAAAATGCTCTTTATGACCCGATGGTAATCAACTCATAATGTGTTCTAAAACAGATATCCGCTGTTTACAGCAGGAGTAAAACAAGGAAAACCCCAGCCAGTAATCATGCCAGGACACCTGTTTTTAAACCAATCAAATCCTGTCGCCATTCTGCCCGCCTACTGCGCGTGCATTTTCCCGGCATGCACAGACTCGGTGCGCGTAGCCGAGCTCATACGTATCAGAGTCCGCCGGAAAATGCTTACCTTTCAAGTTTTGTCTTTGAAAATAAGGGAAGCCCGCCGTGAGCCGTCACACAACCTCAACCAAGCTCCAGTATCCCTCACATTTTAAGACAGGTGTACAAGAAATCTAAAATAAACTCTGTTTTTCTGTTTGTTCTGCTGCTCTAATCTTGCGATAGCTGCCACCCAGGCTACTGCAGGTGGACGTTCTCGCGCGGCTTTTTCTTCTTCTTCGGTTTTACGGCGGTTGGCATCCATCATTTTGGAGCATTACCGCCCCCTTCAGGCTAGAGACAGGGTTCAGTTTGGAGAGGCAGAGGAATGTTTTTATTATAATATCATCACACGGGAGATTTACGGGAGAATACTGATACAGGAGGACGGCGGGAAAGAGGATAAAATACGGAAAATACAGTAGTTTCATGGCCAAAATGGGAGATTTGACAGCTATGTGGAGAATGTCAGAGGAAATACCGATACCCCGATCAACATCGGCTGTGAGTACTAACTAACTTTACATGTTTGTTACCGCTGACTGAGACATGACTTGGTGTAGTGTAAAACAAACACATTGTGCTGAGGGTTTGGAGTTGAATAAGTCTTCTGGATATATCAGCCGCGCGTATGCATGTGAGCGGGGGGGGCTAGGCGGAGCCCTGAGGAGATGCTACTTTCAAATTCGTGCTAGTTTTCCAAAATCGCCAACCCCAGCTTTAAGGTACAGTGAATAACGTTGAGCTTTGCTGAGATATCAAAATTTCTGTGAAAGTGGTCAACTTAGGAGTACCTTGGACCTAATGTTGCTTGGCATCACTAAACGACAATTCAACTCAAGGGTGCTTCAGGTCATAAAACAGGAATCCAGTCCCAAGGAGGAACCAGTTGGACCGACAGAGCTAATATACATTGAACTACAGTGGACAAGCCCCACATTTGCCAATAGGGAAGCAGAGGTCAACTGTTGCTGCTGTTTACAAGTGTGTTGGATCAAACACTGGAAATCTATAAGCGTGTAAAATTTATTGACATACATGATAAAGATCATTTTTTCTTAAGTGATGTTAAATTAGTCTGGCACAGTCTGACTAAGCTCAACATGACTCAGTGTTTCACTGTACTTCCCGACATTGAAACATCACTGTGTGAATGTGGCTATAGCTAGGGTAACTTTTGATCCACCATAAGTTGCTAGGTCATTTTAACACAAACGGACACAGTAAGTAGACTGCCCCAGTCTCCATTAAACTACCCCTTTAAATGAACAATAAATGTTTTTTTTAATAAGTGATGGACTGCAGGTTTAAGAATATTCCGACAGCTCGTAAACATTAACTTTTCAATGAATGAGGAATTTTGAAGCACCTTTAAGTTTCTCCATAGGGCAGGTACTTTAAGAAGTTGGAAGTTAACATTATTTTTAGAGGGTACACTTTTTTGCTATCATACACATGAATTTTACAAATGTCATACTGGTTCTCATTTTCCTTTTTTGTGTCTCTGGTTCTCTTTCACTCTCTTGTCCCACAAAGCACCCATTGTTCCCGACCGAATTTCAATTTGGTGGAAATTGAAAGCAGGTGTGGCTCTGCTTTTTCATCTGGGTGGGGGGGGGAGAGAACTTCAGGACTTCTCTCTCCCTCTTCTCAGTCTGTTCATGTCTGTGGGGCCTGTTCTTTATGCTTGACTTCATTGAGTCATGTCATCCAGCGTTTGGGCTTGTGTTGGCGTTCTGTGTCTTTGTCCTTTTCACTTGTAAGGATGACTCACTCACCTCTTCTGTAAGCCAGGTAGTCGCTCCTCTGGACATACATTTACCTTTTTTCTGTGTCTGTATCCTCTACAGTCTGTCAAGGGCGTTAGGATTATTTTTGGGGCAGCTAGGACTTCTTTCCCGTTATGTTCATCTGAAAAGTCTTCCAATGAAATAAAAGTTCTGACCTTACCTTCATCACTCTCCATTTGTGGCCCTTAAAGAAACAGTCACAACCAAATTCTACAAAAAATCCCTTAATCAAAGACAGAACATTTACTTTTCATCCCCGAAGGACGATTTCACTTTACTATTGTTCTTAAAGGCAAGTTTTTCACAATTGTCTTGACCGAGGGATTGATAGCCCACAGGGTTTGTGTCAAACTACATCAGTGTGCAAAATGATACCATACATCTTGATTCCGATGTGCCCTTCTTTGTATTTTTAACCATTCTTCCAATTCAACCAGAAAGACTTGCCTCTTACTGAGCTATAAATGGAACCACATGTGGTGCTTCACATCAGAGGGGGCTCGTTCACCATGCACATATGAATGAAGCAGGACGTGGGGACGTTTCTGCTGATGTGTGGCTCGGAGTGTTTTGGAGCTTCTTGGCCTTTGTCCCAGATGTGGCAGCTTTAATGCACCTGGCATAAACAGGAAGACTAGACTACAAGCATTCACCCTTTTATCAAGACTCTCAGCCTGCTAAATGATTTTTTGTATATCTATGTGAGTGGCTTTGTTTAAAGACACAATGTGAAATTTGACTTTTTTTCTTATTTTTCTATAAATTAAACAGATCTATGAAAATTAGACTTAAACTGTAATACAGTTTTATTACGAATAAGTATTTTTAATGTCTTTGTCCTTCATTCCATTTCCCTTATTTATCAACACACCACTACATTCAGGACTTGACTGATCAGAAAGTGCAGAATGTCTTCCTCAGACAGTTGTCTCGAAACCTCGGTCATTCCCTTCTGATCTTTTCGCACAGACTGAGAACGTGTTCCTTCGAGCACAGTTCCTTCTTGGAAAGCACCAGAAAACCAACCGTGTGGCCTTGAATTTGGACTTGTTTTTGTGCTTTCTTTACCCTTGGTTTGCACGTTTTTCCAATGCATTGACCTCCATTTTGTTTCAGGATCATATTGGCAGATCAAAGTTTTATTGCATGGTATCACTCCATGGTATCACAAAATGTTTTGACCAATTTGTTCATATTTTTCCTTTTGTGTAGTAGTCATAAGTTTAGAATAACTTTAGCACACACTTTTGTCATGTTCAACTTTTCATTCAAAATATGCCAAACTGTCTCTAAAACAATGGAGACCATTCCTGCAATTATTCTTATATTGAGTGTTCGATCATTTCAAACAATTTTTTTAATTTGTGAAATGATTTCAGGAATTCTTGATGTGCCCAGGTGCATCCATTCTGCCCTCACAAAGTCTTTTGAGCAATTTTTGTGTTGTTTCGTCAAATTTCACAGATAATTTCAAGTTAATGTGCTCATCTTTTCAGGTAATTATTGCCTGATGACTTGGCAAAGACACATGCATTTCAATGATTAGCTAGCAGTGAACTAAAGATGTCACTTTCTGTAAACTTACAGCAGTTGAGTGGAATATCCAATCTTTAGTACATAACACTCAGTGTGACTCTGAACCTTATGGTTCTCATGGTTTAAACAATACCCATCCTTCATATAAAAATAGAAGTGGAGAACAAAAATTTCCTGAAGTACTTCCTAAATTTTTGAAAGACAGGAAAATTCTTAATGTTACAGGTGACGTGAGCATGATGATGGAGACTGTAGTGATGGGTGAAAGTCTGCAGGATGAATTAGCAGGACCAGCAAGTTTTGATTTGTTGTACTTTTTAAGATTTATATAAAGACAATTTTGTTTGTTTATTTAGAACTGCAAGTCAAGGACATGCAAATATTTACCCTATATACATTTAATTTGTTTCCATCGTATTCATCCATGTGTTTTTTTTTTCATGTATGTCCCCTACATACGTGCATATTTTGTTTCGTGATTGATTACATATGCCAGGACTAATTTGTCTTCATGTAGCGTCCCTCTGCAGAAGCATAGAGCAGTGCCTTTCTGAGTGTCGTCCTCCCCCCTCCCTCCCTTCCCTTTGCTTTCACTTTCCTCTTGCTCCCACATCTCGGCTCTAAGTGGGGTCGCGGTCGAAGTAGCGTAGTGATGCTTTTCATTAGCTAAGTGCAACTGGGAGAGAGGAGCACACAGCCTTGATTTACTGGGCGTGCTGTCTATAAGCCTAGGACACACACATTGCATGCACACTCACAGAAACACCTACTCTCCTCTTCCTCTATCCCCTTGCTCTTAGACTGCTAACTCTATCCCTTTATTCCCCTTTTTCCCCCTCTCCATCTACATCCATTTCCCTAGCCTAGCCTCTCATCCAGTCTTCTGCCTTGCCACACAACTCGCTTTTCCATTTTCTCTCTCCAGCCTCCCCTGGGAGTCTCCTGTTAACACGACACAGAGGACAGGGCTGGTAATTTTTCAGTTTTCAGAGCTTGCTTGTCTTTTGGGTTGGTGCGGGTTTTTTTAGCTGGCTTTTATATAAACTTAAACCCCAGGTTTCTAAGCTTTTCCTCAACTGATTTTAGCAGCAAAAGCTAGCAAATGGTTTAAATTTCTCAACTTTCAAAAACATTTTAATGAAAGTTGTTTGATATTTATTCAATTTCTTTCTGTTAAACATACAGCTTATAAAGTATGATTCTTTAAAGTAATAAGCTGATTCCAGGTTTTGTATTTTTTTATTAAATGCCAACATTTCTTCAAATATTTCCTCAAGGTTTTAAAGACAGAACATCTTTAATTTTAAAGATGACACAGGAAAGATAATGCCAACCATATGCTTATCATTGCCATGAGAACATATATATTAACGTGTGAAAGGCTGCTGGATAAGTAGGACAGGAAGTATCTTGTTCATCTTTTGTGCTGCTTCCTGTGATGGACCGCCATTATTCTCTGCCTGAAATCTGTTCTGTCATCCGAACTTGTTCTCGTAACTCCGTCCCCCAAACCCCATAAATTTACAGTCACAAGTAAACTGGAGATGTCTCCTTCATCTGCCCTACAATGCTTTGCGAGTTCATTCAAAGGAATCCTTTCTTAAAGGAATACTACATTTTCCCACAAGATGTCGATGCTGGTTCTCTGTTAATATATCCACCTCACGAAGTGACATTTTTATTGAACAGAGTCCCCATTTCTCCTTTCAAAATCTTAGTCTAGATTTTAAATAATGTCTTCCAAAGTAGTGCCAACTGGTGGATGGCTCTGTTGACCATGTTGGATCAGAAAAGGCTGTTTTTTTTATTCTTGGACTGCTTGCAATGTTTTTTCAGACGTTTTTGAATTCAGCAGCTGATTTTTCCAAATACAAGCAGGACATTTTAGGAACCTTTTTATATGAACATCAGCAGGAAAGTTGTTTAATGCCAAGCAAAACAATCTCCATGGATGATTAAGAAACTGATGGATCTTAGTAGTGAACTGGCTCCCTGATTACATGCCTGATAGGGAGCTTGGCTGACTTTATCACCTCAAAGATAGTTTTTACTATTAAATTGACTCATGAACCATTTTTGGGGTCACCTCCATTGCAAAAGGCATCAGACAAATGTCATCCCTCATTTTTCTTTGTTAATTATTTGCTATTTAGACAGCCGAGGCCTCCCACCCTCTCCCTTTGAGAAAGTTGAATCCCAGATGCTAGGTGGCAGCCTTCCAAGAGCCATTTGCACTCCTGTTGTGGCAAGAACCACCGTGGGCCTGTATGCCAAAGTGTGCATTGTTTGCTCACGTATATGTGTGGGAAAACTCGTGGTTGTACATTTTTCCCCACCTTTTTTTCATCCTTCCTCATCCATCATGGTTTGACAGGTAACCATGGCTCCTGCCCTGACACAGCTGGTTGCGTCTGATTGGCTGGGCCGCCAGTGCTCTGCCAGGTCATCTTTAACATCAGGACTGTTGAGTGGCACCAAGGTGCTTCAAAGGCTATTTATAACCCTGGTGAGGTTCACACTGCAACAAATGCCTGTTCTGCAGGGTTATGTCTGGGCAAAAAAGCCTTTCTTTGAACCCAGAATTTTTTTTTTTTTAAAACAGAGGTTGTGCTACGCTGCAAGACTATAATTAATGGTTTAGTTGCTTTGGTTCAAATCGTAACACCAATTTCTCATTGATATGATGTCACACTATGGAGCATTATCACTTCCATTTACACAAGAGCTGCAGTGCTACATTAAGCTTGTTCTGGTGTTGCTAACTAATCTGTTTACATACTAGCACCTACTTTCAGTTTTTCACTCACTATAATGCTGCTTAAAAAAACACTCAGACAATACAAAGGCTGCTGACGCTCTGGATGATACCATGTGTATAAATGAAAGAACTTGACAAAGCCATGTGGTTAGCTTAAGGAAGAAGTAACTAGATTTTGTTGGTGATCTGGATCCAGAATTTTTTTAAGGGTTATTGAGCAGCACAAGATAGGGCAGCTTTCCACATGAAATTAACTTACTCAAAAATGTTGAAAATGCCTTGGTGGAGCTTTGTGCTCTCAGGGCAATTCTATTTTTTTGATTGAATCCTGTTAAAGGGACTGTGAGGAGAATCTATTACCGGCAACGTAAAAACTCTGCTACCCATGAGCATGACTGTCATAATGCTGGGATCCAGTAACCTCTGAACTGGTTTACATCATCGTTCCTAGCACCTACTTTCAGTTTTCACTTCAGTTGAAGTTGGAAAAAAACAAGCCGATCTACCAGGCTATTGTTAGCTGTTGTTAGCATGCCTGCATTGTTGTTCACAAATATCACATGAAGAATGTGATTATCGGGGTCTGGTTTGTAATTACAGCTGATCTAGAGCGCCATACCCCAGTCAGAAGTGCAAATAAATTGATTATTACAGGAGCTAAATAACTGTTCACACTAGGGGCATCCATCTTTGATTGTCAACTCGGGGGTGGCGAGGTTTCACCAAGTTCCCAGTAGGAAATTCCGACTTTGGGGGACGTTCAAGTTGCAGTTTCCTACTCGGAACACAAAATTCCTACTTCTGACTACAACTGGAACGCACCAAAAGACGTGTGCAATCCAAAGCGTGAGTTTGTTGTAATGCTTATGAATGCAGCTCAGACCTTCCTCAGAACTCTGCATTGCTTTACAACTTCTTTTGTCAACAACTTACAGGATGCAAAGCAACGAGATAATGTATCTATATCCAGTTATGTAGCGGTAGTTTTTGATGTGTGACAACAAGCAATTTTGGGAAAACTTAGTATCATTGCTTTGTAGCCGACTATATATCGCTACTTACAGCCCGGTGCTCTAAGACGTGTCCGAATAATATAAATTTGCTCTAGTTTTAATTGTCTTGTTCCTGAAGTTGAGTATTCAGGCCAGTCCAGTCCTGTCCAACCCGACCGGAAGGCTAAGGAATAGCATTTATAGATAACCTATTTTGATGCTATAAAACTCATCTTAAAGTGTGTATTTGATCAAGCATATACCTAAAAGTGAGACTTTTTTGTAATTACTTAGAAACTCCTCACAGTCTCTTTGAGTAACTTTTTTTTCATCATACCAATCTAAAATAAATTCCACAATCACAGAGTACGCATACATTTTATTTTAGGTCTACAAAGCCCTTGATCAGCACAAGTTTTGGATATTTCTTCCTGTAGTTTTAACATCAGCTTCCAAATATTGTTGGGCCAAATAATCGTAGTTTACAAAATATTTTGTTATGCATCAATATTTTCCCTCTTAAACCAACTTTTTCATATTTGTTTTATCTCTTGTATCTCTTGTCTGGGTTAAGCCTTCCACTTTTACAGTATTCAGAGGTAGGCTAAGATTTCTCTTCAATGAAACAGTTTGTGCAACATTTCTGTGTTCAGCACAAGCCCCTCCACCCAGCAGCTCATGAAAGAATAATGAGATGGATTGCAGAGTGGCTGTTAATTAAGTGTTTCTAAAGGAATTATCAGCATCTGGTAGCATATTGTTTGTTTGGTACTACCTGTTGTAACACCCTGTGTCGGGCACCGTGCAGCCAAGGTCAGCCATCGGAGATTCCTCTCAGGGAGCTTATAGGGAGCGTGTCACAGTGTGACAAAACCCATTAAGATTTAGGGAGATAGTGGAGGGAAAACGCTGAGAAATACAATTTTGTAAGAGCTTTGAGACAAATTGACTGCGGCACATGGAAGGAGAAGGAAAAAAAGACTAGGGAGCTTCGGAGAGACAGAAAAATGAGCTCAAAGGCAACGCAGCAGCAGATTACACAACTGTCTTTCATCAGTGAGCCTCATCACACCTGCACTCCTTTGTACTTGACATGCTGCTGGTTGTAACAGCAGTCATTAAAACTAGTGTTGGTAGTAAAGGGACTTTTTGTCATAATTATTGTGTTGTGAAGTTCTAAAACCAATACACTCATGGTTGAATATGAAGCAGTCCAAAAGCAGATTTCAATCCAACCAAGGTTGTTTGTTTGATCAATCATTTAGTCAAGAGTGGTACCATTACTTAAAACTGTTTTTGATAAATTGGCAGAACATGTAGGAAATTGCTTTTTTGGCAGTCACTATCTTGTGCAGTTTGACGGCAGATGCAGACAGGCTCTTTGGACAGTTTTAACCTCACATATTTCCGAAACAGTTTGCATTGGGCGACAAGTACTGATGAGAAGAGTGAAATGGTGAGAAGTCTTTCACATAGAGTGGTGTTTTACCTTGAAAGTTAAAAGTTAAACGTGGAATAAGAACCATGGAATATTGACACAGCTGTGAGAAAATTGGCTTCGTGGCACTGAGGTTTGATAAACAAAATTTTAGCTTGTAAAATTGGATCCTAATAAAATGCCAACGTCCTTTCACTTTTTGGTTGGGATACTTTCAAGGATAAATTATACAAATTCAAAATGATTCATTGGACTGCTTAAATTGGTGTTAATTAGCCTTGAAAGCACATGGGGTTCATTCATTTTGTTGAAGGTGAAGCCTAAAACAAGACGTCCGTAAAATACCCTTTCCACTAACGAGTGCTGAGATTTACAGTCCAGTGGAGCCCAACCCAAGGCTGTCGCAGCTGCACAAATACACAGAGGAAATGACATCATCAACATGAGTCAACAAGGTGGTTGTTCAGACAGAGAGGACACAAACAGGACTCAAGAGAAGGTAGATGTTTGAAGGGAGGTTCAAAGTGAGCAACAGAGAAAATGAGGATGAATCAGGTGCTCATTTTAAAGAATTTGACTTATAAAATACTAACTCTCATCATTATATCCAACCTTCAATTGAGCACGAAATGACAAAGTGCTTCCCTTTTCCACCTTGTAGCTGTAGCTCCCGCCTTCGTTCCTGCATCCAGCTTACTGACCCGGAAATACACAACTGGCTTAAAGTAATAATTCTGATTAGCTTAAAGTGTTTCAGAAGTATTCTGTGCCATAAAATATTAACCGAGCGGCATTTAGGCTATGTCAGTTGCTTCCTGCACATTGACTGGCATACTGCTACACTAAGTTGTAGACATTAATCTGTTTACAGGACTGAAGGCTGGCACTGCGAGGAGTTCTAATGTTAGCCACACTCTGCTTGACAGTTTCTGTGAAAACTATATTAGCCTGCTTACCTTCGTGGTATTCGGTCAAACTCACCCACGATTCACTGCTTTTTGGTTCACTTGCCTTGTTTGGTCCTTGTTTGGTTCGAATAGCTTTCACACCCACCCTGAACCGAACTTGGGTGGACTTGAAAGTGGACAAAAGCCTCCAGAGTTCTGTTCTTTGGTTTGCACAAGATATAAACTTTCACACCACTTCAGATCAGCTGAACTTTCAGTAGAAGGAAACTACAGTTTTTGTGGTCTGTAAACGTGTTGGGTGGAAAACACCCTACATTTTATTTGGAGCACCAACCAATGAAGAACTGGTTGGTTTAGTTTATCTTTATGGGTCACTTAGCACTCTGGATACCCATGTATGTTATGCACAATACTGAAAAGGTGGTTTTTCATAACATGCCCCCTTTCGATGTCTTCTACATAAAGTAGGCAATCACGCTGCTGAGCATTCTGTGTGACTCTGAGCTGCTTTAGAGTTACAGCAGCTTCAAAGTGAAACCCACTGACCTAGTTAAAGTATTCTTGGATGCATTTTGTCAACTCCTGGCTAAACTAATCAAGTAAAGATTAATGTGTGTCAGTAATGTGCCGCTTGTTTGAAGAGAAGATCACATTTTAACAGTGTTGCTTTGAAAGTATTAAAAAACGTTGGCACTTGTCAAGATGATTGGATACGTCTGGGGATTCACTTTGTTTTTGGAATCCTTCTTTTACTTACCCCTCCTGAGTGCAGCATGCACACAACCGGCACCCCAGCCTCAACATTATCAGCATTTTAATTGCACCATCCCCTCGTCACTGCTCTGCTCAATTTTGGTGCAGTTTTCTGGAGCTGTTGTGTCCTCGGGCTGCTCTGAGAATTCCTCCAACACCCTGAAAACACACATATATACATGCGAGAAGTACAGTATGCACACACACAAGCGTACATCATTCCTAGAGCTTCTAAGGTTGTTAGCTGCTGTGAGGCTTTTCTCTCGCTCCCTTCTTCTTCATCATTAATTAGCCATTTAATTAGAGAACTTCAAAGTAAAGGCATCCCTATGCTGGTGGGTGGAACCTGTCAGACTGGATGCATGCAGCATTTGAGCGTGTCAGCTCAAAAGGAGTAATCATGTCACAACTTTGTGGTTGTACAAACTTGGTATAGGGTGAAAGTAGGGGTTTATAAATGCTTCAATGTATTCATAAGGATGTTTGACCTTTGTGAGCTTGAGAGCATTGGTTTAGGCTCCCAACTGAGGGTCTGGGCCTCTTTGTGGACACATTAAAAGCTGTGATTTCTAAGTGGTCTGGTTCATTTTAGTGCAGTTTGGTATGGATTTAAGCAGTAACCCTGATCTTGTCACTGCCAGCAGTACCTTCACTTGAGCACAGGGATGTACGCCGAAAGCAGAGGGTTGCCCCAGCTACATCATATTGTGATGTCACAGCAGCACAAAACATTGCAGCATTTTGAAGTAGAACACGATACTGGAAACAAAGAGCAAAAACGGAGGACTTTCAGCGGCCCATTGCTCTAAGGAATTGGGAATTGATGATTTTTGTGACCAGTAAACAGACTGCAACATTTCTATCCCACCCTTTTGGGACCAGCTCGGTACACCTCAGAAGGATTATTCGATTATCTTCTTCTTTGACGGTGGAATTCACCTGTATTTCCATACTGGGCCAAGCTGAACTGAACAGGACACCATGGTGGACATACAGTGATACAGTGTCTTAGACACACCTGCATTATATACTTTTCAAAGATCTTTATAAAAGAATGTGTGTGTCTGCAGAACCATCCTATGGATATCTTATTGATGAAAACAACAAACGTTTATGGTAATTTGGACAGCAATGTATGACCTTTTTATGGTCCAAGGTTGGCTTGGCTGTCCTTCAGTGAATCCAGGAGTGAGGATAATGGTAAGCTGAGTGGAAAAGTGTTTGGGTCCACGGCTTTGGAATATATAAGTTGCATTAACCATCCATTTTGAGCAAAATTTTAGTCTATGACAGTTCATTTTTTGATGTTAAAAAATTCCCCAAACTGTGAAAAAGCCAGTTATACCCTCACCAAGTCCACATAAGCACTGGAAAATATTTTTTGTCCAATTAAGTTTTGAAAATGAAAATATCTTCTCAAAGAGGCAATGAATTCTTTTTTGCAATCATTTTTGCAGTCCTTTCTTTCCTTGTAAATAGAAGGGAGTACGGCGAGGTAGAGCCACAGCTTGGTCTGGTGGGGATGGTACAAGCCTTCATCAGGGCACAGACTCTTTTTCCCCATTTCTTTGTACACTTCCTTTCTAGACTGATTTTTGTGTCTGTCTAATTTCAGTATTGTTCACTTTGACATCCCTAATGTGGAAAATTGACAGCAGAAATGGTTGTGCTCCATTTGTCGGGCCAGTCAGCCTGATCAGTATTTGTGTACCATGGTCTTGCATGGACTAGGTGTTAGCCTGCCGAATGCTGGTTGGGCTGTATTGGCCATGTGGTAGGGTAGGTAAGAGTCTTAGCATAATCTAGCATGGAGGACAGTGTTAATTGTGACTGCACTTTTAAATAAAGTTTTAGTCTTTTGCCTGAATATAGTTTTAGTCATCTAAGGGCGTTTTGACATAAGGTCCACTTGTTTCGAACCGTGCTGCGGCGCGGTTCGCCTTGGGTTTGCCCCCCTCCCTCTCCCCCACTGGCTTGCATTCACATTTGCAACATCGAACCATGCCCGGACCCACTTGTGTATTTACTCAGTTTGAAACAGCAGGGGGCGATATGCACATAACTGGTTACCAAACCTGCTACGGAGGAGAACAAAGAAGAGGCTGCCATGGTAACCATTTCCTACACCAGACAACCAGTGTTTACGATTCGCTTTCTTCTACATTTTCCTTCAAATGTGTTTTTTTATCGTGTTTGAGACGGCATCAGCGACCTTCTGGACCCTCGTAAATCATCGTAATCCTCAACCAGAGTGAACAAATCAACAAATTGAGTAAGCAAAAGATTCAACCGCAGGATTAACAGGAAGTAATGCATCAAAAGTAGATTGGTTTTGACCACTTTGTTTCACAGCAGTGAAACCGCACCAAATGTAGGGAGATGGAGCGGATCGAGACCACCCCTTCATGGAGGTCTCGGACCGGCTGATTTGGTGCGCACCAAAGTGCGGTGGTTGCATTCACATTGACACTAACGTACCAAACCCTGGGCCAAAACTTCTTTGGTGCGCACTAAATGTGGTTGGTGTGAAAACGCCCTTAATTGTTTTAATTAGGGTCCTCGCCCAAAAGGGAAGGACCTTGCCCGACCCTATTGTTCCTGTATCCTTTCTTTCTTTCTTTCTTTCTTTCTTTCTTTCTTTCTTTCTTTCTTTCTTTCTTTCTTTCTTTCTTTCTTTCTTTCTTTCTTTCTTTCTTTCTTTCTTTCTTTGTTTCTTTGTTTCTTTCTTTCTTTCTTTCTTTCTTTCTTTCTTTCTTATCATTATTTAATAATGATAATAATGACAGCGGGCATTGATTTATAACTCAGTATTGTATCTGAATTGTAAAGAAGAGGCAGGACTAGATAAGCTCTTTGCTTCTTTTCGTTCCTTCTCTAAGTGGTTACTGTGCGTGTATATGTACCCACGTGCTTAATTTTTTTGATATACAGTTACAGTACAGTTTGGTGTACATATTACGTGTATTGATTTGGTTGTTGTTATTTTTTTCCTTTTTTTTAAGTTTGAGATAAATAAAAATGACAATACTAATTTCTCAAATATAAAACTACTGCATTAACAGACTTTCAGTAGAATTGTTTGTCTTCATCCACATATAGAAAGGAGTACTGTAAGCAAAATCTTCAAGACAGACAAAGTAAAGGCCCCTCGTAGTGAACAGATCGTCTGAAACTAAAAGCCGTCAGAGCCCATCAAAGAGATCAAACCTCCACGTGCAGCCGCAGACGGACGTATCATTGCTGAATATCAAATGTGTTTCTTTTGGCTGTGGACCTGCTGGCCTCCGTCCAAGCTGACTTTTTTTCTTCCTTCCTCTCCCTTATCCCACTCAGCCTGAAGAGCTGGAGGGCGTCCACACACACACCTTCAAGCTGAAGCCATTCAAGAAGGCCAAGAGCTGTGATATATGCAAGCAGGCCATCACCAAGGAGGGCCTCATCTGCAAAGGTGAGTTTCTGAAAGAAGAATTCACCTGTGTGTACAGTACACCATTACTCCTCATTTTACTGAGTTAAATTTGAAGGGTTAGCGTTAGGATATTAGGTTTAGGGTTTTTGTTACACCTTGCTCAACTATTAATGCACAGCAAGGCAAAAAATGTGCTTACCCAGAGCTGGAGTTGAAATCAATCTTCATTTTTGGCCCTTCCCCAGAAATCTGGAGTTAATCAAACACTGTTGTTGATAGTAGCTACTTTGTTAGCACAGCCAGTGAGAGATGCTGATATTGGTTGTAGAAGGATGGATTAAAATGTGAAGTATTACTTTTTCAGATGTGTTTTTATCAGATTTTTCTTCAACATAGAACATAGAAGCTTGACTTGTGGACATAAATATAATACTCCAGGTCTCCACCAGTGTCATCTCTAGGCCAGGCTGATGACTGAGTACTGCCTCAATTTTTTTGACAAGAACTTTAAAGATAGTTTGGAGTTGAGTGTCAAATTTAGGGAATTTTACCCAATTCACAGGTTTAATTACCTCCACAAAGGAGGTTATGGTACTGCAGTCGTCTGTTTGTTTCCTTCTCTGTTGGCAACACAACTCAAAAAGTTATGGACAGATTTCGATGAAATTTTCAGGAAATATCCGGCTTGGGACAAGGAACAAATGATTAGAACTAAATGAACTAATATAGATATCATAATGAATCCAATTGCCAATGGTATGTTTTCATGGCCAAGGAATCTAAATATTTAGACAAAATAAAGGTTGGACAAATGTTTATGGTGAAAATCACAATTTTCTCTCCGAGCGCTTTTCTAGTTTTCACAAATGTATCCTAGAAGATAAATGAGATTAATTCCACATTTATTTAACCAGCAGTAGATAAGTTAATTCTGGAAATCTGTCAATAGCTAGAGTTTTTGTCAAAGGACATGGGCGTGATTTTTTTTGAAAGTCATGCCAAAATTTCTGTCTCTATTAGTCCTGCAGCCCAGCGTACAAAACATTTCAGTTTGCAGTTACATGCGAGGGTTTTGGCAGCTGCTTTTGTGGTTTTCTTTTTCCTTCTCAAGGACAAATGTGCACGTGCCAGTTATTTTGACTGATATCTGTTGGTCAGATTTGCATTTCTTCTTTTGAACTCCAGATGTGTCTTGCATCTGTCTGTCGGCTCATCAGTGCATCCATCTTCCTTCTCATCATCTTTTGTTTGAACTGCACATCCAGTCTGCATGTATATGTGCACATGTGCCGCCTCAGCTTTGATTTCTTCCCCCTCTTTCCTCCAGCGCCTTTAAGCCCCTGCCTCCCCATCTTCCTCTTGTCACATGTTTTAGATTCTAATTTTAGAACAACTAAAGGTTTTATTGTTACTCCAGGAAAAGTCCAGGGGAAATTAACGTCAGAGGACTCCTGGGCTGCAGCCTCACTTTATCTCTTCTTTTTTCACTTTGTTGTCTCTCTGTCTCCATCTTTCTCTTTCTCTTTCCCCGAACTCCATCTTTCTCTCCTTTTTCAAGTACAAACAAATCATTGCTGGTTTACAAACACTCAGAAGCCCCAGCAGGAGCCATGGGGCCTGTGTATGAGCGCCTTGGCTGAGGATTTTGCTGTTAAAATTAGCATGGCTGCTGCTGCTGCATTAGCCTAGATAAGAGGGAAAAAAGGAAAGGGGGTTGGGGGGGTAGAGCGAGGCAGAAATTGGGGTAGAGGGGGATTGGGAGACCGACATAGAAAACAAAGGAAAAAGAGAGCAAAGGAGAGCACAGGAGAATTACTTTCCCCTTTCATCTTTCTTTTTGTTCATTCATCCAAAAATACAGTACACGCTCTATGCCAAAAAAATGACTAAAACTGCAATCTAACTGCATTAAAAAAACGTTAAATCAGCAAGAATTTTTCCATTCGTGCTTGTAATTCTTCTGCCGGAGGGTAACTAACAAAACACAAGGGCATATGTTGACAGAAGCATCCTCTCTGCCCTTTATGGTGAGAAGGGAAGCGTTGCTGGGCACGCATGCGAAAAGGTGTCATGAGGAGGGCGTGTGGCCAAGAGATAAGACGGGACAGTAAGACTAATTGCTGCAGAAGCTTCCAGATGTATGCATTCATTTCAGACAAATGTGTACTGAGTCACTGGGGTTGCACTGATACCTGCTGTGTTGTGCTGTTTTGTGTTTTGCCATTTTTATTAAGCTATCTATACAAATTAAGTTAAGCTCAATCTGATGTCGACCAAACAAACCGGTTGGAGTCTGCAGATATGGATGGGTTTATCACCTCTAACACTGCAGTTTTAATTTGTTGGCTTTGACAAACACATCATTCATAGTTTAACTTACCATTACGTGGGATCAGAGATAGCCGTGGGCTTCGTTCTAAGCCTCAATTATAAGACATTAACACATTGACCTTCGCACAGATAGGGGGCTGCAAGGATAAAAGGTTGGGAACCCCTCTAAGAATATATCCTAAAAACTCTACGTGTTTCTCAGCCTTACTGTTTTTAGAAGACTTTTCAAAGACGTTAATGCCATGTACAAGCAGACCTTTGATTTTCATGCATAATGTCTCTGTGTGGGTTCAATCAACAGAATGAATGTTTGTATGAGATTCAAAAGAAAATGATCTTGAAAAATAAGATAAACAAACCATCGGTAGGATGTTAATCACCCTCATCCTGTGAACTTTGCTCTGGATCAGAAACTCTCTCTCTCATAGCTGGAAATTCACCTTATTGGACAATAGAGACTTTGTGGGGTCTGAGCTGAGACAAGGTCACAGGTTTTCCCTTCAAATCAATGCCACCCAGCTGGCGTTGCTCATTCGCTGAGGTGTTTTTTTTCCCAATCCCACACTGTGCTCCCCTGACAGGTGCCTAGTTTGGAATTGTTTTTCCCCCTCTCTTATCCTCCTGTTTTCTTTTCTGTAAGTACTTTCAGTTACATATGTTGTAGGAAAAGTGCTATATAAAGTTTGATTGACAGAGTTTAAACCTTTCTTACAAACCTTTATCAACAACTTCATGATGAGCAGTCAATCTTTGAACAAGACTGCCAGGATTGTATTTCTGGATTTCTGGCAGAGAAATGTAAAACACTGAGCCCCCTCACCATTTAACCAAACGACACTGTAATCCAAGTTTTAGTACATTACTGTCCTTCTATATCATATCTGCTGTTTATGTCATGTTTTCCCTTGTTCCTCTCTGAATTGTAACAGTTCAAGGATTATGTTGTGCCTCTTGTGAATAAGTGGGGCTCATTAACAGGATAAAAAAAACCTCATGATGATAATGATTCCCTCTGGTGCCTACATACTTCCGCTACAGGTTTCCAAGAGATAGTTTAAAAGGAAAATTCTTTGAGAGAGGTTACGTAACAAAGATCTGGCAGAGAAAACGAGGAGCATGAAAACACAACTCAAATCTTTTTTAATATTTAATAATAGTATGGATGTTTTATTAGTACAGTCATTTCATTTATATATATGTGCTAGTGCTGTAGTCTGTCAGTTTAACTTAGGAGACTGGCAACAACATTATAAGCATGGATAATAGTTATAAAACGATATGAAGAAATAGTAAGTAATGCTTATGATCAGTCATACCAAAAATGTTGAACAGTCTTAGCCAAGAGAAAATGTGTAAGGTGGTTCTGTTGCTATTAAAGCCATCACTGTGTGGAGCTTTAACTCTTCTTCACAGACACCGAAAATAAACTGAAATCAAATTACGCCTAAGTCATTAAATATCCCCAAACTGTCGCAATAGAATATATATCACAGACAATACAGCTGGGTTTGCAGTGTTAAAGCCAAATGATATACCTTTTTTGTTTTAAATCAGCTGTTAAGATGAGATAAATTTCATTGTTCCCTAAGGATAGTCTTTCTGCAGATAACGGTTACAGCCTTCATAGCAGAGTCAGTTTGGCTTTACGCATTGCAATGCAAACCCACGTGTTATAAAACAATCCAATGCGCTTTATAAATATGAACAGGGAAACTTTTTTTGGATCGTATCATCATCATTTTTTGGATCATATGTTCAGTCAAACATTGACAAAAATCACTATTTGGCAAAACATTGACGAGATTTTTGACCTCTTCACTCCCCAAATTAACCCTATAAAGCCAATTGTATCATATTTGATACATACTTTTATAATACCTTTATCTACTCAATATGATCAACAACTTACAAAAAAACCATCTGAATACAATCAGATAAATGATAAAAATGTCCTCAAATGGATTATCAGTTGCCAGAAACACCTAATATATCAAATGAGATACAAAAAATCTATGTGTTGAATTTTATGGACATTTTGATTTTTATGGATTTTAACAGAAATTAAAACAAATATTTTGGCTCCAAAAAATTAGAATTTTTTGGCTATAATCTATGGTCTTGGGCCTTAAAGGGTTAACCCATGGCCCACTTTGATGCCGGGTTTATCTGTAACTTTCATCCCATAATGCAAAGTGTGATAATTAGGTGCAGTATTGTTACCACAGTGAAAGAGGTGGCTTCAGTTTCTTTGTTTAACAGGCTGACTCCAAAAATTATGAACAAGTTTCAGTGATTAGATGTTGGTGATCGGAATCCAGATCAGACCCAGGGATTTGTTCGATTCATGGATTTTGTTGAATTTTCAGGGAAAGTTAGTCCTGGAGCAAGGAATGATGGATTTGATTTTGGTGGCGATCTGGGTGTGAATCTGGGAGTTTTTCAAGGATTGGAGATTCAAAGCCAGTTATCTTTACAGCAGGACCGTATTACATTAAACAGCTCAAAGGAAAAATTCAACAATGTATTGCTTATCATCGTATTCAGAACAAAAGATAATCTGTACATGTGAAAACACCTTTAATTTTGCCTAATGACATCAACTAGATACTACTGGATGATATGACTGATACACTATGAACACTTTTGAGTCATATATGGGTTTTAATTTTCTCTAATGGCCTTTATCAACAGATTGAATTCACCTAATGAACAAATCTCAGCTATTTTAACAATAGAATCTACAAAAGCAAACAAGAAAAACAAGAGCTAATGCACATTTTGCATTAAGATTGTAAAATTATTTGATAAGATACAGTATAAGTCCCTCTATTGTCCCATCTGGATCACACAAATTGAATGTAATTGAAGTGCAACGAACATTTTAAATTAATTCTCTGCTGTTCAAACACAGAATAAACACTTGCCGGCTAGTTTAAATATTTTGTTCAGATTGTTTAACCCCGAGGTGTTAGTTTAGACAGCTGCTGCTCTAATTGGAAGAACAAGCACTCCCTTAAAAGTTATTTTCTTTCAATAATCGGCAATCAGCCCTTCATATACACATCCACCGCCTAATCAATTTGTCACCATTATAAGTGCATTAACTTTAATCAACCGTGCAGTATATTTAAAAAGTCTCCTCTGTGATAGACCACCCAGTGCCTGTCTACGCCCGGCACCGTCACCCTTCACTGGCTCGCTTGTTCTGCACACACACCTGACAGACACATTCACACCACCTGGAGACCACCTATTGAGGCAGCAAGTGTAAGGGGTTAAGATTCTAGCTGCACAGACCTCAGAACCTGGCTGTATCAGACCTTGAGGTCGACTTATTGACTGTTTTTTTCTCTTTAGGGTTAAATATTGAAAGCTTACAAGGCTTCTTTAAAAAGCAGCCAGTTAGAGGTTGGATTATATCGCCAGTTTTTCAGATTAAGGACTCAAATTTGATGGTTTTGAGTGAAAAAGTGGAGCACAACATAAATGGATGTTTGCTCTATGTGGCCACTTGGGGGCAGCATCATAGCATGTTAGCAGCAGGATGACCTTGTTTTCTTTGCAGACCATTCAAAGAAAATAGACTGTGCACATCTTTTGCACATAAATGTCATTTTCTCTGCTGTAAAATCACCTTTATGAATGAAATTTGATTGTGTTTCCAATCATTTGTGCTCTAACCTCATGAGGAAAGTGTTTTCTTCTCTGCACTGACACGATTTTTCTGTCTGTTTGAATGCTTCACTTCAAACCTGACTGTGTCTCCTCTCTTTCAGCGTGCCGGCTGTCCTGCCATAAAAAATGTGAAGTGAAGGTAAGACACGAACCACCTCCTACTCTTTATGCTGCTGACACTGTTACTTATGCACACTTGCATGCAAACGTGTGGCCATTGACACTCTCACGCATGCAATACATATTTCAGTGACAGCTAACGTTCGTGATCATGACACATTACAACTTCCAGCACAGGCTGGAACAGTTCAGTTGCTGTCATGCAAGCCCTGTATATATAAATAGATTGATTTCTTTGACATGATTTTTTAGTAAACAACACAAGAAGGCGGCAAAATGTCTCGACTTCATGGAAGTAGTTTGTGAGTTCATATTATTTACAAAATTTGATCAGCTATTGTAGCATTTATAATTGACAACGTTGGTTTACGAGCATATTTTAGACAAGTTATGGCCATAGCCATAGTGTTGTTCTTGTTCCAGTGCATGTGGTATGGCTATTAAAAAACAGGACTAATGCTGTATTATAATTTCATCTAACATAAACATTTTTCAGCATCTTCCTCCTTCCATCTCCTTCCTTCTGTGTCAAAACACTTCTACTGATAAAAACAGTGCAGCAGGTATTCTTCAGACGGTTGTCTCAGAACCTCCATCGTTCTTTTGTTGGCTTCTGACACGGACTTTCTTGTGTTCCTCTGATCACGGATTTGGTCTTCAGAAAAAGCAAAAAGTCAAGTGGTGCTACATTAAATGAAACGTGAGTGCAATTGAGCTCCTTGATTTGTTTTTGGAACAGAAACTGCTTTACCAGGAGCGCAGTGTGAGCTGATGTGTTGTCTTGATAAACAATGAAACCATTTCACCACTGCTGTGGTCTTTTCCTTCAAGCTATTTCTCTCAGGCTGCGTTTCCACGGACACTCCTGACTTAAAGACGCAAAGATTTGTCCTTTGCATTTTAGAATTCTTCTGCGTTCAGACAACGACGCTCGGAGATGAGTTAAGTTAATGCGCTGTAGTATGCATGCTTGTTCAGTAGATGGCGGTGTAGGTCTGCTGAGAGGCAGCGCTACTACAACACAAACAAAGAAGAAAAACTTTTCACAAACAACAATGGCGAATAGACACACAGAGACGCAGGAGTTTCTTTTCTGGACAACAAATCAGTTCAGACGACAAATCTATCTAACCGAGCACAGTTAGAGGCTCACATGTTACTCGGCAGACGGCCGAAGCTGTTGTTGTTCCTGGTATTCAGTCCTCATGTGAAAGAGTATGTATCAGAGCGTTTCACGCTGAAACACTCTGATACGGGTTTACATGGAGCTGCATGGAGAGCTTATTCAAATCTTTCCACTCTGGAGCCCGTTTTCAGAAGTTTCCGTTTTAGATGGAAACGCAACACTTTCTCATCTAAACGCAAGGCCAAAATGCAACGAAAACTAACCGGATTTGACCGTTTTCGGGGCCGTGTAAACGCAGCCTCAGTTTCTTGAGAATCTGTTTGTAATAGTGTTGATTCAGGGTTGAACTCTCTGGAACCCACTCCTCCAAAATGATCCCTAAATTTGAAAGAAAACATCAACTTGGCCTTGACTTGAGTTTGGACGTATTTTGCCATGATTTTTTCATTGTTGGTGATGATGGTGTTTTCAAAGCATTGCCTGACTTTTTGTCTCAGGATCATATCGGTTGATCCGAGTGTCAATGCATGTGATCTCTCCTAAAAACTGGATTTACTTCAGTTTGTTCCAAAATGTCTCCACAAGTTTGCTCCTGTTTTTCCTTTTAATCAGGAGTCAGAAGGTTTTGCACAACTTTTTCACACACTTTTGTCATGGTGAAATTGTCATGCTGAATTTGCTGGACTGTCTCTTTGTCAATGGAGACCATTTCTGTCATCATTCTTACATTTAGTTGTTCATTATTTCAGGTGATTTGTTCAGTTTGCGGATATTTTCAAATGTTTTAAATTTCATCTTCTGGGACATCCTATCTGCCTGCGTGAAATCTTTTGTTCCATTCAAACTAGGGATGCACAGTGTTAGATTTTTGCCTGTATCCAATATGCTGAAATTTTTAATTAATTATCGCCGATACAGATATTTTTGGTCAAGAGCTCAAGCTCTGTACAAAAACTGACTGGTTTCTTTCAGTGTTACAGTATGTTTTTGCAAGGGACAGATGCAATACAAGAAAAACAGAATTTAAACCAACACTATGTAGTTTTTCAAACATAATATAATCCTTCGATATTCATTGTGATGGTCCACCACTTTACAATGAGTTGAATGACACCTCTGTCGTGGTCTGGAGTGGTCTGTATCCCTTTCACTGGCGCTATGTAACTTCGAAGTGGATGGTGGGAACCCTGCCACACTAAAAAACTACATGTTTGGACTGCTTTACGGCATATGTCACTTCCCCTGATTCCCAATTCGTTTAAAACACGGAAGTCTCTGCGAAAGCCAATCATTAACGTGGAGCTTTAACCATGGCGGAGGCAACAACGTAATGAATAGAAAAGTTTTGTCGGAGGATACAAAACAAAGAAAGCGAGAGAAAAACAAGCTGAATGCTCGGACCAGAATAAACATCGGTTCGGCGTTCACTTGCTGGCGTGAAATAAAAGACGAGGAGGGATGTCTGACTACTATCAGGTATGTTGGGCGACCAATTTATGACGAAGTTCCCCAAAAAAACTTGACAGGAAAAAAGTACAGCACAACAAATCCAGAATGTACCAGTATGTAGTTTGGTTTAGACCTATTTCAAGTGTGTGATATCGCCAGCTCGTCGTTGTCTTTACTTTTATTCACTTTATCGCTTCAACAGGGCGGGGGCGACTTCACGGTAATAAAACTAAGTTGAACTTAGCGATTTTTAACATCCTCTTTTAGTCAAAAATAAATACATTACCTTGTCGCTATCCATCCTGCAAGCAGCCGCTGAAGACAGAAGAATACTTTTGAGCGAAGTCCTGGCTTCTGTGATTCGCCTACAAAACAAACACACACGACCAGCAGATCTGTATCCTTACGACAGTATACGCGCGCTAGAGCTCATGGGTTGTTGAGTTCTCTCTCCAGTCAAGCGGGGATCTTCCGTTGTGCTGCTTTAAAGGTGTAGTCAGCGATGTGGGAGAAAACAAGTGGATAGGTTGTTTATAAACGAATTTAGACCCACCTCTCCCTTCATACCTCACCCCTGGCTCCACCCCCAAAAGCTGATGGACGTGCATTGTCATTGAAACAGCTGTAGAAACTGCATAGCTGACCAACGTAGCTAAGGTAACCCCGACTCGTCAGACAACTCGACTAACAATGTTGATAACATCACGACAATAAGATGAACGGCTGACGGCTGTTACTGTTATGTGAAGCACCACAAAGCTAATGTTGCTTACCTATCCAGCAGACAGACGGCGACATCCGTGTCCGTTTTCAGGTCTTTCAATTGGCGGAGTTCCCTCCACCGTCGGAAAGCAACACCAATGTTGACCCGGATCTTCGCTCTTTCATGGTCATAGCCCTTCTTTTTCACTTTTCACTCCTCTGACCTTTTTCTTTTGGGCTGTTTTTCAGCCATTGCTACTGCACCTATTGTAGCTCTCTCTTACGCTAACTGTGCACACAACCCAACCTACAACTCCCCCTCCCCCCTCTGTCTGATCTGCGCATGAGTATGATCGCCCCCTGGATTTGGGTGGGGGGTGTACTATGTTTTGGTAACCCGGCCTGAACCACAGTATTTACATGCTGAAATTCAGAGCCAAGGCTGTGTATTGAAACCGGACTTTTTTTTCAACATGCTGTCAGTGGTGACCTCTTGTGGATGGAGAGGAGAAATGCAGTGAATTTGACAAATACTGCATTAGATTAGAAGATTAGAAGATCGCTGACTACACCTTTAACTCTTGCTCTCTTTAAATGTAAACTCTTTAAATGTACCCGTGAAGTGAGTATTGTACATTTATGTAATTTGCTGATTTTCCAGACAATATAATCAATATGTATTACCGATATATTGGCTATAAATATCTCCATAAATTTCAATATCGATACTTAACTTTTTAGGCTAATATTGGCTGATACCAATATCAAACCGATAATATCATGCATCCCTAATTAAAAAACATGAGCACATGAAAAGCAGTGTTCCCCAAACTCCTCCATTAATCTACCAGAAGATTCTGCTGCTGTGTGTGAATACCTTTTTACAAATAACACTCGTAGCAGATGTGGACCTCTTGGTTTCATCCTCATGAAAGCAGTTTCTTTTTTAAACAACCGTATCTTGTAGTTATGTCTGACTAATTTATATCATAAGTCAGACATTACCAAGCTATAGATCTATGCTCAGTGGAAGTAGATCCAGTTCATTTTTAATTGAAAATCTTTGCAACTGACCTTTAGATTTTCATTTAAAAACTGCGTTGGATTCAAACTATTCTGATTTTTATGTAAAGTCGACTTGGTTTACCTTCTCCATTTATCATAAATCTCATTTCTCTGCCGAATTTTAAAACTGGTTTTATGAGCATGTTTCTAAATCCAGTTTGCTTTTTTCCCAGAAGTATTGTTCATATCCTGAGCTGCAGGATGTTAGATTAGCTGCAATCTGAGGAGGAAGTTGAACCATGCAATTCCTAATCTCTGCTTCCCTCTATCAGATTACACATTCCCCAATTCTGCCTTAAACATTCACACATTTGATCCTGATGTGCAGCGTAAAAAGGGAGATTGATTGAAAGAGTGAATGAAAAGGAAGGAAGGGAGGGATGAATGACAGAGGAGGGAAGGGCGGAGGGGTAGAAAGCTATTCTTAGTGGTTTTAGTTGTGACTTACTGAGAGAGAGAGCAGAGCAGACTCCTCTGCAGTCTGCTCTGTGTTTTGCACCCCACTATAAAAAAGCCATCAGTCAACTTAAATATTACTATAGGAACAAAAGCTGCATGTTCCCATAAACATCTGAGGCAAAATCTCCCAAATATTTCTGAAACCAGGCAAAGCCATTTGTGGTGGCAGTTGAGGGAATGATCAGGAAAGCCAGATTCATGAGTCATTCATTCTGGCGGTGACAGATATTGGACAGAGAATTATTTTGGAGGAGGAAATGGTAAGAAAATCTCTTTTATTTGGTAAATTTAGACAAAAGTTTTACTCTGGCGTCACTCTGATCAGCATTTGCCAATGTGCATAATCTGTAACCGGTCAACATAGGCCAAAACATTTATGTTGGCCTTATTCGCTGAAAATGACCCAGAGATGAAAATAAAGGAGTACTGCTGCCAGAGAGTTATGCCTCTGCATACAAAAGTTGGACATTTTAATTACAATGTGGGTAAAGAGGGAGAGCTGGGGTGTTTTTTGTGGCAGTGTAATTGGCAAAAATCACATTTATTTATGGTGTACATGCATGTTTTGTAACAAGACTAAAAGGTGCAATAATTTTGACCTCATATATGCAGAGCGTGTGCACTTCATCTTTGATATCCTAATGCAGTAAATAAAGTAAAGTAAGTAAAAAATTGGAGTGGAGATACATTTAAATTGGAGAGAATTCTTTTAAGTGTTCTTGAGATAATGGGCCCTAATTTCGTGGCGCAGCGCAGTGTTAATTTTGTCCGCCACACTGCCGTTCGCAGCCAATTAGGCAATTTGGTAGACCAGCTAGCTGAGATGGGTGTGATGGCGCACCAGGGGGAGGTGCTGACAGATTCTGGTTGGAACAGTGACAATTACGTGCCATAAAACTCAGTGGAAGGTGCGCTGACAGCTCACCAGCTCCAACCTGGTCTATTCTCGGTGCAGGTGAAGCACACCCTCCGCAGCTATAAGTTGGAAACAGGCGCACATGTGCGCACACGACAACAAAGCCTCAGAGGCAGGTATCCGCAGTGTCAGGCCCATTTCAATGCAATAAACAATCACAGCAACCACAAATGAATGTAACAATCTGAACCAGAATATACTTTTGTATCTGTATATTAATTCTCCCGTCACATCTGATGGTGGATTAAAGCCGTTTGTATTAATGGAAACTTAACCTGACTGCAAGTGGAAGTTTGATGCACATCTCACAAGCCAAAAACAAACAGCCTCATCATCCGATACAGAGTATATATTTGGCTCCTCTTATTTCATGAAATTCAAAGAAAAAGACAGAGTATGTCACTCTGTGTCTTAAGGATTTACCTGTGATTGCCCATATTTTTCTGTTTTAGTCTTTATTCTTGACGTGATTGAAAAGATGAAGTACGTTATAGGATGAGGATGAGGAGGAGATACCAGGAGAGGATATATCAACAAAGGTTCTGCTATTTGGCAAAGACAGACCAGGAATGCAGGCAGATCACAAGCATGACGAATGGATTAGCCCACTGCTGTGTTTAAATGTAACTGTTACTTAATTTTGTGCTCCTATTTATGACACAGTAACAGATGACATCTGTACTGGGAGGTGGTCCACACGGTGGAGCGCATTGTGGCCTCCAATGCGCGCCCCGATGACCCCTCTGTTCTCCCAGTTACTGTAACAGTGACAGCAACTCTGACCATCTCTGCTACCAGGTCTTTCCAGCACGCAGTGACCACGGTGGCGGGGATCAGTCGGACCCTGCCACCACTGCGCCTCGCCCGCAGTGCATTTTAAGGCAAGGAGAGGCGTTCATTTGATTAGTGAAGACAACACTCTGCTGTATTAAATCCACTCACGCCTTCTCGCCTCCTTCTCTGGAACTTGCACGGAGGGGCAGAGATGGAGGCGTAGATGCACCTCGGTGCGCCATGCAGGGAACTTGCAAATCGTGCTGGACACACCCTGTTGGCACAGCCCAGGGCAGGTGCGCCATGCCTGCGCCTGGTCTATTAAATTAGAGCCCATATGCTCACATCTAGGAGATGAACATGAAGCACAATGGTTCTGACTTTTGAATGTATAAAATGGAATGTTTGTGCACATGAGGCCCAAACAGACTCCAAACAGAGATTTGATAAAAAATTGTCTTCACAAACTTAGGATGATGGGACTCAATCACCTCGGCCTTTATCCTATGACCTTAAATCCTTGAGTTGAAATGGATATTTGTTCTAAGTTTCCCAGTTTTACTGAGATATTGCGTTCACAAATATGACAAAGTTGGACAGATGAATGAAAAACAAGGTTTCCTGCCTTGGCTTTTGCAGAGGCATTACATAACACAGTGTGGCACTGGATGCTCATTGTTTAGGCCTTGAAAAGTTAGGGAAAGTAAAGACTTTTCATGTGGATTTGGGCAGACACGATGCTTTCTTTTGCTGACTCCATGCTGACCCTGAGCAGTAAATCTGTCATAAAGCACAATGAGGTGTTCAAAGTTCAGCAGACGTGTAGGTAGCCACTTTGGAGCAATGATTTCACTCTGCTTTATTTGAAACGACCACAACTTCCCTCTTACTGCTGTGTAATAAAATGCTGCTTTTATGTTTCATGGCTTTTAATGAGGGTGCAATAACATAGCTGTCAATATGAGGCAATATATAATGTATTATTTAGGTCTGCTACAGTATTTATCTGCATTATGTACCTAAATATTTTATAAAAATTAAATAATTTTATTCTACTTGCAAATGTAGAACTAGAAGTTTAAGGCATCATTGTGTCTGTATAGTGAGGGAGTTTTCAATTATAAGACAGAAATATCAAACCAAGTCTGACTAATTCTGCTTTCACACCCAAAATTCATTGGACTCAGTTTGAGGTTAAAGTTGAATTGTTTAATTTTTCACTTGGTTTGTATTTTTTTTGTCACACTGCACTTGGGCAGACAGAGCAAAGCCTGTTAAATACTGCATAATCCAGCCACCCACCACTAGTCTGGATTGTAGCTGAAGTCTTTGTTTCTGCCAACCGGCCTGTTGTTGCACGTTGACCTGGAAATCATCCATGGCTGTGTCTGGATATAGCCTTAGCTAGCTCACAAGAGTTAGCCCAGGTATTTTTGGGATTTGCACTAAAATGTTTAAGTTTAGCTTTTTTTTATGACTTAGTTAGTGTGATTGTTCCTCTGTTAGCAGCATCACTCAAAAACTTATGGACAGATTTCGATGAAATTTTCAGGACATGTCTGGATTGAGACAAGGAACAAATGATTAGATTTTGGGAGTGATCCGGATCACCGTCTGGATCTGCCATGACGAAAAATGTGATTTTCTTGAATAACTACTGAACTAAAATAGATATCATTATGAATCGAACTGCTAATGGTGTGTTTTCATGGTCAAGGAATCTAAATATTTAGATGAAATAAAGGTAGAACAAATATTTAAATCACAATATTGGTGACGACTGTGGCGCTGGCCGAGGTCTGCACTCTCAAAGTGCTTTTCTAGTTTTTTTAATCTAATCCTCTAGTTTTTTGAAATTGTAAAATATTGTCTTAGATTTTGCCCTTAAAAGACAGCTAATGAATGGCATGCTGCAGGCCAGACAGGTAGCTTGTGCAGAGGCTGTGGTTTTCCATCCAAAACAATTTCATTCTGACCCCTGACTTCTTTCCCAGCATGTCATTTGCTTCTGCCTCTTGGAATCTCCCTCTCCATCCAGCTATCCTATCTGTCTTCATAAAACAGTCTGATGTAAGGCCTTGCACAGAAACATATAGTAAAAGTTATGTTAACTCTGCACCTACTGTGATGATAGAGACCATGTTCCACTGGTTTGATCATTTTAGCACATGAATGTCTCTCAGTTGGTTAAGTTGTCAGATGCTGACTTATTACACTCTGAAGTTCATAAAACCTGCTAAACTTCCCTGTAATCTTACTGCCAGCAGTGCATTAGTGATGGTTCCCTTTCTCAGCCTCATCCTGCTAAACTTTGCAATCTCAAACCACATGCGGTCTAATCATTAAGATTTTAAAGCTTAAGAAAATATCTCGCAGAACATCTCAAAGACAGACGTCCACTTATGTCCCTTGATGAGGAACATCTAAATGTCTCAGGCAAACCTTCGTATTTCTGTTTTCCTTCCCACCCAACCGCAACAATTCCCAAGTGGACCTCTGTTATTGAGCCCCCAGGATGATGTAGCTTGGCGACAGACACGCTTTCATCTTGCAGTGCACAGGAGACAGACTTATAGACCTCAGTGTAGCTGTTTAGGTTGTCTGTGTTGAGGTGGAGGCTTGTCGGGACAGAGGTTTTGTGGTTCTGGTACTCTGCCTGAAATCTGGCTGGACACCCAAGTTGTGGGTTCAAGATGGGGGCTTTCTGTTGGAAGGGAGTCTGGAGTTTTGGGGAACCATACCTGGCTCTTAAACTGCAGCTTCTCAAAGTGATGTTGGGGAATTTGGAAAAGTAGTCTTCACCTTTTGTTTCGTCTTCTTCAAATACCATGTCAGCTGTAGCGGTACAGGCTGGAAACATACTGATGACGTATGTGGGGATGTAAAAATTGGTACCTGTCACCCTTCCTTTTTTCTCAGATGTATGCTGTATTTTTATTTTTAATCTCGAGGCAACATCCCACTTTGTCATTCTCCTTCATGTCCTCTCTATCGTATTTTAAGTCACCATATGCACAGATCCAGACATCCTAAGATACCATGGCAGTTTTTTGTTAAGCAACAATATGTGATAGTATGCGTTCTGTCAGACTTTCAAACAGCACTTTGAAAGTCTGTCTTCGAGTAAGAGGACTTAACCAAAGAGAAAGGCCTCTTCCCCAATCCCTTTGTATCCTGTCTATCTGCAGGTAGCACTGTGTAAGTTTGGCAGCAAGCCTCTGTCATCTCACAAGGAGTTTATACTGCAACATTAAACAGTATTCTGCTAAGTTTGACCCTCACACCACCTTAAATTTGCAATCCCTTCAGACCCAAATCTACTCTGGCATTTTTCTGTTGGAATGTTTAAACTGTTTAAACCAACACTATGTAGTTTTTCAAACATAATATAATCCTTCGATATTCATTGTGATGGTCCACCACTTTACAATGAGTTGAATGACACCTCTGTCGTGGTCTGGAGTGGTCTGTATCCCCTATGTAACTTCGAGGTGGATGGTGGGAACCCTGCCACACTAAAAAACTACACGTTTGGACTGCTTTACGGCATACGTCACTTCCCCCGATTCCCGATTCATTTAAAACACCGAGGTCTCGGCGAAAGCCAATCGCGGAGCTGTAACCATGGCAACAAAACAAAGAAAGCGAGAGAAAAACAAGCTGAATGCTCGGACCAGAATAAACATCGGTTCGGCGTTCACTCGCTGGCGTGAAATAAAAGACGAGGAGGGATGTCCGACTACTATCAGGTATGTTGGGCGACTTATTTATGACGAAGTTCCTCAAAAAAACTTGACAGGAAAAAAGTACAGCACAACAAATCCAGAACGTACCAGTATGTAGTTTGGTTTAGACCTATTTCAAGTGTGTGATATCGCCAGCTCGTCGTTGTCTTTACTTTTATTCACTTTATCGTTTCAACAGGGCGGGGGCGACTTCACGGTAATAAAACCAAGTTGAACTTAGTGATTTTTAACATCGTCTTTTAGTCAAAAATAAATACATTACCTTGTCGCTATCCATCCTGCAAACAGCTGCTGAAGACAGAAGAATACTTTTGAGCGAAGTCCTGTCTTCTGTGATTTGCCTACAAAGCAAACACACACGACCAGCAGATCTGTATCCTTACCACAGTAGGCGCACGCTAGCGCTCATGGGTTGTTGAGTTCTCATTGCGGTAAAGCGGGGATCTTCCGTTGTGCTGCTTTAAAATTTCACATCCTTTAAGACACTGAAATTCTAGTATTTTACATGAAATTTGCAATCTCTTTGTCTGCCAATCTCCCCTTGTATTGTTTCTTTTGTCGTCATTTTTTGATGCATAAACACAATCACATATTACAACTCCTTCATCTATAATGACATTTTTTGTTTGGGGGATTGTTGACATACCTTACTTTACATCTTTACAAGAAAGAGCACCTCAGTATCTGGCTTCTTGCCTGCAGAATATTCCTAGCACACACATTTCGGTGCTTCAGAGCATCAAAATATGTCATCACGATGGCAACCTGCCAGTGTTTCATGAAAGTTTTCCACTGTCATGTTTGCAACATATACGTAGATCAACACTTACCACTGTCTGGACTCAAGATTGGATTTGGCACCACTGCAAAAAAAATATGCAAGCAGATCCACCCATAAACACATCATCCATGCGTGTGTGCAGGTTTGTGTGTTTCCTCGTGTTGACTGGATGGCGCTACATCTGTAGGCTCTCTGTTCTCTCTCACCCTCCATGGAAACAGGCCCTCATTATTCCTTATGATTTATCCCGACCGTGTCTTGGAGGAGCCTCCTGGAATGCCGTCGCAGTGGTTTTGCTCTGTTCGGTGGGGCTGTCGGCGTTGGAAGACACAGGCGAACAAGGGTTTGGCAGGGAACGGTGCAGGCCAGAGAGGAATTATGGGAAGTGGTTGGACAAGGACAGGATCACGCAAGAAGTTTTAGTTCTTCATGTAAACAACAATACTAGAGAGTTCTTTTGCCTTGCTTTGGCTTCAGTTCATGGAATGTTGTTTATGTGTTTGTGTTTTAAAAAACGTGGTCCTGTTTGACATGGCTTCTCCTGGACAAATTTGTCTGGAGAAAATATAATGTGTTATCATAACACAATAGAATTAAACAATGGGAAATATGACGAATTTTTAAGAGCAGGAGTAAGATTTGTAGGATTTTGATTCTTTGGACTGTAAGCCTCGTCCTCTGGCTTTCAAAATCAAAGGACCCTTGACCAGTTTAGTAAGTGATCTGAACTAGAAAAAGAAACAAGGTTTAAGTTATATGTGCCATTTAAATTTGAGTTTCTCTTGAGTCAGTTTGACTTAATGTCAAAACTACTTAAAGCCAGGCAATGCAACACCAAATTTATTCGTCCTCTACCTTGGGCAGCGCAAAGTCTTGGGTCCAGTCTGAGTGTCGTCACACTCAGTCTTGGAACGTGTCTTCAGAAGTCCAGTTCTGCCATGCAAGCTACCACACAACCACAGACCAGGTCAGGTTTTGTTCGTCAAGTACAAAATAACTCTCACAATTTGCTTGCTTATTACTGCTATCAGCTGGAGCTAAAACAAAGTGCAATCAGACTTTTTTACTTCCTGTAGTTGTAGTGTTCATCAGTCTTCAAGCCGTAGTCGGAAATGAGTCACGTTTGCATTCCAGGAAGAAGAAAAAATGCACAGCGTTTTCACATTATAAAGCATTGGTTCTCAGAGTTTTTGATACTAGTTCCTTCTTTTGGAGTAAATGTGTGTGGCACACTGAATCATTCTTGCCTTTTGCTGGGGTGCTAACTGGTTAAAGGACAAGACAAATGGTACTTCATAATGTATTAAGGGGATTGAATAAAAGTCCAAAAACAAATAGTCAAAATGCTCTCTATGACTTGTCTGATAATGTTTGACTTTTCACACCTTTGACCAAACATTTATACCTAGAAAGTACATCCCTTTCTCCAAGCTGCTAAGGTTTCTGAAGCAGATTTGACACCCCAGTCACACACTGGATGCCTATTTTTAGAAAATTCAATAGTTACTTTGTCATGCAAAAGAAAATCCAGGGGATATTATTGCTGCGAGGAGACTCCCAACAGTCCTTTCCTTTTCATCTCTAGTGGCCTAAAATCCCTTTCTGTCAGGCACTTGCTGCTTACATAACAGAGGCAATGACGTGCAAGATACAGCTAAGCATTTTTAGAAACAGAGGGGATGCTCTCTCTGAAGTTCTACCTGTAACATCTCACATCTAACTTTTACAAAGTGTCCTAAAAGCACATTTGTTTTTTTCAGTCCAAACTTAGCAGAAGCCTGACTCAACCAAAGCAGAACCTTTTCCGCTGCAGAATTTTGAAGCGTAAAAGACTGTTTTAGTCTGGCGTCCTGACGTCTGAATCCAAGTTCTCACATGTGCAGATGTGTGAAAACTGGGAGAGGCCTTTAATTGGCCTTCCAACAGATGACAAGCTCCATAAAAGACAACTCAGAAGCTCTTTAATACATCAAGCGGCAAAGGGTGAGACCCCATTTTATCACCTCAGAAGTCCAAGTTGGGCCTATTTATATCACAGTGAATGTCTGTGTGAATGTACATTTCCAAAAACAGGATTTGTGCTTTGAAAAACAATTGAGCCCAAATTGCCTGCCCTTTTCATTCATATGATCTATTGATACATTTTGACATTGGTACTGACTAAGTGGGGAGCAGTACACCATTTTTTAGTTTGTTCACTAGCTAACCTGGTCTGTCAGCTGACTTCTCCTGCATTACAATGATCTTTTTCAAGCTTCATTGGCATAAAAAAGGTATTCATCAAGTAGCTAACTTGCGGCTGTACACAAAGCAGCCAATGATTTAATGTAACAGTAACTATCATGAGCTTGCGTCATCCACTTGTGAAGAAAGTGTGACGATTTTATGAAGGTATTTAGTTATGTTTCACCTTGAAACCACATCAGAATATATTTTAATGAAAGCCAGTGGTAGTCTTGTGATTTCTTTAAATAGCATATCAAACTTAGCCCTCCAAAGAACTTTTCACTGCCCTGTAAAATGCATTTTTTGTATTATTTTGCAGCAAGGCCTTTGCCTCTCAACAGCAAGGGTTGTAGTACAGCTTTGTTGACAGTATATTCTTTGCTCCAACTGTCAATCAAATATGTATACTTGCAAAATGATCTGAAAAAATGTCCTTTCATGTCCTTTTGATAAAAAATATTCAGAAAAAAAAATGACAAGCATTTCAAATGCTATAGGAGTTTAAATGATTATAAAACTGGTCTTTGCAAAGAGTCCCAAAACGAGCTTCCAGGAGTTTTTTAGTAGCTGTTGATTCCATGTTAAGGTTCTTTATTTTATCTACTTCTCCTTAAGAAAAGTAAAAAGTGCGTGAAGCAAGACCAAAAGCGCAGTAAGACATGCACAGGGGCAGGGATGAGGAACGTTCAAGAATGTTGGCAAGGAAAAGAGAGAACCAACCCAAGCATGAAAGTGAAAAAGGTAGAACAAGGAGGGAGAGAGAGAAGATGATGAGACACACACATGCACACACTCTATTTCACCGGAGCCAAGCCTCCTCATTCCTCAGCAGCCCTTCACAGAAGCGAGTCTGTTTCCCTGGCGCAAACACGTCACATCAAAGAGTCATCACAGCACATCCCCATGGCTACGCCCTTCAGTGGTATAGATGCGGCGCGGTAGACGGGAGATAGCACTGGCAGACAAAACCGGTACGGGAGGCCTAATAAGCGGGTGCTAGCAGATGACTGATGGCCCAATTTAGCCCAGACTTCTTCTAGAGGTCAAGAGCTAAGTTCACCCAAAGTGTTTAAAAACCCAACAGGAGACTGGCAAATATTTTCCTCCAGAGTGAGAAAAGATGGATGTTTGGTCTGCCTGTCAGTCCAGTGTAGTTTTTTTGGTACTTTGGAGCACTGGTGAACTCAGAGATGGACTTGATTAAGTAAAAAATTACCAAAAATTGGCTGTGTTGGTTGGAAGTGAAAGACTATAAGTGATGAATCTGATAAAGCTATTTTAATCTTTTCAAGGTTTTGGAACTGTCGTGGTAAAACAGCTGGGTGCTACTTACCATTACACTGTGATGGATTTGCTATCATTTTGCAGGGAGTATTGGAAATGATGATTCATTACCAAAATTGGACACTTAAATGACCCAGAAACTCTCAGCATTTGTTCCAGAAGAAATGCTGCACAAACAGTATGTGGAAGTTGAGGTAAGGAGATTTTTTTACTGCATTTTTTTTTACCAGTATCCACTCCAAGTTGGGGGTAAATACATCCTAGTTTTGGGGTGGACCGGCAGGTCATTTGGTCTCATGTATACTTTGATTCCTGAAGAATTCTTGTAGAGATTTTCTCCAAACTTTGGATGATTGTCCTCCACAGAGTTAGAGATAAGCTTAGTATCTTTTGCTGGTCAAAGGTCAAGGTCCATGAGCTTCCTTCATGTAAACATGATTTCAGGGTGTAGGTATGGTAGTGGGTTTATATGGGCTCTCAATATACACTATATTGCCAAAAGTATTTGCTCACCTGCCTTGACTCACATATGAACTTAAGTGACATCCCATTCCTAACCCATAGGGTTCAATCTGATGTCGGTCCACCCTTTGCAGCTATAACAGCTTCAACTCTTCTGTGAAGGCTGTCCACAAGGTTTAGGAGAGTTTATGGGAATTTTTGACCATTCTTCCAGAAGCGCATTTGTGAGGTCACACACTGATGTTGGACGAGAAGGCCTGGCTCTCAGTCTCTGCTCTAATTCATCCCAAAGGTGTTCTATCAGGTTGAGGTCAGGACTCTGTGCAGGCCAGTCAAGTTGATCCACACCAGACTCTGTCATCCATGTCTTCATGGACCTGCTTTGTGCTCAGGTGCACAGTCATGTTGGAAGAGGAAGGGGCCAGCTCCAAACTGTTCCCACAAAGTTGGGAGCATGAAGTCCAAAATGTCTTGGTAGTTCCTTTCACTGCAACTAAGGGGCTAAGCCCAGCTCCTGAGAAACACCCCAACACCATAATCCCCCCCTCACCAAACCTTACTCTTGGAACAATGCAGTCCGACAAGTATCGTTCTCCTGGCAACCACTAAACCAGACTAGTTCATCAGATTGACAGATGGAGAAGCGCGATTCTTCACACCAGAGAACGCGTCTTCCCTGCTCTAGAGTCCAGTGGTGGCGTGCTTTACACCACTGCATCCGACACTTTGCTTTGCACTTAGTGATGTGAGGCTTGGATGCAGCTTCTCGGCCATGGAAACCCATCCATGAAGCTCTCTGCACTGTTCTTGAGCTAATCTGAAGGCCACATGAAGTTTGGAGGTCTGTGGCGATTGACTCTGCAGAAAGTTGGCGACCTCTTTGCACTATGCACCTCAGCATCTGCCAACCCACTCCATCAGTTTATGTGGCCTACCGCTTCATGGCTGAGTTGCTGTTGTTTCCAAACACTTCCAGTTGACTGTGGAATATTTAGTTGTGAGGAAATTTCATGACTGAATTTGTTGCACAGGTGGCATCCTATCACAGTTCTACGCTGGAATTCACTGAGCTCCTGAGAGCAGCCCATTCTTTACCAAATGTTTGGAAAAGCAGTCTGCATGCCTAGGTGCTTGATTTTATACACCTGTGACCATGGAAGTGATTGGAACACCTGATTCTGATCATTTGAATGGGTGAGCGAATACTTTTGGCAGTATAGTGTATATTGAGGCTCCGGTCTGGGACCTGTTTGCCACTTGTCTTCCCCAATTTGCTTTCCCCCTTTCAAAGTCTATTCACTGTCTCCCCGTGATAAGCAAAAAGCCCAAAAACTTTAGGTCTTTACAAGAAAAACTTTACACAAATATCCTCTCTGTCTCAAGGACAGACTGATGAGATGGCTCTAAGATTTATAGTAATAATAAACTTTATTTATACAGCACTTTTCAAAACAGGGTTACAAAGTTCTTTACAAACAAAATGAAAAGATAAACAAGAGAATACAAGAGAAATAAAAAAGATGTGTAAGGAATACAATGACCAAAAGTTTAAGATTTAAATAAGAACAGTGGTAAACCCCGTAAGAGCTAGAAACAACAGAAAAGAGAGCAAAATAATTTATAGATTAATACCAGCAAAGATAAGAAGGTGGAAGTAAATGAAAAGGCAAAACTACTGAAAATAAAAGGAAGTAGGAAATAAAACGATGGAAAATAAATAAAACTAAAGACGAATTAAACAATGAAAGAATAAAAGGTGCATTGGAGGATTAAAAGCACACTCGAGTGGTTTCTTTTGTAAAGCACGTTGATAAAAATGTGTTTTAAAGAGGACAAAGAGATGATGCATCTGATCAGATCTGATTTAAGTCATTAAATCAGTCATCAATTAAGTACCAGAAAAACCACCCTAGCCCCTTCTCTGTCTTACACTTGTCACCTTGCAGGAGCATGAAATCACCAGGCGGAAGATTGAATATTTTTGAATGATTTCACTTTTTGAAATCCAGACATGTCTTTATGAAAAGATATCTAAAAGACAACGTGGGCTTTTTTCTGATGGAAGTAACTAAAAATATTGTCCCTGTTTGCAAAATAATGTCCTAAGAAATCATTATAGATCATTATAGAATCATTATAGAGGTTGAAGTGTTGCAGAAACATGGACAAAAAAAGTCTCCTTCCCATTCCCCCTTTCACTCTCTATGTCAAGCATGTGTCAACAGCTCCGGCAAAGACTGTGAGAAGAAGGCGGGAGGAGAGAGAGAAATCGAGAGAGAGAGGGAGGGATACAGAGGGATACGGTTACTGTCTGCCCCCGGACGGCTTTTTTGCTCTCTCGTTTTGGGTACCGGAATCATAAGGAGCCCCAAGCCACTTTCTTGGCCTTATATAGCGTGTTTCAAAATTTCTTGGCAGTTGACTGTGAGGAACGGGTGCCAGAAGTATAAAGACTGCATCCTGGTTCGGTCCAGAGGCTGCGCAGACATCCACATGAGGCACGCACATACACAGAATCAAGTTCAGTAGCTCTCTGGCACGCGTTTGGGATTACTGCTGTTGTTTGGAGTGAGAGGGCCGGCTAAGGAGAAGGCGGAGGAGGAGGACTGTTTTTGGTTCTCCCACTCTTGCGCTCTTTCTCTCCTGGAGGGGGGCTGGAGGAAGGGAGAATGCAGAAGTAGAAACAAGGCAAAGGGGGTGAGAAGAGGGAGCGTGAGAAAAAGTAGCACCGGTGCACAGGTAAGACTTGGAGGAGTGGATTTTGACATGCATACTGAAGTATTTTGTATTTTGGGTTTAAGCGAGTTTGCCATTCCTTGCATTCCTTTGTGGCTTAACATTCATGTTAAGAAACAAGATGTCAAGCAGAATTTGAAGTGTTTTTTGCATTTAAGAGTTGTTGAAGCAAGAGAAAGCAAAGACAAGGGATTTTTCTGGATGTCATGTCAGATGAAAATGCTTTACTCTGCATGTTTCGGATGTTTTCTAGTCTGCCATGGGAAAGTTGCTCCCATGGGAATGGTACAGACAGGGTTCATTTGAATTGCAGTTCCAAGCCTTTCATGACCCGACGTGTAGTGATTTGTGGCAGCAATGTCATGGGGAGACAGGGAGCAACTGGTCAACACAGCAGGCAACCACGTGTTTTCTCTCCCTGCATAACCTGCTTCTGTTTAAGCATTGTAAGAGATGAGGTGGAGCAGCTGGATGAGAAGAATGCTCACAGGAAATGTTTTCTTCCTCGCCACGGTCCGACCTTTCCTTCACTTGTTCTCACACTGCTTCTTTCTGACATCTCTGTGAGGGGATGCAGACTGATGATGGCGATCACTCACCTATGACTTTGAGCTAACACTAGGGCGACAGTTAAACATAAGCGGTCAAGAGGTCAGGAGGCTTGTATGTGCTGTCTGCCACTAGAGAGTCAAAACAACAGACAGGAATGCAGTTTTATGGTGCTCTCACCATCATTTTTTTAACCCATATTTTGATTTATTTTATCACTTGGATTTCAAGACATTGTAGAAGATGTTCAGATGGAGCCCAAAGTGTCAGTGCCCATGAGTTAGCCAGCTAAAGAACCAATTTAGTTCCCCAGAACCTTATAGTTTGAGGTGAATAATCATATGAAAACCACTTTACTATAGCAAATAACCATAGTATGGGAGTTTGGGATGCTCCTCGTATACCAAAATCAAGGGGCTTTTCATCAAAATACCAATCAATTACTGATCAATTCTCTTGGAATTAAATATTTTTTGTTGGATGGGTAGAGATTCTTTTGAGCTTTGTGTACCATCCTAGTACATGAGCAAGTGATACTTTCTATTGGCCCTAAATTGGTAGGTAGTCAATAGATTTTCAGGTAAGACCATCAGTTTCATACTGCTTTTAGATAACCACCAAACAACTGTTTTTCTGGTTTTGTCATCTGAAAAACGGGAATACCTTAGCTCCTCAAATCCCCCTAGTATAGGACAATTATGGAGTGATCTGTAAAGTGCAAAATGGGGAGGGTCCTTATGAGTATATTTTGTAGTCCACAAATTATTGGTTTTACCGGAAGCTCCTAAATTTCAACTGGATTTGGTGGATTTTCGAACTTTTTGAATTTTCCTCGTATGGATGGATGGGGCACAATTTACAGGCTGAAATGAGGAGGGACATCCATGTGATTGCTTATCATTCCCATAATTCAGTGCAGTGCAATTATACAACAACCCCATTAAGATGAACATTAGTGGGTTGAGTAGGTGAGTATGGGGTTCTTGATTTAGGCAACAAAGCGGTGAGTCAGCAGATTTTACAGTTGCTAACACCAATTAGACACCTAAAGTCAACATATCGTGGGTTAATAGGACATTAACTTTCCCAATAACCTTAGTATAGAAGCCTGGGGCCTGTTAATAAAGTCCAATGGCTGAGTTGAGGCTCAAAATTGGTATTGGGATTTTGAACATCTCCATATTACGTAGCCCTGAAACTGATAATCTTTTCAAATTGGTCCAAAAGTTTCCAAAGAAAATCCTCCACTTTTTTCTTCAGCCTGCCCTAAAAACCCTTTTAAACTGACAAACGGGCCCTAACTCACGCCTCCCTTGGGTCCCGTAACAAGAAGATGTTCTCAAAGAGTGATGCTTGTGGAAGGTCTGCTCTCCCTGTAGATCCATCCCTCTAAAACTATTTGTCTCTTTCGTCCATCTCTCCTATGCCTTAATAACATACCTGGCTTCCCTCAGGGCTGTTCATCTTTTGACACATTAGAGGAGGGAAGCCGTGGCATCTGTGGGAGAAAATGCTGAAAATGAAAAGCACCATAAATCGTTGAAAAGAACATTGAAAGGGTTGGGGTGGATAACTTTGAAGTTTTATTGCCAAGGAGCTACTCTTCCGTAAATATGAAATTTGTTTTGCTATGTCAGGCATTGCCTCTATTTCGAATTTCGACTGAGGCTGCTGGGATCAACAAACTGAAAGTATGTTTAGTGAGCTTTGACTCCTCTCAAGCTATGTCAGCTCAAAAGTATGTGCCAGGGGCTGTTACACAACTGACCAGGAAGGATGGCATTGAACATGAACCAGTCAATAAGCCAAAACTGCCTTTCCCACTCTTCATTTCTGTCGATGATTGACACACTAGCAAAGAATTTTTGAGGCTAGTTAAAGGGTTATAGTTACTGAAGGAATCAGAGTGTGCACTCTTTTTTCATATGCATGGAGAGTGCATATACTAGCATAAAATGAGGCTTTCATTAATTCCAGGGTTCCCTTTGAGCATCACACTCTCATGTAGGCACAGGGCTCCAGAGTGCGACGATTTTGGCCGCACATGCGCAGAAAATTTGTAAGAGTGCACCTAGCATTTTTTGTTGGTCGCACCATTGCACCTGGCACACCCCAGGTGAAAACATTGACTTCTGTTGCAAGCACATCATCTCCCTCTCTCTTCAATCGAAAGTTTAGAAATTAAAAAAGCACATTTCAGTATGCCCACAAAGGTAATATAGCCTATTGAAGTTGACTGCAGTAGCACATAATCTGCCAAAAACGGACAAAACACAGTGCCTGCCTCGCAAAACGCACACAAGCAAACGCACACACAGCCCTCTGTAATCATCCAATCAGCTGTTAGTATGCAAATGAGCCCAGATTGTGTTGTCAGGTTTCAACACGAAGCAGTAACCCTAAAGAATTTGTCTTAGTGACTGTCAGATAATTAATAATTAATTACAATAACAAGTAAAACAAAGTAACGTTTAATAGAACATCTATATTTGTTCAATCCTTTCTCCTGTTAAGGTGGAGTTTCTTTAGTCTGGAGCCCTGTGTAGACCTATATTTTATTGTACTTTTTTAGCTCCCCCTGATACTGGCTTGGCAATGTTTCCATATTCTCCCTTTTATATGCTATTAGTGTTCCCATAAATGTAAAATCTTCCTGTCAGGCACCACTAATTAAACAGGAACTGATGGGCTAAGGCTGTCAGGAAAAGACCAATCAGCTTAGTAAAACAGCAGCTACATCCAGTAATGACAAAAACATGCTTCTTTTTAGGTTGTGAAGACTTTGGAGTGTTACAAAACTGCAACCAGTCCTGCTAAAAACTGCTTCCTCTGAGTGGAAATCCAAAATTTTTCTATCCAGGTGACATTTGGTTTTAAACCGGATGCCAAATTTTAGTTTTCACCCATAACTAAAACTCAGATTAAATGACCCAACTCTATGATACGCAGTCATAGCTCTCTTATATAAAACTTTTGGTGTAGCAGAGTTTGGGGTTTCAACCTGTGTCCAATGTAAACCACAACTACACATCTGATATTCATCATTTTCTTATTTAATAGGGTACTTTGAATCCATAGCTTGGAGTTATTGGTTGTGACCTTACAAGGGGGGATTTAGCCAAACCAGAGTCGCTGTGGCCTGACCGTGGTGCTGTTTCATCACTGATCCACAGTCTTTGGACTCTTCACATCTACTCAGCCTTAATACCAACTTTGCCTGTTTTGTGTTTTTCGGTTGTTCGTTTGTCTCTCTGTGCATTCATCAAGCCCATTCTTTGAAAACAATATCTCAGGAACACTTGAGGGATGCTCTATAAAGTTCACATTCACTTCAGAAGAAAACAGGTTGAAACTAGGAAGCAGCCTATTGCAATAGACATTGTCAACAACCTCCTGTATGTTGTGATGCATTTTATCTGAACCAATTAGAGAAGGAGTTCATGCTCATGCCAGTGTTGTAGAACTCGAGCCATGATATGTCGGACTCGTGACTGGACTCCTGACTGCATTTTTTGCTGACTCGGACTCAACTCAGACCAAAACACTGATGACTTGGACTCGACGAGCTATAGTGACTTGACTATAACACTTGCTCATGCATACCACATTATGTTTATGCTTATTTATGGGGCGTTGAATGTGTGGAAGTAATTTAACGAACATCTAAAAATATATTCCCTTTATCATTATCTAAAAGGTTTAAATTGTGAATTCTGCAAGCGATGACTGGGCTTGTTGCTCAGCAAAGAAAGCTTCCAAAATATTGCTCTTTATGCAGTCAGGGCTTTGTGCCGATTGCTCGACCATCAAAGGAGTGTTTTCATGCTCTGGGTTGATTGTGTTTATTCTGTGCTACTGAATGTTGACGGACACCATTGGAAACAGCTGTCGGGTAGCATGTTCCTCTAAGCGAAAACAATTATTTAGATCTTATGTGTATACAACTTCTACTCTCCATCCTGTTTTGGTGGTTTTGAAAGAGTGTTTTGGCGCTCGTGGACAAACTTAGACTGAAGGATGTGATTCACAGTGTTTGGTTTCAGATTTAGACATCCAGATGATAGCTCTGATCTCAACAATTTTACGTGTCAAATGAAGGGATTCCTTTTTTTTTAGATGTCAATAGCTTGAGAGAATGTATTCACCGAAAGTAACTAATGGCTGTATGATTGTTTTATGTTCAAAACATGACATCTCAGTAACACTACGGGATTTTCTTCAAGCACGCAAAACACTGGCTCAAGAATAGTCCATTTCAACTTTGAAGATCGGGGGCTAAAGCTAACGGTCAATGGTATTTTGGTTCATCATGCTCTTATGAACATTTTATTTCAAAACATTTTCTTTAACCCTTTAATTACCAGCTCAACTGTTTGGCAGAGAGCATCAGTAAATTCAGGGATAATTAATGTGTTAAAAAAACAGAACAAATTAAATCATTGTTTGGTTCCCTTAAAGCTCCAGGGAACAGAGAGAACAACAAACAATCCAAAAACCAGGTATGTTCTTGGTGTGGGATTAAAAAGTTTTAAAAGCGATCTGGTGATTATGTGATGACTTAACATTTTATATATGTTTATATTTATAAAGAGAGAGAGAGGGACATGCTCAAATCAGTAAATGGTCAAGTATTTAAAGTTATTATGATAATATTAGCTTTTAGCTTTTTAGACCTTTAGTTTTTTTCTGTATCCTAAAACATTGACAGAAACAAACAATGACATGTTTTTTTTAACAAATGTAATATTCCTGAACTTATTGACTTCCACCAAACAGTGAAGCAGGAAGTTAAAGGGTTAAAATTAACAGTAATATCAGTTGCACCACAAAGTCCAACTCCCAAATTTTGACATTTGAAGGTCCAAATTTTTAGATCTCATGCTTAAATTTTGATTATATTTTTTTGCAAGTTCCCTATTGCATTTCAATCAGACGTTTTGAGATTTTCTTCTGACACACATTGAATTCTTTTTTAATCAACTGTTAAGGTTTTTTGGCCTCACATTTACCTCCTGTTTATGACCAAGAGATCTTGTGACTGCTATTAACAATTTTGTAGCAAACTTTGTGCAATTCCCCTTTCTAACTTATGGGGAAATTGATAAGACATGGTGGTTAAACATCAAAGTTCAAGGTCAGGGAGCCTAATGTGAGACCACTGCTGTTAAACTTGATATTCTTTTTAAGAATTTTGTCAGACTTTCTGCAAATAATCGATCAGGCTCAAGCATTAATTACTCAAATCTGAAGGTCATATGACCAAGGGTGAGGTCAAGGGGACTAATGTTCATTCCTTGCTTTTTAGTAGGAACAATTTGAGGAAGTTTTTAGGGAATTTTGTTGAACTTTGTGCTAATTTCCTTGATCACTCAAGGATTAACTAACAGGATTTTATACGTTGGATGTCCTAAGATTAAGGTCGGAGTTCCACCCTTCCTTTCCATGTAATACCTCAGGGCTGCTTTGTGGGAATTTATCAAAATTTGCTCAAATTTCTACCATGACTTAAGGATGAGGATTAGGAGTATGTTAGATCTGAAGTTTTTATGTCCTGGTCAGGGTCATAGAGCCTAATGTTTATCACCTGCTCGTGAAGAAAAAAAACTTGAGAACAATTTCAGAGATTTTTATGCAAATACCCGCTCTCACTCAGGAATGAAATGATAAGAGTTGTAATTTAAACAGGCATATACAGAAAGTAAGGTCGTAGGAACTCGCGTTCTTCGATGTCTGTATTTATTTTTTGTTCCTTACATGAAAGCTGACAAAAAAATCCACACACAAGTGCACATTACACCCTGAAACAAACACATTTATGATAGGAAAGGAGCAGCAAGAAGAGAAATGTCTCTTATATTTGTCTGCCCCTACTTCAACATTTAAAAAAAGGAGAAAGAAAAGATGGTCTTCCATCACATACAGTTGATTTTCAATAGCCTGCATCAACCAGTCTTTGATTTTTACAACAAAAACAAGCAAAACAAATACAAATAAGTACAATTAAAAAAAAGAACCCATAAATATACAAACTTTGAGCTCAAAACAATTGATACTTAAAATCCAGTTTAAGTTTCAAGTGTGCACTGACACATTTTTTTGTAATTGCACATTTTTTTTCAATTGATGAGTCTCTTTTAAACCCTCTAAGTCCTGTAATTGGGAATTCCATTTTTTTACACCTAAAACCAAAGTACACATTTGTTTTAAATTGTGCTGTCAGACGATTAAAAAAATTAATCTAATTAATTACCGGATTTATAATTAATCTAATTAATCGCATTTTAATCTCATATCTGCTTAAAGTACCCAAATAAATAATTTGAATTCTAGGATATTATAAAATTGTGGTGCATGACTAATCAAATGAATACACTAAAAAGTGAAGATTTGTAAATCCACATTTTTATTGGTGACTAAATAAAACCAAAGTCAGGGCAACTTGTCCAGAAAATTCTAAGCTCAATCAGGCAACTCAAATTACACTTTAAGTGTGTTTCATAAATCAAATTCAAAATAAGAAAAAGGTCGAGGACATCCAGCAAACAAATTAGGCCTGATGCATTATTAAAGAATGTAGTACAAACATAGATAAATAAATTCAAAAATAAAATAAGACTAAGTCTTAAATATGCCATTCCTGTTGTCACCTTGTGTGGTTTGACTAGAGATGCATGTGTGAAGTGACATGCCACTGCCATGTACGGGTCCTCCAGCTGGCCAGCTCATTAATTTGCGGTGTAATTAATTAATCTAATTAATGCACTAAAGTGACAGCCTTAGTTTTAAAGTAGTTGAGCAACTTGGTGCTTAAAATCAAACTATCTTCTATTTTGGTCTTCTGAGGTAAACACAAATAGCTCTTTTTTTTTAGGTTTTCTGGTAAAACTCTGTTTTTGGCTTTGAACATAATTAGTGATGTCTGGAGTTCTGTTATCTCTGAAAGCTTCTATGACCTTGATTTTATTCATAAACTATTAGTATTATCTCTAAATTTGACTTTGTGGATGATTTTGATTGCTCTTTTCTGCAATAAAAACAAAGGCTTTATATTACTCAAATATGTATACACTTCAGATAAGGCAATTTAAGTGAAATGTACAGCATTCTCATTGTTGTTTAAGATTTCTACACATCATACTTTCACAAAAACCACCCCAACCTTCTTCTAGACCTATCACTGCACTTTCACTGTCCAACACTGGCTTACCTCACAGAGTGTAAAAATGCAGGTGGCCCCAATCACAGTTCCACTGTTTCTCCAGCAGCGAGTTTACCTTGTTTTTAAGGTCTTCATCAGACACATTTTCATCATTGACAGCATTACCCTCCTCTGCCATCGACACGCTGCCACCCAGACGAACATGCTGTCTTACACACTTGCCATTATGTCAAAATGTCAAAGCAAGAAAGGGGAACATGCTCTGAACCAGCGCAGCCATCAGCAGATTTATTAGCTTTCCAAGTAAAACAGAAACCCAGCCGGCGGATAAATCCCTCCAAAGGGGCTGTTTGAGCTTCAGTCCTTATTTGGCCCCCATTTGGAAAGTGAAGAATTTACTTTCTCAGGCACATTGCCATCAGCGCGGCAGTGGCTCTTGTGTGGGCAGGAGGAGTGCTTGAGGAATTCTGAGTGCGGTCGGACCAATGGCAGGCTCAATTATTGGAGCCAATGAGATGATTTATGCACAGTTGCAAACACATCCTTTCTCCCATGAGTTGGGCTGAAATGATCGGCTGAGATCAGAGTGATTGCCGCTTGTTTATCGAGTGGTTAAAAGGGAAAAACCTATGGAAATATTGCAGCATTCCCAAGTGAAACAAACTTCACTATCTGCCTTGAAAGGGATCCCCAAACTCCAAATAAGCTGCTTTTATTGTTTGAAAATTTCAAGTAAAGAATGCAAAGTTGCTTAGCCAGCCAGTCTTCTTCAGTTATCGTGAATTCTTGTTCCAGCCTGTTTGAAGTTTGCGAGAGCGAAGAGAAAACAGTTCATCACCATCCTGTTTGAACTGCAGAGCATATGCTTATTATACAATGTTTCAACTCAGTGGACCGGGCTCCCCAGTCGTGCTTTGATATTCTGCACTCTCCATTTCCATATAAACCCACTTGAGTACTCGAGCAGCACTTTCGCCGAAATCATTAAAGCTCCCGCTGATCCACGCTCTCATTGTGAAGGAGGGGAGATCAAGAAAAAGAAGGGAAGCTGTCGGGACTCACCTGAACCATTTGACCTTTGCTGCGGGTAATTCAACAACGTCCCTCCTCGGCTCACCTCTCCCTGCCCCCTAATGAGGCCCTCTCAGCCGGGGCTGAGATTGCGGAGGGGCCCCTGCAGTGGCTCGCTTGACTCCTTGTTCTAGTTCAGTGGCTTCCCAGACGCCCCTCGTGACTCAGTGAGATTATAAGCGCCCTTGTTTTAAAAGCCTTAAACCGACTCTGACTCTAGATGGATGCTGAAGAGCTTTCTTTGTGGTCTGATGGTCACTTTGCTGGGAAGGGATTGGCGAGGGGCGCATTTGGGGATCGAGTAAATGGTTTTAGATAGGATCAGGATAAAAATCAAGCTCATATATAGGAACAAGGACTATATATGTCAAATTCAATCAGTTTTAAGGCATTGGATGATGAAAAGTGGTTGAAGAGGGTTGCATTTTATTTTCGTTTGGGTTTATATGTAGCTTACTCCTCATTCACTATGAAATTCAAAACACTTTTCAGAGTTACAAACTAGAATTTAGAGTGTATGAGCATTCAAGACAGCATAGAAATTAGATAATTTAGAGCAAAGGATGATGATATTAAAGGTGCTATGAGGAGAATCTATTTCCGGCGACATAAAGACTCTGCTACCCATGAGCACGCGCGGCGACTGCCGTAAAGACATGACCCAAGCCAAAGCGTGCGTTTGTTGTTTTGTTGCTAATGAATGCAGCTCGGACCTTCCTCAGAACTCTGCATTGCTTTACAACTTCTTTTTTCAACAACTTGCAGGATGCAAAGCGACGAGGTAATGAATCTTTTTCTAGTTACGTGGCGGTAGTTTTTGATGTGTGACAACAAGTATCGTAGTTTTGTAGTTTTTGTAGGCTATATATTGCTGCTTACAGCCCTCTGCTCTAAGACGTGTCCAAATTATATAAATTTGCTCTAGTTTTAATCGTCTTGTTCCCGAAGTTGAGTATCCAGGCCAGTCCAGCCCAGTCCGACCCGACCGCGAGGCTAAGGAATAGCATTTATAGATAACCTATTTTGATGCTATAAAACTCATCTTAAAGTGTGTATTTTGATCAGGCATATATCTAAAAGTGAGACTTTTTTGTAATTACTTAGAAACTCCTCATAGCATCTTTAAGTAAAAGTACACTGGAAATATATCAAAATATCTTTGAATAGGATGTCTGCAGTTTTCTAAAGCTCTCAAGTCCCGCACTAAAAAGTTTTGCCATCCTGTTCTCACTTGTCCAACTTGAATGCCTTTATGTGTCCATCACAGAGCTTCCTCCTGTGGAGAAGGGAATCAGTGTGCTGTTGTAATTATAATAAAGCTATCAGTCCATTTTGACTTTGAGCTTTTGACAGATAGAGACTCTACAAACCAAAAAGTCTGATGACCACCTTCTGGAGCCCAACTCTTGTTCTGATACTCTCCTTTTGAAAGGGACTTCCTAGGTATGGCTCTTATTCTAAGAGGGGAATAATGGAAGACCACCAAGTAAAAAAAGCAGATGTGTCCTCTCTCATATTTTCTTGTTATTAGGCTCTGTAAAGATATTCCAAAGCTGGTGTTTTTGAGAGATTTTGAGATGCCACAGATGCAGCTGCACAAACAGTATCAGATGAATGGATGTCCACATGGCCTCGTGCCTAAGCATGCGTCAGGGCCCTTTTGGAGAGTCTTCCTCTTATATCCGTCTGAGCTGGTTGAAAACCATGTGAAGCCTGTGTTAGTCTCCCCTCAAGCTGCACCCACCAAATATGGTTGAAGTTGTTCTCTCGCCTGGTTGCATGGTGATGTGGTGAGGTTTTGAACTTATCCTGGGCCATTGGTGTTTGAAGGAATGTGTGATTGTGAGGTCAGTCTGTATTTTCTCTTAGTAGACTGCTTCAGCAGCCTAACTTCTCTAAATCTTTGATTTCAGAATAATTCCAAGCCATGACCATTCCCTCAAAAGCATATCCACTAATAAATACCATCAGGATTTATACGTCTTGCATGCGTCTGATCAATAGTCTGGTTTCTATGGATGTAAACAAACAGTAGTCTAGTCATCTGTACCCTCCTGACCTTTAGATCGATACTGGAGGGAGTCATCATGAGGACGTTGGCAGGCCAACAGAACAGCACCTCCTGTCAGCTGTAAATAAAGGCAGATGCTCTCACTACGAGGCCCCTGGGGCCACTGCAACAGCCAACACTGATATATATGAATGTCAGGAGCAGCCCCAGGTAGTGGAGGAACAGTTAAGAGCGTGCGTGAGCTGACACAATCCTGGCTCCTGGCTGTTTGAGGCCACTTTGTCTTGTTTTGGAGTCTGAAAAGAACCAGTTAGGTAGTTAGGGACTGCTGGGACGCTGGTGTACATTTGGCAGTAGTTGTGTATTCTCTCTTGTGGAATGAACCAGGCTCAAATGTTTGTTTTTTTTAATTTTTTGGCACAAGCACGCTATTTGTTCTGTTAACAACAGAAGCATACTAGGTCTCTCTTCGCCAGTCATGCATGAATATGGCCCAAACATGCACAGAGACAGCATCTCCAGATATTATATGATGTATGTATCTGTGGTAGAATGTAAGCTGTCTAATGGTAGATTGCCTAAACCTGGTAGTTGATGGCTGGAAGCAGCCTGCGCCTGGGCTATCTAGATATTGCAATAGCTTTGCATAAAATAAACTGCACTGCTAGATTCCACCTTTAGTCACAAAATGTAGGATGTAATATGACAGTTTCTGACAGTGATGAAATTGAGATGGTAGAAACCATCTGCTGTGCTCTTGCACTCCCTGATATAAGCTTCACAAAAGTCATCTCCCCGCTCACTGTCAGCCTTCTGAATTTAAGGATGTTCTGTAAAAGGCATTTGCAGTATCCTCTGTGACATTTTCAACACTGGTCTATGGGAAGCTTTTGACTACAGGCCTGAAAGAGTTATTATTACCTCCACCAAGGTTATTGCTGGCATTTGTTTGTTTGTTTCTCTGTTCGCAACATTAAAAAAGCTAAGCACGGATTTCAATTACATTTTCAGGAAATGTCCAGATTGGGACAAGGAACACATGAGTAGATTTTAGGAGCGATCCAGATCACCGTCTGGATCCAGGAAGTTTTTAAATGATTCTTTAACATTGCAAGATGGGAGTATTTTCGACATTTGTGCATATTTGTATGTTTTCATGGGCAAGGAATCTCAATATTTAGATGAAGTAAAGGTAGAACAGGTGCTGGTTTGGCGGAGTGGTTAGCAACCAGAACCAGGCACGTCCCATATACATCCTTCTGCTGGTCCGGGTTCAAATCCCGCCTGTGTCCAGTATGCAGAGTGTCTTCCCCTACTCTCTCACCCCCTTTCACAAGTCTATCCACTGTCATTCTCTCTCCTATCAATAAAGGCACAAAAAATACATTTAATAAGAATTAAAGGTAGTACTAATATTTATGGTGAAAATCACAATATGGGTGAGGACTGTGGCGCTGGCAGAGGTCTACGCTCCCAGAGTATTCTCGAAATTGCCATGAACATCACTAGTGGCATTCATATCAAATTATCCAAAACAAAACACCAGTCAGTAAAGGAAAAAGGTGCCAGCTGTGCAGTATAACAAACCCTTAACCCCTAAATATTCATCTTTTTGTGTCTGTCATGACTCCATATCAGCTCTAACTTGTGGACTGATGCCATCACATTGCTCTGCAGCGATGTTATCCCACCGCTGTATTCTGATATGCTTGATGATAGCATTACAAAGTCAATGACTCTTTTGTTTTCCTGGAGCAAACTAATTGCAGCAGCTTCCTTCCTTTCTGCTTCTGCTGAGCACTGATAGGCGTGCTCTCATCTCGCCGCTCGTAAACATCCGTCAGCTAGCGTCACGGCCCCACACAAGGCGTTTAATTATGCACACGTATGCATCCACAGACTGCGTGTGCACAAAAGTAAACAGCCTTCTGCTTGCTAGAGGGTTCCTGTGCATCATTATCACTGATTTGTAATGTAGAGGGCTACAGGCTATTAGGAGCCACTTGGTCTGTCATGGATACTATTAGGGAACTGTTTAGATCTTGTGATGCCCTACCTACTATTTAAAGATGCTACATGTAGGATTTCAGCATCAGGAAAGCAATACTGCTCTTATTTTGAGGTGATAGTATAATTAGGGAGCATTTGATACTGTTGCTGTGGGGTCTGAAATTGGTACTGGTTCTCCGAGCTGTAATCTATGGTTCTAGTGTGCCACCAAGTTGCATTTGTTGGTAAACATGTAGCAGGATGTTGTTTACAAAAGTGAAGGTGGAGCTTTCAATTTCTCATCTGAAGGATTTAGCATATTTGCATTAATGTACAACAAATTATAATTAAATAAAACCTACTAGTATGAATACCTAACACATTTAAAGTACACTATATTACCAAAAGTATTTGCTCACCTGCCTTGACTCACATATGAACTTAAGTGCCATCCCATTTCTAATCCGTAGGGTTCAATCTGACGTCGGTCCACCCTCTGCAGCTATAACAGCTTCAACTCTTCTGGGAAGGCTGTCCACAAGGTTTAGGAGTGTTTATGGGAATTTCTGACCATTCTTCCAAAAGAGCATTTGTGATGTCACACACTGATGTTGGTCGAGAAGGCCTGGCTCTCAGTCTCTGCTCTAATTCATCCCAAAGGTGTTCTGTGGGGTTGAGGTCAGGACTCTGTGCAGGCCAGTCAAGTTGATCCACACCAGACTCTGTCATCCATGTCTTTATGGACCTGCTTTGTGCTCTGGTGCACAGTCATGTTGGAAGAGGAAGGGGCCAGCTCCAAACTGTTCCCACAAAGTTGGGAGCATGGAATTGTCCAAAATGTCTTGGTGTGCTGCAGCATTCAGAGTTCCTTTGACTGCAACTAAGGGGCCAAGCCCAGCTCCTGAAAAACACCCCCACACCTTAATCCCCCCTCCACCAAACTTTACACTTGGCACAATGCAGTCCCACAAGTATCGTTCTCCTGGCAAACGCCAAACCCAGACTTATTCAGATGATTGTCAGATGGAGAAGCGTGATTGGTCACTCCAGAGAACGCATCTCCACTGCTCTATGAATGATTCATTCATAAGTGGATTTGCTGTTTTGGGCCGGTGTAATGGCGAACAGTCTTTTTGTTAATGGGAGTTTAAAATCTCCCATTTTGCTCTTGTATTTTTTAAGCATTTATTGATTTAGCTGAACATTTTCAACCATTTTGAGCAATTTCTATTAGTGCTATGATAACTTTTAGCCAAATGAGGTGGGGCGCCATGTTGTTTTTTTATGAGGGCCTCCATATTTCTCCTTTCTAAGACCTTCTTGCATGTTTTTAGTTTAGTCCATCATGTTTACAAGGTTCATATGGAGTCAAAAAGAGCAGGTCAGGACAACCTCAGGCTTCTAGACTGTACAAACGGGAATATAAATTGGACTTCTTGCATGATAATTGACCCCACTTGTATTTATGTACCGGAGAAATTGCTCCAGACGTGCTCGATGAGGCACAAAATTCATGTCTGCTTCCTCTCAAACAGACTTATGCAAAAAAAACTGTTTACAAAGTCATATCTTGGACTTGTTTAGAAAGCATTCTGTTCAATGAAACTCTGGCGCCAAATGCAACTTTGCCTGGAACAAACCTTACATGTTTCCCACACAGAGAAACAGCTTAAAAGGGCTTTTTGTTGACGCAGTGGTTATTTCTGTACTTTGAGGGGTGATTTGGGGAATACTCAGGCATTCAGGAGGAAACATTTGAAGATGCCTCTCCAGCTCTGTACTTGTTTGTACGAAAATAAAGCACTTTTTAGGACAGAAAATGCAGTCCTTAGGTACTTCTAAAAGGCTACAAAGCTGCCTTTTATTGAATTGTACTTTTTCAACCTTCCTCTCTCTTTTTTGTATTGTAAACTTTCATTTCAGGGATTGAAAATGATCAAATGCAGGCTTTTTACTCACAATTTCCCTTTTTCTGTCATTCACAGGTCACCACATCATGTCAAACGACTACTACGACGAACCATGAGCCGGTACGTGTTACATCTGCTCCTGTGTATATTCCTCCTTCATGCAGATTCCTGCAGAATTTACTCCATTAGGGAAACTGTTAAACATGCCACTGACCTTCCCAAATTCCCTCAAGTCCTTCCTGGAATTGCTGCAGAACCACACATGGAGAACTGTGAGGTTGTCGCGACAGGTCAAAAGTCAAAGCTATAACTATGGAAGCTTCCTCTCCTGCAGCAGAGAAAGTCTTGTCTGTAGAGCTCACAAATGACGCCCCTCTGGGGGGGATTCAGGCCTTCGAGGTGATAAGAATTTGATGACTCATGAGGCTGCAGTTTGTACCATTACTGTGGTACAGGAATGGACAGCACAAAGCCCTCTTCCAAACTCACAGCAGGTTGTCAGTTGTTTTCATATTTCTAATGCTAGACAAATCTGACATGATGAAGTTTAGTCTGATTTGCCATCACAACACCACAGGCAAAATGTATTTCAACATGAGAATTGTTTTTCCAAAACTTGAAAGAAACTCAACGTACTTGTGCCAGAATGAAAGGATTAGCGCTCAGTGAAGAGACCTCCTTACCCCACGAGTATCTGCATACAATTCTGATGAGTTACATAATCTACTGCTTCTACTGCATCGCCATTTGTTGCCACAGCACTACCACCTTTAATTGACCCAGGATCCTTACATGCAAGCCTCAGGTAATGATGCTCTCCACCCTACCACATAGCCTCCTACATACTAAAATCTACATAGACTGATGAGCAGAATATTACTATATGATATATATAGATTTTTATATTTTGAAAGACGTTTGGTAAGTAGAGTGCATTTAAAATGGCAAAATAACTCGATGTAAAGATCTGAATAAGGTTTATTATTGCCATAAACTAGGCCTGTCACGATAATCAATGAATCAGTTAACCGCACAATAAATAAAAACGTCCTTGTTAAGTTTTCTAGGCTCGATAAATTGACACATGCATGTGTGTTTGTCTCCCTCCTCTCTCTCTACCAAAAAGGCTGGATGAGAAGATGGCTCACTCTGTACATCTTTCTAAACACCTGGGTGCGTGGAATTGAGCAGAGTGAGCCATCTGTCAGTCATTCAATCTTTGTGGGGGGAAGCAGGGTCGCTCGCGCGTACACATAGAGTGCTGCAAGTGAGCGTCATGGGGAGAATCAAGGAAACAAACACTAATATGAATGATGCCACAAAAGCGATGGTTCCTAAACTGGCTGCCACAGCTTTTTACAGGATGAACAAGGTGTGAGCTCATAAACACCGACGAGCTGATATGTCGCATTTGTTTGAAAGTAGTGGTGGCGAAGAAGGGGAGGGGCAGCGGAGCCTTCGTCCCAGAAATATGAATAAAACAGCGCAAAATGGTGCACGCTCACAGGCAGTGTTGTTTGCTACATTGCAAAAGAAATGCAACCCTTCAATACGGTTGAAAACCCAATTCAGGAACTGTATAAAATCCATTTTATTTATTGTTTTTATCATTGTTTGTGCTTTTATTGGAGTTTTTTTTTTCTTTACAGAGACAGGGTCTATTTTTTTATTGTTTTTGATTAGTTTAATGATGATTATTTACATCCAATTTTTAAAAAGAGTCCATTTCATTTTCATTGTTTTTTTCTCTTTTTTGTTTGTTTAATTCATTATGTTGTTTGTTTGTTTAATCTATTTTATTTAAAAGCTCTTGACCTTCCAATTAAAGTTAAATACTCTTAAGACATTAAAATTTGTTGCTTTTGATAGTCACTTTATTTATATATATATTATTACATGAATGAAAAAAATGATGTTTCAAAATAATATTGACAAAAATGTTGTTTATCGGCAATACGTTTTTGGAAAATTATCGTCCAGCAAAATTGCTATCGTGACAGGCCTACTATAAACAGTTTAATGTCTGTGGTTAACTGCAGCAGAAAGGTTTTACAGCCCCGTTGTATATATGTTTACATCCCAAAATGTAATGTTAACAGACTTAAGTGTGTTTTAATACTTGCTGTAAGATTATTTATCACACTTAAAAGCATTTCTGAATTTATACAATTTTTATGAGGCTTTGGTAAAAACTCAAAATCCAGATTATTGTAAGAATTCTGTCAATTGGTGGAGTACAGCGGCGCTTCAAATCACCAGAATTTAAGCCAGTTTTTCTTACTCTTCGTTCGTACTGGAGTTTTCAGGATGCTGTAAAAAACCAACGTTAAGTTAAGGCATCAGAGTCTGAGCCTTTGTCCAAGTGATTATCTCCCATTACTCCAGAGGCTTCTCCTTTACAAGACAAAAAGTGATTTATGCACTGCAGCTTGAGTCACTTTCACTTTAATGAGCTTGAAATGGGAGTTTTTTTATGCCCGGCTATAAAAGATGCATGCTCAGCAAATGGTGGGGCTTGATTAGAAAAGCAGCACGAATCTCAGCTTGATCATTCATCTGATTTCTCATCAATTTTCAATGAAGTCTAATAAAAAGGGAGTTTCACATAAAGATCTGCCACCAGTGATATGACCAAATGGGGAGCATTCCAGGCTACAGTAACTACTTTTCACTTATTTACTCTGGAAGCTGGCCTTTTTGAATGAGAGCAGCAGCTTGTTAAACAGTCCTGGCGTTTGTTTATAGAGCTCAAATTTAAGAGATGGATCACTGTCAAGCTGTGTCTCTTACCCTCATCACGTACTGTCTCTTCTCATTGCATTTTCCTTCCAGTTCTTGAACATTTAAGTTTTATTTTCTTGCTTTTACAAGTTGATTATTTGGTCTGTCCTGCTGTTAAATTCATGACTTCCTTAAAGCAGTATCACAGCTGGATGGGGGTGTTTATGTAGGGGTGGTTGTGCAATATTGAGCAAACTTCATGATTACCGCCAAAAAACAAGGATGATGTTGTGTCTAAGCCTGTCCATGTCAAAGCTGACAAATTCTACTTTTTTAGTACCTCACGTCATATCTTATTGTTCTCCAACAAATTAGCTTTATATAACATCACATCAGGTAGTTTCAAAATACTGTATTATGACAATACAAGATAGTTTATTGTATTTTTTATTTTTTATTTTACCCGGAAGTCCCATTGAGATTAAGAAATCTGTTTTACAAAAGAGGCCTGGCCAAAATAGCAGCCTTACAGAGTCACAGTACATAGAAAATGACATAACACAATCAACAGGTTTAAAAGAAATCATCCAATACACATTTGGCAAGAAAAACAACCACGTGCCTCTGTTATGATGCTCTTAAATTAATTTCAAGATTTCGTTGAATCTAGTTTTAGCTCTTTATTTAAGATTATTCCATGACAAAAGTGCATTAAAAGAAAAAGCAGTTTTCCCCAGGTCTGTAAAAACTCCCGGTACAGAGAAGAGCAGCAAATTAGAGGAAAGTAGCTGTTACCCAGTAGAGCTGCTATACAGAAAGTAAGGTAAGATGGCAGTTTTCCCAGAATTGCTTTATAAATAAAAATAAGCCAGTCTTGTTGTCTGTGAATTGCTAGTAGTGTCCAACCAACCAAATCATAAAGAATACAGTGATGGGTGATTGTGATTGGTTATGAAGTGAAGAGATGCATTATAAACTGAATCAAGGAGTCCGCTGTGTGGAAGCAGACGCATGCATATACAGAATATCACCATAATGAATCACAGACAAAAATGTTGCCTCAACAAGTTTTTCCTTGGCATTCAATGTAAAACAGGATTTATTTCTAAAATAAAAGCCAATCCTCATTTTGAGCTTTTTCACTTGATTTGTAATATTTACATTAAATGAGAGTTTGTTGTTTATTCAAATATCCAAATACTTGTAGGAAGTCACATTTTCAATACAGTTTCCTACAGAAGTTAAAATATTAAAATCATTTACAAGTTACCTCTTGAGAAGACCATGAACTTTGTGTTTCTAGCATTCAAATCTAGCTAACTTTAGGTTTTGTAGAGTTTTGTAAGGACTGAAATGCTGTCTGAAGCTCTTGCACTGCTTTTGTAGCAGAGTTTGTATGGGTGTAGATGACAGCATCATCAGCATACAGATGTATTTTAGCCTTTACGTCCTTACCCAGTTCATTTATAAAAATAGAAAACAGAATGGGTCCCATAATAGACCCCTGGGGGACACCTTTAGTGATAGTAAGACATTCAGATTTATGGCCCTCTGCATAGACACACTGAGTACGACAGGTAAAATATTTTTTAAAACAATTAACAGTCTTGGTACTTAAACCAGCAACTCTAAGTTTAATCAACAACCGTTCATGGTTTGCTGAATTAAATGTTTCTCATTTTACCATAATCTACCATCACATTGCATCAGACTTTATCCAATCACATTATACCATAATGCACCCTATATCATCAAAACCTAACATATAGTTTTGTATTTGTTTCATATCCCATCCCATTGTGATACAGCAGATCTTATGGTTCTGTACTAGCTTTGCACTGACAATTTGTATCCTGAAAATAGCAAAATATAACCCGACATGCCCCAAATTGCCATACGCCCCGCCCTTTAAACAGTCGTCACACCATCAGACAGAGCCCACAGAGTGGAGCTACAGTGGTTTCCTGCATATTGGCTACTCCAAAGTGCCCTCGAGCCCTAGATATAAATGAAGGACAGTGTATGAATGCTTTTAGATCAGGTAGCACAGGTAGCATCTTGAGGAGCAGCGTGATTGGTCCATAAAATTGTAGATTAGGTTGTTTCTAGGCTGTATCAGCTTTTCAAGATGTGTTTTCATGACAGCCTCCAAAAAGTCCTACCCAATGTAAGCAATGCTCAAAATTCTGTCCTTAAGTTTTTAATTCTTTATTTTTTTTTTTCAACACAGATGACCCATTCTGGTATTTTTCTAAAGCCCCAGTCACACACTCCCGTTTCTCATGGCGATTGTGCACGATTGTCATAATCCTGATAAAACGTACTTTGGTTGTGGTGCATGCGCTACTTGGTCTGGATCAGCGTTGCATAGTCATGGATGAACGGCGGGGAACATGGAAGGGTCCCGACAGTTTTGAACTGTTCAAAACTGTCGTGGAGAATCGCCGCTCTCAGTATAGCGGGATGGAAGCCTAATGCAGACCTAATGTGAACGGTATTAGCGTGGCATGTACGGAGCTCAGTCGAGCTGATCGTGGCCCAATCGTGGCTCAATCCTGAAAGCTTTATGAGGACGACTGACAAGGATGTATCCGTTTGTGCCCCGACTGTGTCCCGTTCAAGACGGCGCAAGCGACGGGGCTCAGTCGGGGCTTACGTGACGCGAACTGAGCTCGAGCGGGGCTGACGTCCTGTCAGCGGGATGGAGTCCTCGTCATATCGCTGTATTAACCTAACTGGAGCGGGATGAACGCCCCCTGAAGCGCTGTAGCAGCGCCACTGACGGTGTATTTACAGGGTGTGTCCAGGGGTGAGACACCCGTATCATAGCGATCACACCAGCCTCCTCAATCATGTACAGTCGTGCACAGTCGCTATGAGAAACAGGAATGTGTGACTTAGGCATAAAGCACAACACATTATATTTTTTGAGTTGTCTAGAAAGTCTTATTTCTACCAGAATGATCCTTTTCCATTTTCTTCAAGTCAGTCGAGTGAAAAGGAACTCCCTCTATCATCAGTGGGTATTGGGGAGTATCTATCATGTGTATTGGAATCAGAAAGTGTCTCTTTATTCCATATTCATCTCCTGTCTTTTCTTCCCATCCTTTTCTCTCACCATGTTGTTTCTTCCTCGGTGTGAAAGAAACAATAACTAACCCTCTGACTCTTCCTCGCTTCTCTCTCTCTCTCTCTCCAGCCTCCCACTCCTCAGCTGCCATTAAAGCATGTAGATACACCGGTAAGTAACAGCCTCTTCTTTACTAGAGTTAAAGACAAGGAGACATGCTTTAAACTAACTTTCCATTCATTGATTATGGTATTGTTATGCAGAAAGGTTCTGCAGTAACAATGCCAATGTGGACTGTTTCGACAAATGTATGTTGACATACATTTGTGTACAAACGGTCTACAGTTTTCATGGTTCAGTTTGATCTTTAAGGTGCAATTGTGGGAGAAATTTATGTAATTTGAGTAAGACACTGCCTCTAAGAACTTGACTGAACTGAGTGTAGCCTCGACCTTCACCCAATTTTCCACTTTTAGTGAGAATTAGAAGCACAACATTAAAGGTTGACCAAATGAAAACCACTGGGAATCAAATGTTGAATGTTGACTGAAATGGTTTTTGGATTTTCATCTTTGTTTACTTGTTCTTGTACCTTCAGCTTTGCTCTGACCTAATGAAAGAGGTGATTCTTGGTTTTGGCTTTTCTTGGAAAAAATCCCCCAAATGTGAACTGAAGAACTGACTGTGTTTAGCTTTCTAATCAGTCTGCTTATCCTCCAGCTAGAGAGCCTCCTCTTATGCTAATGCTGGGATTTGCATTTAGCTTAAAAAACTTTTACCCAAGCAAAGACATTTCACTTAAATAACCTTCACTTAACTTAAATATTTTTACTTCAACACAGTTGTTGTGGTGAATTTGCAAAACTGAAACACAATACAGGCATAGTACTCCAGGAAAATTTCATCATCCTTTTTATAAACCAATTGCTGATAAAAAAAAAAAAAACTGGATTTGACACCGGCAGTTCTACACTACGACAAGCACAAGAAGCACTTACATGTAGTGGTCCCAAATTTAAGTCCTTTGAACAAGTTTACGCCGGTTCATGATGTCCCATGTCAAACCACGCTTCTCTCAAGAATGATGTGACTTTGGCTTTCAGTTCTGTGCTCAGATGTTTACTATGGCTGCACAGATTCGTCAAGGCGTGTTCCTTGAAATAGAGTGATTTTTAGCTGGAAGGATTTCTTGTTTCAGGGGGTCTCTTCTATCTAGAGGAGATGACCTGTTTCTTAATTGCATGATTATGTGAATATTTTTTTCAATAGTTTGTTTGCGCACACATTTTCTGTAAGACGAGGCAAACAGCAGAGGTAGATTGTAGACAGGCCATTGATATTTTTAAATAACCCTCTAAACATGGTCATCAACAACCAGATGAACCTGTTCAGCGCAAGACTGCTCCTCCCCAAGTGCAGGACCAACATACTGAGGAACTCCTTTGTCCCTCAGGCCATCAGACTGTATAACTCCTCAACTGGGGGGATGAGGAGTAACAGGAAGACAGAGGAGGGGAAGGAGTAGCAGCAGTAGCCTAAAAGGATTATCTTTTATCTTTTATTTATCTTTTATTTATAATATAATGCAGCTGGAATCATAATTTCCCTGAGGGGGTTTTCCCAAAGGGATTAATAAAGTACAATCTAATCTAATCTAATCTAATCTAGTAACTAAAGAGAATGGGCCTTGGCAACATGGATGTCCTTGTGAAGGCTTGAGGAAGCTTTTAACATAGTATTACTTTGATATACATCATGTCTGGCAAATAAAAAAAAAAAAAAAACACTGGCAGCAGAACTTTTATATAACTTCTACAAAAAATAATAGTAATCAATGCTCTTTAGTTTTCTGGGTGAAAAGTCTCCCAGTTCTGCATAACCTTTCATCTTATGGTCAGTGTGCACATTAATGGCACTGGCACTGTTCAGTGCCCTTTAAGTGTTTAATTTAACTGATTATGAATGAAGTCAATGTGATGGGACGTCCCACCAACTGTTCCCTCACACTGCAGAAGGTGGCAGCATCCAGCAGCACATGAGCACCAGCCAATCTGAGCCCCTGTTGTTGCTCTGCTGGCTTGTCTAATTTTAGGTGACACTGATGACATAACTAGAAATTAAAGGGAAGCCTCTTTGAATTAAAGGGACGGTGCAAAGGAGAAAAAGTCTGTTTTTAGAGTATTGAGGCAAGCGTAGTGGAAAAACTAACTAGGAGACTACTATAAATTGTAAAATGTATTGTTTTTCATATTAAAATATTATTTTTTAACCGTGCTATAGCTTAGTCTGTGTGTAATTTAAAAGAAAACATACAAAATGGTCAGCTCATTAATGTTTGTAAATGTACAAATCTCTAAGAAAGTTAAATGCTATAACTGGTTTTCATTTTTTTTTACCAGTGTGAGGACATTTTTCGTACATACTTCACAAAAAGAGGAAATCTGCCATGACATCTGTAGCTGCCAGGTCATTGCAAATTGTGTCTTACCTCTGCCAGAAACTGCTGCCAAGGCCGGGGCCGAGTCTAGGAATGCATGTTTAGTTTGACTTTGCTAAAGCATGAAGGGTGTGGGTACGGGCAGCGTGTTTCAAAAAGGGCATCAATCCAGAAAATAAAAGACAACCACGTCTGATGCAGAAGAAAATGCTTTATTTAACACAAAGGTCGCAATGGCTAAAATGTCCCTGCTTGTTTGTTATGCTTCTCGATTATAAAGGGCTCCTGTATCTTTATTGTTCTGTTTATGTAATCAGAGGTAGCATTATTTAAAGATAAAGGAAGCACAGATGTCTTGCTTCTCTGATTTCTCTGTATTGTCAGCCAGTAATGAGTCAGTGTTTACGTCAGTGGTCGCCTGGATGTTTGGAGCGGCAGCAGAAGTTCCACGGTGACTCAGAGAGAGATTATAAACACAGATCGGTTTGTGTACGCCAGTCTGCAGGGAGATTAATTCACATTCTGTTTTTACCAGAAAAAAAGAAAGCAAAAAGAGAGAAAAATAAGCAAGTCAGGCTTGAAGATATCTGTTCATATTCATTTTGATGTCACCTTTGAGTCTCAAAAATTCATTTACAAAATACGCTTCAAAATGCTGTTAGGCTGTCGCTGACCAATCAGTGATTTGTTTTCATTCATAGGCTAAAATTACCAAGAAAGGGTATTCAGGGGGAAATATTAAGAGGTGAACTTTTTTTACCATTAAGAGGAAAACAAAGGGAAATTTTATAACAGTAATTATAGGAAATAAAATAGACTACCCAAAGAAGAACCGATATTAGAATTTAACATTGTCAATTTGTCTTTTTTTGTGCATCATGAAAGTATCTTCCTCCCCTCAATATTTTCCTTTGCCTGACCCTAGTGCTCTTCCATAGAAATGACTTCTTAGTTCACTTCTAACCCACTTTGTAGCCACACTGTCTGTTTATCACCTCCCCCGTGGAAGATTGTTTTTGTCTGCGTTGGTCCATTTGTTCACTTATCTGACTGTCTGTTAGCAAGATAGCCCGAAGAGCTTCAACACATTTTGATGAAATTTTCAGGGACAGTTGGTCATGGCACAAAGAAGATGTTATTAGACTTGGTGGTGTACCTATATCTGGATGTGGATCCTGGATTTTTTTCAAGGATTTTGTAAGATCCCACGAAAGCGCCATTTTACATATTTTTGATATTTACTCAGCTATGAATGTTGGAATGGCCTTGACAGGTTTGTGCTTTTCAAACACTTTGACAACCGTAATTACAATAAAAAGAGGATGTGGTGTAAAGTTTAGACCTATATTTAATTAATTACACTACAAAGTCTTTGCTTTGGCACTGTTTAGCAGCAGCAAATGGCTAATGCTCTTTGGCCTAAGACATCAGATTCAGGAAATCAGTGTTCACAGGTGTAAGAATGCATAACCATTTGCTGCATCTTAAATAGTGCATAACACTGAGACCTCCTGTAAGAAAAATAGATCTCTCTAAAGTTTTTACCCAATTGTTTTCAACCTATCATAGTGTCATGGCTAATTTTTCATAAAACTCAATAAATTACGTGAAATAAATGTACCCACCAGCAATGTACCTTACCAGTGCTCTCAGCTTGTTCTCCTTAAAGGTGCAGCACTGCTTGGAGCCTTCTCAGCCACTTCACTGATGATTGTCAAGTACCTGATAAAAACCAACTTCAAACATAATTTATATAATAAAATATCTCTTTAATTTTGCTTTAAATTTTATTCAAATCTTTCCACTAAACAAATCCCTCTAGAAAAATGTGGTTAAAATGGTAGATCCCTTCACCTCTTTAAATCCAACATTGTTTTTGGTTTCTTTTTTTAGATTTGTTATTTTTCAGCTACCTTTATTTAGCCACAATAGACTTATTTATCTCTGCTGATGAATGGCCTGTGATGTAATGTTGCATAAATATAAGAAACAAAGAGCAAAAATATTTAATCTACTTTTTATAGAAGATAAAACTTGTTTTCTTATGTCAAGTGATAAGATTTATGTGATCTGTGGGAATAATTACAAGAAATACATTAAGACATACACTGCTCATTTCCTTTACCACAGTCTTGTTTTTGTGCTGTAATTAAGAAAGTTGTCACAAACAAATTAAAACTGACATATTGGTGTTTGTGGAAAGACAGACTTTTTCACAAGACAGTTTGAATTTCATTAAATTTATCTTTGGTTAAGATTTATCCTCTTCGTTTTCTTTTTGCGGCTGAATATATCATTTTATGTAATTTAAGTGTAAATTTGTCCTGCTCTCATAAGTTATAATGCAAACAGCCTGTCTGGATTACAAAGAAAGATCCATTTCTGGAATCCACTTTTTGTATTTTCATACATAAATCAGATAATCGTCTGCGTACGGCTGTACTTTGCATGCATAACTGTGTGTATAGCCAGAAGAGGGGAAGTGCTGCTGGAATGTTCCTTTGGTTAGTCCATATAAGACACTTCCATGGTGGTTTTGAGCTCGAGAACCCCACCGTGACCATAATTGAGTCAGTGTGGGGCCTGTTTTATGGGGATTATTTAAATCAGTTTCTGGCTCAGGCGAAGGATCTGGTGTAAGTGGAGACATACATGTAAGCTTTTAACTTTCTATATCAGGAAAAATGGAATTTTGTACAAAGTAAACCAGTATGCATGCATATTTCTTACAATTTAAGCTCAATTTAGTGTTTTTATCAACATACAGATATCAAAGTATCATATAAACGCATTTCATCTTACATTGTTTGTACTTTAGTATACATAACGCTTCAGCCACCAGATTGTTTGGGGTTATTAAGGTCAAACACATGCAGCCAACAAGCATAAACAAACTCTTATGTGTCCTCGCAGGAACCATACAGAAGACAAACATATGGCATGGGGGAAAAAAAGGGAAGTCAAGACAAGAGAAGGAGCAGCAGGAGGGAGGGAGATTCAGTAATAATGAGAGATAATGAGAGCGTGGGAGGAGTTGTTCCAGGGAACACAAAGTGGGCATGAGGGAGAGAAAGCAGGAGGATGAGGAGAGGACAGTGAAGGGAGGAAGAGGAAAGAGGAGAATGTAAATACCTTATGTTACGTAACCGAACAATCTAATTGTGATATGAGGAAGGGAAGATGCTTTAGTTCAAGCAATGGAAGACAAAACTCATTTTAATTAGGATGACAGCTTTACCTGGACCGTTATTAGTTTGAGGCTAGACAGTACATGGGGACAGCCATGCCTCTTGGCAGCTCTATCCGAAAGCGTTTCGCTCACTTGCGTTCATCATGGAGGTGGAGCACTGGGCACCTGTCCAGCAAGGTAGGACACACCCAAACAGAAGATTAAATGCTCGCCTTAAAGGATCTTTGCGATTAAAAGTAATCTAGAAAGTTAATTTTCAGCAACACCTTTGATATAAAATATGTGACATTCTTCAGCTTTAAATCCTCACGCAGATGGCAATTGTTTTTTCCGAAAATAGAGTAAAATTTGTGATATAGTCCTACATTTTGAACATCAGTAGCTGTAATCTCTTACAAAATGGTTGAACGCTCTTGCCTTGACTTTGTTCATTGATGCTAACAATAGAGAAATGGCCAGTTACACTTCATTTATGTCAAAACCTTCTTAAAGCATGTCAGACACATGCAAAGATTTTTATTCAGTCATCACCACATTTAGTATCTTAACTGTTTTTAACTGTGTACTGTTTTTCTTACTTTCAGATTAAGTGATGTCAGCAGGATACTTCTCTTATTTGTTGTTCCGTTATAGCAGTTAGTTTAGCACACTCTGCTTGGCTTGGTAGTACACTGGAGCATCCTGCAGGGGGCAGCATAACCTGACACAAGCACAAAAGCTGCTCACCAACATGCTTTTACTCACTTTGTGCAACAGTGAAGTACAAAAACAGCCAAAAAGCATTACAGCAAGAATCCTAGAATAAAGACAACTTCACTGGTCATAATCATATCTGTTGGCAAATGTGGATTAATCAATACAATTAGTGACAGTGATTTTTTTTTCCTAATTAATGGGCTAGACTCAAATAAGTGGAATTGAAATACATAGCAACAAGTCGGCTACCGGGCCAATAGCAGAAACCTGCAGCACCTTTTCTGAGGACAAATTCTTGTTTTCATATCCAGAAATGACAGATAAGCTACTACCTGCCATTAAACCAAAGCTAAAACACTGTTGTCAAATTGCTGACAGTGTTTCTGTGTAGTTTTGCCAGCATACCGTTGTTTGCTTGCTTTACTTGATGAATCATTCCTGGCATTTTTGTGGAATTGTTGAAATGCCATTACTTATTTTGTTTGATCACTGAAATGGTATTGATGTGACAGACACCTTACATAATAATTCAGAATCAGTTTTTGCCTCTTTTGCGAAAACACTAACATATAATGCTCTTACTACGTCAGACGTTTGTTTTTGTGGGATTGGGTCTTGTAGTGGTTGAACCAGCCGTTAGCTAGGGAGACTCATGTTATAAGTGCATTAAACAAACCCATGCACTTCACTTTACATGCTGCACTGACTTTCACAACACATTCAAGCACCCATTTTCCAGCAGGACAACAGACTGCTCCCATGATGTGAAATGTAGCGGCGTAACACTCCCCGAAGCCCCATGCGAACAGGCTGTTTCATTCCACAAACACCAACGTCCGCCTTGTGCCGTTCGTGTAGCATCTGCTTCCTGTCAGATCATAGAGAATAATACTTCCCTGTTTTTGGCTCCTAGGGGTGGAATAAGCTTAATTTGCAAGAAACAAGTGTGCTCTGGGCTGTGTGTTTAACCTTGGACCATGATTACAGACCTCTCTGACTCTTTGTAGGCAGAACAGAAGGCACATGTGAAGACAAAGCTGTCAAATGTCGTTGTATATTTTTGGATATTCGTCATAGAGACGTTAAGTTCTCCCCAGAGCTGATGAACACTAAGAGGAAGAGCCAACTCCAGCATCTATTATGCAACTGTTCCTCGACAGAAGAGCATTTTTAGTAACGTTTTCCCTGTGCAGTCCTGTCAAAATAAAACAGCCTGATGTCTGCTGAGGCAATAACCACATACAGGACAGGATAATTAAAGTCTGCACTGAAGTCCTGACAAAGTCTGACTCTGGGTTGTTTTCATTTAGAAGAGTATTTCCTTTTTGTTTTTCTTCTTCATCAGCTCTCTTGTGTTTATCTTTTTACTAACTTAGTTCTATCTTTCTTTTCTTTTTACCTCAGAAATCATTGTCACTTTTGTAATCTGACTTAGTTCTGATAGGTCAAACCAACACTGTATTTATTATTAATTCCAGCTGACTATTCAATCATTTTCCACCCTTCCTCTCCTTTAGGGATCTACGAGGTCCTGCAAGAGTGTGGAGATAAGGCGAAAGCAGTCGAGGTAAGACACGTAGTTATTTTTATGTCGTTTTGAGCGAAGTTGTAGAAATGACAGTTGCACATCATCAGCGTAACATGATATCCAAAAGTTGAATCTTATTTGTTTCATCTTTTATTTGATATGCCCTCACCAGTCACAGCTTTTAATGCAATTAGCTAATCCACCAATCACATGACGGCAACTTAATGCATTAAGGGAAGTAGACATGGTCATACCAAGCATCAGGATGGAAAGGAAAGGTGATTTCGGTGGCTTTGAGTGTGGCATGGTTTCAAGTGCCAGATTGACTTAACTAATCATCCACCCACAATCATCCTTAAAGCTTTAACAATCGATCAAGCAAACTTTATTTGTACGGCACTTTTCATACAAAAAATGTGTAGCTTCACATAAGTAAAATAAAATAACCATTAATGATCTAAAAAGTGGAAAATTGCATACAAATGAAAATAAAAAGGACCGCATCCACCCTCACAATCCACATGCAAAACACACACTAAATTAATCAAAAGCACAAAGATGTCAAAAGAAAAATCTAAACAGAAAACAGAAAAGACAGAGGAATCGCCATCTTTAACTAAAATGAGGAAACAAAGGAGCTAAACCTAAATTATAACTAAAAATCATAAGGAATTAGATAAAAAATACTATAGAGGAAGGAAGGTTAAAAAAATAATTAGTCAGTATAGTAAAATTTAAATAAATATGGTAAAATTAGATAACGTAATACCAGATGTGTCATAAATGCAGTAAGCTAAAAAAAATCTAAATAATAAATCTGAAGTGGAATATAGAAACAAAACAGATTAGGGGATTAATAATAACGGAAAGGGTAATAATAAATATTGATGACAATAATCAGCTAAAAGCTTGACTAAAAGGTAGATCTTTTTTATGTATTGTTGGGGCATTTTTGTGCCTTTGTTGATAGTAGTGGAATGGTGTGAGAGAGTAGGGGAAGACACTCTGGATTCGAACCCGGACCGGCAGAAGCATGTACATGGGACGTGCATGGTTGCTAACCAACGCCAAACCAGCACCGCCCATAAAAAGAGGTAGATCTTGAGTTTGCTTTTAAAAATAGTTAGGTGTCTTCAGGCAGACTGATCCACAGACGGGGGCCGTAATAACGAAAAGAGGCATCACCGTTCATTTTTGTTCTGACTTTAGGGACGTTTAAAAGGTCACTACTTGAAGACCTGAGGGCCCCACTGGGTTCATAGGGTAAAAGCAAATCGGATAAATATGAAGAATCAAGAACATTAAGAGATTTAAAAACTAATAAACAAAGCTTAAAATCTATTCTAAAAGATACATGAAGCCAATGCAGAGACTTTAAATTGGGGTGATGAGGGCTCTCCTTCTGATCTTCGTCAGAATTCAAGCAGCTGAGTTTGAAAAGTAGCTGTGAAATGTTCTTCTTTGGAAGACCAGAAAGAAGATCATTACAGTAGTCAATTCTACAAGTGAGAAAAGCATGTATAAGAGTCTCTGGACTGGCCTGAGAGAGAAACTGGCACACTCTGGAAATGTTCTTTACATGATAAAATGATTTTTTTGTCACATCTCTGATGCCCCTTAACAAGGGAACGACAATTTAAAAAAACACTCGTCATTATGGACCTAAACCCACAATGAACGTTTCAGGCATTTTGTTAGATCTATGCCATGAAGAGTTAAGGAAAAGAGAGTCCAACATGGCACAAGCAAGCGTTTGATAAATGATATTTTTGAGGTGTTATTCAGGAAAAGAATGAATTCCACCACTTTTAAGTCCTAAACTCACTGAAACCTGTAACATCCCAGCCATGAGTCAAGCATCGAAAAGGAAGTTTGCTTCAAATTTTTCACAGTGTTTAAGAAATATGAGTCTTTCCCCCACCTCTGTTGTTTGTTGCTCTTCATAAACGGGTTGTGGTGTTTGACTCCGCTCTCACTAGCTAATAAACCTGTTGTTTGTTAAGTGTGCTTGAAAAAAACGATGGCGTATAATCAGCAAAGGTCACATCAACAGTCGATGGAGGATTGTAAAGCTCTCTCCTTCCAAGAAATATAAAAGTGAGCTGCAGGAGTTTAGATTTGATCAAGGGAATGTTTGCAATGAACTTTATTCGTTAGTCCCCGAGAGAGATCGGAGAGTTCTTGCAATGCTCTTAAAGCAGCTGGAAAAAAGGAAACACAGCAGAATTACTACATGGTAATTACTGAAAAAGGAAGAATTTGGAGAGAGTGTTTCAAGGAATTCTGGCTCTGATGTTGCTCTAATGTTAATGTGCTTCCTTCCCCCTCCAGGAGTCAGAGTGTGGTTCAGGCCATGGAGGAGAACTATGAGGTCGACCTGGTCTACATCACAGAGAGGATCATCTCTGTCTGTTTCCCCGCCAGCGCTGAGGAGCGCGGCTACCTTGCTAACCTCAAGGAGGTGGCGACGATGCTGCGGTCCAAACATGGCGAGCACTATCTGGTGAGCAACAGGCGTTTCCTTTTTGCGTGTAGATTATCGGGTTCATGTTTTGCTTGGTGCTTTTCTAAATTTGCTTTTACTTTCAGATGCTGAACTTGAGTGAGTGGAGGGCTGACTTGACAAAGTTAAACCCGAAGGTAGAAACATCTCTGCAGCATTATCAGATTTTTCACTTGAACCAAACATCATCGTGCTTCATTTTTCCACCTTTTGGTTTTTCCAATCCCTCTCAGGTTCTTGAGTTCGGCTGGCCGGACCACCATGCCCCGGCACTGGACAAGATCTGCAGCATGTGCAAGGCCATAGACACGTGGCTGAATGGAGACCCACGCAATGTGGTGGTTCTACACAACAAGGTGAATCAGGAATGACCTGCACATAAATGTCAGGGGTTTAAAAGGTGAACGTTTCTGTTGCTTATGATCAATTAGTAGCAGGTAGGGCTGTACAGTGCGAGCATTCACTTGCATATGCTCCTAAAAAATAGACATAGACATTCTCATAATAGTCCACACTGACTTCCGCAGAGTCCACTCCACTCACAGTCCGCCAAAGTATGTTTGGGCCACTTGGGCGAATTGTGAGCGAACCGTACTCCGCAGACGTCAGAGCTGTCATAGCCGAGCGAACTGCCATGTCGTAGTTTCTTGTGAAATTAGCGTCAAACCCTACATTTCCTACAATTTTTGCAAAGTGTTTTACATTTCTCTGCCAGGACGTCCTCCACGGAGGATGAGGAAAAGGAGCTACTCTGCCTGTTGAATTTGCGAAGCGCTAAAATTAAGAGGCGGTGGTTTAGTGATCTATTTAGGTACCCAGCCCCTTTCCTTCTAAACTCAGGGAGTCTACGCTAATCTTAAACCCCGTTTCCCACAGAGGGTTCAGTTGATTCGTCTCGGTTTGTCTTGCTTTTTGCGGCATTTCCATAGCCTAAAACCGGGACAGGACCCCTTAGAAGCGAACCATACTGTCCTACTTTTTGGGATCCTTCTGTTGGGGTGCCATGCATACCGATCCGAACCAGAAGGTGGAGCTAGAAACACTGCAGTCCGTTGATTGGTCGGAGGAGACCTCACTTTCTGTGCAACAGAGGAACAACACATAACCCCGCCATGTTAAATCTCCTCTCGTCTTCGTGAAGATAACTTTTGCGGCACGCAGCCTTCTCTGAAATTAAACTTGGTTGCCCTTTGTAACAAAAAGACACATGCTGATCATAAAAAAGAATTGCTTGATGTCTTCCATTGTTGCTCTTTGTTTACTGTGTTGCGTTTTCTTCTTCGTTGTATTCAATAGCCGAGTACACTGTGTCGTGCTGCTATGATGTCATGCTATCGACATCCAGCTTAGACGCCGCCTACCAAGTAGGGTTCAGTTGGCTGTGAAAACGCAAACAGGATCAGGCTTTACCGATCCAGCCTGAGCCAAACCCGTGCCGATCCATAATTGGTTGAAACGGAGCTTTATGCTGCACAGAAGACGGCTGTCGGGAAGCGGTGTCACATTTAATGCTGGTCGATGTGAAATACGCAGAGCACAGTCCAGACTCAAAGAGGATGCTTTAATTCCTTGTTTTAATGAATCAAAGCAGACAGCCTTGGTTGGTTGAATGAAGTCTTTCCTGATTCATTAAAACAATTAATCTTTCCTTTAAAGTTTTATAAGGAAAGTGTTAAGACATACATGTTAGAGGACAGATTCATCGTTTAAGTAACTCAGTAACTTCTACTTGAAGCACAGTTTAAACAAGCTACTTTTTCAATTACTTTGAGTACATTTTTAAACAGTACTTTTGAGTTCTTTTACTTGTACTTTAGTGAACTTTAATTAAAGTAACTGTACTTGTACTTGAGTAAAATATATTAGCTGAATGAACTTTCATATTGCTCCAATTTTTTTTCTGTCCTATTTTTTTCATCAGAGCATCCCATTTCTCTTCAGAGCAGAAGCATATATTCCTCCCGAATAGTTTAAAATAATAAAGCAAAATACAGATACAAATAGAAACACAGATATTTTCGTAAACAATCAACCGTCATTTTTAACTTAGCTTACTGAAAAGCTTATTAAAAGGGAGTTGATAGCCTTGCTCCAACCAAAGAAAACAAATTTACAAATAAGCAACAAATGAAAAGGGTTTCATTTCCATGTCAAATGAGGTTTTAGTTTATATTTCAAAACCTTGTCTGTGTTTTTGTCTTTCAGGGTAACAGAGGTCGAACAGGGGTGGTGGTTGCCGCGTATATGCACTACAGCAACATCTCTGCAAGGTATCAGTTACTTCACATTCAGCAGATGCATCCAAAATCTTAAGGACACTCGAGCAACTGAGTTCGAACTAATAACTCAAGCTGTAGAAACAAAAGGTTTTGTAAGGATAGGAGTATTTATAAATTACAGTGAGGCCATGAGGACGGGGTCAGCCCTAAATTTAAACAAGACGTTGATTATTATGACAAAGAGCTACATTCTCACTAGCTTTATTTTTCTGGCACTTATAAGAAGAAGCACTCCAGAAATGTCATCTTTCTTTAATGCAACCAGATGTTGATAGCTGGGAGGGAGCCAGGAGGATTCAAAGTTGTTGTGGAAGTGATGAAGACCAGGGGGTATTCCTGGATTTCAAACTTTGGGTTGAAAAAACAGAAGTTACTTCAATATAGAGCCATTTGTGGGATTTTATTGTTTGAAATTCTGTCTTATTTGATAAATATCAACATTATGTGTTGAACTTTGTGTCGTGCAGTGCTGACCAGGCATTGGACAGGTTTGCCATGAGGCGGTTCTACGAGGACAAAGCACTTCCTGTGGGTCAGCCGTCACAAAAAAGGTCAGTCATTACCTCAATTCCTGTTTGCTAGAGTCTTCTTTATGAGTTTGGCCTTTGCTGCTTTTGTTTTCCTGACTTGACAAAAAGAAATTTAATTTCAAGGCAGTATTTGCTAAAACAATTCAGAACAAGTGTGTATCTTTGAAATATTCCACAATTAACTGATAAAGTGGAAGCCTACTGTAAGCCCTTAGCCACTGTAGCATGTACAGTGGCTAAGGGCATGTACATGTAATCATTCATATGTTTACGCTTTTCACGAGTAAGGACCACACCACCAACAGGATGAGTTTAACAATCTTTTTCTGCTTGGAGTGGATAACAAGCAACATAGCAGGTAAAAGTTTGGGGAAACTTCACTGGAAATCCGCCATAGCTCCCGGGCACGTCGAACCCCCTTCATAAGGCCCTGAGGAAAGAAGGAAGAAGTTTTAAGAAAGGGGAGGGAGAAGGGGGGTGCGACGAGTGTGCGAAACAAAAGAGAGAAATGGTCTGTTAGAATTTATAGGAACACAGGAAGAGGCGTGGATGAGGTGTGGTCCTGCTCCTGAAATTCTGCTTAAAACTCCACTTAAAACAAGATAAAGCTTTTCCAGAGTGTCTCTAGAAAATATTTACCTGGCACCTACGGTAAACATTAGGGCACAGAGCTTGAAAGGCTGGAACCAGATCTACTGTTTAAAAGAAGTGTGGCCAGACACGGATCATGAGAATTTAAGTGAGGGGTTGGACATGGATTTTTTTTTCCCGCAAGAAGCTTGAAAATGTTCTGAGGACGTTTAGTACAAACGAAATTTAGCGGAAAAGGTGTAAATTGTGACCACAATCCTTAAAACAGTCTGATGAACAGTTTACAATCTGGACTGGACCAGGAACACTGAGACCATCTACAAGAAGGGCCTGACTTCCTGAGGGAGCTGAGGTCCTTTAGCATCTGCTGGATGATGCTGATCCGTAAGGCCAGTGATGTTGTGAGGGTGCAGCTGGACTCTCTGTCAGAGGTGTCGGAGAGGAGGATGCAGGACGTCATGGACACCACTTCCTGCTTGTTGCCATTAGACTTTATAACTCCTTTTAGAACCCTATAATCTAATAATTTACTAATATTGTAATAATGCCAGATAGTGTAACAAAATTTGCACTCAACTCAATCAAAAATGTAATTAAACTTGTTAATGTAATAACTCAACCTATAATATGATAAAATATCCTGACTGGTACTGTAAGACCTTATGGCATTATTGTTTTTTTTTGTTTGTTTGCTTTTTTTTTGGTGTATTATGAGATTAACCTGTAAAAGACAGGAAGTTTAGCAAAAAAAATCCCAATTATGTCATAAGGTATCACAATGCCCATTTAAATGTAAATACAACATCAGTCAGGATATTTTTATAACATTATTGGTTAAATATCAGGTTTTATTACATTTTTCATTGAGTAGAGTGCATGTTTTGTTACACTAACAGGCGTTATTACATTATAAGTATATAATTACATTATAGGGTGCTACACTCCTCCCTCTGATATCATAAACTCTCACTGTTTTCACACCTGTTAATGAGTACTTACACAAATGTAAATCCCCCCCAAAAAAAGCCCTTACTGACAAACTGTGCCTACTGTCAACCGGACCTTTGGACAAATGGTGCTTTGACAGGTTGTGAATTGAAATGGTTCCTGTGCCAGGACTGCATTCAAGACACACCATGTTGCACTGACGGCTCACAACAGCCAGTTCTTCTGGTTGTTAAATGCTTTATTTCCACTTAATTTTTACTTATTTTCCTTCATAAGGATGTTGAAATTTATTGCTTGAAATTACATACTTAAAGGGACTGTGAAGAGTTTCTAAGTAATTACGAAAAAGTCTCACTTTTAGATATACGCCTGATTGAAATACACACTTTAAGATGAGTTTTATAGCATCAAAATAGGTTATCTATCAATGCTATTCCTTAGCTTCGCGGCCGGGTCAGACAGGGCTGGACTGGCCTGGATACTCAACTTTGAGAACACGACAATTAAAACTAGAGCAAATTTATATTATTCGGGCACGTCTTAGAGCACCAGGCTGTAAGTACTGATATATAGCCAGCTACAAAACTACGGTACTATGTTTTCCAAAAATTGGAAAAGAGTTCTGAGGAAGGTCCGAGCTGCATTTTTAGTAGCATCACAACAAACGCACGCTTTGGCTTGGCTCATGTCTTTTGGTGCGTTCCAGTAGTAGTCAGAAGTAGGAATTTCCAAGTTCCGAGTAGGAAACTGCAACTGGAATGTCCCCTGAAGCCGGAATTTCCTACTGGAAACTCGGTGAAACCTCGCCACCCTGGAGTTGGATGCCCCCAGTGTGAACAGTTATTTAGCTCCTGTAATAATCAATTTATTCGTGATAATCACATTCTTCATGTGATATTTGTGAACAACAACACAGGGCGTGCTAACAACAGCTAACAATAGCCTGGTAGATCGGCATGTTTTTTTCCGACTTCAACTGGAACGCTAATTAGTCGGAGATGATGTCACTCCCAGTTCGGAGGTTACTGGAACCTAGCATTACGACAGTCGCCGCGTGTGCTTATGGGTAGCAGAGTCTTAATGTCGCCAGTAATAGATTCTCCTCATAGCACCTTTTTTAATTTCCATGCTCTATTTTCATTTCAGTCTTACTTATTCTATTTTATTTTTATTTTTACTTTTACTTTATTGTAGTTAAATTAATGCTACTATCTATTCTAATCTTCATCTGATATCTCGACTGCTGTACTGTGTATGAGAGCAACTGAAACAACCAAATTTCCCCTTGGGAATTAATAAAGTATTTCTGATTCTGATTCTGATTCTGATGTATCAGCTTAAAGGGCTTGCTAACAAGAATTTCATTCACCCATATCAATAAATATCATGACTTTTATTATTTCATTGCCACAAAATCCCAAACTTAGATGGTTAGACAGTTAGCACACGCTAATGCCTGCAGTTTATTTACAACAACATACAAAAATCCAGTTGTTTCTCATTCTGACACCCTTCTATCATGTTTTCCTTTCTTTGTTTATTTGTCCGGAAAAAACTAGCGAACAGAATCTGTCATACTGAACCTAAAAGGGACAATGTGAGGGATTTCCCAGCTAGGTAATGGTCACTAAAAGATTTCGTTCGATCGCTGCAGCCTGGCAGTTACCACATGATCAATTTCAGAAGTAAAAACCAACTGATGGATCAGTATTATGGCCTAACTTCATCCCTCCGTTTTTGGACTGAGGGAGACTCTACAAAGGAAATTGCGGACATATTTTCCTCTGATTATCTCTGTCGCAGTTTAATTGGGATAATTGTGAGTGGATGTTATGGCATGAAGAGGAACGATCTATCTTGTCCGTCAGATTCCGTTGATGTCTCTTAGGAGGCTGCAGGGCTCGCTGGCGCTTCATTCCTGTCATCTTAGCATATCAGAGCTCCTAATACTTCTCCTCTTTTAGCACTCAGAATAGAGTTCTTTCCACAAATAGAGAGCAAAATATCAGAGCAAATTCCAAACCAGACTGGGTCAGACTAATCAAGAACGGGCTGGAGGCATTTGGAATATTTCTTATTTTGATTTCGTCTTCCTCTTCAGGGGAGTTCCCTCTAAGACGGCCTTCCTTTAGTCATAAATCTGCTCCTGGCTTATTATTAGCCACCTCTACATTATTAGACAGCCAACTGCTTAGAGGCTTGACCCCTTACCACCGCTTTTCTTCACCTGCCGATGGAGGAATCCTGCTTCTCGGAAGAGATGGGGTTATGAGGAATAAACGAAGAAACAAAGGAAGCAGCAAGGGACTTAACACCACTTCATTTGTGGGAGCGAATTAGACAGCAGGCCCTTCTCTAACAGGTCTATAGGCTTGCCCTCTGCCCCGCTGCTATTTCCTGCTTGGGTTATAATTATCTCTGCCCCTGGAGTCCAGCAGTGTTATGGTCTGGAATGTGTGACATTAACATTAAGAGAGGGAGATGAGCTCAATCTGCTGCCTCTGCTTCTGTAATAGCTTTTAAAAGTTTGGATTAGAGGTGTTATAATCAGCAATTAAGTGTCATTATCGTGTAGCTCGTGAATTCAAATGGAAGGGATAGCCCGCCTCTTAGAAGCCAGGGGTCAAGAAATTTGCTAAACCCAATGATGACTTGTTTTAGGTGTATTTTACCCTTGCAGAGCAGACGGACCTGCTTGATTCTGAAATCACGCATCTCCATCTTGTCAGCCTCCATTGTCCAACGGTTTCACTCGGCTAAATGCTTAACGGCCCAATCAGGGGAGAGAGGCGGGGGCAGCAGGAGCGCCTACATGAAGTGACTTAACAGGAAGTGAAGTCACTTCCTGTTGTACAAATAATGGAGGCTAATATTAGTTAGCCTCATGATTACTCAGTTATACTTGGCGAAATCTGCTCTCCTCATGAGTTTACTTCGTAGGGATTGTCTTTGACAAGGTTCATTTCCCATAGAAGTGTTGCATGATACATCTGTGTGGTATAATTTAATGTGAAATGACAGTCTCAAGGTAGTTAAACTTTCGGCTAGCAGCTGTTAGCCGCTACGGCTGACGGCTAACAAGGGCAAATAACAGTTGGCTGTTATATGTAGCAGCTCACAACAGTTAGCTACTAACAACAGTTAGCCGCTACGGCTAATGGCATTTACTGTTGTTTGCCCTTGTCAGCCATTAGCTGTAGCAGCTAACGGTTGACCATTAGCCGCTAGGTTAGCCACTACATATGCTACGTAATAGCAGCATTGCTTGATATGGATTGGTCTGCAATGAGTGTTTTGAGCCAAACATCGTCCAATTATAAGCTGCTGTTGTATTTGAATGTTCTGCCCCCGTATTCTTGCAGGGCTCCTCCCCAGATTGATTACTGAAATGTTTTCAATATGGAAATATCCACATGGCATGTCAGGTTAGGTGTATTTAATCCTGCACAACAAATCTTGAAAATCACTACTGGAAAGGTGAAAATAGTAGGTCAGGCCAAATGCCCCAGAGAACTGAACTTTGGTCCACATAAAAATGGGGATCTTGGTTCAGTTTAGATCCTGGATCTATCTATAAGGATAGCTAATTATGTGAAAGTTAAGTCTTAATTAATTGACTTATTATTTTTATTGAATTTTTTTCACTGGTTTATTATTATGAATTACAGGCTGTATTTGCAAGAAAACACACCCTGCAGTTGTTGGGTGAAACCTTTTACTGATGGAGAACTTTATCTTAATGTAAAACAGGAACATCATATAAGAACTTACTACAAATGCAGTGTTAAAACAATGTAAGGATAGTTAAAAAGTTCATTATCAGCCAAAAGGACACTTCATATTGATCATTTTAACCGGAAATGAAAAGTCATATCTGTAATCTTAGCCCATTAGCATGCATGAGGTAAGTACATTGAATTAGCCAAAGCTCTAATCAGCCCTCACATTATTCCGGCATGATTACACGTCAGATCGCACCTACTGTAGCTACGAGCTCTCAGCATGTCTCAGCTCGTGCTAATTGAATTAAAAAGAGTCCAAACCATCTGGCCGCTGACAGCAGAGCATGGCGGGGGTGTCTGCGTGCTGCGACCCCCACGGTCAAGGTTATGTTTGGTACCATCATCATTATCATCATTAACAACCAGACCGCGCTAACTTAACAGACCCCCAACTGGCTACTTTTCACACTGATTCACCCTGACATTTCCCTGCAATGGAGAGAGAGGCTTTTCAAGTTGGAACTGAACCTCGTTTGAATAATTCTCTGCCAACTTTTAAGCCATTTTCTGCCTTGACTTTACAGCTCAGATAAACTCTCCAGTTTATTTCCAGGCAAGGTATCTCAAACACCTTGATTTTCTTTCTACTATAGTGGGGAAATAGTGGTTGCAATGGATGAAATATCTTTTTGAATACTCCAAAGTCTTGTTAAAATATCTTTAATTTGAACTTTGGCAACTTCTGCCCCAAGTTTCCAACAAATTATCCATCCAAAGGCATCGTTCAAGTTTAAAAGGCCAATTTGGACTTTCCTTAAGTGTCCCAGAGGAGAAAATTGAACCTCTCTGCCCCCTTTAATTGTACAAAAAATATCAATATCACCAACTGCTTTGTAATTAATAGTGTAGTAAATACTAATGAGACAGTGAAAGGCTGGAATCATGGCACTGGTATCCTACTAGCATTTTATAAGTGAATATCAAAAGTCTTAAAATGGATTCTTGAGGAACACCAAATTAGATTTTTATTCTTTGGACTTATTACCATTAAAAAGATATACAGACTATAAGGTTAGACAGGACACTTTCATCCTCTTAGCTCTGTAAATTGGGAATTATAGACTTACGAAAAGAGATCCTTGAGGAACACCACATTAGGTTTCATCTTTTTTTTTGGCTCTTGATCATTAAAAAGATATATTGTGTACTATTCTGAACATTCTACCCAGTGTATCGTCACTTCTACAACAGCTGAAGTTCTCTGTCTTCCTTTTGTGTATAACAGCGGTGTCCAAACTGTGGCCCCGGGGACCAAATGCGGCCCCCTGCCCATTATAAGTTGGCCCTCGAAACAGTTGACGTTTTCATTGCCATCAATCTTGCACAGTTTCTGCTTGTTTACTTAGTCGCAAGGTCTCATTTACAAAGTATATTGCAATATTCTTTTTCAAGCACCAACATTGTTGCAGTTTACTCTTGTTTTGTGTCTAAAAGTGAAAATAAGTGAAAATCGGTGTCTTCAATCTCTGCTGCTCAAAAGGTCTTGTCCATATGAGGTGTGAATCCAATGACAGTGCTTGCCAGGGGTTACAAGGGCCCACCCTGCCCTTAAACCTTAAAACTCCTTATATTCCTCTTTATGCTGCCCTTAATGTAAAAAGTTTGGACATCCCGGCTGTATAATTAAACCAACCTTCCAGTTCTAGGATCCCTATTGAAGACCACTGTACAGACTTTGGGCTTTCTTCCCTCTCCGCAGGTACGTGCGATATTTCAACGGCCTCCTCTCCGGTCACATAAAAATCAACAACAAGCCTCTGTTCCTGCATCACGTCATCATGCACGGCATCCCCAACTTTGAGTCCAGAGGGGGTGAGTGTTTGCCTCTGCTGAGGAAGCACAATCAGGCTACTTTTCATTCAAATGACGTACAAGCTTTTTGTGTTGTCCTTCCCAGGCTGCCGTCCTTTCTTGAAGATCTACCAGGCCATGCAGCCAGTCTACACATCAGGAATATAGTACATAAACTCTTACTCTACTTCTATGTCTTTATTTCACTAAACTGAGATGGTTTTAGTTTTATTCCTAACATATTTTCTTTCTTTACAGCAACGTTCAAGGAGACAGCAACACGAGCATCTGCATCACAATTGAGCCTGGCCTGCTCCTGAAGGGGGACATCTTGGTAGGGATTCATTGAAAATGTTCATTACAATTCTAATTGGGGATCACTGCATAAACCAGTAGCAAACTCACACATCTTATATCGTTTAGGATAAGGGTTTGCTTGATGTTCTTTTGGCCTTTAAGGTGCAGTTTAGTATAACATATGAATTTAGTGGGACAGCAGCTGTACATAACTCACTTTATCATCAACTCTAACTCAATGGCTAAGTCCTCTTAAAAACAAAAAGTAAACCTCACTGGAAAAGTCTCTATTCATGTGGACCTGTCTGTAACAGATTCTTTAGTTAGCAAAAAGATCCAAAAGTACAAAACAGAAACAGTAAAAGACGTAGAGATGGAAGTAGATCCAAAGTATGTTAACTTCAGCCATTAAAAGTTGGTGCTTCTATGAATAAATGCATTATCCTTACGTTCTACCTCTCTCCTCCATCTCCTCATCGTAGCTGAAGTGTTACCACAAACGGTTCAGAAACCCCACCAGAGACGTGGTCTTCAGGGTGCAGTTCCACACGTGTGCAATCCACGACCTCGGCGTGGTTTTTGGGAAGAGCGAGCTGGACGAGACGTTCAAAGGTAACAAGAATAATGCATGTGAGGCATCAAGTCTGTGAATTTTAATACACTGCCAGGCAAAAATAAAAGAAGTCGCCACCAAAAACAAGGTCACACACTCTAATATTTTGTTGGACCGCCTTAAGCTCTGAGTACAGCACGCATTCGCTGTGGCATTGTTTCAATAAACTTCTGCAATGTCACAGATTTGGCCCAGATCATTGCACTGCCCCCACAGGCTTGTACAGTAGGCACTAGGCATGATGGGTGCATCACTTCACCTGCTTCTCTTCTTACCCTGATGCTCCCATCACTCTGGACTCATCAGACCACATGACCTTCTTCCAGTCCTCCAGAGCCCAATCTTTACGCTCCCTGAAACCCTTTTTTCCAGTTAGCCTGACTGACTAGTGGTTTTCTTAAGGCTACACAGCTGTTCAGTCCCAATCCCTTGAGCTCCCTTCAAGCTGTGCATGTATAAATGCTCTTACTTTCACTATTAAACACACCCCTAAGTTCTACTGTTGTTTTTCTTCAATTTGATTTGATCACTTTGGATTTTTTCCACCCACATTTCTCCCTTGAAGACAATAGTTCCTAACTATCCTTCCAGTTTTTAATAATGCGTTGGACAGTTCTTAACCCAGTTTTAGTAGTTTCTGAAATCTCCTTGGATGTTTTCTCTGTTTGATGGATGCCAATGATCAAACCTTCTTAAACAGACTAACATCTTTTCCACGACCACAGGATGGGTCTTTGAAATGGTTGTTTAAGAAATGAGAAGCTACTCATTGCATCAGCTGGAGTTAAAAAACTTTTTTCCAGCTGAATGATAATCACCCATGCATTATCCAATAGAAGGCTCATACCTCTTTGCTTAGTAAAATCCAGGTGGCGACTTGGTTAAGTACCTGGTTTATTTGAACCCATTCTCTGATTGTGTTGACTAGAGTGGGGTGTGTGCTTCTTGGTTGGAAATGCTACCCTCTACTGCAGGAAAATGCTCCTCCATATGTCCTCATATTTTTATGGAAACAGGGTCCTCTGGTGGTGAATTCAGCTAAAAACTTTCATTTCAGTTCCTTTAACCCCACGCTCGTCCTGTCATTGTGGTCAACTGTGTTTCTTTTGGCTCTCATCATTCCTCAGCCTTTAGATAAAATAGAAATGTTTTATTTTTCTTAAGTTTGTAGCATTTTTTACCTTTATGGATATCTATCTCTCCACCTTACGTCTTCATGCTACTACTTATACTGTATTTATCTGGGGGAATCAGCACCTCCTCATAACATGATGTCTGAATCAGATCATATCCCAAAATTATCTTTTATGTCTCTGCGCAGATGAGAGGTTTCCAGAATATGGGAAGGTGGAGTTTGTGTTCTCATATGGACCTGAAAAAATCAAAGGTAATTCAGATTTTCATTCCTGTTTCTGTAACTGGATTAAATGTTACATTTCCTGATGCACTGAATGACAAACATTCATTTATAAACTCCCTGCCTACATCCGCTCCTCAGGCCTGAGTCACCTGGAAAACGGCCCGAGCGTCTCCGTGGACTACAACACCCAGGACCACCTGATCCGCTGGGATTCTTACGAGACCTTTGACCACCGCTGTGAGGACACTGCGGACGGCGAGCACGGTATGTTCGTATAAACACACACGGCTTGATGGATGTGTTTGTCTCCACTCAGCAGCGGCTGCTTATAGAGACTTCAGGGCTCCAGGGCGCTCTCACCTGTTCTGCTGCTTAAGTTGTTTGATTTGACTCATGAGAACTTCTGAAAGTGAGGACAGATGATAAGTTAGTGAAGAAAGTTTAAGTGAGAGCTTCAGAATATAGAAAAAACCAACAGAGGGGAAAATAGTTCTGACTTGTATCATGAAATATCTAGTCAAAGTGAAGTACACAAACTGTTTTTAGATTTAGATTCATTATATTCAGTTGCTCAGGCATTTTTTAAAGACACCCACAGTCAATCATGTTTCAAATCCAATTATTTTACATTTCAAAACATTTTTAATCCAGATTAGCTGAGTTACACCATCCACATGTGCATTCTCTCTCTGCTTAAATGTAAAAACCAACATTTGAGCCACACATTTTAAACTAAAGACCTTTATGAATCAGATAAATAACTGTTAATATAACTGGTGATGAACCTAAGTGATGTTGCTTAACACTGGCTGTTCATGTCAACAAAACGCTTTTTTGTTTCAACTGAATCCTCTTAGAACACCAAATATCAGTTTTAATGTGTTTTCTCTGATCTTTGAGTGGCAATCACTTAACTTTTTTAATTTTCAATGCTGACATAACGAATAAGCCGACTGTTTGAACCTATCGCTGATTATTTTGCTCAAAAAGAGTCTTATGTCATTGAAATCCATATAAAGTCTCAGCTCTAAATGATTGACATCAATCCTCATTAGAATTTTAGTTGAAAAAGGAAAAATAAAGGCATAGGATGTAAATTCAGCTGCAGAGGTGCTCTTGAGTAAAAGCAACCAATGTGAAGTAAAGATGTAGTGACCCAGTCACCCTCATCCACCTTCACTGTTTCCTGTTTTTTAAATGTTATGGGAATACTTTACATCATAAGAAAAAAGATTTTTGATAAAATACTTCCTGGTTCACACTAAACTTGAATAGCTCTTTGCATGAATCATGAAGTACACTTTTTAGAAGCATTTTATCTGTTACCACAAGAAATTCATGTGTTAAACAGTAATATTAGTTCATGGAGTGACGGTTTTGTTGGCAAGGGTTGATTCGAAAAGAGGATTCAGGAGACGACGGGTCTCCATTCAGCTCATCTGTTTTCCATCGACTGGAGAAAAGATGCTTTTTATGGGAGTCAAAGGTCGGAGTTATAGGCCACAGAACAGACAGCAGGCAGAGATTGACGTGAAGGTCGGTCCATCACAGGTAAGCAAAACATGAATGAGATTTAGAAACGGAATGGCAGCAGCCTCAAGTTCAACTTTATTGTCCCCTATGAGAAATTTGTTGTGCAAGCAGGTTAAAAAAACATCAATATACACAACACAAGTCATTCATCCATAAAAACAAAAACACATTAACAACAAGAAGCAACCATGAGCAGACCAGAGATGGAGCCATTCTAAAAGACAATTACAATCAGGGATCAAGTTGATTCGTTTATTGCATTAAGCTCAGCTATGCCTTAAAGGTAAATGAGTATTTCATCCTATTTGATTTGGCTGCAGGTATCCTTTTATCTTCTGCCTGAGTGCACAACATCAAATTCTTCTTGAAGACGATGATCAGGACACTGGATGATGTCCCGAGCCTTGGATCTTACTCTCTCTCGAAATATGTCAGTTAGGTTAGGTAGTTTAACACCAGTGAACTTAACCTTTACCTTTACAATATGTTCAAGCCTTTTTTAGTCAGCCAAGACAAGGCTCCTAAAACAAGAAGTAAAAACAAAGGCAAAAACAGACTCTGCCATGGACTTATAAAATCCTTTCACACATTAAAACGTGTTCTCATTGGTATAAGACTGAAGGGAAATGTTCTTTAAACCGTATTTTCATTTGAGCGTAAACAGGTTCAGACTTCACTTTACACTTGAGCACCTCTCCTTCAAACATGAGAAACCGCACAGTCCCCACGCTGAGTCCAGATCTTAAACTTTGAAGGTATGTCCACGTCTTTGAGCTTGTCACCCACGTATCCTCCCTTAAACCCCACGTCGCTGCCCCCCCCTCTGTAGTCCTGTCAATTAGGCCTTTAAATAGCTGCTGCAGAAATAGGGGGGCGTCAGTTGCCCTGCTACTGGCTGCCCCCCTCCCCAGGGGGTTGTAACCTGAGACAGCACCAGCCAAGTGCCACAAGTGCCCAATACCAGCCTCTCTGTGTCAGAGACCCCCGCCTACGTCTGCAGACATGTGCAGGAATGTGGGAAATCAATAAGAGAAATGAAATTAAATGAAATTTTTTTTAGTTCAAATCTGCAAAAAGCTCAATTATTGTGGTCAAACATCCTCTAAAAGTTTTTTGCTCTCTATATTCAGCTATCTTGGTACATTTATCCAGAACACTGATGAGTAAGGGCACGATGCATCATTAGGAGATAATTTCAGCAAATAAACTAAACGTCACATATTGATAACATCATAAATTATCCTATTTTTAAGACCGTAATCCTTATTGTGAGCCCAGTGATGACGATGTTCATAATTACAGCTGTTAATCTGACAAACAGAAGGATGCTCTCAGCTGAGTCAGGACTTGGCAGCCATTGTAACACCGCATCCACACTTATATATATTGGATTTTTTTTTCTCCTCTTTACGGCTTCGCAAAGACCCATTTCATTTTTATGAACATCCCCCCCCCGGGAGGAGTGTAGCGGTAATTGCTGCGTCGCAAGAAGGTCAGTGGGAAATCGCCAGGATTGCAAGTTTGATCCTAATTGAATGGGCGGCAGTTTTCTCAGCACTCAGCAGGAAAAAAAAAAGCCTCTCGGCCAGTTTATTCATTTGTGTAATTGCTGCTTTTGCTGTTACGCTTTGGACAGAAGGATACGGACCAGGTGTGTTTTTTTATGAAACTTCCTGTCATACTGATTAAAATGATCTTTATGACCAGATGGCAGTCGATTCATGTGTTCTTAAAACAGAGCGAAAAATATCCGCTATCTACAGCAGGAGTAAAACAGGGAAAACACCAACCAACAAAAATGTTGTGTCACCAATTTTTAAACCAATCAAATCCCATCGCCATTCTGCCACCTCCTGCACGTACATTTTGCCGGCATTTTGGAGGAGGGGTGTGAGGGGCTAGACAGAGTCCTGAGGAGATGCTACATTCAAATTCATGCTAGTTTTCCAAAATTACCGACCTCAGCTTTAAGCAAGTTAGTTTTAATGCACTTTGAAATGTGACAAAGATAGTGTTTTTAATCTGCACTTTTTTAAAGCACCCATACGCACCTTAATATGTGCTTGTATTTACCTGTCAAAATGTGTTGAAGTTATCTGTTTGAAGTGTTAAATTTAAAGAAACAGTATTTCAGCAGAAGGTTGGTTCAAGTACTGATCTTTACTAAGTTTTGCCATTTTGGATGTGGCAATAAATTAGCAAACACCTCTTGTGTTTGTTATCTATTTATTTCTTTTATGTGGTTAAATTTGCTCACTGCCTGCCAAAAATGTCCGGCCCAGCTCATGTCCTATGTCTGAATATCTGGCCCGACTGAATTTCTAGTTGAATAGCCCTGTTTCAGGAGGTTAATGTCCTTCAAAATTACAAATTCAAGACAGTTTAAACTCACAGTATCATCTGCATAAAAGTATAGTCACTAATCAGTCTGTTGATACAAAACATGGTCCCTGCAACCTTTTTTAAAAAAAAAACTTTATTCCTGATGTCTGCTACCAACTAGCAGCCTGAAGATGCTCTGAAATACAAAGCAAATGTTCCAAAATTCAATAAAAATGGACTCATACAGATACCTACAGTTGTTTAGTTATTTATATACAATACTATCATGGAAAAGCACCAGCTCACACATGTGGCGGGATTTTGCATGGAAATGCCTAATGAGATTTTTTATCACACCAAGGTTGAGAAGTCATAATCCATCATATTTGGAAAAAAAACAGGAAGAGTATTGAGGTTTTGCTGTATTGAAGAAAAATGGCTATTGTGAAAAATGTTTGGCAACCGAGATGAGCAACATCAAACACAGACATTTGAAAGTATGTAAGTTATATGTCTATGTACGGACTGCAATACTCTGAAAACAAAAAAAATATTAAAAAATTGACTCATACATGTCATCAAATTGCACTAAAATACTGATAAAGTATTGTGGCACAAATATCGGAATTTATTGATACACTATATTACCAAAAGTATTTGCTCACCTGCCTTGACTCACATATGAACGTAAGTGTCATCCCATTCCTAACCCATAGGGTTCAATTTGACGTCGGTCCACCTTTTGCAGCTATTACGGCTTCAACTCTTCTGGGAAGGCTGTCCACAAGGTTTAGGAGTGTTTATGGGAATTTTTGACCATTCTTCTAGAAGCGCATTTGTGAGGTCACACACTGATGTTGGTCAAGAAGGCCTGGCTCTCAGTCTCCGCTCTAATTCATCCCAAAGGTTTTCTATCGGGTTGAGGTCAGGACTCTTTGCAGCCCAGTCAAGTTCATCCACACCAGACTCTGTCATCCATGTCTTTATGGGCCTGCTTTGTGCTCTGGTGCACAGTCATGTTGGAAGAGGAAGGGGCCAGCTCCACACTGTTTCCACAAAGTTGGGAGCATAGAATTGTCCAAAATGTTTTGGTGTGCTGACGCATTCAGAGTTCTTTTCACTGGAACTAAGGGGCCGAGCCCAACTTCTGAAAAACACCCCCACACCATAATGCCACCTCCACCAAATTTCACATTTGGCACAATGCAGTCCGAATTGTACTGTTCTCCTGGAAACCTCCAAACCCAGACTCGTCCATCAGATTGCCAGATGGAGAAGCGTGATTGGTCACTCCAGAGAACGCGTCTCCACTGCTCTAGAGTCCAGTGGCAGCGTGCTTTACACCACTGCATCTGGCACTTTGCATTGCACTTGGTGATGTGAGGCTTGGATGCAGCTGCTCGGCCATGGAAACCCATCCATGAGGCTCTCAGCGTACTGTACTTGAGCTAATCTGAAAGCCACATGAAGTTTGGAGCTCTGTAGCAATTGACTGTGCAGGAAGTCGGTGACCTCTTTGCACTATGTGTCAGCATCTGCTGACCCCACTCCGTCACTTTACACGGCCTACCACTTTGTGGCTGAGTTGCTGTTGTTCCCAAACTCTTCCATTTTCTTATTTTGAAGCTGACAGTTGACTGTGGAATGTATAGGAGCAAGGAAATTTCACGACTGGATTTGTTGCACAGGTGGCATCCCATTCTTTCACAAATGTTTGTAAAAGCAGTCTGCATGCCTAGGTGCTTGATTTTATACACCTGTGGCCAGGCCAAGTAATTAGGACACCCGATTCTGTTCATTTGGATGGGTGAGCATATACTTTTGGTAATATAGTGTATATCAGTATTTTTGGTGCCCTTTTTTCACGACATTAACTCTTGAATAAACTCCAAAACATTGACAGGTCACCTCCAAAATCCAGTTAGTTCATCCTTGAGATATGATGGACAAGTCTGAAGAAATAACCTTGAAGCATTGTTGAAATATTGGGATTATAAGCAATGGATGAACATTAGAACAACGTATCTCATTTGATACAGTATTGGCAACTGATAATCCATTTGAGGACATTTTTATCATTTCTCTGATCGTATTCAGATGTTTTTTTTTGTAATTTGTTGATCATATTGAGTAGAGAGAGGTAGTATGTATCAAATATGATACAATTGGTTTTATAGGGTTAAGAGCAGCATCAAGAAAAATGACCTTGACATTTGACTCATGACCGTTATTTGTGAAGCTTTGTGACTCTTGTTCTAAAGCTAGGGATAAACAGAAAGTCCTCTGACCTTGATCTGTCTCATGTGACCTTCAAAATTAAACCAGATCACTGTTTTGTCAATGTGAACATGTTGGCCAAGTTTAAAGAAAATACAACAAAGCATCCCTGAAATAATGCGTCTCATGTCCAAAAACATCAAGCCCGTGGCCCTGACATCATCGTAAAGCGTTTAAGCCTGTGAAGTGAGGCAATAACATGCCTGTCACTTTAAAACTCCATCACAGAACAGCCTATTTTTACACCCCTAACTCTTCTCACTCATCGGGAATCATTTAGAGATTTTACGCTTGTTTATTTTTCCGGCTGTTAAATAAATGTTTCGGCTTCGGGGCTGATGCCTAAATGCATCGGGGAGCTCATCCTGACGCCATTTTTAAGTCGGGACAGCCTTGGCGATCCAGCTGAGAGGACTGAACGAGAGATGGGTGTCTTTTAACGGGGCTGCGGGATTAGGAAGCTTAGGGGCTGCGGGCGCTTCATACCTTTGTATGTGCTCACTGGAAACGTGACGATGCTGCACGGGCCGTTTGCGTTGACTGTATTCCTGATCTTTATGAAGCTGTGAAAACGCTTCACATGTTTGTGTGTCCTCTGCAGTTTTGTACATGGTTATATGAGTGTGTATATGCACCTTGTGTTTGTCGGCTTTGCCTTTGCTCTACTAATAGCCCCGCGGCGTGGTGGCAGCTGTCGACCCCGCAGGTCAGACGAGTCAGGAGGCCACCGTTTGGACCACTGAGCAGCCAAAGAGCAGCAACTGCGATGTTATGTAAAAAAATGTGTTACCTAAAAATGACACGTGCAATAATTTACACCAAAACTGAAGGAAATTTAGACAGAAACTAACAGTTGATGACATATAAATGCACGAAATTTGGGACACGTCCTATTAGAAAAGGCAAAGTGTTTGAAGATAAACTACCAAGAGTATCCTAAAATAGTTAATATTGAGTTTTGACAAGCACAAAAAAAGTTTTCAATGAGTAACAGATTATATTTATACATCATGATTAAAGTCAATGGCTAAGATAAGTATTTAAAAGAATAATGTTGGTAATAATAATGATAACCTTTTACTTTTGATGTCCTACACACAGAAAATATCAGTTATTTTGGTTTGTTTGCAGTTTTCTCTGTATCCTAAATCATGGACAGAAACATATACGTAATGACATGTTGTGTTTTTACAAATTAACTATTCCTGCTTTTATTGACCTCTGCCAGAAAGTAGAGCTGGGAGTTAAGCCTGGGTATTTCCGGGAACCTCACGATATGATACGTATCCCTACACACGTAAATTGTGAGCATTGACTAGGCGTTCAAAAAAAATTCTTGACAAGTTTAGTTTTAGAAGAAAAAGAGACCTCAAAGAAGGTCGACCAAAGTTCAAATTTAGAACTAGCTTCATTATGTACCTCGTCTTCTACCTTGAACTGTGCTACTGTTAACATTAGCCAAAGTGTATTGACAACAGCTGTCAAAATATTTAGGCTGTATCGATTCTGTAGAATCCATATCGATACACCTATCCCGAAGGAGTGCATGACGATATTTGGCGTATCGATCTTTTGAGCACAGGCCTACTGGGAGTTAAAGGGTTAAAAGATCTGCAAAGTATAAAACATCAATGGTGTCAAACATCAAATTTTATCTTTGCCCTTCTTGAAAAGAGGACATGAGCAGAAGTCAATGCTATGGATCTTGCTCTGCTTTTTTAAAGTAATTCCAGAGATTTTGCATTAAATTGTTTGGACAAAATTCATGTTTTTTTTTTATTCTATTTCAAAACATTTAACAAGACATACAATGGGTTAGAGGTTGTTTGATTAAGACTCAAGACCGTTATGAATCGGTTAAAATAACTGTTAATATAAATGGTGATGGACTTGAGTGATGTTGCTTAACACTGGCTGTTCATATCAACAAATCGCTTTTTTGTTGACTGAATCCTCTTAGAACACCAAATATTATCAGTAATGAAGTGTTTTCTCTGACCTTTGAGTGGCAATCACTTAACTTCTTAATTTTCAGTGCCGAAGAGCCGCCTTTGTTTTAACCTATCGCTGGTCATTTCACTCAAAAAAGTCTAGAAATCCATATAAAGTCTCAGCTTTAAATGATTGACACCAATCCTCATTAGAAGTTTTAGTTGAAAAAGGAAAAGTAAAGGCACAGGATGCAAATTCAGCTGCAGAGGGGTTCTTGAGTAAAAGCAACCAGTATTGAGTAAAGATGTAGTGACCCGGTCACTCCCACCCACCTTCAGTTTCCTGTTCTTCAAATTTAATGGTAATACTTTACATCATAAGAAAGAAGATTTTTAATAATCGACTTCCTGGTTCACACTAAATGGAATGGAAATCTAAGAATACGTAAGATAAGACAAATACAAGAGACAAAAACAAAACAAATATACAAACCATAAAAAAACAAGAGAAAATGAAAATGAAATAAAAACCAGGCAGTGATAGTAATAATGTCAAAAAGACAAACAAGACAGGTAAGGACTCAAATTAGGTAGGAGTAGGGGGGCATCACAATCTTCATATGATAAAGAATTCTGTTGTTTGAGTGTGTGGGGGAGTAAAATTTACGTGGAATTAATTATTATAATTTTACTTCCATATTTATTGATCTATCCTTATTATTCCATGTAAGGTTAAGCCCTGAAACGACGAAATTGACGTTTTAATCAACAGTAATTCACAGCTGCATTATGATGTAGCAACTGTGTCCTAACTGAACGCACCTCATCATGCAGCTCTCCACACTGCAGCCGTTAAAAATCTTATTCTATGCCCTTTATTTCCCCTTGTAAAAATCAAGTGCTATAACTGTACATGTAAAAGAAACAGACGTGACGTGCTTGGTGTTGACGAGGGATTGGCTCATAAATACACGGCTCAAATTTCTCCTTTGGCGTTGAAAGTCAAAGTAAATTATTTCACTCATAGAAATAGATTACTGCTTTGCTATCTCTGCTAAGTTGAGCAGATAAACAAGCTCTTCTGAATAAGAAAGTAGAAAAAATATCTGAGAAAAATCCCTCCTGCGTCTTTCCTCTCTCCTCATCTACATTGACCCGAGGGATGGAGAGGAAAATAGAGTCAGGGTGTTGAGGAAAACTGAAGCTCACCAATGGCCATTTTCCATAAGTCCTACTCTGCTCTGCTCGACTCTATCCGGCTCTACTCTACTCGCCTTGTGCTGCTTTTCCATTAGCCCCAGTCACCTGCCCAACAGGGTGCAGTGTCGCTGAGCGGCACTGACGTCATTTTGAGCACGACACAACAATCTGTGGCTTTTTGTCACAAACCGAGTAAAAACGGTAAGCAGAAGAAGGCTGCAGGTGGCAAGAAGAAATACCCCTTGAGAAGCACAGGAGAGTTTTGGAAGCTGTACAACAGAATGAAGCCGAGGACGAGAGCAATCGAGCTGCAAAGAAAAGAAGTATGAGGGTAAGCTAACGGTAACTACCGGAAGCATGCTGGATCGTCACGCTCATGACTCATCGATGACGACATTGTCTGACCAATCAGTAGCTGGCAGTCGGTGACGTCATCTTTTAATATCGACTCTGCTCGCTTGGAACCAGAGCGGGGTAGGTACTAAAACTAGCTTGTTTTAGGAGGTACCAGGTTAGTGGAAACACGCTGCAAATTGAGTAGGGCCAAGGTGTGCTAGTGGAAAAGGGCCACAAGTCTTTCACAGGCAATTGGAACAAACTTATGATTAATAATAATAATTATGATAATGCATTTTGTTGAAAAGCACATTTCAAGACACTCAAGGACGCTGGACAAGACTAAAACAACAACAATTAAATTGACAATAATAGTAAAATCAACAATAGCAAAGCACAGCAGACAATGATAGGTATGTGGAAGAGGAGGTATGGTATTGTAAAGTGGGATATGCATTCCTAAACAGGTGAGTTTTAAGTCTGGATTTTAAAAGAGACAGGGAGTTCAGGTTTTGGAGGTCCGATGGGGAGAGAGTTCCAGAGCAGGGGATGTAATTAACCAGATTTTTTCACTTACTTTGAGGATTTAAGAATGGAATGAATTAGCATGTAAATGACATCCACATCTAGAGGGAAATAGGAGAGACACCAGTGCTGCACAAACTAAAATTAGTAACCTAATCCCAACCCCAACGCTAACCTCAAGAGAAGCCTGAGTAGCTACTGAACCCACTGAGCTGATGTACCATGTGGAGTTTTCATATATAATAACCAAGAAAAGGAAACAATCATCATAGTAAAACAGAAGACTGGACCAAAGTGTGACCCAACAGAACTGGAGTTGTTTAAATTTGTCATACACTGAATAAGTTGATGCTCATTCCACATTTAAAATAAGAGTTTAAATCAAGCCTCATCTTCCCACAACAGAAATGTGTTCTTGTTTGTGTGTGTGGTGTACAGTAGGGCAGTGCGCCCGGTGACCGCGCAGGCTGTCCTCCTTGTTTACTGCCCTCCTCCCATATTTGGCTGGAGCCGAGCCCTGAAACATGTCTGGAATATCTGGACGGAGACAGACAGGGAGGCAGAGATAAAGAGAGACAGACGCTGTGGGGCAGAGAGACCCTGAGACCACCAGAGTTCTGGAGGACTTGGACGAAAGTTAATCTTAATTTTTGCACGTTCTGCTTAAAGAGGGAGAAAAGTAGAGGAATTAAATGAAGTAAAATCAAGAAAACAGAAAGCAACTGAGCAGCATTTGTTGGTGAGTACTATCATACGGCCTTGTAGGTTTCCAATAGCAACTTCTTAAAACAAATTAGCAACAAAAATTATATAATAATGCATCGAAATTGAGAGTTATTACATAATATTTGCAGGAACTGCTTGGTTTCATGCATGATTATGTAGCTTTTGCCCTCAAAAACCACATCTCATGACGGGAATACAAGTTCTCGTTAAGTTGCTCTGCACACATGAGAGTCTGTTTGCCTGTTTGCTGCGTTTCCATGTCGACATGGTTGCATCCTGTGTGTTTGGCACCTACACAGCACCAAATGAGTCATAGAGCGAGCAATTTGTGTGCGGAACATTTTATGAGCGGGCTGCAATTTTGGGTACACCAAAACTATTAGGGAGCATGCTTGGTAGCTGTGGAGGGAGGCTGGATTGAGATGGATAGCAAGAGGGATTTGTGTTTTGAAACCACCCTGGAGGCTGTTTTTGAGTAGATCTAGTTTTATTCTTCTGTTTGTTTGATTGTTTGTGTTTAAATGATCAGGAACTAGAAGTAAAATTGAGAGACACGGTGTCCTCAAGCACATGAATGAACTGTAAACTAACTTTTAGATCAAACTATGTCACAATATTTGTCCCACAGCAGTACTTGGAGCACCTTTATCCACCATCTGTTTATTAAATTGAACAATTTTGTAACAGCTTGGGAATTCAGCTTTTAACTTTATATATTACAAGATATGACAACCTAAAATTATGTTTAAAGGCTTACAAACTAATACAAGGTGGTAAAAACTCCACTTTGGAAGCATGTCTTTGGTCTGCAGAAATGGAGAGTACTCCGGTATTTTAAAAGCACCCTGTGTGTGCCTTGCCTGAGCCCATAATGCTGCTAGTTAGACCTCTCGCTGACAGCGCAGTGAGCTGCAGGAGCAGGTTCAAATCACAGGCCTGAAAACCCTGCTGAGCCATTTCTTTTCATTCACTACGTCCTTTCTCCATCCTGTGAAGATGTGGCCTTCAGCCCGTCTCTTTGTATTTTTTACATTTTTTTCCATTCTATTTCATGCACTCAGTCCAGCTGTCGACTTGTCTGTCCGAATACTTTAAAAGAATTAACTTTGGTACACGTTCATCTCTGGAGTTATAGAACTGCTGTTTAGTACAAGGACAGTGGGAGACTTAGAAGAAAAGACTTTCATGAACTTCCCAATGAGGTTCGACATCTAATGACTTCTTTTTTAGGTCAAAGGAGACATTTGCTCCAAGTTTCCAAGTCTCTCCAATAGGGATGTATATGTTTATGATTTTATCGATACAGATACCGATACTCCTTGTTGGTAACGATACTTATCAATACTGTTATCGATACTACAAAGTGTAATTTTGTGTAAAGAATTAAGACTTTACAAGATATTAAAAGATTCAACCTTTTTTTATTACCACAAGGTAATAATAAAGCTTCAACAGAATATAAGTAATGCACTACAAATGCTTCTCAGAGGCAAAAAGAAAGCAGTCTTTAGTGTTAGCCGGGCTGCCAACTTTACTCATGTTGCTATAGCAATCAAACAGCCCGCACTCTAATAATTTTATACAATGCACGCGCTCTGAGTGTTTGGTGATGTTGCTAGTATTTCCCCCCTTGGACGCAACTTCTCTCTGACAAAGATTGCATCAGGCTGAGTTTTCATTAACTTTGCTAAAATGAGCCCAAACCTTTGAGCGCTTAGCCCTCACCGACATGCTGGACCCAGCTACGTCATCACCTGTCGACGGCGGTAGTGTCATAACTACGTGACAGTTGAAGAGACGTTCAAGTGCCGAAAACATTTGGGTGCTGACCCAATTAGGGACCGGTACATTAAAGTACCGGACCACAGTATACATCCCTTCTCTCCAACAGCCCTTGACATTTAGCATTCAATTGCAAAGGATGATCAGGAAACCGAAAAACCTTTGTTCTTGAGCCTCTGAAACTGTAAACAGTCAATCCTTGAGACAGAGTGTGCAGTTGCACAAAGTTTGAAGACATTGCCTCAAAAAGTCATTGAGAATTTGTGTTCATGAGTAAAAGAGAATATGAGACTTCATTCTCTTGACTTTTGGGGTAAATCCCCAAATCAAACCAGTTCATTTTGGAGTCAGAGTTGACATGTCAGCTAAGTTTGAACAAAGTTCCTCTAGAGGCTCTTTCATTATTTCTGGTCAGGAGCAAAGGGAAAACACAAGACACCACAAGCTTGAAGTGTGGCCAATGACTTATAATTCTGATCATTGAGTTAGTTAAGGCTGTCGCTTCTCCTAAAAATCAAACTCGAACAGTTTTCGGACATGCACCCGTCGTAAGGGACAGAAACTCTATTGTCAGCCCTTTTGGTCAAGACCCTGCCGAAAAAAACACAGTCACACGGGGTTCAACTCTTGCTGAAGTGCCGCTGCACTCGGCCGTATAAAAGCTCGGCTGAGCCCGCAAATAAGTGGAAGATGAGTGACTAAACTGCATTTCACCTAAAAACACAGCCTGGTCTTTGATTTTAACTTTGCCATTAACGGTGTAGATCCAAAACTACCTCCACACAGCTCTCCTCAGATGATTCAGAGCTGTTAATGTCCGCTTGGAGTGGAAACTCTTTGTTTACTGAGGTCAAGAGAGTAGCGGATGTGACTGATGGTCACGTCAGCCCTCTGTTGGACGGAACGGTCCGCTACTCCAGGCCTGATGTGCCGCTACACTCAATATTTTACGTTTGAATATTTCATTACTATTCGGTTACTGATATTTATCCCCATATTCGATCGGTTATTCGAATATCAAATATAAAGTGACAGCCCTAGAGTTAATGTAGAGATCTGAACGAAGTTTGAACAAAATTCCTTTAAATGTTTTTTGGAAACTGTGGTCACAAGTAAAAGATGGTCATTAGACAACTTCACTTTGACTTATCCGGGCATTCTCGCCAAGTTGGGAGACATTTCTTAGAGCAATCTCGAATCAGAGATGGAAAAATCACTGAAAAATGTAGGGAGATATTGACTCCATGGCCTCAGCCTTACTGTCCACCAAAATTTATTCATTATGTTCTGGAGCAAGAGTGGACATTGGTGCAAAGTTTGAAGATGGTCATTTCAGTAGTCTTGAGATATTGTATGTCCAAGCAAAGCGGTATCATAAGCTGACCTTTACCTTCGATCCGTGTCGCACTAATGTCTGTTCTTATGTCAGGCGGAAACCTCTATAGATTATCTTGAGATTCCGTATCAATAAGAATCAGACACCCCCAAAACCTAATGCCTCCATTTAAAGATAGAAGAAAGACATAAAATGAAGGGTCTACTCTCTACTTTTGGTCAAAAGCAACACAAGGTTCCCCTCGAATTCCTAAATGATTCAAACCATCTGTTCAACTAAAGATTTCTGTGTAATGATTCGATCAGACTTGTTGGTTTGGTCTGACCAGAAGTATCTCAGTTTAAACTCCAAAATCTGCAGCTTGATCTGTCACGTCATCTCAAACAGATGACACGAATCGGGCTTAGAGAGTAGCTGGATGTCAGTCCGATAAATACAGACTGTCAGACAGACGGATAGCTTTTTATGACAGACACTCAGATGACAGACCGGCGGATGGATGACATCACCCTGAAATGAATCACGGAGCCAGACACCGATACGGTCACGTCACGTTACCTCAAACTGTGACAGCTGGACAGTGGGTGATGGATGGAGTGGGAGGCAGACATGGCAAATATAAAACCGCGACAGTTTTCCTTGTGCCAGTCACTGATACACCAACCATGACACCTTTTTTTTCACTGATAGTCTGTCGCATCGTATCCCGTGATGTGCCGAGAGACACGTCCAAGCAAATTGGACCATTTGGCAGTTTTCCCATCCCAAACACAGGGGCTCAAGCTAAAATCCAACCAGTTTTGAGACTTACTGTAAATACCAGGATAAAAGGCTCAAAAGAATATTTCTGCTGTGTCGTCCCATGTCACCACACACTCACAGATCTTAAAGACAAGTCACTCAGCTGTCAATCAAACCCAGTCACCCTGTGCCGGCATGCAGACTGCCAGTCGTCACAGTGATATGAAAGCAGCGAAGGTGAATGTCACATCTTGCTGCGAGATACCCGGCGGCTCGCTGACAGCCTTGAGCCTGCCTCTGCTTGTCACTGTGTATTATTTCACACAGAAGAGTCGCCATCCGACTGGGGAATGTTGTGGCATGTGATGCGACAGACAGTTTAGGTCTTGAGATGAAAGACAAAGTTACTTTGGTGACACTGTAAACAGGATCCCTCTGGAGCTGTTTGAGCCGTCTGGCTTCCTTGAATCTTTTTCTCTGAGATCATTCAAAGGCAGTGAACTTAACTAAACAAGCCTGCTCTCCCTGATAATAATTCAGGTTGAACTTTCTTTGGTTTAATCTTTGGACAACTCATGAGCATGACGGGGACTTTTCTTGAACCGCTCACTTTAACAGTCCTTACAAGTGCAGTTTTCTTCCACTGACCCTTACCCAGCCTCCTAGAACTTTGCAGCACAGGTTTGCCCCGTCTTTAGGTCATGCAATGGGGCTTCCTGCCACAGTTTGTGGGCATATACGTATTTATAAACTTACATGAAATCAAACACCAGATCCAATAAAACGCTCTTCGCAATCCTCCGTCTGAGGGAGATCAGAGGCCCATTATGAGACTGTTTAATTATGCGTGTAAACGCTAGGTGTGCTTCTATATTTATGTGTTTCTGCATTTTGTCAGAATGGGTTTGGCCTCATTTATAAGGTCACCGTGTCTCCTGGAAGAAAGTCAAGCCCATCGTTAAGTTTCCACATCTCTGAGAAAGTAAAAGTGATTACAAAGGAAAAACACACCCATGGAAATTTTGAAATGTCTGGTTTGGATGAAGCAGTAAGTCTTATTTATTTTTTCACAGCTTATTTGACATCAAAACTTTTCAAAAAGTTAAGATGCCACTTCTAGAAAATACAGTTCTAGAAAGACAGTAATTCACATTTTGTTATGGTAATATCTGAATTAGTAGTTAAAGGTTTAGTCAGCGATGTGGGAGAAAACGAGTGGAGGGTTTGTTTATATTCGAATTTAGACCCGCCTCCCGAAAGCTGATGGACGTGCATCGTCATGGAAACGGCCGTAGAAACTGCGTAGCTGACGTAGCTAAGGAAACCCCGACTGGTCAGACAACTCAACTGCCAATATTGAAAACATCACAACAACAGTACATTTTGGCAGATTAGACAATAAGATGAATGCCCAACAGCTGTCACTGTTATGTGAAGCACCACGAAGCTAATGTTGCTTAGCCTACCTATCCAGCAGACGGACGGCGACATCCGCGTCCGTTTTCAGGTCTTTCAATATGCGGAGCTCCCTCCACCGTCAGAAAGCAACACTAATGTTGATCCAGGTCTTTGCTCTTTTGGTCATAGCCCTTCTTTTCCACTTTTCACTCCTCTGACCACTTTCTTTGGGCTGTCTTCAGCCATTGCTACTGCAACTATTGTATCTCTCTCTTACGCTAACTGCGCACACTATGCAAACTACGACTCCCCCCCTCCCCCTTCTGTCTGATCTGCGCATGAGTATGATCGCCCCCTGGACGTGGGGGGTTTACTTTGTTTTGGTAACTCGGCCCGAGCCACAGTATTTACCTGCTGAAATTCAGAGTCAAGGCTGTGTATTGAGACCGGATTTTTTTTTCAACATGTTGTCAGTGGTGACATCTTGTGGATGGAGAGGAGACATACGGTGAATTTCACAAATACTGCATTTGATTGGAAGATTAGAAGATCGCTGAGTACACCTTTAAGTCAGTCTGTCAATAATTTTGTTCATTCACATAAATAAAAACAAGTGATAAATAAGTCATTTCATTGTGTTATTCTTATGTCTTTACGATAGGACACTTTACCGCATCGCTACATTACTAAATAAGCAAAAATTATTCCGTTTTTAATTCAAAGCAAAACATTATCAGTCTCATAAAACAGGTGATGAGGGATCAGTTTTGGTGAGAAAAGGCCTGAAAAATTTACACCAGGTCTTCATGGTTTACCCAAAAAAGTTCAACTTTGGACTTATCATATTTGGCCCTCAAGGTAAAGCTGCATTGTTTTTACAGAAAAAAAAATATTTTAAGCACTTTTGTTGATATTTGGAGAGTTTTGAGGACTGAAAGAGAGAAAAACCCTATTTTGGAACCAAAATATCAGTAAATGGGCTAAGAACGGTGCCCTGGGGAACTTTTGCTAGGAGTTTTCGTAAGTAGCTTCCTTTTAAGGGAGAGTTTTGTTCTCTTAGGATTGAATTAAATATTAAAATGTGTATGTTAGGTAGTCAATCAAACCTTTACAATTAGGGTATTTTGCACCCTAACTGTACTCCTAGTAGTGGAGACATTTTGCCACCTATTATGATGTAATCTGAAGGAAGACTATGAGGTGTTTAAAAGAAAACTCAACATTGAAATGTGAGGTAATTATCAGTGGTCCGAGAAAAGTGCCCTGAGGCATTCCTCCTGTGATTTTGAGGTATTTTAGTGTCTCTTCAGAAGCAGATTTTTCTTGCCTGATAAGGAAAATGAGTTGCTTTTATAACGAAGTGATTTGCGGGAAGTTAAATCTGTCACCTCTGCCTTCCCATATTTGGCCCCTGGCTGAAATAGTTTCATCCACCAAGAACCCAGGGGGTAATTTAGGAAGTATGTATGCATATTCAGCTGCTGTGTCCACCATGTTCTCACTTCTTTATAGGCTTGTCGACAAATGTGCCACCTCAATCAGAGCTTCGTTAATCTCTAATGTACTAACTATGCATCTAATCCACGTCCCAGCTGGTGCATTTGATACAGCAATAACAATGGCGTCTATTTTTAACAAACCATTGGTCACAGGTGTTTAAATGGCTTTTTAATGGCCTCCAAGCCTGCGACATGGCAATGAGACACTCAAGTGAACACTTAAGAGGCTGCAGCCAAGAGGCAGGTGTTGTGGGTGTATGATTCTGTGTTGTTTCGTGTGTGTGTGTGGAGCGGCACGAGGAAAGCTTCCGGCACTTTCACAAGAGGGGATCGCACCTGTCACATCAGGGAATATAGAGGAGGGACAGGTGTAGATGAGAAGCTGAGGAGGGACTGACATTAAAATATACTTTTTAGGGGCTTAATTTAATCGCCATTGTGATGAAAATGTAGGTTTGAAGTGACGTTCTTTTGTGAGATGCATTTATATAAATTCTGAAAAATGCTTCTCTGTAAGATTTATATATGCCTTAATCCAGGATGGGCAACTGGCGGGATGGGGGTCACATGCTGCCCTCCAACTCAGCCCCAAAGTCCCTTTCAGTTATTTTTAGAAGAACTGAACATGATGGAAAAATGTGAGTTTTTTAACCCTTTCATGCATGAATTATAAAATCACAATGCAATACTTTTGAAAAATATTTGTTTTTACTTTTAAAGTTAAATTTAAAAATCATGTTGATATTTTTAGTGTTATATTTTGAGGTAGTCATTTGTCCGTCCACTACAGTGGACACCACGCATCAATGGTATTTATAGTAATTTGGTGAAACTTAATAAAGATCCACAAAAATAAATCTTTGACAAACTTTTATTTCGAGTAAAACAAATAAAAAGCAAAATGTTAAGTATGTGCATTATTGCTGTTTAGTCAAGTTATTCACTTGCAAAGTACACCAGAATAAAAAATAAAAAATGCAAAATTATGTGAAATCTAATTACAGGCATAATATCCAAATTACCCTTGCTAGGCAAAAACGTGGAAAGAAAATATTTGTATGAAACTTTAGACAAGGGTTTTACCACCTGGTAGTTGCAACTGTAAGGGAATACAAATTATTCCAAATATTTGTTTTCTGTAGTGGACACCATGCATGAAAGGGTTGATGGAGTTTCCTTTTCCAAGTGCATAGACACAAAGTTTTGATCTTTTTCCTTTTTTTTCATTTCCAACCAAGATTTCTATAAATGATAATCTGAAATTCTTGTATGTGCAAGATTTTTTGTGGTAAATCTGTAAATACGGTTGGCTGTATCTGCCTCTGTAACACTATTTTAAAATAACATATAAAAGCTTTTTAAACTACAAGTGCTCCAAGGGCACTAACATCTGCAAGGGCATTTCCCAACTGCCAGGTGAGTTTTTCTCAAAAATGCGGAAAACTGCCTCATCTTGCACTGTTGACAAATCCTCAGAAAAATTCCTGGCCACACAAACACCAAAATCAAATCACTTTTCCATTATTCCCCAACCCAGGTTCCCTAAAATGTCATGAAAATCTGTTGAGACCTTACTGAGATAATAGCAAAAGTGTTAAAACTTCCCTGTCCAGCACTGTTAAGAAATTCCTGGATTTGCATCTGGATTCAGATCACCACCAAAATCGGATCTGCCTTGTAGCATGACCAACAATTACTGAAAATTCCTCAAAAATCTGCTTATATGTTATTTTTTTTTCATAATTGTCCTGTTTGCAAGCAAACAGTTGAACAAAGAAAGAAACAAACACCTGCAAAAGCATAACATAGCAGAGGTAAAAGTAAAATGTAACTCAGTCACATTTAATACCTTGATTGCTCTTAAAATGATCTTACAGCTTTTCAAGATGTTAAATATAAGATTAAAACTGGCATATATATTAATACCTTGTGTTCTTAAAAGCTGTGTGCTCTCACTTTTACGTTAAATCATAAGCACATGTTTTTTAAAGTCTTGTTGAATGTTTCCTAGCCTCAACCTTAATGAGAATCAGTCATAAGTTGTTCTAGATTTGGACTTTTCAGCTCTTAAATGGTGGCATGTTATGTGTATTTACTTCAGAAGGAAGCGAGTTGTTGGCTATTTCTGTTAGCCAAGCCCTGGTGACTCAACCAATCTAATTTGAGGTCTGCTGCAGCTATTTATTGTCACAAATAGAAGCAGGCCATTTGTTCGATTCAGATGCAGTGCTGTTTGTCCGTGCCATTCAAACAGAGCTCACTCGACTAACATGCTGGCAGATCCAAGCTCTCTGACTCTGGTGTTACTGTATCAGTAAATGATGCAGGGTCATTAGGTATTTTTAGCATGGTGTCATACTTGGATCACAAAAGTAAGTACGGCACACACAACTAATCCTAAAGCAAATGTAGTATTTGTTTTAGTATACTGCCGTCCTGGAGTTGTGGGGGTTTGCCAGGATTCAGGGCTGTTTATTTATGCTAGCTTAAATTTGGTAATCTCTTTCTAATAGCAGTATGAGATTCGACCAATTTCCCCCTTCTGGAAGCGATTACAGCATTATACAATTGAACCATAATAGTCAGATGATTATGCTCTGTTTCTCAGACCCTTGTTCAGAAGATTGTATATTTTTCAGCTGGTCAGACACAAACTTCCAGAGACAATGATTATGTCGTCAGCGTATAACAATATGAGAAATGTTGCCCCTTTTACTAAATCATGAGTAACTGCAGTTTTGAAGTTGGGAGTACCCTTCAAAATGCTTCATTTTAGCCCTCAGGCAGTGACACTGATTTTTTTTAAACATTTTTATTCAGCTTTAATATTTATACATCCCAAATGTTTAAACATAGTTATAACTTTGTAAGAAATATTTACAATTCGGCAAACATACAGTATGAAAAACCAAAATTCATGGCAACATCTTCAACTCTTCAACCACATAAAGAAATCTGAATATATTTAAAAAAAGAAGGGGATGGGAATAGAAAATGTTTCTTTAAAGTGGGCATAAAATGTGTCTTTCTATAAATATACCAAAAAATATTGTCTTTTACCCTTTCACATACATCTCATTTAATTGGGGATGCCTATTGACATGAACAAAGTCCACCAACATTTTTTTCCTCTTTCTTTCCTCTCTTCCTCTTTTTTCCCTGCCCTCTTTCCCCATTTCCTTCCACTTTTTCATCCCCATCTCTCTTTTCCCTCCTCCCTCTAGAATTTGGATTAATAAACTAGTCTCGTCCTATTTGGTTATGTACGGTAATTCGCGACAGGAGCCCATGGAGTCATGAAGAAGTCCAGTTTCAGATGTAGTTTTGCTGTTACCTTCTCCATCATATAGACTCTCTTTTGTCTCTCCTTCCATTGAAGAATGGTGGGGGGTAGAGGTTTAAGCCAGAAAACAGTTATCATTTCCCTCGCTACCAAAAGGAGGATGCGTAGTAACTGGGCTTTTCCTTTATCCATTACTCCGTCTGGTATTAAACCTATGCTGCAGTATGATGCTGTTAGTGGTAAGTCTGCTCCTAGGATGATCCATATCTATGTTTGAATTCCTTCCCAAAACGTGACCCTCTTGGTAACCAAAGTTGCCCGTCACCGTTTTAGGACGTAGCATTTTGTGGCTTGTGGTGCAGTAATGTTTGTAATATAGGAGCACAAGTCATAAAGTTGGGTAGCTTTTTTTCATGTATCCTTTTAGATTAGTACAGACATAACCCTTATCCCTCGGTCACATGAATTCAAAGAAGAACTCATTCAACTCCAGACAACTCTGTCGCCACAAAATATGTATGTATATGTGGCTGCAGTGATGCACACAAGCACATTAGTCTCCAAGCTAATGCACATGCCATGCGTGTGGGGCAAATGTAAAGGTTGTGACCCCGCAGCGCTCGTTTAGCGAGTTCTCGTCATGCCTGCCGCAGTTTGGCACTCCCGCCTCTTACTAAGTCCACAGGATCGCTCCAAATTCACAGATCTCTCCTCACCCGATAGTGAGGGTCAGGGAATAGCTTTGAAGGTGTTTAAGGAGGTGAGAGTCATTTCAGGAGTTCATACTCGAGCTGTGAGTCAGTCGCTGCTATGACGCTTCCGTCTACGCTTCATCACGTTGGCATACAATTACCAAAGCCTCAATAAATAGTCGCCACTTCAGAAGATGGAAAGTGGAAATTAGGAGAGTAAGGTCATGGAGTCACTTTGGGATACTTTCATTTTTTTAAAGGAGAATTGTTAGCCACTGAATGATACTTTAATAGTTTAAAAAGTTTCCAAATAGTTTTATAGAAAGGTGCTTTCTGTAGAATATGAAGGCTTTTCCAGAAGGAACTAAATCCAAGAACAACGCCTTGACAAACCTATTCAACAGCATTTTTATTTTTTCTTATGATTTTATAATGATAAAAACTATTTTGTTATGAAAGTGTGAGTTAAACCAACACTATGTAGTTTTTCAAACATAATATAGTCCTTAAATATTCATCGTCATGGCCCACCACTTAACAATGTGTTGAATGACACCTCTTTCGTGCTCTGAAGTGGTCTGTATCGCTTTCACTAGCGCTATGTAACTTTGAGGTGGATGGTGGGAACCCTGCCACACTAAAAACTACAAGTTTGGACTGCTTTATGGCATAGGCTACGTCACTTCCCCCGATTCCCGATTTGTTTAAAACACGGGAGTGTCGGTGAAAGCCAAACGCAGAGCTGTAGTCATGGCGGAGGCAGCAAAGAACGCAAGAAAAAGAAAAGTTTATTTTGAGGATACAAAACAAAGAAAGCGAGAGAAAAACAAGCTGAATGCTCGGACCAGAATAAACATCGGTTCGGTTTATTTCACACTCGCTGGCGTGAAATAAAAGACGAGGAGGGATGTCCGACCGATGCCGACTTGGCCCTGTTATTGCTGGACTTGTAAGTACTTGTTGATTGTTTACCATCCGTTTACAGTATTCGTGAGAACGTACCAGTATGTAGTTTTGTTTAGACCTATGTCAAGTGTGTGATATCGCCAGCTCGTGGTTGTCTTTACTTTTATTCGCTTTATCGCTTCAACAGGACGGGGGCGACTTCACGGTAATAAAACCAAGTTGAACTGAGCGATTTTCAACATCGTCATTATAGTCAAAAATAAAAAATTACCTCGTCGCTACCCATCCTGCAAACAGCCGCTGAAGACAGAAGAATACTTTTGAGTAAAGTTCTGGCTTCTGTGATTCGCCTACAAAACAAATGCACGCGACTGGCAGATCTGTATCCTTACGGCAGTATGTACGCGCTAGCGCTCATGGGTAGTTGAGTTCTCGTTCCGGTCAAGCGAGAATCTTCCGTTGTGCTGCTTTTAAAAAAAGTATTATAGCTGTAGTTGTTATATCCCAAATGACAACAAAACAGAAAAAAATCAACCAAATTTTGTAGTAGCTTCATAAATAAGTGATATTATGTCCATTTATCGTCATACCAACCAAAACTGAAGAAGAGGCTTGCTCCAGAAACAAACTCTTGATTGACTTCCTGTAATTTATTGACTAGTGTCATCTATGTCAAATAATATGAGGAATTTTTGTACAATTTTTTAATTTTTTTTTTTCGCTTAAGATTGTTAAAGTTAGGGTGCTGGTTTGGCGGAGTGGTTAGCAACCATGCACGAAAACTTCTGCCGGTGCGGATTCGAATCCATCCTGTGACCAGTTTGCAGAGTGTCTTCCCCTACTGTCTCCCCCCTTTCACAAACCTATCCACTGTCTCTCTCCTATCAGTAAATGCCCCAAAAATACATGTGAAAAGAAAAAAAAGATTGTTAAAGTTGTAATACAGAGAGAGAAGAATGCTTTGACAAAATCAAGAAAATATACAATATTAAATTTTCAGTTTTTCAAGTTCTGAGCCGTAACTTGAGAAAAAAAAAACCTCTACCCAGATTTAACCTCCACACTGGGGTTAACGGACAGCTGGAAAAAGTGTTGCTATGGAGAGCTTGAGTTGTTTTGGCCACATGGTACCACAAGGTCTTCTTTTATGAGCGAGAACAAGGGCCTCCCCTATTCTGTCAAAGGTCAGGGAGTCCGAGTGAACAAACAGTTTAGTGTGGAAAAGTGCAAACGAAAGCTCTTTCAAACAGTAAATTACTTCAATCTTTGGGCTTGAAAGTAGGGAAGGTCCACTTCTAAAGTTATGGGGCTTTTCTGCAGTTACGGGAAAGGGTGGTGATCCCATGATAGGGGATCCCCTCTGCTGACATCACAAGGCATGGGTGCTCCAGTCAGAAGGCGTGGGAGTTGGAGTTTGACTTCCCTGGCAGCTGCAGCCGTGGTGGTGGTGTTGCTGGTGGTGTGGTCCCTCCCCCCGCTGCCGGGAACAGTCAAAGATCAGCACAGGTTGCCAGCTCACCCCTCTCGGCAGCTTCGGTGGTACGGCCCCGCCTCGACTCGCTCCAGCAGAGCACATGTTGGGTGATGAGAGGACATGAATCAGAGGGAGAGAAGAAGCCTGGAGACAGAAAGTTCAGTCCCTCTGAGGCTACTGAAGGTGCTTGATGTGAACACTCAGCTGTGGACATTATTTGATTTCTGATTTTCATCTAACTGGCAGAGAGAGGGGGAATATTTCAGCTTCTTTGACTTTTTGGAGAATGAAGTAGACATTTTGGTGTTCTACATACATTACAGGTAAGATGGACTTTCTACATTTGGTTCTGAGACAAAGATTTGGGTCATGATTTGAAACATTTCAGTAAAATAATGCTTACTGTTTTTAGATATAGTAAATTAATCTAAACTTAGAACTTTAGTCAACAGCTTTTAGAGTATGATTGAAGATATAAAGTCTTAAATCTAGTCTTGAAACTCTCCAAGAGGTTATTCCCATCCAACCATCACTTCCTTGTAAACACTGTGTCGTAATTAAAAACAACCACAAGAACAAACTGTGTTTACAACTTCCTCGCCTGCCCTGCCACTGTGCCTGCAAGCTGTTGTTGACATGGGTTTGGAAATAGACTCAGTCCGAGCGATTTGCCATCTGTCCCCCAGTAGTCGCTCAATTTGGAGCCCACCATGGTCATGTATATGTCGTGTATCACTTTGCAAATGTATACTGGACTCTGGAAGCATGTATTGATGGATAATTTTCCCCATGTTAAGCATATGTGCCACCAATGAGTGAGATGCTGCACGTGTCTTTGTTGATTGTCATCGAGGCAGGGGTAGTTTGTCAAAGTTGAAGAAGTGCCAAGTATTGCACCAGGCCTGGGCTTAGGTGTTTGTGTGCCATGTCTGAGCAGTGGTGTTTTCCTCTGTAATCTATGTTTGACAGCAACTTTGATGTATTTCAAATGGATTAATTTGCTCTGATGATATCTCTTTTCAATGTTCCACAAAAACTTTATTCAATAAGCTGTTCCAACTGTGAAACATTGTGTATTCGACTTTATAATGTGATTGTGTTTGCACTCCAGTGGCTTTATTCTGCATAATTTCAATTCTTAACGAAAGTTGACTGTTCTGTCATATTCAGAATAAGTCGGCAATCTCTGATTTTGAAGCCCACCCAGGCCAAAAGAATCAGCAGTAGCACAGAGAACCAATTACAGCCTGCAGTATGTCACTTGGGGTTTGGGGCAGGCCAGTCTTTTTAGTGGCAGCTGCCACACTTTGAGTAGCATGACATCTTTTTCAGTGGTAACTGCCACCTTGCCCACTGACATGCCACTTGAAAATGTGGCACGGTAGTACGAATTGATACGTTGAAGAAGTACTGAATGAATAGAGCATTAATATTCCTGAAAATTAAAAAGCAGCTCTCAAGTTTCTGAAAGTTGCTCTGAAGTTGTCAATAAAGAACTTACATTGTTTCAGTGGTGCACTGCTATTATAATACACAAACATATGCCTAATTTCTTTCACAAACCATTACGTACTGCCATGTCACATTTTCAGGTGGCTTGCCACCAGGCAACATGCCACATGAAGAGGCCACAGATCCCCTAGTGGCTTGCTGCATGCCACATTCAGATCTTGTTGTCAGTCATAATGAGGCAGTACTTTAGTCAAGATCAGTTTTGCATGCAACACAGTAAACACAAAATAACCACAAAATCTTTGTAACTTAGCCAGACCATGCACATGTAATGGACTTTACCACTGGAAAAACATTGTCTAAAGCCTGGGGCCTCTTAAAGCAAGGTTCCTAAAGGTCTAAGCAAATGTGTGCATGAAGGTTTTTTATTTTTCTAAATTCTAAATAGTATCATTTGGTGTGAGTATGTAGTTCATTAAATCTCAAAAGTTAAGGTTAGTATTGTGTGTTATTTCCTGAAACATTTCCTGGGATGCACTTCTGAGTCTAGCATTGAGTTTTAAGCACCATGACAAGACCCATCAAGCTTAACATCAATCATATTATGCTTAAGTATATCAATACCAAATATCAGATAAGTAAATTTAAACTGTTATTCCCTCTGTGTTTGTTGCAAATGAACTGATAGTTCACACTATGTGAGTGTATATTGTAAGATTGTATTGCATTTTCCATTATTGTCAGAGTTGTTTATTTGTTACACCCACTCAAGGCATGTCATTCTGTTGTGACAATGTGGAGACTCTGAGCTATGCAAAAGGGTGAAGGGTCTCACATTGCTCTTCGCCAAGAGCCTCCAAATCATTGGGACAGCACTTGACTGTCAGTCATTATTCCTTTTTCTTACACATTTTTGTCTAATAACTTGGATTGTGCAAATGTAAGCAACCAATCTGACTTTGCCAACATGAATCAGCAGCCAGCCAACAACCTGAAGATGACATCACGTCCTGGTCGAGTCCAGCTCTGAGTTTCCAAACTGGCATTGCTGCTTTCGTCGTTGGCTCTCACAGACCAGCTGTTTCTGTGGGTTTGATGTGTCTCTCCTTGGTTCATGTCAGACCATGTGGGCCTGCACTGACGCAACGTGACAGGGGCTTTGGTCCTGCAAAATTGGCTATTTATAGCTCTGGAGGGGCTGTGTTGCTGGTGGCAAGGCTGCAGGCTGAACCTCAGGGTTTAAAAAAAAGAGGGTGCAGAGGGGGGTCACTGGGCTTGTGGTGTGAGGGATCTAGTTGCGTGTAAATGTGACTTGATGAATGAAGCCAATAAGATCTAATGAAGCGCTTTGTGTATAAAGAGGAGATAATTCTTTTTATACCAAATGGCTTTGGTGCTCATTTGATTTGTCAAGAAAACAAAGGCAGACATCACCTATTTCCGACCCTCTTAATGTGAGACAGGTTGTTCCAGGAGAATTGAAATTAGTTGGCTGATATGGTTTCTTTGTTGTCTTTCAGATGTTGGTCACACTCAAGGCCCGCTTGATGGAAGCCTATATGCCCGGGTCCGCAAGAAAGACTCCCTGGAGGGAGTTGTCACCATCAACGGCCTCCCAGTCCATGAAAGCGCCTTGACAAATGTAGAGCACCCGTTACAACACCCAAGCCATCCCCTCCAAACCACTGAGCACACTCTCCCCGTGACAGGACACGCTTCCCTCCCTGCTGTCGACCATACCCTCTCCGTGAGCAGCGACTCAGGGAACTCTACCGCATCCATTAAGACTGATCGCACAGACGAGCACAGCCAGTCTTTGCAGAGTGCTGCGAACCACAACAACCCAACAGCACCCCACCCATCGCTCAGCCCGCAGGAGAAAAGAGAGCTTGATCAGCTTTTAAGTGGCCTTGAAGCGCCAACCCATCAACGACAAGCCTACCTGTCCACATCTACAAGTCCAGGTGGAGGTGTTAGGCATCTTGTTCCAGCACAAGTGCATGTCAACGGGGGGCACACCAGGCTAGTTGGTGCCCCCATAACAGACGAACGGGAGACAGATATCCTTGACGACGAACTACCTAACAGCCAAGAGGGCAACAGTGTGGACAGCTTGGGTACAATCTCATCACTGGAGGGTCAAGCAACTCCTGGTGATCATTACTACCAATCACAGACTCCAAGTAGCAGGCAGAACGACGGACCATACCTAGAGCGAGGTGCTCTTGGTGAAAAGTTAAGCGAAATGCCTGTGCATGGAGTACGAACACCCACAGCGATGCAAGAAAGGTCTGCAGACTCAGCATCGCCTCAAGGGGGATACAACAACTACCAAAATGGAGGTGGAATGTACCGGTCGCAGTCCTTTGGGAATCCACCAGCAAACAGTCCTGAAACCAACCCGAAACTGATGCCAAGAGCTCCAGAGAGGAGCACAAGCAGCAGGGAGGCCGTTCAAAGAGGCCTTAATGCCTGGCACCAGTATAGCCTTCCAGATGATCCGTTTGGACCCCCTCTTCAGTCAACCCACAGCCTTCCCCACTTCCCAGCTTCACAGCGGGACATAGAGCAATCGATTGAGGCGCTCAACATGCTAATGCTCGACTTAGACCCAATAAATTCGCACATGTCCAAGTCTCACAGTGCACCTCCTGGGGAGAACAGCCTAAATTCATCTCAGGCACCCTTCTCTCAAACTCTTGCAAGACCTTCATACCAAGCAGACTCTGCAATCCATGGTTACAACAACTCTGGATCCATCAACAACTCCTTCAATCAGCCTTTACGACCAACCGGAAGAGTCTCAGCATTGCCCAACCAGAGCCCTGTAATGGAATCCCCGGTGTATTCTCCCCAGAGGTCCAACGCGAGCTACCAACACCAGAACACCACCCCTTCGCACACCCCAGAACCCTACGTCCACGCACGCCAAGCAGCCCACTACACAACAGAACCTTCTCCCAATTTCAACCAAGGGAAGCCTGCGAACTCGTACCCAGGCGGTGGTATTTCCCATTCGCCAGACCTGCAGGGTTCCCCTTATCCAGGCTACAGTGCCTCCTCCTCCCCTCTCCCCACGCTCACACCACAGCCCAAGGACACCTCCTCTACGTCCTTGCCCAGAGAACAGGACGCAGAGGAGGAGACGCTAAACCTGGAGGGCCTGGTGGCTCATAGAATCGCAGGTAAGACTGCAAAAGCAGCTGTTTGATGACTTCATGTTTCTGGCTTTTAGTATGGGATATGATTAAAATTCTTTTCACTCAAGAGGAAAGAGTTAGAAATACATTCTCTTGAAATACTTAAAGGGCCATTTTAGTGTCTTGCATCTTTAAGGCAATCATCACAATTATCTTCCTTTTATAAAGAAGTTAATTTTGCATTACTTCAGAAAATTCTCACTTTGAGTCTGCACATGATTCAGTATTAATATTTTTGATGTAATTAAACTGAAGATACCTTGAGTCTGTTCAAGATGAGTCTGTAAAAGTTAAAATTAAATTTTATGAATGCCGTTTCCAGTTAACTTGTATCCATGGCGACACAGCTGCCTGTAGATACAAGGACACAAAAATACAGCAGGAAGATATGACAACAACACAAGATCTGATAACACAACATGACAATAACACAGTATAACATTATGTGTAGGAAAAAGATATCACAAAACAGAAATAAAACAGGAAAGAGAGACAGGAATTTGACATTAGTGAACAAATACATAGAACAGTGAAACATTAAGAGTTGTGTGTTTATATTTTGGCTTTAAATGAACCAGAAACTGCAGATTTAGGTAGTTTGCAGTTTGCAAAGCACAAGTTGTACAGTACAGCATAATTTCCATAAAACTGTACTGGAGCATGTTATTTTCATGAGGGGTGTCAAACTATCACGTTAATGGCGATTAATTAATCACAGTCATGATTAGTGTGTTATGTTTTTAATCGTGTTAATCTAATTTTTAATCTCATTTCTATGTTGTGGTATTTTCAGAGGGCAGAATCTTCAAATACTAGAGCAGCTGATGATAAGACGTAGGGGTGCCAAGTTATTGTGTAAATTGGAATTAATTAATTAATTACAGTTGCGATTAAAGCGTTATGTTTTTTAATCAGATTAATCTCATTTTTAATCTCATTTTCAGAGGGCAGAAACTTCAAATACTAGAGCAGCTGACTATTAGACGTGGGGGTGCCAAGTTATTGTGTAAATTGGAATTAATTAATTAATTACAGTTGCGATTAAAGCGTTATGTTTTTTAATCAGATTCATCTCATTTTTAATCTCATTTGTATGTTTGGTATTTTCAGAGGGCAGAACCTTCATATACCAGAGCAGCTGATGATAAGACGTAGGGGTGCCAAGTTATCGTGTAAATTGGAATTAATTAATTACAGTTGCGGTTAAATTGTTCTGTTTTTTTAATCTTATTAATCTCATTTTAATCTCATTACTATGTTTTGGTATTTTCAGATGGCAGAATCTTTAAGTACTAGAGCAGCTGATAATAAGACGTAGGGGTTCAAAGTAATCGTGTTAATTGCCATCAATTAATTACAGTTGCAATTAATGCATTATGTTTTTTAATCGTATTAATCAAATGTTTAATCTCATATCTATGTTTTGGTATTTTCAGAGGGCAGAACCTTCAAACACAAGAACAGCTGATGATACGACATAGGGTTGCCAAGTTAAAGTGTTAATTGTGATTAATTAATTACAGTCACGATTAATGCATTATGTTTTTTAATCGCGTTAATCTCCTTTCTAATCTTACTTCTATGTTTTGGTATTTTCAGAGTGCAGAACCTTAAAATACCAGAACAGCTGATGATTAGATGTAGGGGTGTCAAAGCGTTAGTTGCGATTAATTACAGTCCCGACGATTGTGCTATGTTTTTAACCGTGTTAATCTCCTTTTTAATCTCATTTCTATGTTTTGGTATTTTCAGAGTGTAGAACCTTAAAATACCAGAGCAGCTTATGATTAGATGTAGGGGTGCCAAGCTATTGTGTTCATTGCATTTAATTACAGTCGCAATTAACGCGTTATGTTTTTTAATTGAATTCATCTCGTTTTAATCTCATTTCTATGTTTTGGTATTTTCAGAGGAACCTTCAAATACCAGAACAGCTGGTGATTAGACGATCAGTCTGCTCGTCACTCTCACCACACGCCAATCATACCAAGCCACAGAATGATTATATTATACCACATAGATGTGTCATCTGCCACTTTAATTTGACATGAGTCTCATCAAAAACAAAACTCACAAGGTCCCCGGTGAACTTCTGAGGAGAGCAAATTTCATATTGTACGGTTACCATGACTACTACAACTAGTTTTTGTGCATTGGGCTTCTTGTGCTTCAGTTTTTTTGGGGGAGGAGAAGTCTTTTGATCTGCCACAATAATCTAATGAATTTCAATGAAAATACTTCAAGTTGAGGCTTTTTTCAGCAATTTTTTAAGTGAGATTAAAAATTCGATTAATTAGATTAATTACAGGTCATAAATAATTAATCTCTCAGTTTTTTTCTCCTGACAGCACTAATTTTTATTTCATTTTTTTGATGTCCCCAAATCAGTTTATTCTGCATTCATATACTAGTAACAAAAATCCATTTGCAAGTACTTGTTTGGACATTGGTGTTCATTTAGTCAATTTAAATGAAGCCTGTGTTTTTCAGCCGTTTCTGTTAATGAACGTCACAGGGGTGCCATACCAGAGGAATAACCTGCAGTCATAAAATTAGCTCTGCGGCTTAAATTAGGCAGAGCTGGTGAGAGTGGAGACGGCTCGGGAGTAAGAATAGCCAGACGTCCAAGGCCTTCAGCTTCCATACATTGTCTGCATTCATGTTCACCTTTATGTGTCGGCATATGGAGACTACAAGGCGCCATCTAGTGGTTCAGCGATGCACATTGTCTGCTCTCTCATTTGGTTCATTTCTGATTTTTCTTTCTCCTTTTTTCACGTTCAATCCATCACTCCGCTCTGTGGACCACTTCCCCCGCCATTGCTTCCTCCTCCCTCACCTTCCTCCTGCACCTTTCTCTCCTTCCACACCACCCTGACCTCCCTCCCCCTGGAAAAAAAAAAAAAGAGTACAACGCTCGTATCCGGGGCATCAGTGAAAGCATGACACCGCAACAATCTGACCGCCACCGCTCCTATTCCTTCTCTGGTTTGTTCTGTTCTCCCTTTTGCTTTTGATTTCTGTTTGTTTCCTCCATTTATATGAACTTTTATTGTTTTATGACCATGACTTTTTAAATTCTTTTTGGACTCATTATGATCACTTTTCTCATTAAGTTTCATTTGTTCCAACATTCTCCTTGGTTTTACCATTTTTTTATCCCCTTCACCAACACTGCTAAACAAACCTCCTTCCTGCTGCCTTTATCTTTCCATTTCTTTACCTTTTTTTTAAAAGATTTTCAAGAAGAGACAGAAGATAGTCTTGGCAGTAAATCGGGTTTTTAAGATGTATCAGCACAAATATAATAAGACAGTAATGGTTAGATCAATATAGCTTTTATTTTTACCACAAAAATAATGTTTCTTATGACTTTCTGGCCTTTTATGAGCAGCTATGAATTAATATATACAAAAGTAAAGAAATGTCAGGTGTAATGTTCCATAAAAATATTATTTTTGGGAAGGACCACAATCAGTTTCATGTTAAATAACCACAAGTGAATCTATTTGATACTACCAAAGACAGAAGTCCCAGACACCTAATTTAAATCTTTTACATGATGCCACAGACTTCTGGATATCTCTTTTCTTTTCCACACTATAACAAGGTTCTTACTGGTCAACTTAGTGATTTTCAAGTGTATAATGCTGACCAATTCAGACATGTGCCTTCTTTTCTCTGGTATTGTGACAACCATTTGTAACTGCTTCACAGAAAAAAAGGGGAATACAGTCTTTTAACTGTAAAGAAAAATTAAAAACATGGTCTTTGATTCATATTGGTCCTACGGAGCAGCTGCTGACCAAAACAAATGAATGGGCACTCTGCAATAAATAGGAGCGTAGAACAAGAAAGAACACATTCTGCTGGGAGCGACGGGGGCGTGGACAGACATCAGAGGGGGCATCAGAATGTGGGATTTCTTGGGTTCGTGTTTTTTGTTCTACGCCTCCTAGTTATTGCAGAGTGCGATTCGCTTTGTTTTGGTCAGCCGCTGCCCCGTGAGGGCACCCGTAAGTGTATCATAGAAATGCCAAGTAGTACTGTTTAGGCTATAAACATGTGCTAAATGATGTCGCTTCGAGTAAATGGTGGACGCACTACCAGGACACTTGGATTACAGCACACGAGCAGTATGGAGGAATATTGCCGACTTTTTGTGGACTTTTTGTGGACTTTTAAGGACACTGTTCATTCGGGCTCTTATCTAAGTCATGATATCAATGGCAGTGGACAGCGAGTATGCCCCCAGATCTCCGGCTGCATCCTAGATGTTCCAAAACTACTCCACAGTGTTGTTCAGCATGAGGGTGAGTAGAAAATGAGACCAAATCGTTGTTTGGGTGTAGTGTTCCTTTAAACTCACAAAAAAGCTGTAATTGGAGGGAAAAATCTTCCTGTACCAATGTTGAAGTGTCTTTACGTACAAGTCTGATGATCTTAAATATCAACTATTAATGTATTATCAAAGTCATATTCCTTTAGCTTATCAAAAAGGATGTTGTTAAAATATTAGAGCGCTTGTGGCTGTTGCTACAGTCAACACGTTTGTTTTTTTAGGCTCTCGCTCCAGAGGAATGACCCCAGAGGCAACGCAAGACACTGGACGCCGTCGCACCACCAGTGAGGGACAGTATCAGAGCAGCACACCGCCGGTGGAGTCGCCCGACTTTGCCCAAAATCTGGCCCTCAACCCTGGAGGAAGACCTAGAGAGGTAACATCTGTTCAAGCCACTGACCTGGATCAGAGTGTTCTACAAGCCTGTAGACCAATTCTTTCACTAATCTGTCCCCTTTCTGTCTGGCCGTGTGTCCCACCCTCATTTCCTCCAGGGTCCCATGCACAGCTACCGTGAGGCGTTTGAGGACGACGAGGCGGACCGCTTTGCCAACAGCCCATCGTTCAGAGGCGGTGGTGAGATTTCCCCACAGACCCCCAGCTTCCCCGTGTCGCCACAGACTCCTTACTTCAACATGTGTAGGTTCAGTCCGCCTGCAGACAGGGGGCGCTCTCCAAACTCCTCTACACTCTGATTCCCTACCTGAAAATGCTCTTTCTGTTTTTTCTTGCTGAGTGTTAAAAACAAGATATGTCTTAAGCTCTGGAAGGGAGATTCAGAAAAACATAAACTCACAAACTTATGTAAAAAACAAACAAATACCTTCAACAGACTCACAAGTCCACAGGGAGTGTCAGCTTTAATGCCTGTGAGAAGACTTTTATGAGTTAAAAGGTAGAAAACAACATCCAGAAAGTGACAATAATGAGGAAAAACTGAGGATAATTCATTTTACTGGTTATTTTATTTAAAGTTACATGACATGTTATCGCTGTGCAGTACAAAAATAATGAACATTGTGCACAGAATTAACATTCCTGCCTATAATAATGACAATATTCTGTATTTAACTCTGTAGCATTCTTGAATTTCCTTTTTTTAAATGCCTGTACAGCTGAAACACAGTACGACAAACACGTAATTAAAAGCAAATATGCACTTAAACAGAACAATACAACTGTCATGACAGAAAGGATAGCAAGTTCCTTTTACGTGGTTAATTATATGACTAAAAAGCACACAATTCTTCTTAATATCATCAAAAAACAGTAATTAAAATACATTTCAAGCCTCCAGGAGTGACATAAACCTCGTGTTTGGAAAAAAAACAGCACACTCTGTTCCAGTTCTTTCCCAAATCTCCTTATTAAATTTCCAACTCCCATTGCAGACAATAGTTGACATATAGAACATCTGTTTAGCTGTTTTTTTTTTAATTATGTCACCTGGTGTGACCTCATTTTGCTTTTATAGCCAATGTTGTGATTTTGTACCGACAAAAATGCAGAATAGATCAAATTTTCTTCATATTCTTTGTTAAAAAGGCACAAAAATAAAAACAAATAACTACTAAAAAGCATCTAAAATTCAATAACAAATAAAATACAGTGTTTTGTCACAGTTTTGAGCCTCCCAAACTTTTTCTTTGACAGATTCAGCAGCAGTAGAGTTTTGATCAGAAATATGAACCCCTGCTATATCTGATGTGCTTGTAGAATCATCAATCAGAGAGGAGTTAGTGCCGTTTGTATTAAGTATTTGGTCCTTCATCCTCAGAGTGGCACACTCCAGCTCTACTTTAGGACAGGCCGGTTTCCCCTCTTGACTCCAGGCCTCGTAGTCCATCGGCTGTCCGTCTGTCCACAGCCAGTCTCCAGGGAAAAAGTGCAGCCCGATCCAGACGTGGTCTGTGGTCTCATTTCTCTCCAGCTCCCTCCAGATCAGCATCATCTCCGCCTCTGAGGCCACACTGGCCAGATCTTTATGATGCTCCCTGCAGTAATCCACGGCCTCCACCCACGTCTTCTTCTCCCTCACTACGGCCACTTCGTAGCAGAAGAAGTGGAGCGATGCGTCTGCTATTGAATCGTGCCATTTGTCCAAAGAAAGAAACCCATAGTCCTCAGAATCCCTGTTGTCTGGCTGACCGTCGTGCCAGAAAAACTTGGTCACCTCCCCCGCTCCAGACCACGTCCACTTATCTCCGTCGGTTTGGTTCCTCTTCATTCCGATCCAGAACTTGCTGTCGCTGTTGTTGTAGTAGTCCCAGTCAACAAGCTTGCGAAGGAGCTTGATGTCCCGCTTGTTGCTTACAGGAGCAAACTCGGTGTGATGCTCCTGACAGTACTCCTGAGCGTCATACCAGTTCATTCCCTGGTCGATATAGACATATTTGCCAAAAACTGCCAAAAGGCTCAACAGGAAGAAGACAAAAGTGAACATTTGACCCATCTCTGCTATCGTCTGACTGAGTCCTGCCACGCTTTGGGACCCTGTCTGCCTGTTTTCCATAATGCTTTTGCATAGGGTGGGCCCTCAGCTTAAAGAAAAGAAAACAAAGATGGCGTCTCCTTATTTTGTGAACCAGAAAATTCAAATATGTTCATAACATGGACAACAATGTAGGAGGATTATAATATCATACATCATATATATATAGTATTTCATGAACTACATATATAAAAGGGCCAGTTTTTTCTTTAGCATTTGCTCTGCGGGCCAGATTTAAGAAAACACTACTCATAATAATTAAAAACAATTAGAATGAAGTATTTTGGTCCACCAGCCCTGAAGCAGCCGCGTGAGGTTTCATTAATAGTTGAGGGTATCAAATGAAATCAAATCATTTTTTTACTCTGGCATTTCCTCATGTTCAGTAATACAAGAGACCAAAAGGGCAAACAAAAACTTAAAAAACAAAGTTTTTTAGTCTGTAAAAAGTCAGAATTCTGAGATCAGTTTCAGTGTTGATTGAAGATTGAATTGAGAATTATGCAGAAAAAAAATCAGAACTCTGAACTTTTAGCAGAAATTATGAGGAGAAAAGCAAGAATTTGGAGGATTAATCCAGACTTAACATTGCATATATTGTTATTTTTTCACTGTTAAAGAAAAGCTAAATCTCCTAAAAAACTTTCTTTGCAGTGGCCCAAAGTTTCTGACACCTCTTAAGTTCATTCGCTGAACTAATGAATTCCCGACACCTTAGCAAAAACATGTGCAATTAAATCAGCAGCTAGCAGTTAGCTAAGGAAGTCCCTTCTTGGAAACTTACATACACAACCTTAAATAAATAGCATTCAGTGTGACTGTAGATCACAAGCTTTAATCCTCATAAGAGCATCTCATTATTTATTAGCCATGTCTATCAACTAATAATACAAAATGGTAACATCAGCCATTTATTTAATATTTTCTGTGGTCTTCTGATCAAACTGCTATTCTGTGCTAATAGCATAGAACAAAAAAACACACATTTTCACCACAATGCCCACACTTTCAAGAACTTTATTTATTTTTCGTATGTTATGAACAGTTTACAGAGTGTTCTACAGTAACAAAGTGCCAGGAAGAAACGAAACAAGCAGGGCTTAAATTAGAAATACATCAAATCAGACAAACATAAAACTGTGAGGAACATTTTCTTTATAAGTATTTAATGCTCAGACAGAGTACCAGCCAGAGTAAACAATTTATCACCAAGTTTCTATCATAATAATATTACTCTTTTTCAGATAAACCTGTAATTTTACTGTTTGTACCAGCGTATTGTGAATTTGCCAATCCAAATGCTTTAATTTCCCCTCCCAGCCAGCCGCCAGCCAGCTTCCAGCCATTGGAAGTCCCATGTCTCCTTGAGATAGCCCCTCCCTCAAAAGATTACTTGCCTTTTTCTTAGTTGAGGCCTAAAATTTACATTTTATAACTGTCAGGGTGGGCAGGCCCTTTCACAGATCAGCCAAGGTTCTGCCAGGGAACGTGTCGAAGCTTTAAGTGGCTGCGTCTAGTGATGTGTTATTTTTTAAGTCAACTGTCTTAACTGTTTGGCAGAGGTCAATAAATTCAGGATAGTTAATCTGTAAAAAAACATAACACGACATTGTTTGTTTCTGTCAGCGTTTTAGAAGACAGAAACAACTGCAAACAAACCAAAGGAACAGATTTTTTCCTTGTTTGGGATTTAAAGATTTAAAAAGCAAAAAGCTATTCTTATTTTTATTGTTACCATCATTTTTATTTTAAATACTTAACCATTCACTGATATGATGATTTATATTTATGTATTACCTGTTATTCATCCAAAAAAAAGTCTGTTTACCAAAATAACGTAATCAATTTAAAGTTATTTTTGATATTTTATTTACAAACTTTCTGCCTTTTTTGATTGATTTGATTTTGTGCATTTATACGTCATCACGTCATTAACTTTTTTTAATGTTTTTTTGGTTTGTTTGTACTCCTCTCTGTTCCATGAAACGTTGACAGTATCAATAATTTGATTTGTTCTTTTTTAAAAACAATAAATATCCCTAAATTAATTGATGACCTCTGCAGAACAGAGCATGCAATTAAAGGGTTAAATGGACAAAGTGTAATATTCTTTAAAGTTTAAAATTTATCCAAATAGTGGCCGCACTATTTTTGACACAACTGTTCACTGTTCACTAGTGCACCCTCTACCACAGTGATGGAAAATGAGGACACTACCATGCCTTTGAACAGCTCGTTTCATTAAAATGAACTCACAATGGAAAACTCAGAGATTATATGAACCATCTAGCATAAAACATTCCAACTTTAACTGTTCCCTTTGGCCATTTTCACTCATTTGCTGATTTGTAGCAAGTTTTTTGCCTTTGATAAGCTAATGTGATAGCATAGAGATGTCATCTCTAATGCTTCCCCACCTTCCCTGATATGGTTTTAGGTAGTCCTGGTCTGATCTGTGATGAATGACTTTAAGACACTCTGTGTGACTTTTTGATGACAAATTTGTCCTCTATTGATGTGTCAGCCTCTCTAGTAACCAAAGGCTGAGGCTTTGTTATGTTGAAAAGGAAGTGCCGTATCATGGAGACACTAGGGCTGGGTATTTCCAGCAACCTCCTGATACCACATGTATCCCGATACTAATACGTACACGTAAATTGTGAACATTGACTACGCTTCAAACAAAGTTCTGGACAATTTTTGTTTTTTCTTATGAGAAGAAAAAGAACAAGGATGAGTTTCAAATGGCTTTACAACTGAAGAGACATAAATTCAGATCCTCAAAGGTGGTAGAACTTATGCTCAATTATGTAGCACGTCTTCTACCTTGAACTGCGCCACTGTTAGTCAAAGTGTATTGCCAACAGCTGTCAAAATATTTAGGCTGTAACGATTCTGTAGAATCCATATCGATACATGAATTTAGAAGGAGGGCGTGGCAAATTTTGAGCACAGGCCGAGGAGACACCCTGCAGGTTGGATGTCCGTTGGCTGGCAACTGGTTGGAAGTTGGCTGACTGCAGGCTAGGAGGGTAAAACTGAAGCTGCTGGATCTGTATGGGAAAAATCAAGTTTAGGGTAGGAATTCTGTAAAAACTATCGCACTCAGAAGCAAATATGAACTAGAAATAGTATTAACTTACATTCAAACTCTCAATAACAAACAAAATAGAGTTTGTCGTCGCAGTTTTGAGCCTCCCAAACTTTTTCACCGACAGATTCAGCAGCATTCAGATCAGGTTCACTCACTAGCGTCATACCCGGTGGAGACAGACTTGTGCTTGTAGCATCATCAATCAGAGAGGAGTTAGTGCCGTTTGTATTAAGTATTTGGTCCTTCATCCTCAGAGCGGCACACTCCAGCTCTACTTTAGGACAGGCCGGTTTCCCCTCTTTACTCCAGGCCTCGTAGTCCATCGGCTGTCCGTCTGTCCACAGCCAGTCTCCAGGGAAGAAGTGCAGCCCGATCCAGACGTGGTCTGTGGTCTTGTTTCTCTCCAGCTCCCTCCAGATCAGCATCATCTCCACCTCTGAAGCCACACTAGCCAGATCTTTATGATGCTCCCTGCAGTAATCCACGGCCTCCACCCACGTCTTCTTCTCCCTCACTACGACCACGTTGTAGCAGAAGAAGTGGAGTGGAAAAAATTGCCATGCATCGTGCCACCCGTCCCCACGAATCGCACCCTGGTCCTGATAATTTCTATTGTCTGGCTGACCGTCGTGCCAGAAAAACTTTGTCACCTCACTATCTCCAAACCACGTCCACTTGCTTCCGTCAGTGCTGTTTCTCTTCAAGCCGATCCAGAAGAAGTAGTGGTCGAAGTAGTAGCCAATGAGGTTTTTAAGAAGTGCGATGTCGTGTTTGCTGCTGACAGGAGCGAGTTCGGTGTAATGCTCCTGGCAGTACTCCTGTGCATCAAGCCAGAACTTTCCCTTATCAATGTAGACGTATTTGCCAAAAACTCCCAAAATACTCAACAGGAGGAGGACAGATGTGAGCGTCTGCTCCATTTCTGTGCCGTGGTGGAGACTGACGATGCTGCAGCAGACTCCTGAGTGTATGCAGCAGTTTTTGATCTCTTCTGCTTTTCCTACTTGATGTATTTGCATAGGAGGCGCGCTCAGCTTCAAGAAAGACAAACTGTTCTTTTTTGCTTTTTAGCACCTCATCAAGCTGGGTGTTGAGCAGATGATGAGTCGAACAGGGACCATACTGAAAAACCAATCAATCAAATATACTTTAATGTCCAGATGCCACCACAGACACAATGACACAACAACACCAGCAAACAAATCACAATATCTTACAAAATTAATCCATTCTGAAAGAAATATCCTTTCCATACAACTAACGTGAACACAGCAGCTAAAGGTACATTCTCTGTCTTATTTGACTTGCTTGCCTGAAATGAAAATTTAAAGCAGCTTTATAAACTATTTCTCAAAAAATAAACCTAAAGACAAAACAATGTATGTCAAGAAAATAAAATAGCCAGACTTATTTTGATTGTTTGCTAATGAACTCGTAACAGACTATCAAGACCCTATTAAAAAATGTTTTTGACATGGAAGTATTTGGGGCTATGAGAGCACAAACCTCTTCGAAGGCATTTCCATCATGGTCCTCACGTCATTATGAAGAATGTGGAAAATGTTCCTATTTTGGGGAAACTTCATGGGGAACTTGCCGTAGCTCCCAGGCACAACAAACCCCCTTTTTAAGGCCCTGAGGAAAGAAGGAAGGAAGGAGTTTTAAGAAAAGGAAGGAGGGAGGGGTGTGTAGAGTGTGCAAAACAAAAAAGAAATATGGTCGATGAGAATTTGTAGGAACACAGGAAGAGGCGTGGTTGAGGTGTGGTCCTGCTCCTGAAATTCTGCTTAAAGCTCCACTAATAATCGACTAAGAAGTTATTGTCTTATTAATGAAAACATGGGAAACTGCTGTTTCTCGCAACAAATTCTTCCTAAGATAACAAGGTTAAGAAGTAATTAAACTGTAAGATTAGAGTAATAAAAAGTTAAAAAGAACAAATAAACATGAGGATAAATAAAAACACCTTATTTTGATTTTGTAAATGTTAAATAGGTGAACAAAACATGAAGGACTCACACGGGGGTCCTGCTCCAGTCAAGACAGAGACGGAGCTTCTGAATAAATGATGCCTTACATACAAATTATTACATTTGTTTCAGGCAAAACTTCAGCGTTGCATGAGTTGAGAGCAAACACAGCTCAGCAGGTGTGTGCAAATCATGTTCGATAGAGACAGTGAAAGGACATTTTTAAAGGACGGATGTAGAGAGGGCACAAAGAACAGGATGTCTTTTACTCACTGAAGTCTAAAGACATTAATTTAAATTATTTAACTCTCCTCTTTTCCGTCTTTATTCTGACTTTAAGCTATTCTTTTTCAGCTTCATCCAGATATTCTGTTTGTGTATATTTTGCAGCTGATTTACATTCAATAAACATATTGTTTTGACAGTATTTAAAAGAACATGCAGACTGTTTAGGGCGCTGTCACATGCCCACGTCAGCACAAACTCCTTATCCACTGGGTTTTAGTTGTGAATTCAGGTTTCACTGACAGATATTTTTGATTTTAAGAGCAGCTTTTGTTCACCAGTGCGGCCCCTTCATTCTGCAGAGGGTCTTGAACTCACACCTGATGCAGTAAGAATCTGCTCGGTGGCACAAAACATTCATATCTCCCCCATTACTGAGCTCATTACCAAGTGTGTTGTGCGGCGATTTGTTTGACATCTTGGACAAAAACTGAAGAAATAATTCCAAAAATACTGATTATTCATAACTACTTTCTGTCATTTTAAGACTATGAAGAGTCATCATTGGCAGAAAAAACATAAATATATAAGACACAGGCATCTTTTTGGAATATCTCTTCTGTTTCTTGGCATTCATCCTGCATTGTGCCATATTACAATCTCCTCCATTTCCTTGTTTAACCTCATCTGACCAAAATCTTACCCTGTTTGGGAAAATCCTCTTGCTGGCATGTCTCTATACTTGTTTTGTCTGTGCACACTTATTGGCTTGTTCTCATCAGTGTAGCACCAAAGGTTATCTAAACTGGAGAGCTGTGTTAACCTTACTCAGTTAAGCTGATATTAGTATTGCTAAGTGGCACTCCAGATAATGAAGGTTCTTCTATGAGTAACATAACTTATTATTCTTTTCTTTTTGTAGATTCCCTATTTTTCTGTCCTTGTTGCAAAGTTTATCAATCAGTCTTTCAAAAAAAAAATTTAGCCATAACGTACACCCAGCACTCAGCATTTTTGAATGCAGTGCTGATGTCTTTCCTATTTTCCGACTAATATTGACATTTTTTGCCGCCCTCTTTTTGTTGGTGTGTTCACATCCTGGCTTAAAATGACTTCAATTTGAACCACCTACACACGGTCCAAACTCTGACATCGATGAGTGAGCAAAATATTCAGAGGGCACGTTATGTTGTTAATTCTGAATTAAATATTCAGAATTAAATAATTTGGAATTAAAGTTTTCTCCTTTGTGTTTACATAGAAATAATAATTCTGCATATAGGTATAGATAGAAAACACGTGAATTCGCCTTTATTCAAGGCCTGGCGGTTGGAACTGTTCTGATTGGACAAAGGCAGACTTGACGTATTTACGTATTTACGTATACCGAAAGAAAAATTCCAGTTCAGCGTCTCTGTCAGGCCAACCTCGTCCAACTTGGACGCTACAGCTTTAAAAGGTCCACATTTTAATGCTTATGTCCATCCACACCTTTGTTACTTCCAAATTGCCTAAGGCTCTAATCAGTGTTGGAAGTACTGCATTACAAAAGTAATGTGATTACTGTAATACATTCCTTTTTACTGTAACGTAGCAATGTAAGTCATTACAAAAAATATACACACATATTTTTCTCAGTACAAATGTCAGTAATGCATATTAAAATGCATTTTGAATTTAACCTGAAATGAAGGTGTTTCTCTTTTTGTTTGTTTATCCCTTTAAGACCCAAGACCGTAGAATATAGTCAGAATTTCACATTTTTTGGAGATTAAATTTTTATTTCACTTTCTGCTAAAATCCTACAAAAATCAAAATGTCCATAAAATTCAACACATAGATTTTTCATATCTCATTTGAAACATGAGGTGTTTTTGACAACTGATGATCCATTTGAGGACATTTTTATCATTTATCTGATTGTATTCAGATGTTCTTTTTGTAATGTGTTGATCCTATTGAGTAGATAGAGGTATTATAAAAGTATGTATCAAATATGATACAATTGGCTTTATAGGGTTAAATACAAATTTTCCAAATACTCAGTGAAATCAGCAGAGGCGAAAAGTCCTCCACTAGGCCTAAAGTTACAGTATCTCTCTCACAATTTAGCAGAATTTTACCTTTTGTCTGTTTTTGCTATGATGGTTTCTTTTATTGTGCCATGAGCATCAATGTGTTTTTTATATTCTACTGTTTTGAGCCTTAAGCTGAACTCAGTCAGATAGTCACCACATCACCTTCACTGGATGTGTAATGAGCTTTTTGAGCATAATGAGCTACATTTAGAATGACAAATCCATATTTCCTGTTAGAGAGTAACTTTAAAGTAATGCTATAATAATGTAATGCCTTACGTTTCAAATACAGTAATATTATAATGTAACTATTTACTTTTAAATGATAGTAACAAATAATGCATTACATTGTTGAAATAACTTGCCCAACACTGACTGTGAATAAATAAACTGTGACGGCTTACGTGGAAGCCTACGCTTGCTTCTGGCGGCCATCTTGTTCCCGTCAGCGTCCTGCACTGCTGCAGGACAAGGGAACGAGCATGCTCAGAACAACCACAATTAATTTAAAGTGGAATGAGCGTATACATGATTGAGGAATTGGGATTTAAAGTCAGAATAAACTAGCCGCTTACTTCGTAAGTACGTTCTTATGATTTTCATTCGGACTTACGTCTTTACATGGTCATTTTAATCAATTCAAAGAGGGTTTAAGTTTGTTCAGAAATAAAGGGGAATTAGAGCTCTCATGTAAACGTGATAAATGTTTTCTACGGTTACCAAGACCTGTCCAATCAGGAGACCACACGGCTGTAAAATTCTGCTGTGACTTATGCTGCATTCCAGGTGGAAATTTCAAAATTGCGACTTTGGTTTGAGGAATTCTGCTTTGTAAATTAACCAACATGGCAGGCGTTATAAGATTTACGCTTTATCAACTAGCTCATCTGACTGAAACAGAAGCGGGAAAACGGCGCATAAGGTAACAGAAGCTAATACTTACAGTGTTTGTCATGATTCAGAGGCTGCCATATTGTTTAAGCAGTGATGTGAGGTCACAAGACGTAACTCAGAGTACATCGATCTGGAGTTCACGGGTGGGAAGTTCGACTGCACTTTGACGGGTTACAGGTGGGAAAAACACGAGTGACGGGTTGCCTGGATCGCAGCATTACACAACAAGCATGACAGACTACACGACTGAAAGTGACTTTATTTAATGACCGATAATGGCGCTTGGGTCTTACACCATGGACAGCAGACAAACATTAGCATTATGAGTACTTTATGATTATCATAAATGATATGACAGCTCGATGATAAGCAGTCATTCACTTATTTTCACCATTTCAAACCTTCTCTTCTCTTTCATGCCCTGTGTCTTCAACTGCTTGATTAACACCCTTGCATGGCTTCTTTGCACCAGTCTCATCATCACCTGTTTTTTGGACATTAGCTGTAGCATTTCTTGACATTTCTCTTTCCTCTTCTCCGTAGCTCGCTCTCCTCCAGGTTTGGCCAAGACTCCTCTGTCAGCGCTCGGACTGAAGCCTCATCAACACGGAGGATCAGGTCGGTTCCTTCATGGTTTATCAAGCCAAGGTGAAAGTTGGACTTTTAATTAGCCCTTAGCAAAAAGTGATATACTTGAAGTTCATTTGATTAAGCATGCTTGAGTAAGAGTAAAGTAAGTATACTTGTACTTGTACTTTATAAGGTCATTTTTAAGTTTACCAAAGTGCACTTTCAAGTATATAACAACTATCATTATACTTCTAATCCACATTTTAGTTTATTGATGTATACTTAAGGTATACCCCAAACCCTTATGAAAGGAATTAGAACTTGATCAGTAAAGTAGAGTCGAATGTTTGTGTTTGTTTTTAAGGTACATACTATTTACTACATGTACATTTACAACAGGAAGCAAAAGTGTGTTGGGAAAAACATTTTTATTCTGCTATATTAAATGTAAGCACAGTGATTTTACCTAATTTTATTAAGTATTAGTTTGTGGCAGAAGAAGTAAAACAGGCTAAAGTACAAGTGGAAGTTTTAGGATTTAAGTTTAAGTGTAAGGCTTAGTGTTAATGTATTTAGTCTTCAACTTTTCTTTCTACTTTTCAGTATAAGCCAAGTATATTCTTTTTTTTTCAACTATTTTTTATGAAAGATTTTTTATAAATATGACAAAGCAAAAGAAAAATATATTGAAAAGACAGGTCATCAGAGGTAGTACAGTATAGTTCATTTTCAGTAAGTAAGTCAGAATTCTGACTTTTTTCTGAGACTTTAATCTCAGAATTCTAAAGTTATAATTTAGAATTCTGAGAAAAAAGTCAGAATTCTGAATTTGAACTCAAAATTCGGACTTTTTTCTCAGAATTCTAAATTTAATCTCAGAATTCTGACTTTAAACTCAGAATTCTTAGGTTAAAATTTAGAATTCTGACAGAATTCTGAGTTGAAAGTCAGAATTCTGAAAATTCTGAGGAAAAAAAACAGAATTCTGACTTTAAACTCAGAATTCTAAATTTAATCTCAGAATCTGAGAAGAAGTCAGAATTCTGAGTTTAAAGTCAGGATTCTGTTTTTTTCTCAGAATTTTCAGAATTCAGATTTTTTTCTCAGAATTCTTCGGTTAAACTTTAGAATTCTGAAAAGTCTGAGAAAAAAACAGATTCTGAGATTAAATTTAGAATTCTGAGAAAAAAGGCAGAATTCTGTTTTTTTTTTCTCAGAATTTTCAGAATTCTGACTTTAAACTCAGAATTCTGTCAGAATTCTAAATTTTAACCTAAGAATTCTGAGAAAAAAATCTGAATTCTGAAAATTCTGAGAAAAAAAAACAGAATTCTGCCTTTTTTCTCAGAATTCTAAATTTAATCTCAGAATCTGTTTTTTTCCCAGACTTTTCAGAATTCTAAAGTTTAACCGAAGAATTCTGAAAAAAAGTCAGAATTCTGACTTTAATCTCCGAGAAATATTAATTTAGAAAAAGGTGAAAAAAAAAAAAAAAAAAAAAAAAGAATTGGATTCTGTTTTTTTTTCTCAGTGGCCCTTATCCTCTTTTATACATAGTACACTTGAATAAAGTACTCTTTTGCTCAGGGAGATGCTAAGAGGGCTTAAGAGGCCCATTTATGACCTTTTTTCCTTAATGAAAACGTCTCAACATGCTTTGAAAACTGTCAAAACAATTTCTTAAGGTGTCCTGATTCTGTCGTGCCATATTTTGTTGAAATAATATTTAATACCAAACATGAAAAGCTGAAGGAGCGTAGACAATGGCTTCAAGTGTATTTGCTGGTATCTTCCACCCTCTAGTGGTCACTAAATGCAGCTGAAGCTCACCCTCCTGTTCTTGCTTTGCACTCAAGTTTTTCCCTCCTTCTCCTTCTCCTCCTCCACACACCTCTCCGCTTTCTGTCCTCTCTCGCCGTCAGACTCCGAGTCTAATGACGGAGACCAAGGTAAGGGCGCTTCCATTGCACCAAACACGAGACTGAAACAGTCCCCCCTTCCTCCTTTTGCACATCTTTGTGTCCGTGCTGTCTCTTCAGTTTTAAGTCTTTCCGCAACCTCTTTTTTCCTTTTCAGTCCTGCATCCCAGTTTGTGACATCATTTGTGTAAAAATGTAAAAGAATGATTTTTTTTAAATAATTTCTTGTTCTCGTCACTTTGATTCTGTTTGGGTCCAGCACATCATAACTGCATCACATTCGGTTTGAAGAAGGATGTTCATCGTCGAATGACGTTTCATTTGTTTGTTTCCTGTTTCTTTGTGACCCTCAGATAATCGTAATTTTGGCGACTCCAGGGTGCAGCCGTCGAATGCTGCGATCTCTTCCAGCAGTCCAGTCCACAGCGCCGATGGGTGAGTGAAGAGGGGCTCATGTATTTGTCAGAAAATCAAGAATGATGAGAAAAGAACAAAAATATAATCTGAAACAGCCTCGAAGTACTTAATAATCATCACTCACTATCACTGGCCACTTTATTAGCCATAACTGTTCAAATACTCATTGATGGCACAACTAATCAGCCAATCCCATGGCTGTGTCTCAATGCATATAGGCATCTAGATATTCCTGCAGCCGTAAGTCACACAACAAAAACCCTTCCAGAATGCGGTAAACCATATTTATATGTATATTCTGTACACATGTTAGCATATTCTCACATGTAATTAGCTCACAATATATCAAACGTAACAGCTGTAAATACCACTTATATATTTTTCCATTTAAATTCATTTTAATGTTTTTTTTTTCTATTTTAGTGGGGGTTTTTGTATTAATTTCCCCCTTGTGGAACTAAAAAAGAATATCTTATCTGATTGACATTCACTGGCCACTTGATTAGGCACACGCATTCAACTGCTTCTTCATGTAAATAGCTAATCACACGATCATTCAGGGATTCTTAAAACAGCAAGAAAAGCACTAAATATTTGTCCTACCTTTATTTTATCAAAATATTTAGATTCCTTGTCCATAAAAACATACCATTAGCAACTGGATTCATAATGATATCTATTTCAGTTTAGTAGTTATTCACGAAAATCACATTTTTCGTCATGGCGGTTTTACGCTGATCTGGATCACTCCCAAAGTCTAATCATTTGTTCCTTGTCTCAATCTGGGCAGATCCTGAAAATTTCATTGAAATCCGTTCATAACTTTTTGAGTTATGTTGCTAACAGAGAAACAAACAAACTAAGTACCAAACAATACATCCTCCTTGGCCACTTTATTAGGCACACTATCCACCTGCTTGTTTGGGGTAAATAATCTGCCGATCACCTGGCATGCAAGCTGAAGATCAAACAAGCTAACAGAACAAGGAGGTAAGGGAGTTTAAGAGATTTTGACCTAGACATGGTTATTTGTGCCTGATGGTGTGGTCCAAAAAAGAGAAAATATTAAGTAAGCGGCAGTTATTTAGATGAAAATGTCGAACTCAAACAACTGGTGGCGCAGCGAGTAGTGCGTGCGCCTCACAGTAAGTAGGTCGCCGGTTCAGTCCCCGGGTCGAACAGGGCTTTTCTGTGTGAAGGGTGCATGTTCTTCCTGTGCATGCGTGGGTTCTCTCTGGGCACTCCGGCTTCCTTCCACAGATCTAAAACATGCTCATTAGGTTAATTGGTGATTCTAAATTGCCCTTCGGTATGAGTGTGAGAGTGAATGGTTGTCTGTCTCTCTATGTGGCCCTGCGATTGACTGGCGACCTGTTCAGGGTGTACCCCGCCTCTCGCCCAATGACAGCTAGGATAGGCTCCAGCCGCACCCCAACCCCAAAAGCGATAAAGGGGTATAGAAAATGAATAAATGAATGAATGACCTCAAACAACCGCTCGTTACAGCGATATTTGTGTTTTTGTTTGTGTCCATAGACGGAGAGGGGGCGCTTCAGAAAGCCCGGTGCTCTCTGGTCCTCACAGACCCGCCTCACCTGACGGCGCCCAGGTCAACATCATGGGCGTCCACACTGTCCCCGGCAGCCCGAACACCCTCCACCGCACCGTGGCCACCAACACGCCACCAAGCCCCGCCCTCCAGAGACGCCTGGGCCAAGCCAGCCCCTCACTGGCCCGACACCCTCCTCCCGTTGCCGGCGGCGTCCCTTCCAGCCCTCTGATTGGCCGGAAAGCAGCAGCCACGACCGCCGCCGTGCCTCCCAGTCCTCTCATGGGACGTCGGATGGCACCGAGCGGACGCGGGACGCCCGATGAGATGAGCGCCGCCTCAAGGCAAGGGAGCGCACAGCCGCCCCCTACGCCCGCCTTCCCCGTGTCCCCGCAGCTGCCGGAGAAGAGACACATGTCGAGCGGGGACGCAGAGAGGACGGAGAACAAGAATCTGACACCTACACCTGCAAGTGGAGGAAGCACGCCGAATCTTTCAAGCACACACGTACCGCCTGAAGTCAAGTCCATTTATGGTGAGAGGCTAAAAAAAAGAGATAACATTCAAACTCCTAGAAGACTTTTCTCACCTACAGCTTTGTCTGTTTGTCCAACCAGATGGTTATCCAGACATCAAGATGAATGTTAAGTTTGTCCAGGATACGTCCAAGTACTGGTACAAGCCGGACATCTCCAGAGAACAAGGTAGAGGGAAGTAGGACGCATCTGTTCTGTCAGTTCATGAACTGGTTATATTTAATCCCAGTTCTTACACCCTTATTTCTCTTTCACATCTTCTTTGTCCTTAAGCCATCAATCTGCTGAAGGACAGGGAGCCCGGGGCGTTCATCATCAGGGACAGCCACTCTTTCCGTGGAGCATACGGCCTTGCCATGAAGGTGGCCTGCCCACCGCCAACTGTCCAGCAGAACAAGAAAGGTAAAGAAGGTGAATATGACGTCGTTTGATTTGATCCTTGAATCCAGCTGCATGAGAGAGAACTTCATTTTAACTTTCATTCATGGTTTTATTCCAGTTGGTGACCTGACCAATGAGCTGGTGCGGCACTTCCTCATCGAGACGAGCGCTAAGGGTGTGCGACTGAAAGGCTGTCCCAACGAGCCTTACTTCGGTGGGTTAAAGCACTGCTGGTCTGTTCGTTAGTTTATATAGCATCATGCTTACCAGGGCTCCAGAGTGCAACCGTTTTGGGCGCACATGCACCCAAAATTTGTGAGAGTGCGCACTGGCGTAAACGGACAAAGACAAAGCACCTTGTCCTCTCTTTTCTCTGCCCTGTGTTACACCTTCACAGGCTGCAGGATCCATCCAATCAGCTGTTAGTATGCAAATGAGCCCAGACGAAGCCTGACTGTGGTGTCAGGTTTCAGCACGGAACCTTTACATCTGTATTTCATCACATCTTGTTTAAAAACATTAACACTATATAAGAGTTATGGAGAGTGATAAAATGGTGACCTTATGGCGTTACAGGTGACACTATGAAAAAATTGGATGCATCGAATTTTTGTACTGGTGCACCGTAAAAAGTTTTTTAGTTGCACCGTTGCCACAATGCAGAAGTTAGTCTGGAGCTTTGCTTACACACAGTTAGTGGAAAGGATTGAAATAAAACATTAAGAGCATTAACAGAGACAAAAAATCATCAAGGATGAAACCTGACAAAGACAAGAACGTATTTTCATAGATTTAGGCTCACAGTTTTTTTCTCCTGTGTCGGGGCCAATCAGAAAATCTCATTTCTAACAGAGACACCACTTCTTCTCGCAGGTTGTCTTTCTGCTCTGGTCTACCAACACTCAATGACTCCTCTGGCGCTGCCCTGCAAGCTCATGATCCCCGCCAAAGGTCAGTTGTGCTTACAGTATTTGTAGAAATCAGCTGACAATGTATATTTTTCATTTTGAATTCCTGTCTCATGGTGTTGTCTTTTTTTTGTCCTTCACAGACCCAAATGAAGAAGCGTTGGAACTTGCAACGCCCACTGATCCTGTCGTAGAACTCCTGAAACAAGGGGCAGGTAAGAAAATTTAAATAAGCTTTCTTAAATAAATATTATGCTGTTTTTTTAATGTTGAACCCTTCACTTAATAGTCAGAGTTGCAACTCAGTCAAGTGAAATGTGTAACAAATAGGTTTAAAAGACTTACAAGAACGAGAAGAAGCAAGAAAGCTTTAAATATGAAATCTGACCAGGCAAGGTTGTTACAGTGCTCTGAGGAAACCCCTCTGACAAAACTTGTTTGAACTGTCTTGCAATGTTGACTTCAAAAGAGAGAGCACAGACCTTCGCCAGCGCCACAGTCCTCACTGATACTGTGATTTTCACCATAAATATCAGTCCTACCTCAAAATATTTGGATTCATTGACCATGAAAACATACCATTAGCAATTGGATTCATCATGATATCTATTTTAGTTCAGTAGTTACTCATGAAAATCACATTTTTCGTCATGGTGGTTTTACGCTGATCCGGATCACTCCGAGAATCTAATCATTTGTTCCTTGTCCCAATTTGGACATTTCCTGAAAATTTCATCAAAATCTGTCCATAACTTTTTGAGTTATGTTGCTAACAGAGAAACAAAAAAACAAGCAGACACTAGCTATAGCAAAATCTCCTCGGCAGAGGTTTCACGAGTAAGGACCACACCATCAACAGGATGAATTTGACAATTATTTATTGTGTACAGTGGATAACAAACAACATAGCAGGTGCGTGAAGCAGGTAAAAGTTTGGGGAAACTTCATGGGGAACTTACCGTAGCTCCCAGGCACGACGAGTCCCCTCTTTAAGGCCCTGAGGAAAGAAGGAAGAAAGAAGTTTTAAATAAGGGAAGGGAGGGAGGGAGGGAGGGGTGCGTCGAGTGTGCAAAACAAAAAAGAGAAATGGTCGGTTAGAATTTATAGGTACACAGGAAAAGGCATGGTTGAGGTGTGGTCCTGCTCCTGAAATTGTGCTTAAAGCTCCACAACAAAACAAATGTGTAAGTAAAGGTTCAGGATCATTTTCAGAACATCTATGAGCCATGAAAACAGTTTAATTTTTTTTCTTGTATTTATCAGTCCTTCATTGATTGTTTCATCCTTATCTTACAGTCCAGAAAGTTCCTGAGGAGGCTCATGGTAAATACTGGTTTGCCTTTGATTGTGCCCGTGTAGCAGGAATGCTCTTATAGTCTTACATTTGTCACTCCATTGTTTGAATCTCAAAGCAAACTTTAGACATGGGAAAAGTCTGCACGCACTTTGTATTGAATCCAAGGACTGCTGAAGGATTCTTGGCGTGAAAGTCCATCCCGGAGTGCATGACAGATTTAACTCCACACCTTCACAGCAGCTTCAGTCTCTTCACATTAACCTGCATGCTCGCTCACTTCCTCCAGTGTCCACTGAAGTTAGCAGTGATTTTGTTTTGTTTCCTCGTAGCGTGCAACGTCCTTTACATCAACTCGGTGGACATGGAGTCTCTAACGGGGCCTCAGGCTGTCGCCAAGGCCATCACTCAGACCCTGTCCACCAACCCACTGCCCGCCGCCACCACCGTCCACTTCAAAGTGTCCCCGCAGGGCATCACGCTCACCGACAGCCAGAGGAAGTGAGTCCAAACTCACCGGACACAAATACTTTTCAAACTGTTTTCTCTGTTCTGACCATTTCAGTTTCATTTGAAGAACTTTTAATGTCAGGAAGTAAGATCAGATGTTATTCTTGATGGGCATCATCACATTAAATAAGTGTCACTTTTAACATGTTTGAATTTATGCAAGGCTACGTTCACACTTATTGATCAATTACAATTTTTTTGTTTGGCTGTTCAGATTACACCTTTAAATGTGGCCTGACTGCAGACTGCGATGTGAACAGTTCACGCTTCAGAAGTGACACGCATGCTCAGTTGAACATTAACGACATCACGCCCAGCATGGTGTGATGAGGGGCAACAAACACCAAAACTGTGTTTCACGATGCTGGAGAAGACTGTTCCCATAACGCAAAACCCTCAAGTAATTTTGGTAGTGCTGTCAGGAGATTAAAAAAACTGAGATTAATTGTGACCTGTAATTAATTAATCTAATTAATCGCTGGTTTAATCTCACTTTAAAAATTGCTGGAAAAGGCCTCAACTTGAGATATTTTCATTGAAACTCATTAGATTATTGTGGCAGATCAAAAGATTGTTTCCCGCCCCACAAAACTGAAGCAGAAGAAGTCCAATGCTTAAAAACTCTCCAGCTTTAACGGCCCAATCAGGGGACAGAGGCGGGAACTGTAGATGTGACGACAACAGGAAGTGGCTGCATGTTTGAAAACAACATGGATGCAGAAAGATCTGCAGTTTTATCAGAAATGGACTTGATTTCTCCTTTAAAAGAGGAGCGAAGAACGTCACTTTTATGGGAAATTATAATTTTCCTCTTCCCCACTGCTGGGACACATAGATAGACGGATATGCCGCACGAATGATGCCGTAGTCGTGGTTACCTTACGATATGAAATTTGCTCTCCTCAGAAATTTACCAGGAGAACTTGGTGCGTTTTGTCTTTGAAGAGATTCGTGTCACATTTAAGTGGCAGATGACACATCTGTGTGGTATAATTTAATATAAGATAAGTTGATAGTCTAAGGACTGAAATTCTTGTAGCCTGAGCGAAAGGCTAACAACAGGGTCGAGCTGCTATGCCATACTGTGGCTTGATGTGATTGATCTGTGAAGAGTGTGACAAGCAGACCGATCGTCCAATCACCAGCTACTCTGGTATTTTAAGGTTCTGCCCCCTGAAAGTACCAAAACATAGAAATGAGGTTAAAAATGAGATTAGCGCGATTAAAAAAGAATGCATTAATTATGGCTGTAATAAGTTAATCGCAATTAACGTGATAATTTGGCACCCCTACGTCTAATCACTAGCTGCCCTGGTATTTTATGGTTCTGCCCTCTGAAAGTACCAAAACATAGAAATGAGATTAAGAATGAGATGAATGCGATTAATTATGTTCTGACGTTTCTTAGTTTGTCTGAAAGCAGATCAGACAGGAGCAGACTGTTCACTGACTGACGCTGTCTCGTATAAACATACAGCAGCGTGCAAATGTGCACAGATGAGATGGACAGCAGTGGATCATCAGTGTCTCCAGGTTGTGTAAACGCTTATTTTAGCCTGATAGATTCATTTAAAAAGTCGGTGCAGTGTTAACAAACTAAGTTTATCAGATATCGTAATACAAACGTATGATTCATTCACGTCTATCGTTCATTGTGCGTGTAATGGAGACACCAGTCGATCGCCCAGCGCTCTCTCACATTCTCTCATCACTCCCCTGTTCATGCATTGTTTAATCATGCTTGAAGATGGAAAATCAACTAAAACTCTTTATTTCAGGAAAAAAAATGCTTCAACTTTTAAATAATCATGTCTATATATTAACCACTGATTTTGCTCTGGCCTAAAGTGACTGTGAAAACATTTGTCCTGAGGTAAACTGCACATTTTAAAGTGGCCTGAATGTCAGATTCAATGCGACTTGTGCTGTTCACACTGTCAGAAACAAATCAGATTCAGGTCACATTTGAGCCAAAAATCCAATTCATGTCACTTTTGACTGCAGTTTGAAAGTAGCCTTAGTCTTAAAGAGTCGCTAAACACTCTTCGATGTATTTCTGATAACATTTTCCTCCTTAACTTCTTTTGTGCAGGCTCTTCTTTAGGCGACATTACCCCATCAACACAGTGACTTATTGTGACACTGATCCCCAAGACAGAAAGTAAGAAACTTAAGTTTGTACCATTAAAGCACCGATTTTTGACGGTAAGTTAAAACAAAAAAATGTTTTTGGTTCTTTTTGTAGATGGGGCAAAGAAGGAGGAGGCTCGGTGAGGTAAGTTGTGAATGTTTAAAGGCAGCTTTGGGCAAAAATTGAGCATTTTAGATATGCTATGCACATGTTTTTGTTGCTCAGTAAATGGGAGGTGTTTTTGTTTTCTCCGTCAGGCTCTTTGGATTTGTGGCGAGGAAACAAGGAAGCACAACAGACAATGTGAGCCACCTCTTTGCAGAGCTGGACCCCGATCAGCCAGCCTCTGCTATCGTCAGCTTTGTCTCCAAAATGATGAAGCGGTGAAACACCCCGACACACGCAAATGGCGGTGGCCATTTTGAAATCGTCCTTCCTTCGTCGTTCGTTGGTGTCTCCTTCGCCAGGACTCGATGATGTCCTTTTAGTTTCTCTGTTTTCCCTCCTCTCTCTCTTTTTTGTCTCTCTGCCTTGCTGGTTTGTCTTGACATTTTTGGGACAGCAGAATCAAAGTGCGAGTGGACGTGCGGAGTGGAGCTGCGAACGTGACAAACATGGAGGCAACCGACGGGAGAAAATTAACTTGCAGGGCGACCTGTGCTAGAAGAAATTTTAAAAAAGCTAGCTAAAGACTTAACAGTGGAGGAGCTAAGTGTGGTCGGGAAACACGTAAGGACTTGTACGTTTCAGGGTTTTCTGTTGTCGTTTTTCGTCGATTGATTTACCAAAGGTAGTCGCAACACAAGTGCAAGAATGATGTAGCTATTAAGCCATTTTTATTTCCTCTCTGAAAAGATGAAAACAAAGAAAAAAGAACTCATCTTCAGGAAAAAAAGTGAGCCTTTGACGGCTTTTAGCAAAATCTGAAGACCTTATGCATGTTAGCTTGATCTTTAAGCTCGGTTCTTCTACCTTCCACATGAAAAAAAAACAAGAAAATCATTTAGAGTGGTGATTTCTGGGTCTGTTGTGTGTTTGGAAAGGGCTCTGCAGTGAAACAACGACTGATTTAAAACTGCGCACAGCAGACCGGACTGGAAAAAAAAGAAAAGACGCCACACTAAGATAAAAAAAATAAAAAAACATCGCACTTTGCATCGGTCCAAGCCTGAAATCACTCAAAACTAACATGTTGGATCCCTTTGACTGAAACATCAACTCTCATATAATAAAAGGAAGACTTTGTCCACAAGATGGCGCCACACACTCAGGCTTGGACCTTCCTTCTTCCTCCTTTAGACTCCCATCACCAACTGCTTGAAACACACTGGAAACCACCAGGGACTGACCCCACTCTGGACCTATGCACTGTCTTCTTTATGCATGTTGTTGTCCTGAAAACTTGCACCGCCCTCTCCTGTCCCTCCATCAACACATTCACTGAAAACATTCTACGCTTTGTGCTTAAAAAAATGACAAAAAAAACCTTTAGACACGTACATAAAAGTTGTACGACTTGTCGAAAAAGACTGCATGAATAGGAGCATTTTTGTACCTTAAGAAGAAGAAGTAGACAAACCCATTGTTAAAGTAGTGACATGATGGTGAGATGCTATATTTTTCTTATTTTTATTTTATTTTTTGGTCCATTTGAGCCAGGGTTACCTTTCACTGTAACAAAGACAGTCTGATTTTTTCGTTTTCCGTCTCACAGTGTCGTTGAAAGTAGATACTTTTAGGGCAAAAAAAGAAAAGGAGTTTCCACACTGTGCGCAATGCCTGCTTCTGAACACGCTCAACCATCACAATAAGCTAAGGAAAAATTGATATTGATATAAATGTACATAGATATACTACTTTGAAAGGTGACATAGCGAAAAAGTATTTATTTTTGTTGCTTTGGTCCCTCATGATTACTCATATATACATATATTGTACAGTCTAGATAAAGAAGATTACCTAAATGGGTCGAGAAAAAATATAGACTTATTTTGGCTAATGATTTCAAAGTCTGACGATTTTGAAATGTGTTTGAATATGGTGTACATTACTTTGTACATGTATATGTTTGTTTTTGTTTGTTTTATTTGGCTCGTCATGTTTTTGTTTTGTTTGCGTTCTCTCCGAACGAGGTAGGGCATGAATGCGATAGACGAACTTGCATGGACTGACGCATTTTTTCAAGCGCAAAAAATGCGCAAAATGCGCCGTAGCTGGTAGAACTTCAAAGGTTTAACAGATGAAGATTTTAGCAAAAGGGAAGACTTATAAGAAAAAAAAACCTCAAATGCAATATTAAAAACAGCTGTATGCACCCATGACAGTTACTTTTATAATTTTGCCAAAGATTCAAACACATCTATGCTGACTAGCTGCATGTGGCTTTTTATGTTCCAATTTTATTTTGCTTCTTACACGCAGCTTTACAAAAGTTTGACCAGCAAGGACTCTAATGGATATCTTCATTATTCGCCTGAAAATTACCGAGGGATTTTCATGCTTAAATTACTCCCCAAAAGTTTCTAATGTAAGAAAAGTGGTGAACAAAGTTTAATGCAGCAAAGCGTTCCGTACAATTTATTTTTACTGCAAACTAAAAAACGTTTTACCAACCAAGACCAGAAAAATAAAACCGTACTTGAAGATTTACATTTGCCGCCCTAAAAAGGTCAAGGAAGACTTTGTTTTTCAGAAACAGCCTCTAGATGTAAGTGGCAAACAGGCCAACTCTGCCCTTCAGTTTAAAGTGTTCGCAACGTTGTAAAATTTGTAAAGTTTATGCAAAGCACTTAAGAAATACGAAGTGGCGAATTCTGCAAAGGAGGTGCACAAAGTTGGATGCAACTCATTAAAATGTAAGCAAGCTTTTTACACCAAAATTATAAAGTTTAAAAATTCTGTTTCATGAAAACCAGCATTTGCCATAAAGTCACAATGAACCCTTCAGTTTTGATTCATGTACTTGTAAATTACGAATAGTGCCACTGATAAATTTGCAATGGGGCGAGCTGGGCACTGAGGATGTGTAGTGACGTACTTAAAAGAAAATGAGGCTGCAAAATCTGTAAAAAGTTTGATGCTTCTGCAATTTGTGTTATATTTACAATAATTTGGGCATCCTTGACTCACAAAAAGTGGGAATGTTCACCAGAAAGTAACAAAGTATCTCTAGATTTTCATTCATCTGCTGGGCAATTAAATTTATAACAGAAAAAGTTGCAAGCTCAGCCCCAGAGCTTTCATCAGAAGACTTCAGTTCTTTATATACTAAGCAGCAAAATCTGAAAAAGGAGTGAAACCAATCAAATGAAGTGATGAAATCTGTTTTGAAGTTTAACAAAGTGTGATGGATTTCATAACTTGTTTTTACGTGCAGCAAATTTACAGATGTTCAACCAGACAGGACCTACTGTAATGGAAATTTTCACTTAAAACCTGAGATACTGTTAGATTTACACATTATCTGCATGAAAACTGTTTTCCCATTTAGTATTATTTCCCCAAAATAAGTGGCAACCAGGCCAAGAAAGCCCCTAAATTTAAATGTAAGAACTCACATTTACGATGAAAAAAGTGGCGAATTCTGTGTCAGCGCTGGAGGTTAGCAAAGTTGGATGCGTCTCACTTCTTTTTTTTTTTTATTTTATTGTCAGACTGCCATGGGTGTCTCTTCTGACCCTGTTCGAAAGTCGCAATTTATTTATTCTTATTTATTCTTTTTATTTTTTCAAGACTTCACAGTTGCATTATCACGACGGTCAGTGTTAGCGAATGAGGAATGTATGGTGGCGGTTTATTCAAAGCAAAGAGGTACAAAACATGAAATCAATTCGGAAAAAAAAACAGGAATTAAATGTAATAATTTAAAGTAAAGCTAAATTTGTACCTATTTGTTTTGAGTCAAGCGTCACCTCTGTTAAAAAAAGACGTCTGTGACCCCGCTGTACTCACGATGGGACTTGTATGAATGTGCTTTTAAGGATGTACAAAAAGGGTCTCAGATTTTGTTTGCGCTTCTCATTTACATTATATTGTCATGGCTTACCTGTTCCTAAGGAGAAAAAAAAACATTAAAGCAATACAAATCAGTTACATTCAAGACATGTGGGTGGTTATTGTGCTTTTGGAGCAGCTTGAGTCATGATTACGACATTTAAAGCTTTATTTTGAAGGTTTGGTGAGTTTTTGTTTCCTTCATCTTCCATCATCGTCGTCACTGTCAGGTGTGCAGCTCGTTTGGTTTGATTGGAAGCACCTTGAGGGGTGCTTTGAGTAAATGCTCTCAACATGCTGTGTGTTCCTCATTGTCAGGGGATGAACTCTGCTGAAACTACCTCAGATAGGAAGAAGTGTCAGGAGATTAAAGCAAAGCCAAGGCTAGAGAAGAAAGAGAGCTCAAAACCCACAAGAGCTTCCTCTGATATGAAACTTAACCTAAAAGAAAAAACAGAAATGTAGATTTTAAACCTCTAACCTGCTCTACTTTGCACCCAAACTGAAGACCCATTTTTCTTTGTGCATCTCTTGCCTGTTAACCTTGAGGCAAAATTACGATGCACAAAAGTAACATGTAAAAACCTCAAATGTAGGCATTATTTTTGTTTGAAAGTAGCAAAAGCACAGGTGCAAAAGACAAAAAGAAATCATCATTGGCTGCTGCAGCTTTACGGTCTCAGTTCCCAACATTTAAACAATAAACAGTGCCTTATGGAGGAATTGTGACCTGGAAGGAAAAGCTGTGATTGCAAAAAAATAAAAGCTTGACAGAAGGGAAGACAAAGTTGTGCACAAACATGCTCATGCTCAAACCAAATGTGAAGGTTGTAGTATTTTTGTAAGTTTCCCTGAAATGCCTTTTTAAATTTTTAACCCCTCTTGTTGTCACAGTTTAGTTAGCTCGCTACCTTTTATCTTACTAGTTTAAACAGCACTTTCTGCATTTTAATATTTTTGTAAATTGTGGCTAACAGCATATTTTTAGATTTTTTACCATGGCTGGATTTAGTGAAGGAAGATGGCTGACCCACAGCAGCAGCAGCAGCAAAGAAAAAGCCCATCTGTAGTCCTCTTTTAATTGGCCCACAGTAAATTCTGAAAATAAAACGTGAACATCGAAACATGAAGCTTGTGCTTGCCTGATAAAGACATATGGAGTTTGACTGTTCATATTAGCAAACCTGTGTTCATTTGTTCCACTATTTTCTCTGTTCTCACAAATTTGATTTCCTGATCATCCTCAGTTACACAGTTGTGCTGTTTGCTCATGTTTTGTGTCTCAATATGAAGATGAGTCATCAATGTCTTTCCACTGTCCTGTCCTGAACCAGATCCAGAGGTGACAAGGGTTGACAAGAGGTTCTTGAAAGCTAACTGACTAGCCCAAAACTCCTTGCCAGTGATTGGCCACAGGTACATGCCACGTCATTAATGGGAGTTTTGATGTACGTTTTTATTTCTTTTGAAAGCAGTCAAATACATTTACCTTTACTGGATTTGCCTATACACTGAAGTTGGGATTAACACTGTGGCCAAACCATCTGTTTATTAATTGTATGTGGTCGTGGGTTAAAATAGCTTGGACACCCCCGACCAATAGGCCACAATGTAAACGCAGTGCTTTTCCAAGCTGTAGATACCAGTTTTAGCCACACTGCCAGAGGTTTTATCTATCAAGGATGTATTTTTAGTAAGCATTGGCCAATAATGATAAGCCAATCTGGAGTAGACGTCACAGTTGCATCCCATGCAGTTGCACCCACATCTGTGCTAATAAATGGAGATGAACACAGATGCATTTAAGATATCTTGTCCTTACAAAGCTCCTAGATTAGCCACATTCTATGTTTTTCATCCAGCAGATCCATCTTGCAAAGCTTCAAGCTAAAATGTTTGTGCTTAGTGGTTTTCTGACCGGGCCTTTTGGTCGTCCTTGGTTCATTTTTACCTCCGCCAAGGAGGTTATGTTATTGCCGGCGTCTGTTTGTTTTTTTGTTTCTTTGTTAGCAACATAACTCAAAAAGTCATGGACAGATTTTGATGAAATTTTTAGGAAATGTCCAGATTGGGACAAGGAACAGATGATTAGATTTTGGATCCGGGATTTTTTTAAACATTGCGAGATAGGACCATTTTCAGCATTTATTCATTTGTGCATGACTGTATGTTATCAAGGGATCTTAAGCCCCGTTTCCACCAAGTGGTCCGGTATGGATCGGCACAGTTTGGCTCAGGCCGGATCGGTAAAGCCTGAAGGTTGTAGTATTGCGTTTCCACAGCCAACTGGACCCTACTTGGTAGGCGGCATATAAGCCGGATGCTGATGGCATGACGTCACAGCAGCGCGACACAGTGTACCCGGCTATTAAATACAACGAAGAAGAAAGGGCGACATAGTAAACAAAGCGCAACGATGGAAAACATCCAGCACTTCTTCTTTTTTGTTACCAAGTGCAACCAAGCTTTGTTTCAGAGAAGGTGGTGTGCCGCGAGACTTATCTTCTCAACGAGTGGAGATTTAAACATGGCGGGGTTATGTGTTGTTCCGCTGTCGCACGGGAAGTGGCGTCTCCTTCGACCAATCAACAGACCGCAGTGTGTCTAGCTCCACCTTCTGGGGTCAGATAGGTATGCTTGGCACCCCAACAGAGGGGTCTCAAAAAGTAGGATGATACAGTTCGCTTAAAAGGGGTCCTGTCCCGGTTTTAGGTTATGGAAACACCACAAAAAGCGAGCCGTACCAAGACGAACCAAACTGAACCCTCTGGTGGAAATGGGGCTTAAATATTTTGGATGTAATAAAAGACTAATATTTACAGTAAAAATCACAGTACGGGTGAGGACTTCGGTGTTGGTGGTGCTCTCCAAGTGCTTTTCCAGTCTTTGGGATGTTTCCCAGATGGATTTGGAATATATCCCATAGATTTGTGAAACAGTCCATCTACTGTGTCAGGTTAATGAGATCTAAAATGTTGGTGTAGAGACACCAAAGAACAATGCTTAAAATTACTGTTACCAAACACTCTCTTCAAAGCAAAACTTTTTTTGTTTTATGGTTGATTAATAGTTGCAGGACCCACACAGCGTTAACGGTGTGTAAAAAGTGACCGTGTTGATGCTTAAAATCACAAACATTCCTCTGAAAACTTTTTATACTGTTACAGAAGATGTTGTGTTAGTTTGTCAGACACAAACACATCTCATCTGATAAATCTTACTGCTCTATGTCTTGGACATGATACAAATCATTCACTTTGCTTCAATACATTTGAAATTTTGAGTTTTTTCTCTAGTGTTGTAGACTTTTTTAGCAAACTGCACAAAGATGTCCAAACAAGGGGCTCTGGACCCTCAAATTTTAAAGAGAAAGGAAACTTCTGCATGAACAACACAGCAGATTATTGGTCATAAGTCTGAAAAGGGGTTTAAAAGGAAAAAAAGGCAGCTGTGATCCATTTTAGTGAAGCTGAGGCCATGCTGCATGCCCTTAAAGTTGTTTTTACCAAGTTGACATATTAAATTGGTAGTTTACAAGAATAAAAACTGAGCTTTGACCACCTCTAAAATCAAACACGCTCAATCTAAACTATCACAGGAGGGCAAACAGATTGATAACAGGTGTGTATGTGTGTTTGTGGTCTAGTCCTAGAGCCACTTGGAGGGGGAAATCCAGCGCTGCAGAGTCAACAAAGGCAGCTCTCCAAGCAGTAGCTTGCTCTGTTTGTTTGCTCTGTGTGTTTCCAAGTCCTCCAAACCAGAGTTTGGGCTGTAAAGAAGCATAATCAAGGACTGTGTGGGGTTCTCACGGCTGCAGACGCTGTTCAAACTCTCAAATATGTATGACACACTTCCCCCTTTGGACAAATTACGTATGCTGTGTCGCCCTCGGCTTCCCCACAGCAACATTATAAGCCGTAATGCAGCTCCCAACAAGTGCATTGTAGGTCTCCTTGCCTGGTTTATAGACTTCGAACTTGTTCATTTAATCTTAAATTGATCACATGCGAAGGTTTTAGCTGTTGGTTTGCAGTTGAGGCTTGATTTTGATTGAATCCATTTGACAGAAGATCTGGCTTTTCAGGAACATAAAACAAAAATGAGGAGAACGTGGAGTCTGTCAAGGCAACAATAACAATACATTGAAGCTTGAGATGAGCAGTACTGTGATTATGAGTTCCCCTTGTGCTTCATTCATCACCAATTCACTGAATAAGGAATCAGAGCCACATGCATCCCTGCTTTGTAATAGGAGGGCTTGATGTAAGCCTCTGGTCTACCAGTTTGATAAGTTGAGTTTATTTTCCCAAAATCCAAGCCTGTTTAACATCATCTCATCCAGTCCTCAGTTTAAACAATCAGAGCAGCCAAGGCCTTAAATTTTAAGGTGTTTACTGCAATGGTCAAGTCTATTTAAAAGACGGTAGAGTTGTGTCCTCTTGGAAGATCTTAAAAGTAGGGGTGTCCCGATACAATATATCAGATGTCGGTCCAATATCATCATCAAAAAAAAAAAAAAAAAAAGATCAGATTATATCGGCCTGCATCTAAAATCTCAGATATAAGCTCTCAAATAGAAGCAGCCCATTCTAATTTATTTTCAACTTTTTTAATTCAGTTGTAGAATATGCTTATATTGAAGTTAGATACAGTGGTTATTTTACAATTTTAAAGTATGTTTTTGCTTTTATTGGATTTATTGAGGTTACTTTCCAGAGTCTTCAAATTACTTTTCTACTTTTTTAATTCAGTTGTAGAATGTACTTATACTTAAGTTAGATACAGTGGTTATTTTATAATTTTAAAGTATGTTTTTGCTTTTATTGGATTTATTGAGGTTACTTTCCAGAGTCTTCTGATTAATTTAGTCCTTTTTTAATTCAGTTGTAGAATATGCTTATATTGAAGTTAAATACAGTGGTTATTTTACAATTTTAAAATATGTTTTTGTTTTTATTGGATTTATTGAGGTTACTTTCCAGGGTTTTCTAATTTATTTTCTACTTTTTTAATTCAGTTGTAGAATATGCTTATACTTAAGTTAAATACAGTGGTTATTTTACAATTTTAAAGTAATTTTTTTGTTTTTATTGGATTTATTGAGGTTACTTTCCAGAGTCTTTGAATTAATTTTCTACTTTTTTAATTCAGTTGTAGAATATGCTTATATTGAAGTTAAATACAGTGCTTATTTTATCATTTTATAATGTTTTTGTTTTTATTGGATTTATTGAGGTTACTTTACGGGGTCTTCTAATTAATTTTCTAGGTTTTTAATTCAGTTGTAGAATATTCTTATATTTAAGTTAAATACAGTGGTTATTTTACAATTTTAAAGTAATTTTTTTGGTTTTATTGGATTTATTGAGGTTACTTTCCAGAGTCTTCGAATTAATTTTCTACTTTTTAATTCCGTTGTAGAATATGCTTATATTGAAGTTAGATACAGGTAAACAAATGGGTCAGTTTTTCTCATACCTACTGTTGCTGACTACTTTTCTGTGTTTGAGTAATCTCACTTGTTCAAGCCTTTTCTTACAGTCCATACTACAAAATAAGTAATAAATATGTATGATTCCTGCTGATATCGTATCGTATCGTATCGGTATTTGGTATCGGTATCGGTATTGGTATTGGTATTGGTATTGGTATTGGTATCGGTATCGTAGCAGAGGGGAAAAAGTAGTATTGGGACACCCCTACTTAAAAATTTGAATCCACAATCAATGAAATCATAAAATACATTAAGTCTGTGAAAATAACAAATAACCCAGCTGAAACTCCAAAAGTTACAGTTGGAATTAAATTGTGCACTCCTGTCCGCATTACTCCCTTGGTCTACTGTGGCAGATTAGGCCCTTGGACAATGAAGGCTGGCACCATATATGCCAACTGAACTCATATAAGCAAATAGAAAAGTCAGTTGCAATAGCTTGAAAGAAATGTCAAACAAAAGATGTAAAATCTGAATGCTTAGCACTCATGTTAAGATCTGGGTCCATGCTAATTAGCATTTGATGACTTATATACATCAGCTTTTAGCTAAAGTATAAAAGTCTGTTCTAAAAGTTGAAGAACATAATGCAAAGACTGCCCTGTTTCATTCTTCAATGTCTTAGCATCACCAACCTTAAAGTCGGAAAAGTTTAACTTCAACACAGATATTAAACCAACTTCTACAAACAGAGCACATGGCCAAAAACATGAACATGAACCTCTGTCCCAGTGGGCGAGCCAAAGTCTGAAACACAGTGGAATCACGCAGCCTGTGAGAGCCATCTCACCCAGGTATGACCTTCCTACACAGAGACCCTTCGCTTCTGGAAAAACCTGACCCCTGCACACGTAGATGCCACTGAACTGTAAATATTCAAATAGGGGGTGAAAAATTCCCACTGTGTTCTTATCAAATGGAAAAATCAACCTGCTTGTTTTGGGTTGTGCACTCCACCTCCCTCTCTGTTGGACGTTTTTTCTTTCTAAGACAAGCCAGAGATTTTTTTTTTTATGTATAGATTAATAAAACGTTTAAGGATTAATGCAAGAGTAAAATCAGCCTTTAGATGAAACAACCATGGCAGGATGAAATCACCAGGATAAAATCAAGACGAAAAATCTTGTAGGAAGTATGAAAACCTCGTCAGTGACGTCTTCTACCTCCTGCAATGGATGATCCTTCAAGAAATTCATTTATTTAGCTCGTTCCAACTTCCTAAAGACAACAGTGCCGAGTTCAGGCTAATTAGGGGTCGGAAACGGTACATTGGTCTTCTCCACACATCCACATGTTGGTCAGAAAGAGGCCAACGTGGTCGCCTTTGAAACAAGCCAGCTGCTCTCACGCCAAAAGCAGCAAAACACAGGCCATGCAAGACTCCCATCGTGTCCCTGCAGCAGCAGCTCTCCAGCTCCCTGTTTGGCTTCACGCTTGTGTGAAATCTCTCTGGAACAACGAGCGGACATCAAGCGAGATCATCAGCATAACGGGGGAAATATCTGCCACAGTGACGTACGTTTTCAGAGTCGTGTGAGGATCCAGATACTGTGGAGCCTTTGAGGGTGTCATGATACAGGGGCTGAGATGAGCCTGTGTGGCTTTCACAACAAGCAAAGACTTGGGGAATGAAAAGATCAAGCTCAGATCAGAATTAAAATTGAGTTTCTTCGTCTGCCTTGACAAAATATCCACGTGTAGCAAGACATAGCTTAACAAGGGGAAGTGCATTAACACCAACAAGGATTATCTTTACCTAGCATAAAGACTAAGCTAGTTGTGGAGCCCTCAACCACCTTAAAAGATGTAAGATGTGTATTTGAGCTTTAAGGGGGGTTGACAGGCTCAGTCCCCTTCCTGATCTGACAGGCAGTTTCGTCTTGTTTTCAGCCTTCAAGTTGGGCTAGGACAACAAACCCAAGGCCTGGCTTACCCAAAAACCAGAGTGAAACAATATTTCGTGCTGTGCAAATTACCTCATTCAGTTGGCTTGAAATGCAGTAAAGTCAGCAATGCTAATTTCTACTTTCTTGAAAGGAGCTGAAGAACAAGATGTATCTGGGACACCCTGAAGCCCCCTAAAATCAGTTTGCAATGACGTGATTTACAAGCTAAAGACTATCCTAAAAGTAAGTCTAATTTTACCCCTTAGATTATAGTCTGAGCTAAGATAGCCACACTTCAAAAGCACCCAAATGTAGGTAAATATATGTTTCAGTTATCATGTATTTATGCTAAGCTAAGCTACTCAATTTGTAGTTCCAGCATAATTATTTTGTAAATACCATCAAAAAGCGAGATCTTTAACTATATAAGAAAGCATAAGAAATTGTTCTTAGGCATTATTGTGCTTAATTCAAGATAATGCCTAAGCTAGCTAGCCTCATTACGTACCATACCAACCAGAGGTGGAGCCCTCTAGTTGGTTGTGTTGCTCTAATTGCTAAATGACCTCTAGCTTTAGCCTCATTTGTATAGTTAGGGGTCACAAACTTGCATCACTGCAAAGCTAAGCTAACCAACACCCTGTTCAAGCATCGTAATCAGTGTAAAGAGCTAAAAGCAGGATTTTAACCAACACAAAAAAATACTGTATTTATGCTAACTCATTGTAACTAGCTAGGTATTTGGCATCCAACTTAGTGGAGCTTATAGTGCCAAGAACTAAAAAAAATTAGCTATTACAAAAAAAAGTAGTATTCAGGTGTGTATCCAAAAATTCCAAGATCCTAACCACCGAAAGGAGTTTCTAGACATCCTTACATTTCATTTTTGTTGTGATGTCTATGCTAAACTATGCTAACTGTATCCCTGCGCCCGTCATAAACTCTATATTTAGCATCAATAATGGTATTTGGGTTCTTGGTACATCACTAATAATAAACATATTGGCATTGTTTGCTGGATCACTTTTAAAATTTCATTTTTTTATAACAGAAAATGCACAGACAAATCTAAGCTACATTTCCTTTGTTTACATTCTTAGTGCTGAGCTAGGTAACCTTTCTCCTTGCTAGGGTTCAGTTTTAAGTGGCATAAACATTTTTAAAAACTGTAGATAACCAACAATATTTACTTTCTTAAATGTTGACTTTTTTTTAATAGAGAAAGGCAACCGGAAACCGTATGGATGAAAGACATTTTGAGTCCTTATTAACTGTATTTTTACGCTAGGCTTAGCTAACAGTATTCAACAAACAAGTGGCATCAAAATGTCTCCCTCCTTTAACATTTCACTCTATTCCTTTTTAAATTTGGGGTCAAAAGATTATCTCACAGCCAGTGATACTTGAGCTTTTTTACAGTTTAAGACAGTTGCTATGATTTGTCTTTTTAAGAGTGTAAGACTCATAAAAATGGGAAAGCACCAACAGTCTTTTAGGTATAATAAGCAGAGCAGAAGAATTCAAACCATCGTAGGAATGATACCTGATGGTCCAGAAGACCAAAGAGGTCACCTGCTTCAAACAGCTCACAGCACATACAGCACTTTACATTTGAGCAAAACCACAAACTGTCATAACTGCGAGCAACTCCCAAACTTGAGTCATGTCGGGGCGTAAGTGTTTCTTTTTACGACGTGGCTCTTGAGGGGCTTTGGGAAGGGCCTGACTTCAGGCCAGCTTTGAAGATCTCCCAAAGAGTCTGCAATGTATGGAGTTGGCTGCAGTGATTTGTTTCAGATGCTTTTATAGAAATACTTCTTCAGTGATATTATCCTTGACATATGTATACGGCGCCTTCTGGTCTAAAGATCCGTCCTGAAAACCATCCAAAGAAAACTTTAAGATTCTTCTGGATTTTCAAGCCTCAAATGAGGAACAATCTCACCTAAGCACTCAAATTATTTAATGCACCAGACAAACAGACTCAAACCCCCTTTTAAAATCCTTATTCCAAATAAGTTGGGATGTTGGATAAATGTAATTCTGCAAATACTGTACAACCTATTTTTTATTGCATGCAGAATAAAGACCTGACATTTTAAGCTCAAACTGATAAGCTTATTTTTGATAAATGAACACATTTAAAATTCGGCGCCTGAAACAAATGCAAAGGAAAGAAAAGACTGAAAGCTGTAGAATATTACAAAGAAAAGATTCCACAGGTATGTAGGTGATTTGTTACAAGGTGATTAAATTGAAAGAATCAGGACATTTCATCACCTATAGTCCATAATTCCTTCCTTTCTATTAATCTCAACCCATACATGCCAACGCCAAAAACAATATTAAAGGTGTAGTCAGCGACGTGGGAGAAAACGAGTGGAGAGGTTGTTTATAAACGAATTTAGACCCACCTCTCCCTTCATACCTCACCCCTGGCTCCACCCCCGAAAGCTGATGGACGTGCATCGTCATGGAAACAGCCGTAGAAACTACGTAGCTGACCAACGTAGCTAAGGTAACCCCGACTCATCAGACAACTCGACTGACATTATTGATAACATCACGACAACAGTACATTTTGGCAGATTAGACAATAAGATGAATGTCTGACGGCTGTTACTGTTATGTGAAGCACCACAAAGCTAATGTTGCTCACCTATCCAGCAGACAGACAGCGAGATCCGCGTCCGTTTTCAGGTATTCCAATTGGCGGAGTTCCCTCCACCGTCGGAAAGCAACACCAATGTTGACCTGGGTCTTCACTCTTTCATGGTCATAGCCCTTCTTTTTCACTTTTCACCCCTCTGACCTTTTTCTTTTGGGCTGTTTTTCAGCCATTGCTACTGCACCTATTGTATCTCTCTCTTACGCTAACTGCGCACACTACGCAACCTATGACTCCCCCTCCCCCCTCTGCCTGATCTGCGCATGATCGCCCCCTGGATGTGGGGGGGTGTACTCTGTTTTGGTGACTCGGCCCGAGCCACAGTATTTACCTGCTGAAATTCAGAGCCAAGGCTGTGTATTGAAAGGAGAGGAGAAATACGAGGATTTTGACAAATAGTGCATTAGATTAGAAGATTAGAAGATCGCTGACTACACCTTTAAATGCCCCTGACCTTCAGTCCTTCACGCTCACTGTATGAAAAACATTTCAGAACATATTGTTGACATCAAATCCAAATTGTGTCTATTCAAGTTTCTAAATCAATAACACCTTTGACACATCTTAACAACTCCATTTGAGCTGGGGTTTTCCAGTGATATTATCCCTGACATATGTATACGGCGCCTTTTGGTCTGGGAATCCTTCCTGAAGAACCATCCAAAGCAAACTTAAAGATCTGTCTGGATTCAGACTACCTTCAGAGTCAAATCCTCAGCTACAAACCAGGCTCAGTTTCTCCTCAACCGAAGCCCAGTTTGAAACTATTCGGTACACCAAGTGTGGTTTTCAATTTTGAGTCAATCTGACACAAACCATCCTCTCCAAAGCTCTTCTCTTCAAGCTGGTTTTGCTGTTTCCCCTCCTTGAGAAACCAGTGATAATTACCAGCATGAATGAACATGACCACCACCATTTATTTCCTGTAGCACCGATTCCATTACACAACCATTATTTTGTCTGCGTCTTCTGCCAATGGTAATAAAAGTCAAGACAATCTTCTTCACAGTGGAACCTACACCCTGGCGTTCATTCCTGCCAAAGAAGTGCTAAAACGTGCCCCACTTAACATGTTTTTATCTCGTCTTCAGTCTTAAAACATCATATTTTTCTCATTCCAGATCTATCTGTTTGAGCAATCGGTCAGAACAGTATGCACTGCCTTGCTCGCCTTGCGGTGTATATGCTTTAAATTCTTGATCTGTAACATCCACCACCTAGTAAATCTGTCTCAATCCAGCATAGTGAGAATTCTTTCAGACCTGTAGGAGTCCAGCATTTAAGGGATACTTTATATACGATCCTGTTTATCTTCAGTATGGTATGTTCTGTTTTAATGCATAATTTTCCCCCACATCATTACTATCTCTGTCAGCCATTCCTTCATTTCACATGTAGTAGATCAAAGTTTCCTGCTTTTTAGTGGTTAGTCTGGTCTGATTTAAATTATTGAAGAAACTGTCCATACTTTGGTCAACTTAATTGGTGTTAGAATGTGAGATCTGTATGGAAGAAAATCAAAAAGAGACATTTATGAGCACTTTATGAGTTCATTATGTCCATGTTGATAATATGCTTATACTTTCATGTCCATCAAAAAATGTGGCGTGGAAGAAAAACCTTGCCTGTCTGTTAAAAAAAAGTACAAGCATGCTATGGAAGTGATATATTCATGTCACCCAAAGAAAACACTTGCATTCAAAGGAACATTTTGAACCCAAAAGACTGTTTTTCCTGTCTATATGGGTAAACAGTACATGGTTTCAGAAAATTTTCACCTCAGTAGGAATCTAGCAAATATTTGCACCTTATGTTGCATAGTTGTTGTCATCAAGAGGATGGTACTGGTTCTGGTCCAGCATATGGGTCTAATCCAGCATGTCATTCCTCTGCTTAGTTTCTGATTTGTGTTGTACCTATCCATATTCTCTTGACCATGACAGTCTTGATAATGCTGTTGAAGGTTATGTCACAACCTATGATTTGCAATATGTTTTTGCTCAGTTACTTTCTTTTTTCTTCTTGAGATTCATCTATCGCTATCGCTATCTCCTACAAACTATTAAGTGTGTCCTCCCCACTTGCGATAGGGTACTATTGTGGATAGTAATTTTCCAAAAAACATTGATGTAAGATGTGACTGAACACTTCCAGAAGAGACCCAAATCAGTTAACAGGTGGATGGAAGTTAACTCACAGTTCAAGGGTCTGTCCAAATTGTATCTTTTAGCCCTTGTCTTACTCCTTAGCCCTTGGTTTTGCGTGTTCATGTCAAGTGAAGTGGTGTCCCAATACCCCGTAGGGCTAAGGGGAAGGGCTAAGGCCTTCCTCAAATGAGGACGGCCCCGTATTGTCTTGGCGTCGGCATCAAAACATGTATCGCTGTTTACACATCGTATTGTACATAGGCTTGTGCATTTACATGACAACGCAAAATCCTGTAGTACATACGCCCGGCCAAAAGGTGACACTGTGAAATTGCCACAAAGCACCAAAAACAGAAAATGTGCATGCGCATACAAGGTCGACTTCCTTCCTGTCCATGCTTCTGTTGTAAACATAAACAACAGCAGCAATGGCGGCGAATATGAACGTAGTCGTTGCAATATTTGTAGCTGCTGGAACAAGATCAGAATCAGCCTGGCTGCTGCCATTGTTGTTGTTGTTGTAGTGTGACAACGTGGGCCTAGAGGCGGGGAGGAGGAGGGGTGCTATGAGGTCACCGTCTTTTCCGAACTTATCTATTTATACCAACTACGGCAAGAAGACGAATACCCAGATATCCACCTGCAGACACGTTTTCAAAAAGATGCGGAATCATGGACAAATACATGTGTCCGTGTGTCAATATCACCAGATCGATAGTTTATTATACTGGAGTCTTACCAATTTGTACTCATGTAAAGCCCACCGAAGACCAGGGGCTACACAGCCCTCGAAACGAAGACAGACCGGAACCTCACTTGAAACCAAGGGGAAGGAGAATCACCCATAGTACACCTTGCCCGTCGACACGAAGCGCTTAATCAAAAGAAATTATTTTATCATCAAGTAAATATTAATCATGTTGTTAGTTGTTGGTCACATTTTAGAATTTTTTGTAAGAACAAGCTAGCTTTCATAGCCGTGGCTACGGTTATTGTTGCATCTGCTTACGTCACAGCCAGCGAGCGGCTCTGGGTGATGATGTAGCGGGAATTGAGTGGCCCTCAAAACAGGGGGCCAAGGGGAGGAGATCAGACGAAGGGAAAGGGAATTGGGATTCACCCTAGGTCCCTCCGTCTTGTGTTGACTACTTTGATATTTCTTGGCCAGTTTCTGCAGAAAGCGTCTTTCTGAGCTTTTCAAACACTCGCCTTGGGCAACAGAAACTTGAAACCAATACCAGCCACATCAGATTTCTCATTAGGGACACTCTGTGATGAATAGCTTTGCAAAGAGAGAATACAACTTTATATCACAGTGCATTACTCTGCGATCCTGTTACCATTTTTCACATGCTGTTTGACTGAAGAGCAAGATTTATTACTTTATAGAAGGATTGAAATTCACAGCATTTGTCTTCTACGATTTGTAGATGTCAGGTGAGGTGAACATGGCATTAATTTCAGACTTGTGTTACAGCATTAATGAGTTATGACCTTGAGGGTGATAAACAGCTAAGAGATAAGAACAGTCATGATATGGCATCAGGTGACATAGGAACATTGTTGGCACTGCTGTATTATTTGACAGAGAATGAAGGAGATTCCTCACGATGGGAACCTTATTCTGTGAATGATGTCTAAATGTTATGTAATGTGTTCCAGGACACCCTAATCCAGATTGTTTCATAATAAAAAATGCATCTGAGTCGCAAGGTTATGTAAAATTGTAGGGATCAGCGTTTCTTGAGATTAGCCTTGGCCAGTGACTTAAAAATCTGGATATGTGGGCCGCTTTGCTTCATTTCTGACCATTCAGTTTTTTAATCCGTGTTATGTAGGATTTAGAATTAATGGAGGACTCCGACTAAGTAGCTGACATCTGGTATTCTACAAGCTAGAGTTTAGTTTTGTAAGTCTTTCTTTCTCAGACAATGTGAAGAACTTAACCCAAAATGCTGTCTTAAAAGTTTTTCCCTTTTCACTGGCTGGCATCTGCTAAAATATTGAAAACTAGAGTTAAAACCTGGTGTTTTTGCAATCCCAAGATTCAGAAATGCAGGAAAGTGCTAAAGCAGTGATGGATCAAGAAGAAAGGCTGGGATGGCTGTGTTGTTTTGTGATTCAAGGAAATCTTATAAAGACGAGGTGGAGATTAGACACAAAGACGTGGACAGTTAATATTTGACATTTCATAAGATTACCATTCAGTCAGAATGGACATTTGTATGAAGTTTGAGGAGCATGCCTTAAAGCTTTCTTTAAGAAATTTCATTCACAAGCAAATGAAGAACATGGAGCCCAAAGATATTGACCTTTCACTTCATCCCTCAAAATCTAATCAGGTCATCCTTAAGTAAAAGTTATGATTTGTAAAATGTTCAAAAGAGATCTGTCAAAGTGGACTTTAGGATTTGCATTCACAAGCAATTGATGGCCGTAGTAGCCCATGACTTTGACATGAGATCATTTTGATTTACTTCATTTATCCCTCAGTCAGAATGGAAATTTGTGCAAAGTCTGAAGATATTTTGTCATAGTGTTCTTTAGATTTCAAATCAGTTAGCTCAGAACATTAGGCTTTTTTATTTGGCTTGTTGTCCTTGTGCAAAGTTTGAAGAGAATCCCGCAGAGAATAATTGAGATATTTTGTTCACAAGCCAGAAAATAATGACACACCATGACCATGACTTCTTCCCTTCGAAGTCGTATCAATACATGTCAGGTGGCACTTGCATATTGACCAGAGTAAAGTGTAACTAATGCTGCGTAACAGGCAACCTTTAACTCGTGTTTTTCCCACCTGTAACTGAACATGAACTCGTACCATATCGATGTACTCCGAGTTACGACATCACTGCCTAAACAATAAGGCAGCCTCTTACTAATGACAAACACTGTAAAGTATAAGCCTCTGTTACTTTATGCACTGTTTCCCCTCCTCTGTTTCACTCAAATGAGTTAGTTGATAAGGCATAAGTCTTAAAATGCCCGCCATGTTGATTAATTTACATACCAGAATTCCTTGCGCTCAAACCTAAGTCGTAATTTGCCTGGAACGCTTTTGGGTCGGAACTCGGAGATTTCAACTGGGAAATTTTCGACTTACGGGTCGCCTGGAACGCAGCTTAAAAGCAGCTGCACAGATTTGTAGACATTAATCTACTAGGAGCACTGGAGGCTGCTGGTGGTAGACATGCTAACATTAGCAACCATTTGCTTACGTTTTGTTAGTAAACGCTACATTTGCTTACGTTTTGTTTTTATTGGCCAAATTCAAGCCACAATGCCATGAATTTTTGTTTGCCTGCCTAGTTGGTTTGGATGACTTTCTCAGGCAGACCATAGTTTGGTCCATTCGTCTGCACCAGAGTTCTTGTGAGCTTTCACACCATCTAAGATCAAACAAGCTTTCTGGACACGGGTGTGTTTCACTTTACGCCTGGGTAAAGGTATCATAATGACTATCCTACATTCTTTGGCACACTCCTGTTGGGGTACTTCATGTACCTATCCAACCCAAATTGATGTAATTAATAGAACTGTAGTCCTAGATAGCAAAGGAACAGATGGCTAAGGAAACACAAGTAAGATCAGGGTTTATCATACCAAATCAGAACAAAATGTACAAAGCCAAACCAGACTACTTGGAGGAACAAACTAGTAGCAAGTTGTGAGATCACATTGCACCCATTACAACTTGGTACAGCCTCTAATTGATTTAGATTTCTCCCAAGGTGATGTAGTTCAAATATATTCCACATTTTGATCATTAGAAGCTTGTCCAGTGAAAACTGAACCTGAGAAAATTACTTTTGACTGTCAGGTCATTTGCTGGAAATCTGAGCAGTCTTGTCTCCTCCATAAGAAGAATTAGGCCAGATTTTGAAAGCCAGCAACATCAGCACCTGGCAAAGTTATTGATGAATCACCGACATTGGTCATCAATCCTGTCAATCCCCTGAAGGTATGACACAAACTCATACTGCAGCCTAGAGAGAGCACACACACACACTGGCTTCTGTCTGCTAGGTTGAATGGAAAACTCAGAGTAGAGGAAAAGAGAGCGCATAATTCATCCTTCTTTCAACATTGACTGTCAGAGGAACCCTTGAGCAAAACACTCAGCCCACAAGTGAGTGTAGCAGCTCGGCCGCCAACAGTTGAAGTTAAACGGCGAGACTCCCAGGTGCTGTGATGTGAAACTTTATGAGAGGGGATTGTGCCTGCTCAGCAAAAATCTCCTCTGGATAAATAAAGGTGAGAAGAAGAAGCGCATGAGTCATAGGATAATATCTCCCGAGGCACAAGACAAAGATGCCAGAACTCCAAGACTGTCTCGCCTTTTTGTTCAATACGCTGCTGGACGAGCATTGAACCCACTCATCGCCTAAAGGGGGTTAAAGATTTGCTGGCTAAATCTCTTTCCTCACCTTTCCTGACAAAGAACAGCTTCTTGTGATGTCTGGAGATCAGGACTGACAGTATCTTTGGCTGCCTAATGTGAACAAAAAGGTCACCAGTTCAATTTTGAAAAGCAGCAGCCAGGAGCAAATGTAGATGAGTTTTGTTGTCCTGAGGTAATGTTCCTCTTTTAGCTGACTTAAGATTAAAGATCAATTATAGATGTAACACATAAAATATGAATGATCTCTCTTGTTGAGCTCTGTTCAGTTTTGAATGAAGCTCAACAAAAGTTATGGAAGAAGGTCCAGAGGATTAGATGCTGACTTCTTTATACCAATGATGCATTGATGTTATATGTAAATAAATACTGTTTAAAAAAATGAAGTAAAATGTTGACTTGCAGTCATTTAGGATTGGCCTGCTTTGGATTTGGATGGATGACTTACACGAGAGACCTCCAAGCTCAATCAACCATGAGTAACCTTACCCGTTTTTGTTTTTGTTTTTTCTTAAAATTGACTTAAAAGACGACCAAATACTCCCTTATGCAGATGATGCACTTGTATATTTGTAAGAAATTAGAATGTACTTTACAATGGAATAACTCTCTTTATGCACCCCTTAGTTATGTGTACATGATAAAGCTGATATTTCATCGACAAAAATAAATTTAGTATTTAAGTTTGTACTCTGGCATAACTTACCTTTCTCCTTAAGTGTAAGAGATCCAATCCTTTAGGACCTTAACTTCAATGAGCAGTATCAGCTGCACAGACTCAGTCTTACTTGATGTGTGTTTGAATCATTATGGTGTCACAGGAAAGTTGCCAGACAGTAAATACGTAGCTGTATACAACCCCATCTGGGATGTTACTTAAGGAAACATGTTTTTCATGTAAACAAAATGATTTCCTGCATAAGTGTGGGACCTGGGTCATGTGTAAAAGTTGGTCTAAACAGTAGAGTGGAGGGAACTATCAACAATTAATAAAATGGGCTTGAATAAAAATCTGACTAAGTTTGCCAAGACCATCTATAGCGTCAAATGGGGCCCTTCAGGGGGGTTTCCAACTGTCACTGCAAATTTGCACATTTTGAGCCATTGCTGTGGTCCAAATTTTGGCACCACCTCTTGTCTGATGTCAGGCAGTCCCTCGTGTTAACATAACTGGAAAAAAACAGGCAATATATCTTCAGATAATATTCCCTGAATGGCGTGCCACAAAAGGCTTTCTAGACATTACTTTTAAGTTTAATTTGGACATGCTAGGGCTGAATAATGCCTGGTTTTCCATATATTTAGAGCCAGGATACATACAAAGTTCTCTCCAGGAAACTTTGTCTCCAAGTTCAAAACATTAGACTATAATGAGCCTGCAAAATGAAGTGCTGCCACACTTTGTGCAGGCACATTCAAGAGGTTCAAAAAGAGCAACAGTTCAGTTGCTACAGTCAATAAAGTGAATTTTGTAGGGGCTGATTCTGTGAGCTGGATCTGTCATCATCCTAAACAGTTTTAGCAGTGTTGTTTAGCGAAGCAGCAAGCTATGAGAGTATATGCACTGAAGGATGATCCTGAAACCCTCTTGAGACGCACAAATTCAGGACGTGTTCACCTCGGCTGTCACTCAAGCAGCCCACTGAGCCTCATCTCTCTCTCACTCAGCTCCACGGTAGATCTCCCACCACATCTTTCCATCACAACAACACGGTGTAGCCTCATCCATCATCCTGACACTGAGTGTTCCCCCCTTTGACTGCACAGGATGTCCTCTGCTAACAGTTTGCAGGTAATGTCGGGGGAATAATGGCTATTTATGATGTGTTTATGTACAGTACTGCGGGACGTTGTCCAGGGGCCCCGTAGCTTTGGAAGTTCAAGCTGTAAATTGACAGGTCTGAGGGGCTTCAGTAACTTAATCTCTTTCAAGCATAATAAGGGTGACTTGCTTGGGGTCTTTTGATGCTTTCTGCCCTTAGGAATGCTTCAAATACATTTCAAGTACCATGAAAGCATCGTGCAACATCAAATGGTGGTAGTGAAGGACCACCTGATGGGAAAATTAAGCTTTACCCCCAGCTTTTGCGTGTATTAGCATGCTATAGTATCTTCTGGTAACACAACACATAGTTTTCATGGTTGCTTTCAACCATACATGACCATTAAAAGCCATTAAGGACCATTTGAGGGTAATAACATTTTCTATGCATATTAAGCATTTAGAAAACAGCCTCAAAAAATGCTAGCATAACCTTGACCATGCCAGTTTTACTTGGCTAAAACAAAAACTGCATTCAGCCAAAGCTTCTAAAAAAGGTGCACTCTTAAGGTGTGTTCACACCGCAAGCGACCCAGCTGCCAAAGTCGCGTCGCCCACTGAGGTAGCGTCGCGCGTCCATAAATAGCCTACCTGTTTGGTCGCCTGGCGTCGACCGTCGGTCGGTGACGTCACGTCATATATCACATAATAGGATGTATAAGCGGACATTATTCCAGCGGTATCCTTTTCACTCACTTATCAGACACAAAACTCTGCAGGAAGTCATCCGCCCTGTAGTCCGGATGAATAACAGCACCGTCACACGTACACACACCGCTGATTGGCTGATGCTGCCCAGCCACGCACGACATCACCTGAATAGATCAACTTTTTTTTAACTTTGACATCGCGCGATGAGTGAAGTGGTCGTCTTGTCGCCGGCTGTCGCGTCGCGGGAGGGTTAGCCCCGCCCCATCGTGGCTGTACATTGACTTTGCATGAAGAGTGATTGCCGAGGTAGTACAGGTAGCGTCCGGTGTGAACGCACCTTTAGCCTAACAAGAGTATACAGTTTTGTACTGGGTTGAGGTAGTTCTATATTTTTGGATCATAAGTAAATCATGTTCAAACAATGAAGAAAATGGAGCTCTTTTCAGAACATTGTCTGCATGTTAGCATGCTAGTGTTAGCAGTTTTGTTCTAAAGGGACTGTAGTGAAGCAGGTTATAATGTTGCCTTAGTTAAGGACTTGAAATCATGTGTCTGATCCCATTTATTTTCTGATATTTGCATCTAGCTTAAGGTAACATTAGCATCAGCAAATGTTATCTAGTTTATAAATATTGTGTAAAAGCTAGATCCCATGGTTTTGGAGCATGAATGTATCTATTTTGCCAAATATTAGCATAGGTAAACCTTTCAACAGTTTCATTCAAGGCATATTAGCATGCAGATGTTAGCATTCACTGAAAGCACTATGAATCCGCAGATGCAAAAAGTGCATGAGTAACCTAGGAGTTTCTTCATTCTGTGCATCTAGACAATGAATGTTTTCAGTCAAATTCTGACCCAGTCATCGTAAAAATCAAGCTCAGTACTCCCTGCATTTTATTGGGCAAATGTTAGCTCTTCATGTTCAGCCTTAAAAAGTTAGTTTGCCATAGAGACGCCCAGTATGACAATAGAATACCATGCTTTTGTCAAATTTTGCTAACAGAGCAATCTTACAACCAGCCTTTACACATTTTGATGATCCAGAATGTTAGCATTGTGGCTAAGTAGCACATTAAAGCTATGTTTGCTTTTGTATTACTTATTTTGATTGTTATATTAATTCTCCTTAGCATTGATTATGTAACCTCTGTGAAGCACAATAGTGACATGTAGGGCATGTTGGACGGTCCCGACTTTCAGAAAAAGCTTAAATTCTTTTTACAAAGAGCAGTGAATTCATCATTTTGTTCATCAAACAGTGTCAACTGAGGACCAACTGTAGAAATAAAGTTTTATCATCTCACCTCAGTGGCTCTTTACCTTGGACGGCCTTGTGCAACATCTTGAGTTTAATAAATGCAGTTTTTCCCTCTCACTCCTGCGCTGTTTGCAGGGTTGATATGGTGTTATGCATGTGCAAAAACTTACAACCTCCCACACAACCATCTGCTATCATGCTGCGTGTTGGAAAGTGTTTATCAAGCTTGCAATCATATTCCTCTGATCCTGCAGAAGTTTGTTCGAGGGAACTTTTCTTGCTTAACACTTGAACAGACAAGAGAATGAAAGCCTGTCTGCATGCTGCGGTTCCGTCAGTTTTGTCGTCAAGAAATGAAGATGAAATGGGAATTATGATGCTGCAGCACACAGATAACAAACGTCCCCTCCTCCCCTTGCTCTGATCTGCTGTAAGAGGATCTGCGGGCCTGGATTTGGCATGGCAGCTGTACAAGGCACCAAGCTTCCAAGCACACCGTATCTGTTTGCTTTGGAGACTGATGCTGTTGCGAACCTCCCGCAAGAGGATAATATTTCTTTGTAATTAATAGCAGCCCGTTCTGTCTTTTTGGCCCAGGGAAGGAAGCTGGTCCGCGAACACAGAGACGGAAATTTCGCTTCCTTGCCAGCCGCGGTTGAGTTGGATCAGCTGGACGGAGGCAGCTCGGAGAGAGAGCGTCCCTGGACCGAGAAAACTCTGGTTCAGGGCCTCATGCCGGCAGTGATGTACTTGACTGAATTATTGCCTTCTCACTTGCATGAAAATGGTAAAACAGTGAAGAAAATGAAGTTTTATAAGCTCCCACTTAAGTAATCCTTTTGTAAGGAGTAAAGATGGACTCTGGGTTATGCAAAAATGAAGAAGACTTTTAAAGTGTCTGCAGATTAAAGTGGTGCAGACTGAAGAGAACAGAAAGGAAGGAGAAAGTAACTAGAGCTCCTACATGGTGGTTTGATACCCTTGCAAGGTAATGTCCTGAACCATGAAGGCATCCTATTAGATAAGAGCTAACATGTGCCTACAGAACTTTGACCTTGGATTTACAAATTCAATTTGTTGTCAAGCCAGGATGGACATTTTTGCACAGTTTGTTAAAATTGTCTTGAAGCATTCATGAGATATCCCACTCACAAGCAACTGGCAATCATGGGCCTCCAAGACCTTAGACATTAACCTATGACCTCAAAGATTTGTGCAGCCCATCCTCGAGCAAGAATGGACATTTCTGCAAAATAACAGAAAATCCATTAAAGTTTGCTTGAGATATGGCCTTTATAAACAGAGGATGGTCACGATGCTCTTTGATCTGATCTCAAAGTTTCATCAGATTGTCATATACAAAAGATGAATATGGCATATAAGACCCAAGACCTTGATCTTTGACACATGACACAAGGTGAATCCCAATTGTACGCCTTAGCCCTTGTCTTACCCCTTGATTTTGTGCATTCACTTTGAGTGAAGTGGGGTCCCAATACTCCGTAGGGCGAAAGGGAATGGCTAAGACCAAGGGCTACACAGCCCTTGAAACGAAGACAGACCGGGAAAGGGGAAAGAGAATTTCCCATAATGCACCACACCCGCCGACACGAAGCAGAGCGGAGACCAAAGGAAGCGCTTAATTATAAGTAATTATTTTATCATCAAGTAAATATTAATCATGTTTTTAGTTGTTGGTCGCATTTAAAAATTTCTTGCTAGAACAAGCTAGCTTTCACAGCCATGGCTATGGTTATTGTCGCATCTGCTTACTTCACAACCAGCGAGCGGCTCTGGGTGATGACGTAGCGGAAATCGACTGGCGTCTCGTTTCCTAGTAGTGAGTTTTACCCCTTCCCCTTGGCCCTCAAAACAGAGGTGTAAGGGGAAGGGTTAAGACCAAGGGGAAGGGCTAAGGGGTAGAATTGGGATTTACCCTTATGCTGCATTCACACTGCAGACGACTCCGTGATCAAAATCGCGTCGGCCACTGAAGTATCGTCGCGTGTCCATAAATACCTCATTTTGGTCACCGTTGCCGTCGGCCGTTGCTTGGTTACATCACATCTGCTCAAGTTTCACCATTCTTCATCAATTTGTTTACTTTTTACTCACTTATCAAACACAAAACACTGCAGCTGATGCCCTGCAGCAGCATCGTCTGTGAGTTTCGTGCGGTCCGTCTAGGCGGAAGTAATGTACACACTGACTAATGTTTCCCACACGGACATAAATTGTTCCTCTGTAGTCCGGATGAAAAACTGTCCGTCACGGGTACTGTCACACATGCACACACTGCTAATTGCCTGTTGCCGCACAGCCACACACGACATCGCCTGAAAAGATTAACTTTTTTTTAACTTTGACATCACGGGACATGTGAAGTGATCGTCTTGTGCACAGCAAACGCATCGCGGGAGGGTTAGCCTCGCCCCATCGCCGCTGTACATTGACTTTGCCGAGTTAGTACAAGTAGCGTGCGGTGTGTAAGCACCTTAAGAATTTCACCAGATCATCCTTGAGTAAGGGTGGACATTTGTACAAAGTTTGACATGTTCTCAATATTCTGTTCATCAGCCAAAGATGATCATGAGGGGCAGTGACTCCGGCTTGTGACCTCCAAAGTCTGAGAAGTTAGCCACTGAGTCAAAGTTTGTCAGATACTTCTTTATAGTGTCTACAGGATGTAAAGTTAAGAACTGAGGGTTGATCATGCGGCCTGATTTTCTTTTGCTGATAATCTTTAAAACCTTGAGTCCTTGAGTCAGTCCCCATTGGTGTCTTGAAATACAGCGTGAACAAATATGGCGAGCTTGTACTTTGGACTGAGGTCCTCCAGGCTCAGCTCTCATTGGCTCTGAAGCTACAAAAAACAAAATTTACCTAAATGTCTACAGCCCACTTTCCATAAAAATGCCCTTACAGCTATTTCTGTGAACGAATCCCACAAGGTGTGAGTTTAATTTTCCTCTTGTAGTCCGTCGTCTTCCTTATCTGATGTCATCGGGTTCATTAACTTGGCTTTAGCTTCTGTGTGAATTGGCATCAAGAAGAGTACAAGAAGTATATCCAGCATAATCCCCGAGAAATGCCACTGTCTAAAGCTGTAATCCTGGAAGGCTTTAAGACTCTCGCTTAGCAAACACCCAACAAGAAAGACACTCTCACAAGATGTTAGTTTGGTTTTAAATTTAGACATCTCACGCACATTTTGGAGGATCAAGGTGAAGATGTCATGCTAAATTTCCCGATCATCTAACATTGGATTCACCTTACTGTAACTGGCAGATTAAGGAGACACATTTTAACCTGTCGAAGGCCAATAGAATAAATAAACCTTCTTCAGAATGGCTAAGATATCGCAGTGCACACGACACACATCCAGCCTCGGCCAAAAACAAGAGCTGCTCTGTGTGTGCAGCGAGGAAAGAGGCGCATCCCTTTGACAGATTTCCATCAACTCCCCAGTGTGATTGTAAGCGCCTCATCTCCGCCAAGAAGGGTGACTCAGGCTGCACTTATGACATGTCATTAAATCAAGACTGAAGTGTATTAAGACGTGTCAGTGACAGCTCAGTGAAAGGTTTGTTTTGCTCTGTTTTTCTTGTCAGACAAAGACAGAAAATGGTGGAGGTTGAGAAATCAGTCTGTAAAGGTAAATGTGGTGAGTATAGGTAAATTAGTTATGCAGACAACAAATCCATTGAGAAGGAAATCTTTCAGCCTATTTGTTTTGCTCTTCAAAGGGTTGCAGGACACCAATGGGGGTTCACGAGATGCTTTCCTGAGAACAGTTAAATTTTTTAATGATAAAACTATGGCGTTTTTGGAGAATAAAGACCTAAATATACCCCCAAAACAACATTATCATCCTTATGAAGCGAATTTCCGCACTGCAATCATGTAATTTGCTTCACACCTAACTGTGTTCATATCAAGAGTAAGTTGAGAGGATTGCTATTCAACATGGCCATATTGGAAATAAGCGTTTTGTCGATACTTGTAGCCAGTTAGCTTTGCTTATCATTGTTTTAAAATAAAGCAAGCATTATTTAACCACGGATTTCCACATACTCAGAAAGCAGTGCTGCGTAGCCACAGTGGCTTGGTGTGTCACCATCGGAATCGCCCACTGGCAGTAGAAGCACTATCACATAAGAATTATGACACATGGAAAAAAAACTTTTCCATTGAATTTTTACTATGATTTCATTGTGTTCTCTGCTTCTACAGAGGGTGAGTACACTATGTAATTAAAGGCTTTAATACCATATGTTGTTATTGTAGTAATGCCTTAAATAACTAGTATTTAAATTTTGTTATCGTAGCTTTTAATCCATAGACTAGGCAGAAAACACATGTGCTTAGTAACTGTTCAATTCTGGGGAAATCCCTTAAATTCCTATGATATAATATTCAAATACCCAAAAGCTCTGAGCGATTGTTTTCCTGCTTTGGATTTGTCCACCCTGCTTTGCATTGATTGATGCAGAGTTGAGGCGGCTTGTGCTGAAAATAGATTTGCTGCGTAACTGAAGCGATCTGGCAGGGCACGACGCTGCTGGTATGTGACACAGATGGGATGAGGCACAGGCTGTGGAAACAGACTGATTGAAGAGACTGGAAGGGATTTGCCCACGAATGCGCAGCAGATACGGGCCTCAGGGCAGATGGAGTATGTGGAAATTGGTGGTAAGAAGTGTGACTTTTAGTTTTTGCTGCTCCAAACATAACTGTTTGCTTCCCTTTATATGCACAACCAAAAAGGTTGCTAATGTGTATAGTTATCGTTCTTTAGTTAGTCAATGCTGCACTGAAGCTGTTGACCTTGGTTTAGTCGCAGAGCTTCAACACTGTAAAAATCCCAGAGAGTTCACTTGAAGGCTGATCACCTATATATATTGTAAATTTAAGTATGCATTTAATGGCTGTTAGCCTAGCCTAGCATAAAGACCAAGCTAACTTAATCCATAAAGCAGTAAATCATTGTTTTTGGTGGCGAGATGAAGTTTTTGCATTAGGAAATCTACATCAGATGTGACTCCGCAGTTGGAAAGTGAAGGGTTAAGAGTGTGTCTAGATAGTTTTCACTGTTTTATCTGTCTCTCATTCTGAGCCAAGCTAACCTATTTAGCCGTTTTATTTTTCTGTAATGCTGCCTCAGCATTGTTTGCTCGCAATGTCCAAAGGTAATAAAGTCCACCTCCTACACTCAGTTGAGTTTTATCTTGCTCCATGTAAAATTTTAAGCGCCTAAATAACATGTTGAGGTATATCTGGGCGTTTCGTGACCTACTATATTTCTTGGCAAGCAGAGAGAAACAATCTGGCAAAAGTTCAAATAATCACAAGACCGACATCTGATCATAAAATTAGCTAAAGACTAAACCCTAGGGGCAGCTTGTTGTTTTTTGTTTTGGTTTTCCACCTTTAGAGAGAGAGACAGGTTGTGTTTATGCTAAGGTAAGCTAACTATGATGTCAATGATGTAGTCAGTCTTTTGGGTAAATGAGGGGGAGCATGGTGAGGAGCAACATCCTAAAAAAGGACTTTATTTCCTTCTTGCTGTGCAGACATGTTGCTAAATACATATTTATGATGCCACATAGAAGCTAGCTGAAGAAATGTCCTCTTTAATTCAAGCATAAAATAGTTGAATTTGGAAACAATAAGTCAAAGTTAAAGGTTGTGGTGTCACCCTTTGCTTGCATACGTACCATCTCAACAATGCTTTGAGGGACCTCTCTCAAACTTGACATTAATTTCAACCCTGACTGAAGGAAAATTCAGAATGATTTAAAATCTTTTAGCATGAAAGGTTAGGGTGATGATGACTCATGAGCACTCCTCTACTGTCCATTTTCCTGAAACTTCGAGTTACCCCAATACCAAAACCAAAACACCAAAGCCACCACCACTCTTCAGTCATTGCAATGTTACATTACACCTATTGTAGATTTAAAACCCTCCAGTGGTTTCCCCAAATAAAAATTGGTCACTGAATTGAAGAGATGCCAATTTTCCAACTTTCTGTGGAAATCATCAAACATATTTTTGAAATGTCAAGCTTTAATACTTGATTTGTTACCACTTTTCTTCATCGTTAGCTTCCAGTCTTTGTGTCCCTGCATTTCAGTTTTGCCTAGGCCCAAACATCTTCTCTATAAAGCCATGTAATCTCTAATTTTTCCTTTCTTTAAAACCTCTCACTCGCTAAACCTGTCACTCTGACTTCATACAACCAACCTTGAAACCCAAGACGACACCGCTGTCTGTCATTCGCCTCTGAGTACCTGTACTCACACGCTGTTTCGGAGTTTCTGTCTACAAAACACAACACACAGTGACTCAGTCTGGCCTGACAATGCCCTCCTGTTACCATATCATGTGTCCTGTGGAGAGACACAGCACTGGCAGCAGCTCAAACAAAAGAACAAGAGCTTCAATCCAGCTGACTTTTGGAAGCTGATGAACGGCACGTATCCTGATACTTGACAGGTTTGGAAGAGGGGAGGTGCTCCGATTACTCAAAACTATAAAGGAGGAGCCAGGTAGTTCTTGCAGTTCTTGCTCTTCATGCTCAGGACCACAATTCCCATCAGCTGGTATCTCTGCATCCAAAAATGTGGAACTGCCAAGCTCAGCAACTCTAGATAAGAATCTGCCGCGCTCATGGAAACTTCTGGCCTTCTTGTCCTTCTATCATGCAGGTCTCCTTCGACTTGCACATTTGTAGGATCCCCAAGGACGCTGACAAAACCACGAGTTACTGAATCATGTCATGACTTATCTTGTGGAAGCCTTGCCAGAACTGTAAACTAAGCCTTCTGGATTGTACTCTCACCACAGATTCCCCACATCATTGTACACAGAATAGAATTGTTGAAGATAATTAACTTTGAGGGTGTAAAACCACAGTGTTCTGTTGTTTGTACAAGCCCACACCTGAAGAGGAGTTGATAAAACATTTGTGACGTCAGAGCAGAAACTCTTAACCATGTGTAGTAATCCCTGTCTGAAATTGAGCTCCAACTGATTTTGATTGGTATTGGAAATGCATGTCAACATCCTCAACCAGTGCCAACAGCTAAGCTATATCAGAAGTTAAAGGAGACATATCATGCTGATGCATGATTTAATACTTACATATAATATAACAAATTTGAAAACAAGACCTTACACCCCCTTAATTTTCAAAAAATTAGATATTGTATTTTTTCTGATATCCTAGAACAAGATTTGATGCCTCTGAAAATAGGTCATTGCGAGATGACCGCGAGATTTAAATCGTCGTGACGACAAGAGGTACATTTTTTTTATTGGAGTAATCTGATAAAACACTTCCTCCTCTGTGATGTCCGTTAGCCCCACAACCATCAGTCAGGAACACATCCACCAAGCAGCAGTATATAGCTCCCTAGCTCACACTCACTCATTACCAGCTCTGGAAAATACAGTAGAAGAAGAAGGACAGGCTGGCTCAACCCCCGATAGAACTGACCAATCAGAGCACAAAGGGCTGTGACATTGCGAGGTTACTGTAGGTCAGCCTGAGATCCGAGCATTTCAACGAGAGCTTGATAATGGCCTAAAATGAGGATTTTGAGAACGCTATTGTGGGGCAATGAAGGAACTAAATGACTTGGGCAGAAATGCTTCACAGGCATCCTAGTCTGGCATAGTGAAAAGGAGAAACAAGCATGATATGTCTCCTTTAAAGTTAAAAACCTCCTCCACTATCAGTCATATTGACCTTAGCAAAAAGACTGTCATAGGACAGAGGGCCAGATTGTTGTATACATGCTTTAGCATAACCATGGCCCAAAATCCATCCATATATACATATTTACATTGCATGTAACTGTACCATGCACTTTATTATCTCATCCTTTTACAGCAGGACCTAAAATTTTCTGGGAAATTACAATATTTTATGGAATATTTAGATTTTTTGGAAGTTAGTATTCCAATGAGGTTATGTTAATGTCGGCGTCTTTTCATTTGTTTCTCTGTTAGCAATTTAACTCAAAAAGTTAGGGATGGATTTCTATGAAATTTTCAGGAAATGTGTAGATTAGGACAAAGAAAAATAATTTGATTTTGGGAGTGATCCAGATCAGCATAAAATCGCCATGACGAAAAATGTGATTTTCATGAATTACTACTTAGCTAAAATAGATATCATTATGAATCCAATTGCTAATGGTCTGTTTTCATGGTCAGGGAATCTAAATATTTAGATGGAATAAAGGTAGGACTAATATTTATGGTGAAAATCACAATATGGGTGAGGACTGTGGCACTGGCGGAGGCCTTTTTTAGTTTTTTACTTTTATTACAATTGAAATGAGGTGAAGTTGAAGTCCAGGTGCCAATTCTTGAGTTTTGTGCAGAACTGATCACTCTTTTAATCAGTTATTAATAAGAAAATACTGTAAACAGAAATACTTTTGAGGAATGCCAGTGGATCTATAGAAGTTAAAATTACAATTTTAAAAATAATGGTCTTCACCAAAGCTTGACAGTTTTTATGCATTTCTTTTCTTTTTCTGATCAGCTTTTTTATTTTGAATTTAACAATATACAAAATAAAAAATATCAAAACAACAGCAAAGAGCAGTAAAAGAAAAAGAAAATAACACACCCAGACAACATCCAGGCCCCTATCTACATAAAATTATTCTAGAAAACCAAGCTTTTATGAAGGTCATTTATTACAGTAGACCACACATCAATGACAGTCCTTTGCTCCATGGATACCTGCTATTGATATCTCTAAATAAGCTACGTCCAAATACATAAGAAACCAAGCTTGAACAGACAGTGAGGGGGTTTCCAGCGGGTAGCCACCAACTTTTTTGCAGCCGTGATTCCAGCCAATAAAGCCTGTCTTTTTCATAGCGTAATACCAGTCAGCGGGCGGTCATTTAACATCAGAGCTGCAGGAGAGCAAGGCAGTACTATACCAGTTTTCATACATTTCTATGGACCCCAGGTAGAGTTGAAAAGACACCTTGAATCTTCCAGTTCAATAAAACCCAGCAGAGCCTCAATCTTTGAAATTCTCCCAAGTGTTCACAATAGAAGACTCTGTGTCTTCCATTAAGTGCAAACAGCATCTCTGTAATCAGATTAATCAGGTTGGTTCCTGTCTCGATTAAACCAAGGTTTGATGCAGGGGAATCATTCATCAGAACTGTGCTGACGAGGCAATGTTCGCACACCTCGCTGCAAACCTTCAATCAAGCAGTAAATATGTCAAGTTTAAACGCTCATAAAGCAACACCCCTAATTTAATCAAGTTTGTCTATAGTGTGGTATTATATAGGAGGCATATCGCTCGGCTGAGTCAACAAAAAGAATGTGCCTCAAACTAAAAAAGGAAGTTGTGAAACAAAGCCCTTTGCCCTGATTTACCCTTAACGTATGTGCTTTTTTAATCTAAAATCTAAAGGCCTTGGTTTGAAGCCAAATGAGTTTGCAAATGATCTGATGAGAAGTTTTGATTAGGTCTCTGATACACGATAACGTGTTGAACAATGAAAGCCTCCAGGCCATGTATTTTTGTAAACACCTATATTTAAGGCTAATGATTATATGCAGCCGGTTGATATTGAAAGTTGTCTTGTTGCATATTTATCCATTGATTGTGGATGGAATATCTGAAGAACACTTGGCAGGATGATCTTAAGATGTTCACTCTCAGTTCAGGGCTTGAATTTTGGAGGTCAGTGGTTGATGTCGACATCATCGGGTCTCCTGATTACAACTTGAATTTGAATTGCTGTCAAGACTTTGCATACATATTTACTTTGATAAATTGTGTTATATTCCAGTTTTAGAGGATGTATGTTAAATGTCAAGGTTTTTGAGTCTCTGGTTTTAATTTCTTTCTTGATTTAAAATCTCAGTACTGCTGGAAAGTTTGAAACCTGGAAATGTCAACTTCTGCACAAAATGCCTAACCTGACAAGCCAGATGGACAGCTCCATATATCTGCCACAGAAATATTTCACTAGTCCATCTGGGTAAGAGCCCTTTTAATTTGTTTTCAGGAGCAGAACGTTTAAAAAAAAAACACAAGCTTGTGATCGGATAATAGTTCTGCTCGTCACATTCATCTCAGACCAATCCATATCAAGCAGGGTTGCCTCATATAATGAAGCAATGTTTTCATTGAATTTGTCATTATTTTTTTCTTTTATATAAACATTTTATTTTATCATTTTGTTTATATTGGCTGCTGATGCTACTCAGTGATTTTTGAAGAATGTATGATGCAAAATGTGCCTGTTTGTTACTTGAAATGGCTAAATAAAGAATTGGGAAAAAAATAGCATACTTTTTTGTTAGCTGTTGTTAGCTGTTAGCGGCTAACTTAGCCGCTAACAGCTAACAACAGCTCATGACCGTTAGCTGTTAGCCGCTAACTTAGACACTAACTTAGACACTAACGGCTAACAGCAGTAAATGACCGTTAGCCGCTAACTTAGCGGCTAATGGCATTATACTATCGTCCTACACTAAGTCGTACCACACAGATGATTCATTTAACACTTATATGTGACATGAACCTCGTCAAAGACAATCCCTACAATTAAACTTCTGAGGAGGGCCGATTTCGCCAAGTTTTACCAAGTATCTATGAGGACAATAGGCTAATCGGCATCTCCGTTTTCAACTTCCGGTTGTCGTCACGTCCGCATTCTGCAGCTCCCGCCTCTCTTCCCTGATTGGGCCGTTAAAATTTTAGCCGAGATTGCCGAGTGAATCCATTGGTCAACGGAGCGCTACAAGATGGGATCTGCAGGATTTCAGGAACTGAATCAGGCAGGCCAATCTGCTATGCAAGGTTACAAAATGCCCACTCTGGTTAAAAACCGCACTGATGAGACTTTTGTGCTGATGATTTTGGGACCAATATTTTTTTTAGTCCTTTCAGTCTTGAAGCATTTACCTGCCGTGAACTTGATTCCAGTTCTTTGCTATCAAGAGCTTTCAACCCTGAAACCTTTCAATGAAAAACACACTATAGAGCAGGGGTGGGCAACCTTAATTACCAAGAGGACCACACAAAGCTGTTTTCCCAGCCTCAGGGCCACATTGTGGCAAATTTTTGGATACTCTTGATTTGGAAAAATAATGTTTGGTAGACAAAAAACGCCCAAAAAAAGTTATCATAAAATAGTAAACCAATATTAACATATTATTACACAAATACAATATATTATGCATGGTTAAATGAATTTTACATACAATTTAAGCACATTTAATTAATGTACACAGAATAAAACCCATTCAGGTATTTTTAAAGCAATGAAATAATGAGTGTTTTGTGATTTTTATAGCACAGATATTTTACTGCCGCCATTTTCGAAATATTGTATTGAGTAATACTTGATATAATGTTGCTAATGATTTATGACAGAGACACTATTATAGCAAAGTAAATTCTTAATCTAGACTAGACATGATTACTTCTATTATGGCCCTTTTCCACTAGCACGCCTTGGCCCTACTCTACCAGCCCTACTCGGTTTGCAGCATGTTTCCACTGGCCTAGCTAGTTTTCATACCTACTCCACTCTGGTTCAAAGCGGGCTGAGTCGATACTAAAAGATGACGTCACCGACCACCGGCTACTGATTGGTCAGACATTGTCGTCATCGATGGGTCATGAGCGCTGATGACCTAGCATGCTAGCAGTAGCTACCGTTAGCTTACCCTCATACGTCTTTTCTTTGCAGCTCGATTGCTCTCGTCCTCGGCTTCATTCTGTTGTATAGCTTCCAAAACTCTCCTGGGGTATTTCTTCTTGCCACCTGCAGCCTTCTTCTGCTTTCCTTTTTCACTCTGTTTGTGACAAAAAGCCACAGATTGTTGTGTCGCGCTCAAAATGACGTCACCGCAGTGCCGCTCAGCTGTTTACAGCGACACTGCACCTCGTTGGGCAGGTGACTGGGGCTAATGGAAAAGCAGCACAAGGCAAGTAGAGTAGAGCCAGGTAGAGTCAAGTAGAGTAGAGGAGGGCTAATGGAAAAGGGTCATTAGATGTCTGGGTTTTCTTCATACTTGCTGATTTTGGAACTGACTGGCAGACCGCATTTTGTGAGGTTGAGGGCCACATGTGGCCCCCGGACTGCCAGTTGCCCACCCCTGCTATAGAGGATAAATTCCCCAGTGATGTTTAGATGTTTACAACATAAATGCAAGGCATCTTTTTATGGGTGTTGGAGGGACACCAAACTTTTGGTATATAAATGGTATTTCAAACCATAATTAGATTCTTAATTGTATGTGTTTATTAATCAGCAAATCATTAATTAAAAGCCTTGATGTGACTCCAAACAAATCCACATGCCGGAGCAGTGAAGCACAGATTGAATGTTGAACCATGTGTCAGCTTCACTCCTTCCTTTTCTCTGTCAGCTGCAGTGTGCATGTGCATACTTATACGACCATCCCAAAACGCGGACATAAACTGGAGGAAGCAGATCTCTGGCACTGAACATGCAGACACACTGACACGAATGATGTGCACGAGGACACACTGACCCCAGAAACCACAGCGGGACTTATTCTGGGAAAGACCCTTTGGAGAAAAGCTCCACCATAACTCATAACGTAGCGCGTCCACGCCAGCGGGGAAAGCAACAAAGCGGAGGACAGCGTGACCACAAGTTCAAACCATTCAAGGCCCACAAAGAGAGCCGAAGCCTCGGAGCTGTAAATCAAAAACGAGTCCTCGGAGAGTGAACTCCCGCCAATTTTCATCCATATTTACTTGGATGATTTTCTGCATGCCACGGTGCAGACGAGTAGCAACCGCTAGTTCTGAGAAAGCATTTCCAGGGGTGTGGAGCCAAAGTCCGGTTTTCCAGGAAATGTTTTGCTAGTTTTCGACGTGGAGCTCTGCAGGTGTTGATCTGCATTTAAATCATTTCTTTCATTTATTTCAAATAAATCATTTCATTTTAAAAGCACTTCTAATTCAGGAGTTGGTAGTCATTATTTAAGGCTGTCCATAGATCCATATCTTCATGCTTTTGATATCTAAGAAATGCTTTGACCAGTTTTCTTTTTAGCATAAATGTCTACACTAACTCAAGCATAAATTTATACAATTTTGAGAGACACTGAGCTTGTAAATTCAATATTTCAAGAATGCTTTCAAGGAATTTCTTTAAACTTTGCCTTAAAGTCCAATCAGACTTAAAGATAATGGTAATCTGTTTAGTAGGACAGAGGTTAGGGTCACTGTGTCTTCTGTCCATCCCTTGCTTGTGAATGGCACATTTCAAGAGTGCAATGCTGTATTTTTTTCAAACTTTGCACAGCAGTTCGGTCTCACTTAAGGGAAAACTCATTGGATTTTGAACGTGTAAAATCTCAAGAATGCAGTTTGGGATTTTTGACAAAATTAACTCTATATTGCCAGAAGTATTCGCTCACCTGCCTTGACTCACAAATGAATTTAAGTGACATCCCATTCCTAATCCATAGGGTTCAATATGACGTCAGTTCACACTTTGCAGCTATAACGGCTGTCCACAAGGTTTAGGCGTGTTTATGGGAATTTTTGACCATTCTTCCAGAAGAGCATTTGTGAAGGTGTTCTATCAGGTTGAGGTCAGGACTCTGTGCAGGCCAGTCAAGTTCATCCAAACCAAACTCTGTCATCCATGTCTTTATGGACCTGCTTTGTGCACTGGTGCACAGTCATGTTGGAAGAGGAAGGGGCCAGCTCCAAACTGTTCCCACAAAGTTGGGAGCATGGAATTGTCCAAAATGTCTTGGTGTGCTGAAGCATTCAGAGTTCCTTTGACTGGAACTAAGGGGCCAAGCCCAGCTCCCGAAAAACACCCCCACACCATAATCCCCCCTCCACCAAACTTTACACTTGGCACAATGCAGTCTGACAAGTATCGTTCTCCTGGCAACCGCCAAATCCAGACTCGTCCATCAGATTGCCAGATGGAGAACTGGGATTCATCACTCCAGAGAACGCGTCTTCTCTGCTCTAGAGTCCAGCTGCAGCGTGCCTCACACCACTGCATTCAATGTTTTCCATTGCACTTGGTGATGTGAGGCTTGGATGCCGCTGCTCAGCCATGGAAACCCATCCATGAAGCTCTCTGCACTGTTCTTGAGGTAATCTGAAGGCCACATGAAGTTTGGAGGTCTGTAGCGGTTGACTCTGCAGAAAGTTGGCGACCTATTCGCACTATGCGCCTCAGCATCAACTGACCCCTCTCCGTCAGTTTACGTGGCCTACCACTTGGTGGCTGAGTTGCTGTTCCCAAACACTTCCGTGTTCTTATAATACAGCTGACAGTTGGCTGTGGAATATTCAGGAGTGAGGAAATTTCACAACTGAATTTGTTGCACGGGTGGCATCCTATCACAGTTCCACACTGGAATTCACTGAGCTCCTGAGAGTGACCCATTCTTTCACAAATGTTTGTAAAAGCAGTCTGCATGCCGAGGTGCTTGATTTTATACACCTGTGGCCATGGAAGAGACTGGAACACCTGATTCTGATTGTTTGGATGGGTGAGCAAATACTTTTGGCAATATAGTGTACCAGTTGTACTCCTCATGGTGGCTCACAACAGCTAAGAGTGAGGTCTAGTTATAAATATTGGACCATATAACCTCCTTAAGGAGTTTGGAAATAATGAAGATGTCATCATCACGTGTCAACCTCCTTTTATCGCTTCAAATTGAGCTACCTCCCTCTGTGAGAAAGACCACCTGATATGGTTTGTCCTCACTGCAACGCTTTTGTATGCAGCTCTCTTTACAGAAGACAAATGTTTAGCTGACAGATTTGAAAGCAAGCTCCACATTTTCACAAGGAAAAAAACACTTGTTCTTTGAGTGGAACTGCCGTGGCACAAGCGCACCATGGCTTTTCCAACATCTGGGGCCAATGATCTGCCTTTTGTCCAAATCAGGATTGCCAGGGCCACACAGATGTGCTGACAGCATCCCAGCCAATCTGCCATCTCTCCTACCGCCTCCCATAATCCTCCTTCGCTGCAGTGCTCTTCAAACACCTCAACCTCGCTTGTTTTTTCCTCCATTTACCTCGCACTATACTTTTTGCGTGGAGATCACAGCGTCCTGTTGATTTGCGGTCAGCGTTTCCCAAACATGCGCTCACCCGTGTGTAATTTGGTGTCGATGACTGCGTTTGCTGTGTCATGGAAATTAAAAGTGCACTGTCATCATAAGAAGTTTATGAATCAGAGAGACCACAGCAAAGGAGATTACAGTAAAAGGCACAGGATATATTGATTGGCACAAGATTTGTTTTGCTGCAGCCTGTAAACAACACATTACACCGTTGTTTTTCTTTTACCATGATACAGTCATCAATGCTGAGCGGCGATTGATGTGGTATTCTTGCACTTTGCTTCCCACATGAAAAATTGGAACCTGGAAGTGTGGCCAGATGTCTTTCTTTCCTGGGATTTTCCCCTGCTGCAACCTTGTTTTTTTAAGTGGAGCTCTGCCTGTTCACTACTTATTACAGGAAAATATTAGGGTCAGGCATGAGAGAGAAACTAGTGCTTCAGTCTGATGTCTACATGCCTCCACAAGAAAAGTAAGGGTACATGATGGGTCAACAGAAGAGCAGAAGTGATAATTAGACAAGAAGTGAGCAGTGGATGTACAGAAGTTCTCCCCGAGTTCTTGAGAAATCACACTCACAAGCAGGAAATTTGTGCAAAATCAAATGAAAACAAGGCAGTCTTAAGATATTTTATTTAAAAGCTAGTGAATACAAGGCCCAAAGAACTAAGTATTCCATCAAAAGTTGATTAAGGTCATCATTAAGTCAGAGTGGATCTTAATTTAAAGATGCTATGAGGAGAATCTAGTTCCAGCGATATGAAGACTCTGCTACCCATGAGCACTCGCGGCATCTGTCGTAAACACGTGACCCAAGCCAAAGTTGCAGTTTCCTACTCAGAACCCGGAAATTCCTACTTCTGACTACAACTGGAACGCACCAAAAGACGTGACCTTAGCCAAAGCGTGTGTTTGTTGTGATGCTAATGAATGCAGCTCGGACCTTCCTCAGAACTCTGCATTGCTGTACAACTTATTTTTTCAACAACTTACAGGATGCAAAGCGACGAGGTAATGTATCTCTTTCTAGTTACATAGCGGTAGTTTTTGGAAAGCTTAGTACCGTAGTTTTGTAGCCGGCTATATATCACTACTTACAGCCCGGTGCTCTAAGACGTGCCTGAATAATATAAATTTGCTTTAGTTTTAATTGTTTTGTTCCCAAAGTTGAGTATCCAGGCTAGTCCAGCCCTGTCCGACCCGACTAAAGAGCTAACAAATAGCATTTATAGATAACCTATTTTGATGCTATAAAACTCATCTTAAAGTGCGTATTTTGATCAGGCATATACCTAAAACTGAGACTTTTTTTGCATGTTATATGTGCATATACTATTGTGTAACTTTAATATACTTTAGGTGGAGGCTTCAAATAAGCCAATTGGGCCTTTTGCCTCTTCCTGCACTTCATATAATTTATCATTGACTTTTGTTTAAGTGCTGACATATTTCTTTAAAAAGCCAGGGATTATAATGTAGCCCACCTATAACTTTGACCTTTAGAGTTTAAATCTAATCAGCTAATTGTCGAGACACTTGTGCAAAGTTTCAAGAAAATTCCCTGAAACATTCTTCAGCTATGGCATTCACAACAGAGGATGAATGAGGCTCAATAACATCTTATCGGTGTGTCCTTAAAGGTACAGGGTGTAGAAATTGGCATGTTAGCGACATCTATTGTCCAGATTTTGGAATGAGCCTAACCGTGACTTCACGAAGCGACGAGAGCCAATGAAAACCAAAAAAGATCATGAACAGGGCATCGTTTACAACAGTTACCAGGTGAGGGTTTTTTCATTCATATTTGTAAGTATTATTTTAATGGATTATCGGTCAATTAAGGTGCAACATGCCATTCAGGTAGATTTCAGGACTGGTAGCCAGACTTGTATGCAAAAGTCACGTTTCACTCTTTTTGCCCCTAAAACCAACACGTAGACAACATGGCTCATCATTATGTCAGCCTACATGAAAAATAGCCCACAGTAATGTACATTTTTTAATGCTTTTTCTAACTAAATAAAAAAACGCGTGGGGTGCTGGTTTGGCGGAGTTGTTAGCAACAATGCACATCAGAGCAGACGGACCTGCCTGATTCTGAAAGTAATGGAGGCTACTGTTGGTTAGCTATCATGATTATTCATTTATACTTGGCGAAATATGCTCTCCTCATAAGTTTACTTCACAGGGATTGTCTTTGACGAGGTTCATGTCACATATAAGTGTTAAATGTTACATCTGTCTTGTATAATTTAATGTGAAATGATAGTCTCAAGGTAGTTTAGTTAGGACAACAACAGTTAGCCGCGAACAACATTTAGCCGCCACGGCTAACAGCCATTTACTGTTGTTTGCCCTTGTCAGCCATTAGCTGTAGCGGCTAACGGTCATTTAGCCACTGCATATGCTACGTCATAGCAGTGCTGCTTGATATGGATTGGTCTGTGATGAGTGTTTTGAGCCAAACGATCATCCAATCACAAGCTGCTGTTGGATTTGAAGGTTCTGCCCCTGAAAACATTCTCACAGGGCTCCTCCCCAGATTAGTGAAATATTTTCAATATGGAACTGTCCATCTGGCATGTCAGGTTAGTCTCCCCGTACTCTCTCACCCCCTTTTACAAGCCTATCCACTGTCTCTCTAATATCAATAAAGGCACAAAAAATACATTAAGAAAAAAAAAATAAAACATGGGATGATTGTACTCCCATTTTGACGGACTTTACAAACAAATAGAAACATTATATCTTTTATTCACCGTTGGGTAAATATGTTGCCACATTCTGCACACTGTACCTTTAAGTATTGTTAAGTATTGTGCAATGTTTGAAAAAAAATCCTTTAAGTTTTCATTGAGTGATGACTTGATGGACTTAATAAAGTTATTGTATTTTGGCACCAGGGATGAATATACAACTTCTCCACTGTAGAGCAGTAGATTGAAATAAAAAAAGGGGGAAATCTCAAAGAAAATTATAACATATTTAGCCTTAGAACCTATTTTTTTGTCTTTTTGTGTTCAAAGAAGTGGATGGGGACTCTCCAGCAGACCTAGATAACGCTGTTGTGGCTTAATGCTGTCAAGGTTGGACGACCATGTGGGTAGCTAACCAGAAAATTTTCAAAACTGGTGCACTCACAACTACAAACATTGTTATTCCAGAGTGGGCTGTCTTGGAGTGGGTGCCAGGTCTCACCAGCTTGATGTGGATCAACAGCTGACTAGTTCTAACGTGACTGATGTGCACCATATGATACAGTCAGGGCTTACAGTAAGTGACGAAGCCGAGCAAACCACCATAAAAATGCTGAGCCAGCACGCGTTGCCCTCCCCCGTACAGTCTCACGCAGAGAGACAGAGTCAGTTCCCAGAAGTCTGTAAGCACTCGATTTTCAGAAACAATCAGAGGAGTCCTCGCTGGATTATCTGCAGCTGAAAGTCCAAGTGTTAAGAGTGCTTCCAGCTAAGTTTGACAGGTGGAGCTCATGGGTGCTGACCCTTTGTTTGTTTCCCAAAGCATACTTGGAGAATAACAACTTGGAAAGACACAATCATGATTAACTGGTCAACTTAATGGTTATCTAAGTTAAACAAACATTTATTTATCTGTAATATTGTCCAAGGCTGCAAAGGAAGTTATCTATTTCATGTAATTTGGCATTGGCAGAAGTGTTTGTTTGCAATAAACACATCAAGAATGAGTAAACAGCATCAAAAAGATGAACATTAGGAAAAGGCTTGAGAAAAAAGTGAGAATGAGCAACTTTTTTAGCCATCAGGATACCCTTGAGGAAAGGCTAAATGCTGTAAACACATTACAAAGTAGTCTTAAGATATCAAATTCTCAACAAATGATGAATATAAGGCCCAATTATTGACCTTAGAACTTCAACAAATAACCACCAAAATCTAACAAGTTCCTCTTCTTCTTCTTCTTGATAAAAGTTTAAGGAAAATCCCTCAAAGAGCTCCTTGAAAGTGGTGCTTAAGAGAAAGGGATACACATAGGGTCCAATGGCAATATGCCTATTAAATGGAAACAGTTCAAACTAAAGTCAGGATGGACATTGTGCAAAGTTTAAAGAAAGTACCCCCTTTCGTTTTTGAAACATTCATGCAAGATTTCACATGGGGCCCAAGGGCCTTGAATTTTTACCTCAAATGTCTAAAATCCAGTCAATCCTTCCTTGAACCAGAGTGTGTATCTGGGCAAAGTTTCAAGAAAATGCCTCAAAGTATTTTTTGATGTGTCAGAAAAAAAACAAAGGGATTTTCGTCAAGTCTGAAGAAAGTCCACGTAAGCATTCCTGAGATAGCATATGAAAAAAAAAACAAGGATGAAGCATGGACCAAACTACCTTGACCTTGACCAGTAGTCTCCAAAATCTACCAAGGTCTTCACTGACTCCAATTGGACAGCTGTACAAAGTAAGTCTTAGCAGACTGTTGGGCCCTTTCTGAGTTGTTGGTTGGACTGTCTTTTGTTTAGGTTGGACAAAGTTTCAGCTTGTGTTAGACCGCTTTTGAGTTGTTGGTACAATTACCCTTTGACACTCTTTGTTGGACCCTTTTGACCAGTTTGAGTGGTTGATTTAATAATCCTAAAATCCTTGTTAAAATGCTAGCTAATGTCAAACCTCCTCTTCTTTGAGTTGCTGGTTAGACAATTTGTGAGCAATTTATGGGAAATTTTCTTTGCAGTTGGTTGAAACTACACTATATTGCCAAAAGTATTCGCTCACCAAATTGCTCATCCAAATAATCAGAATCAGGTGTCCCAGTCACTTCCATTCCAGCGTGGAACTGTGATAGGATGCCACCTGTGCAACAAATCCAGTCATGATTTTTCCTTGCTCCTAAATGTTCCACAGTCAACTGTCAGCTGGATTATAAGAACGTGGAAGTGTTTAGGAATAACAGCAACTCAACCGCAAAGTGGTAGGCCACATAAACTGACGAAGTGGGGTCAGCGGATGCTGAGGTGCATACTGCAAAGAGGTCGCCAACTCTCTGCACAGTCAATCGCCACAGACCTCCAAACTTCATGTGGCCTTCAGATTAGCTCAAGAACAGTGCAGAGAGCTTCATGGATGGGTTTACATGGCCAATCAGCTGCATCCAAGCCTCACATCACCAAGTGCAATGCAAAGTTTCGGATGCAGTGGTGTAAAGCACGCTGCCACTGGACTCTAGAGCAGTGGAGACGTATTCTCTTGAGTGATGAATCGTGCTTCTCCATCTGGCAATCTGATGGACGGGTCTGGGTTTGGCGGTTGCCAGGAGAACAGTACTTGTCAGACTGCATTGTGCCAAATATAAAGTTTGGTAAAGGGGGGTTATGGTGTGGGGGTGTTTTTCAGGAGCTGGGCTTGGCCCCTTCGTTCTAGTTAAAGGAACTCTGAATGCTTCAGCACACCGAAACATTTTGGACAATTCCATGCTCCCAACTTTGTGGGAACAGTTTGGAGCTGGCCCCTTCCTCTTCCAACATGACTATGCACCAGTGCACAAAGCAGGTCCATAAATACATGGATGACAGAGTCTGGTGTGGACAAGCTTCACTGGCCTGCACAGAGTCCTAACCTCAACCCCATAGAACACCTTTGGGGTGAATTCGAGCGGAGACTGAGAGCCAGGCCTTCTCGTCCAACATCATTGTGTGACCTCACAAATGAGCTTCTAGAAGAATGGTCAAAAATTCCCATAAACACTCCTAAACCTTGTGGACAGCCTTCCCAGAAGAGTTGAAGCTGTTAAACCTGCAAAGGGTGGACCAACGTCATATTGAACCCTGTGAATTAGGAATGGGATGTCACTTAAGTTCATATGCGAGTCAAGGCAGGTGAGTGAATATTTTTGGAAGAGAGTGTATATTTAGCAGTTGTCTGGACCTCTTTAAGCTATTGGTTGGACCATCTTTGGGTGCTTGAGTTAAGAATTTAAACAGTTTAAATTGATGTTGGACTATTTCTAATAGTTTGGTCTTCTAATGGGGACTGCAGATTCTTATTTTCATGATGGCAAGGATGGCAGGTTTTTAAAAGTTAAGTCATACAGGGCTGTCTTGAGCCCTGTTTCCACAAAACGCAGGCAGAGGTCCCACTACTTGTTGCAAGAACTAAATCAGAACACTGAGACACAAGCAGTTCAATGCATGAGCAGCCTGTTGTCGGACAAAAATGACCAATAATGCCTAAGAATAACCTTCAAATCTTCCTGGACATGCTTTCAAAACATCACCCTCAAGAGGATTACTGTATTGTGAACAAACTTCTCTCCTTTCTCTCCCGTAGTGCTGATTTCCAGCCCAATGTCCTCCGGCTAAAGAGAAACCCGACACTGGAGCTCTGTTTCCCTCTGATCGTATCACCACTCCGCACCATTTTGTGCTGAGGTTGCTTCTTTTTTCCACTTCGAATCATTACTCTCTTGTTTGGAATCACTCAAGTTGAGTGCAGCTTCGTTATATCTTCCAGAACAAGTGCAATGGCAGGCTCGGAGTCTTTGGACGAATAAAGTAGGTCAGTGTGAAAACTAAGCTGCAGGCAGAAGAAGAGGAACAATGGTGAAGAATTAGAGATGTGAGAGAGAGAGAGGAGATATATGACTTGAACATTACTGAAAATACCTCTCAAAGCTCTTGGGAATCCAAAGGGGACTCTCTTGCAATGGATAAAACCTTCACTTTTAATCTTTTATCATGTGGCAGCTTACCACGTATCCTAGAATGCACCACGTTTCTAAATTATGCAATCCTGAGAGTTGAACAAGTTCATGTACCTGAAATAAATGGTCCTAAAATACATTGATGCCACGAAAATGGGAGATGTCTTTGTGTGTTACTGCCGAGGAATTTATCCATCAAACATCCCTCAAGCTCGAAACCCCCATTTACAATCTGGTCCTCAGTTAATTTACAAGGGGAATCCCAAACCACAGCCACTTAATGAGCCATCTGTGCATCATATGGCCCATATACACCAACTGACTCATAGCCACATTATACAGGAAACCAAAACCTGTTCAGATGTAGTGCAGGGTTTATGGACCATGGCAGCATTTTGCCCACAGTTTTCCCATGTTTTACATCTGGAGAAAACAAAACAACTGAAAGTATAAGGAACTGTGATCAGGCCTCTTGGTGACGATGATCAATGCTGTTGGTTGGTTGAACGTTTGTTCTTTAGTTGAGGGATATGTCATTCTTGTGGGTTGATGTTGGTTGGCACATCTCGATGTAATTACTTTAACCGTGTTTGGGTTGTTTCATGGACCATTAAAGACTTGTTTTTTTGGACCATGGTTGTATTTTGTTTAATATATGCTTGATCATTTATCAGATGACAGTTTGACTATCTACAAGTGGTAAGTTTAACTACCTTCAGGTTTTATAACTTACCATCATTAAAGTGTTGGTTGGACCATGACTGAGTTGTTCGTCAGATCATCTTTTAGCAGTGGGTTGGACCACCCTTAAAGGAGACATATCATGCTTGTTTCTCCTTTTCACTATGCCAGACTAGGATGCCTGCAAAGCATTTCTGCCCTTAGTACAAGTCATTTAGTTCCTTCATTGCCCCACAATAGCCTTCTCAAAATCCAAAACGTCACAGCCCTTTGTGCTCTGATTGATCAGTTCTATCAGAGCTGCCGAGAGGGTTGAGCCAGCCTGTCCTTCTTCTTCTACTGTATTTTCCAGCAGGCTCAAAGCAGCGACCGCGTATTGAGTCCCCCTACAGGCCAGAGCTGGTAATGAGGGAGTGTGAGCTAGGGAGCTATATACTGCTGCTGGACGGATGTGTTCCTCGGAGACGGTTTTGTGGTTAACGGACATCACAGAGGAGGAAGTGTTTTATCAGATTACTCCAATAAAAGAAATGTACCTCGTGTTGTCATGACGATTTAAATCTCGCGGTCATCTCGCAATGACCTATTTTCAGAGGCATCAAATCTCGTTCTAGGATATCAGAAAAATACAATATTTCATTTTTTGAAAATTAAGGGGGTGTAAGGTCTTGTTTTCAAATCTATTATATTATATGTAAGTATTAAATCATGCATCAGCATGATATGTCTCCTTTAAACATTATATTAAACCACTTCTTCAAACTTGATCAACCCTTATCACTTATCACAACTTATTTTACACATGAGAGTCACTCATATCATGTAACTCTGTTGCTTATGCATATCGATGAATGAACATCGACTTATAAATATCATCTGTCCCACACACCCATGGACACTGTTTTGACATAAATTCTGTTTTATTGTACCTAACAGAATGTTAATAGAGTGATTTGCACTTCTTGCCATTGCACTACTGTGTGTTGTTGGCTCTAATTTTTCATTTACATATTCCATTACTTACCTTAAATTTTTATTTTTAACTTTGATTCCTATTTTTGGATTTTGTTTTTGATTTTGTTCTTGTTTAATATGGATATATGCTTTAGTCTACTAAAGAGAGAAATGTTAACCAGCATCAAATTCCTTGTATTACCCTTTCAGACCTGCCCCAAAATCTGTTTAAACCCAGTAACAATTGGCTCCTGTCAGCAGTTTGAAAGGGTCTAATCGGCATTTCGACCCCGGTTGATTAACCCTGCAAGCGACGCGGGTTTTAATAGATCGGCTTTGGTGAGAAAATCACATCCGGGTCCACCTGCTAATTTACGGATGACGTTGGCATGACATCCCCATGGCATAATATTGTGCCTGCCCCCTCTGTCTGTAACTTACGTAACAAATTCCATCCACCTTTGAATCATCAGTGCTGAGTTTGTACATTTTTAAAGAGGGGCAAAAGTACAAAGTAAACAAAACCGTGTCCAAAGCCTCCATGCTCCTTTCCTTTGTTTACATGGAGGGGCTTTGTCGTGCTGATGATGTCATCAACGTGATGACATCAGCTTGATGCGGCAGAGGAAAAAAAACAGCCATGCAGCTCATCTGCTGCCGATTAGACCCGCATCTGCTGGCAGTGGAAAAGGAGTCACTTGCCGGTTGTTAGCGGGTTAAACTGCTTTGAAAAAACCTGTGTTAACCCGCTAATTTTAGTGTGAAAGTGGTATATGTCTAACTTACCTGCCCAATAAAGCTGATTTTGAATTGATTTTTTGGTAGTTTAGTAAAGGCTTTCTAAGTAGTTTGTCAAAAAGTTACTGGTCAGACAAACTTTGAACTGTAGGCAGAACAATTCTCTAGTTGTTGGTTGGACTACATTTGTTGGTTGAACTGTTACTTTAATTATCTTTGAGCTTGTTGGAAGTATTTTTGGTGGTCGTTGGACCCATTTTGAGTTTAACATCTGGTTGGACTTTTGTTGTTACCTCCACCAGTAGGTTATGTTATTTTCAGCATCTGTTTGTTTGTTTGTTTGTTTGTTAGTTAGTTAGTTTGTTTGTTTGTTAGGTTGTTTGTTTCTCTGTGACCAACATACCTCAAAAATTTATGGACGGATTTCGATGAAATTTTTAGGAAATGTCCAGATTGGAACAAGAAACTATTGATTAGATTTTAGGAGTGATCTGGATCACCATCTGGATCCGCCATGACAAAAAATGTGATTTTGGTGAATAACTACTGAACTAAAATAGATATCATTATGAATCAAATTGCTAATGGTATGTTGTCATGGTCAAGGAATCTATATATTTAGATGAAATAAAGGTAGGACTAATATTTATGGTGAAAATCACAATATGGGTGAGGACTGTGGTGCTGGCGGAGGTCTGTGCTCTCCGAGTGCTTTTCTAGTTTATTTTAACTTCTTTGAATTGTTGGATGGAGTATCTATGAGCTATTGGTTTATTATCTTTGAGCACATGAACTCTTAGTTGTTAGATTGACCATCTTCAATTAGCTAGTTTGAGCATCTTTGAGCCCCTGATTGGAATGTAGTTGAGATGTTTGTTGAAGCCGATGGTTAAGTTGTTCATAAGAGCATTTCTAAGATCTTGGCTGAACCAACTTTACCTTATTGTTAAGAAGATCCAAAGTCATTTGTAAGATCATTTTTACATGGTCAGATGTGGAATCTTTGAGCTGTTAGTTGGACCAGCTTTGAGTTGTTGATGGTTTTGTCTTTGTTCTGCTGGTTGAAACATCCTCAGGTCTTTGGAGGATTTTTCCAAGAGTTTCTTGATTGGATCATGTTTATTTTAGGACTGGACTGTATTTGAAATGCTGTTGCTGTTGTTGATAAGACCATCTGAATTGTTGAGTTACCTATTTCTAAAGGTCTTAGTCTTGTTGAGATCAACACTGTTTTATTTAACCAGCAAAAACCTTTCACATCTTAAAGTTATGTGCCTTACCCTTGAGTGATGTGGATGTTTCGGTTGCTCCGCCAATCATCATTTAGGGACACCCATGACATATTATCCAAACAAATTCAATTGATGTTTACTTTATCCGAATCACAACTAACACAAGTGGGCATGTGGTTGATATCTGACATTTGAGAACATACAGTATTTATGAAATCACTATCCAGCTTTGCAGGAATAAATAAATAAAATCAACATATAGATCTAAATAAATGTGTTTAAAGTAATATTTAAGTTTGTAGTAGGACTCCAGTAAGAGTTGTCAGGCATGTTTGAGGTCCTATGTGTTAAATAGTCTATCATCTTGAACCAGGAGAGCTTCCTCGGGCATCTCCTCGAGTGCATTTTTCTGAATTAGCGCACACTAGTGATCTCTTTAACCTCAAAGGTACTGGTTGAACCATCTCTAAGATGTTCAGTCGACCGCTTTTCAGTTATTTCCTGGTCCAGACCAGATGTCCCTCACAAACTGACAATCTGAATGGTGCTCTGTCTTCAAAGGTGCGTGCGCAGAGATATGAAAGGCCCGCGTCCGCCGCGATGAGCCAACTCTTCTGCCTGTTGTGACGTTGCTTGACACCTGATCTGACGCAAAGGTCAAGGGCAAAGGCAAACAAGGGGTAGGGTGACGGGAGCGGAGTTTGCCGACAAAGTCTCACAAAGAGGGGGAAGAGGAAGTGAAATGGCGCTTTGATCAGCGCGGGCCTTTAAAGGTCAGTTTCAGCGCTGGAAAACATCCGAAATTGGATAATCCTGCCATGGATGCGACGCTAAAACATCACTTTAAGTTCTGGGAGATGATGGAAGAATAGCCGGATGTAAACAAAGGAGTAAATTGTCATATAATGTGGAATTATACATGGTGTACTTTGGGTTGAAAGGATTTCATAAACTCTTCCTGGGCTCTGCGGAGGCTCTGTTTACTAAAAACAAAAACATGCTGATCATTACAGACATATATCCCTATCTGCCAAAACATCAAGTGAGTTATAGGCAGTTTGTACTCCAAGTGAGCTGACCACTTATCTCAGTGGACACCGACCTCGCTGAGTCATAAAATAAGGTCAGCCTGAGTGCGGATCTGCCCCTTTTTTTAAGATCCTCAGAGAGTGCATTTGTTATGGTTAAGACAGCATCACACAAATATTTAAAGCAAACAACCAAAAGATATCTGAGGGGAATTATAAAAGCGTTCCTCTTTCACGAGCACTCTCCCACCCTTAACTTTCAAAAGCTGCACTCTCGTTATATAATAAATGCACCATTACACGCTCAAATTTCACCAAAAGGGCTCCAGAAGAAGTGGAAAAGGAAAAAATGGCACATGTTAGGGAGTAGTGGGTCGTCCATCTGGCAGCTCGGCAGGGGGAAACATGTCGAACATAAATATCTGACCGCATCTTTCAAGGAGGAAATGTCAGACAAAGTATTAAGATTTTGACGGAGATCATCTGGGATTTCTGAGTTTTTGGAGTTCAGCAAGCAGGAGATCAGGATGGATTCCAGGCCTCAACAGGATATTTGTGGGGTCAAGTCAGGGAAGTGGGATTTAGATTGATGTGTTGGTGTGCTAAATAACACAACAAGATCATGCTTTTGGGACTGACATGAAGATACAACTTGTTCTGATGTAAGGTCATGCATTACTTATTATAACAGATGATGTCTGAGACTTTTGACTGTTGGTTTACGCTGTAAAAATATGGATCTAAATAGGAACAGTAGGTCATGTGAGGTCTGAGTTGTTTGCCGAGCATCAGGGTGCAGTAGCACTTCTATAGCAGGGGTGTCCAAACGAGGCCTGGGGGGGCCGGGCTTATTTTTCAATCACGTTACAACATGATCTCTTGCTTTTTAAATGAAAACAAATAGATTAAGGCAGTAAATAACACCAGTCTCCCCCATTTCTGTGCCATCGTATGAAGGTTCAAAAGCATATTTTGCCAGTAAGTCTTTACTGTCTCAAAGCACCAACACACATCTATGGCCCTTTTCCACTAGCACGCCTTCTCTACTTGATTTGCAGCGTGTTTCCACTAGCCTTGTACTTCCTAAAACAAGCTAGTTTTAGTTCCTACTCAGCTCTGGTTCTAAGCGAGCTGAGTCGATACTAAAAGATGACGTCACCGACTGCCGGCTACTGATTGGTCAGACAGTGTCGTCACCGATGAGTCATGAGCACAACGACCTAGCATGCTAGCGGTAGCTACCATTAGCCTCATACGCCTTTTCTTTGCAGCTTGATTGCTCTCGTCCTCGGCTTCATTCAGTTGTATCGCTTCCAAAACTCTCCTGTGCTTCTCAAGGGGTATTTCTTCTTCCCACCTGCAGCCTTCTTCTGCTTTCCTTTTTTACTCGGTTTGTGAAAAAAAGCCACAGATTGTTGTGTCGCGCTCAAAATGACATCACCGCAGTGCCGCTCAGCTGTTAACAGCGACTCTGCACTCCGTTGGGCAGGTGACTGGGGCAAATGAAAAAGCAGCACAAGGCGAGTAGAGTAGAATAGGACTAATGGAAAAGGGCCATTAGAGTCTATCTTTGTGCAGGTTCTTCTTGTTTTGTGTCTAAATGTGAAGATAACCCATAGTGTACTGATGCTCCGCTGTCATTGCTAATTAAAAGATTTATGCTGGCAAAAAAACTAGCATAAAACGTGTATCAGGGGACTTCATTTCAAGGATTCAAGCACACAATAAACAAATGCTACCGTAACAGGTATGAGCTGCCTATAAGGCTTTTCTCATAGGCGAGAATTTAACTTCAGTCTGCAGAATATGTCCTGTTACAGTTTTAGTCTTGTTTGAGCCAAAATAATCGACACGTAATGCGTGATATATATACAGTGTGAAGGATGCTACTTATCTTTATATTGAAAAATAGCACTCACAATTGTCTTTTGTTTTGCATTTCCATACCACTTGATTTGAGTTGTATGCTCCTGTTAAACGTTATAGCTGACTAGCAAACAAACTATTAATGTTGCTTTCTCCTTTCAAGATTTAAAAGGAAGTGTCACGAACGTAACAACTGACCATTTTCTGGAGTCCAAAAGAACTGAAACAGGGTCGGGGACAGTCAAGAAATTAAAAGGGAAGTAGTTGAAGTCTTCACAAGAGCTTTTAATTGTTATATGCACAGTATTAGAGCACAATGTTGATTTGAATAATCCACAAACCTGATTAATGCTATTGGAAGATATTTTAAGTCTTGCTGATGATTGCAGCTAATATTTTGGCCTCACATGTTGGACATAGATCTTATATGCTGGCTGTAATATTGGCAGAAAGTAACATATTATCAATATCTAAATGAACAAAAGAGCATTTCGAACGTTTGGCAAAGCTGGGTTTAAGATAACACTTTTTATTCAACAGCAAATAAAAATAAGGGTAACATGATAACTAAAATTTAGCCTTGCTTTCACCCCTTTTATTGGGGTGTCCTCATTCTTGTATCCGGATTTTAAATACTTTTTTTGTGTGTACTCTTGTTTGCAATCAATGACCACATTTGGGGGGGTATTTTTTGGTAAAGTATGCCATAGAGATTTTGATTTTTGAAGGGAACCTAATCTGACAAATCTGAAGGGGTGTGCTGATCACTGTTCAAATGTACTATAAAGATCTTCGTCATCATTTAATAATATAAATCAAAGTATCATTACCTCTACCAAAGAGGTTATGTTATTGCCAGCGACTGTTTGTTTGTTTCTCTGTTAGCAACATAACTCAAAAAGTTATGGACAGATTTGGATGAAATTTTCAGGAAACGTCCAGATTGGGACAAGGAACAATTGATTAGATTTTGGGAGTGATCTGGATCACCGTTTAGATCCGCCATGACGAAAAATGTGATTTTCATGAATAACTACTGAACTAAAATAGATATCATTATGAATCCAGTTGCAAATGTTTTCATGGTCAAGGAATCTAAATATTTAGATGAAATAAAGGTAGGACTAATATTTATGGTGAAAATCACAATATGGATGAGGACTGTGGTGCTGGCGGAGGTCTGCGCTCTCCAAGTGCTCTCTTGTTTGTTAATGAATAAATGTTTTTCATGTTTTACCTCAGTTACTGACGGACTGTCACCAAGACAGAACGGGTCACTTTTGGTCAAGTAGTGGTTTTGTACTCTTGACCAAAGTCTGTGTGATGAGTTCAGAAAAAGCCTAGCATATTAGACCAGCAGAAAACTTAATCGGTGCATCCCTATATATATATGTAAATATATGTATGTAGCCTAAACCATAGCTTCTGTGGGAATATTGCAGTCCTGAGGGCTTCGTGCTGATCTCTTAAATTTGCTGTTACAGTGAAATTTCCGCTCCCCTACTTTTGAAAGAAGTGCTTGTCTCGTTCTGAAGCATCAAAAGCTGAACATATTGGTAAAAACGTTGTCTCATGCAGCCTAGGGAGACTGAGTGTCCACTGTGCGGCGTTTCAGAGAGCGAGAGAAAAGAGAGACAAGGTCTCATTGAGTCGCCTTCAGGAGCATCGTCTCGTATCTGGCAGATCTGGAGGCATGCCAGCACCCGCCCTGTGAAATCAGCATCGCAGAGCGCGCGGAGTTGACAAGTGCGCCTCCCCCTCTCTCCAAACGTTGTTTGACATACCCATCGTTATGGGCTTCGCCTCTGGCAGTTTCTTTTTTTAAAAGGCAAGCTCAAAGCCGCAGATTATACATTTTGCTCACAAACGGTGCGGGTTAAATAACCTACAGAGGGGAGAAGGAGACGCGCTTCCTTTGGCGCTGTGAGACGAGGACTTTGCGCGTAAACGGCGACGCATCACTGAAGGACAAAATACACACAATTTGGATGTTTTATGCCCTTTTTTGATTATTTTAGAGGTTGCAGGAGAATTTATGTGAAGCTGACAGAGTGTGGACCGGGAGATTTTGGTGATTTTGGACTTGAGCGCGCAGAGCACCTGTGGATGCTGATGTTTGGATTTGGACATTTTGCAAAGAACAGATCCAGTTGATATTAGAAGCAAGTCTCGATCCAACAGGCTTCATTTACGGACAAAAACGCGCACCATGCTCTTTCGTATTTCCATCCTGGTGGTCCCTCTCCTGAGCATCACGAGCTGCGGTTCCTCCTACGTGCCGTGCCAGCCGTGCGACCAGAAGGCTCTGTCCATGTGCCCGCCGGTGCCGCTGTCCTGTCAGCTGGTCAAGGAGCCCGGCTGCGGCTGCTGCCTGACGTGCGCGCTCGAGGAGAGCCAGGCGTGCGGCGTGTACACGGGGCCGTGCATGCGCGGGCTCCGCTGCCTGCCCAAGAACGGCGAGGAGAAGCCGCTGCACGCGCTGCTGCACGGCCGCGGGGTGTGCAGGAACGAGAAGTTGTACAAACTGCTTCATCCGTCAAAAGGTGAGGCGTGCGCAGAGATGACTGATTGAGACCACAGAGGCTGAGAGACAGGGGCTTAAACAGGTCACTGAATCCAGCGGGACGGTCATTAACTGGATTAATTGAGTCATAAATTGATGGCAGCACCATTATAAATTCATTAGAGAGAGGAAAAACCCAATTTCCATTTAATTTTCTCCAATAACGTTGAAATATTTTGAGGTTGTAGCCAAAGAACAGCAATTCATGTGCAGCTATCCAGAAGGTTAAGCCTTGTTTTACACACTGTGATAATGCTGCTCATGAAAAATGCATCCACATTCAGGGGACACCTCTTTATTAACAGGAATGTCCTCAGCTGGCCAAGAAAAGCCGGCCAGCCTCCAACAACAAACACTAATTTCCCCGAACTGAATCTTAAATTAAAGCTCCCAAGGGGAGGTTTTGATCTGTAGAAAACTACTGACTAAAATGTTCCTGCTGCTTGTGTAGGAGCTCCAAAACAACACGAGAACATCATCAGCATCAGTGCAGGGGGGTGGGGTCAGAAATGGAGATGAACAGAAAGTATGCTATATCACTTTAACAGAAAATTAGCAGAAATAAATCATGCAGGAGCTTTAAATTACCTGATATTTTAAGCTCTGTTAGCATGCCTGTTGCAGGAATTATGGCCTGCAAAGAAAACAGAAACATCTAAATTGGGGTAAGAAGAAAGAGATGGACATTGACACAAGTGCAGTTAATTTCTTAAAGCTAGCCCACTTGCTGTTTTTTTAGACATTTGACGTCACATTAAAGCTACCGCAAAGATCTTTCAAACCAATATGGCACATGTTAACGCTAATATAATATTTTTTCTTTTCTTCAAAATCCATAAAAAACATAAACTTAAGGAAAAATGCTGTTTAAAGGGAGTGCTTCTAATTCCTTATATTTCGTCATGGGAGCTTTAAAGGTGAATAAGTTAAGCTCTGTTAGCCATCAGGTGTCATTAAAGCTACTGCTAAGACAGACAAAACCTGACATGGTGCCTGTTTTCAGCTTCAAAGCAAAAAAATGAAAAATTAGCTTAAAAAATGTATTGTTTGCAGAAAGTCTTTTAATTCTTTTCATCAGTGCCACGGGGTAGGCGTCGGGTTAGCACGTGAGTTTATAAATGCTTATTTGCTAGTTATTGTATGTCAAAATACTGAACTAGTGACACATCTGAAAGAGGCAGAGCTCAATTTAGTCAAAAATAATGAAGCAAAACAATTAAAAAAAATTCTCACAGGAGCTTTAAATCACCTGATATTTTAAGCTCTGTTAGCATGCCAGTTGCAGGAATTATGGCCTGCAAAGGAAATAGAAATATCTCAATTGTCCTTGGGGTAAGAAGAAAGAGAAGGACATTGACACACATGCACGATTAATTTCTTAAAGCTAGCCCACTTTCTGCTTTTTAGACATTTGAAGTCATATTAAAGCTACCACAAAGATCTTTAAAACCAATATGGCACATATCAATGCTAACATAATGTTTCTCTTTTCTCAAAATCCACAAAAACAAAAACATAAGGAAAAGTGCTGTTTCAAGGGAGTGCCTCTAATTTCATCATGGGAGCTTTAAAGGTGAATAAGTTAAGCTCTGTTAGCCATCAGGTGTCATTAAAGCTACTGCTAAGACAGACAAAACCTGACATGGTGCCTGTTGTCAGCTTCAAAGCAAAAAACTGAAAAAAATAGCTTAAAAATGTATTGTTTGCAGAAAGTCTTTTAATTCTTGTTATCAGTGCCACGGGGTAGGCGTCAGGTTAGTACATGAGATCAAAAATGCTTGTTTGCTAGTTATTGTATGTCAAAAACACTGAACTAGTGACACATCTGAAAGAGGCAGAGCTCAATTTAGTCACAAATAATCAAGCAGAACAATAAATAAGTTTCTCACAGGAGCTTTAAATCAAATCTGGCGTTAGCACTTCCATCACTAAGCTCTCCGAACAACCAAAACCAGAGCAACCAGCAAAAATGCAAGGATGACCCTTCAAAGAAGACCCCCTCCCTCCTAATACAACTCCAAAATACATGCTTTTATTTTGTAGCTTGTGATCATGGCACAGAGCGACTTCAACACCCTAATCTGCCTCCTCGTCTCTCCTGGAGCCGGCGATCCTGATGCGGGTCATCCCCGGTGACACCTGTCATTAACCGAGGCACACGACTCAAAGGCCCCCGCTGCCCCTCGACCCCGTGAACTCTGTAAGCAATTGGTGCCGAGCGCCAATCAACCTGTCATCCCTTTTTTCCCCTCCCTTTAAAGACCCTTGTGGGGGCTGCGAGCCGTAAATCAGTAGGTTTCGTGTGAGTGGCCCCGTCGCCTCGGGGCCCTCACTCGCCCGACATAAAACAAGGGGAGAAGATTACAGGTGGTCCTAAAGGAGAGGCTCCTCGTTTGCTTCTTTCAGTGACAGCCACTGTCTCTACTTTGTGGGGAGGATTGTGGGAAATGTTGGCTCTTTCTGTTCTTCTACAGTTTCTTTTCTCCCCCGTTCTTTTGTCGCCTCGCTTCGTCCACCACCTGCGCCTTTTTTCCCACACCTTTTGTCTCTCCATTCTCTCCCACCTCTTCTCCTCTTTCCCGTCCTGGCTGCCGTCCCTCTTCATCTTTAACACCCTATTCTTCTTTTTGACTCCCCTCCCCTCGTCATACGCAGTTTCACCCACACCAGTTTGATGGCTTGGAGGCCTTTTTTGAACCTTTTTAAGGGTTTTTAAAACAGAGAAACTAAAACTCAAAGTAGGCAAGAAGTACGATAGCGGTCATTTTATTGGGCACACGATGCAACGTTAATTTTTCATGGCATAGATTCAACAAGGCTGTTGAAACATCAATCAGAGATTGTCTATCATGCAGCTGTGGCAGGTTGGTCACCTGGACCCTCTGATCCTTATGGAAGAGTATAAGGGCCGTGTTAGGTGGAGAAAATAATGTTGGGGAAGTTGAGCTTCAAGGTGCTATGAGGAGAATCTATTTCCGGCGACTAAAAGACTCTGCTACCCATGAGCACACGCGGCGACTGTCGTAAAGACGTGACCCAAGCCAAAGCGTGTGTTTGTTGTGATGCTAATGAATGCAGCTCGGACCTTCCTCAGAACTCTGCATTGCTTTACAACTTCTTTTTTCAACAACTTACAGGATGCAAGGCGACGAGGTAATGTTTCTCTTTCTAGTTGCGTAGCGGTAGTTTTTGATGTGTGACAACAAGCAATTTTTGGAAAACTTAGCATCGTAGTTTTGTAGTCGGCTATATATCGCAGCCCGGTGCTCTAAGACGTGTCAGAATAATATAAATTTGCTCTAGTTTTAATTGTCTCGTTCCCGAAGTTGAGTATTCAGGCCAGTCCGACCCGACCGCGAAGCTAAGGAATAGCATTTATAGATAACCTATTTTGATGCTATAAAACTCATCTTAAAGTGTGTATTTCGATCAGGCATATAAAAGTGAGACTTTTTGTAATTACTTAGAAACTCCTCATAGCATCTTTAAATCACAAAATTTTGGAATTAATTTCAAAATTTCTGGATTAAAGTTGAAATAAAATAAATTAATCCTTTATTGATCCCCAGAGGGGAAATTCAGGTATTGCAGCAGTACAGAGCAAGTACAAGGGTAGTAGCTAGCAAGGGTATCGGGTTCAAAAGAATTATTCATAGTTTAAGACAGACCACAGAGTGACGTATAATAAGATGAGGAATTAATAAACTGTTCAGTAGCAGCAAACAAAGTTTGAGATATTCACAATTTCAAATAGGGCTGGGCAATGTATCCATTTAAGAGAGAAATTCAGATTGGATTAGGACTATATTTTGACAACATGAAGGCAGGACTTGATTCATGTCATTTTTGTGTCACTTGGAGGGTTTTTTTATTGAGAGGTAAAAAAAAATCGATTAATATCGTAAATCGAGTTTGTGGGGAAAAATCTGGGATTTTATATTCAGGCCATATCGCTCAGCCTTAATGTCAAGTAAGTGTCGTTCAGGACAACTAAGGTAAAGTGACAGTGTGATGGGTAACCAGACTTGTATTGTATAAATAGAATTGTGTGGTTAAAGTTGAAATGTCGAGAAAAAGTCAAAGGGTCGAGAAAAGAAGCCGAAATGTCGAGAATAACTTGACATACATTTTAACTCTTTATGTTATGCATATTTTATCTCAAACTTCCAGCTTTATTCTTTCCATTTCGTCTTTAATCTCAACCTGACGATAATGTTTTCCATCTAAAATGGCCCCAATACTCTTCCGTAGATCCTACCAAATCCATGAGTGCTCTATTGAATTGAGATCTTGTGACTGTTGAGGCCTCTGGAGCACAGCACGTTCAAGGAACCAGCTCGAGATGATCTAAGCTTCCTGACATGGTGTCGTAATACTGCTGGAAGAAACATCAGAAAATGGGTACACTGTGTTCATGGAGGGATCGATTCTCTGGAAGGCTGTGGCTCTAAAGGGTCCCAATGTTCCAAGAAAACCTCTCCCACCTCATTAGCCTGAACCCTTCGTATAAGGCAGGTTGGATCTATACTTCAATGACAAGGCCAAATTCTGACACCATCATCTGAATATTGAGGCAGAAATCGAGCCTCAGACTAATGTTCGTGAGCCCATTGAAATAAAGCTTCATTTTCTTAGCAGACAGGACTGTCACCCAGAATGGCATTTTGCTGCTGTAACCCATCTGATTCAAGATTTGATGTGTATTCAGAAACTTCCGTCCTTACTCTGATGCTCAATTTGAATTTCAACAGGTTTTCTTGACCATGTCTTCAGGCTTAAATGCACTGAGTTGCTGCCATCTGATCATATGATTGGCCCTTTCAGTAACAAGCAGTTCAAGATCTCTCAAAAAAGTCATGGAAGCTTGTTATTTGGGTGTACAGCTAGATGCTAGACTTTTTGTTGTGCTAACTCCCGAGGCTCACTTATCTGAGGGTCCACCATTTGAGAACCACTGTAGTGGTCTGTCAGAAAGCGAAAAAGACGTGTAGAAAAGAAGCCACAAGCTGGGATAAGCTTGTGACAACATATGGGGCGTGCAGACAAAACCGCAATACCATCAGTACCACATTAATGCAAATAATTAAGTTAAATACTATATCTTTTCCAAATATTGCTGAAAATGTATGACATTATCCTGCATGCATATTGGCAAAATTTGGATAGTGGGGCAAGAAAGCAGGGGAAGAAATGAGGGAAAGAGGCCACTATAATTGTGCTGCCTGAATGGAGGCAAGAACCGCAATATTCATATGAGGCTTGTGGAAAGAGCAAAAACTAAAGAAAAATAACAAATAATTCAGAAATGTACAACTTCTCTCCCAAATAGCCCCAAAAATGTAAAGAAATATCATGACACTACCTAAATTATTTAAAGAAGATCGTCATATGTGCAAAGATTGAAGTTATCCGAGGTTTTTGCTTGCAGATAGAAACAATATTGTGCAAAAGTGCTGGCAACATTGTCAACAAAAACCCCCTTTTAAGACTTTTTACCTTTGTTGGTGCACTTTTTGGCTTCCCTTGTCCAAACATTGCCAACTAATTTGTCAGAAAGAGAACAAGTTTTAACATGTATCTCACATTTGATACTCAGCCGTAATGCCTACATCTTAAGTCCCCCTTGGAGAATGAGACCCCAGACACTTGCCCACCTTTTCCTTAATAATAAACTCGCCCCTGTTCACCCTTTTCATTCTGGCCTCTGCTTTATTTTCCAGCAGATCGAAGTCCTAGTGTGAAGGAAAAGCCTCTCTGGAAACACAAATAATCCTTCTGGCTGTGTTCAAACCTCTGTTGGCTGACACGATAAACCACAATTTTCTTTCAAAGGTCACACACTCTGTTGACCTTTATCAAAAATAAGCCATCATGTTGACATTTACATCCATTTTTTCTGTTTCATTCTCACTCTCTTTGCTCCCATTTGTATCCACTTTGCTTTTTTTCCTGTGTTTCTTTCCCACACTCCCTCCCGCCTCGCTTCATAGGTCCCACCCTGCTCTCTCTCTCTCTCTTCTCCTCCTCCTCCCTCGCTCTGTCTCGGCTGTGCAGTGATTCAGCAGAATGCAGCCTGAGTGTGGGTTACAGATCCCCCCCACTAAACACCCCCCATCTGTCTGCCCATCAGCCAAGCTTCTCCTTTAGCTCCCCGTCTCCTGCTGGGCGCTAGCTCTTTGCATAAATCAAGCTAATGCCATATGTACACACAGCCTAGAGAGAAAATGGCACTTTATAGACATTTGATATCTAAGTGTGTGTGTGCTGTAAATTTATAATGCAAGAGGAGATGCTGAAAGGAGAATAGTAGACGTTTTAAGGTGTTAGCACAGTGCTAAGCTAACGCACCACTAATCATGTGTTTATTGAAAATGAAATGTATCTGCATGCTGAATTATAAATCTGATGTGATTCAGTAGAGATGCCAACAAAGAGTCTGAGATATTATCCTTCCTATTGTTTGGGCAGCCAAACAATGTCTCCCCTCCCTTCGAGTTTGAGCGTTTCCTAGGGGGAGGGGAAAAGAGCTGCACTTGATCCTCCACAGAGACAGCATTTTTCCTTTTTTGAATCACCTTAAATCAAATTCTTTCTTCTTAGACACACAAGAATTAATGCAAATCCCAAATTATTATCTTACACAAATATCTTTAATCCTGTTCCTGTAACCTTGCATTTCTAGGCTAATGCATTGTTAGAAATAAACTGGTTTTAGCATTTATTATTCATCAAAAATGAAAAAAAGAAAACATGACAAAAGTTATTCTCACTGCAACATAATCTTGGTGAACTCTGTGACCCTGATTTAAGATGAAAAAAGGAAGGGACCGTTTTAAAGAGCTTAAAACAGGAGGAAATATTAAACAAGGCAGCAGCCCTCTGTGTTTAAATCCTGCAGGAATCTTGTTCTCCAGGATCACCATGTTTCCTGATTCAAGCACAGAAAAAAAGAGAGAAGGGAGGGAAATGAAAGACGTGATCAGTCAGCACAGGTCAGATTAGACAAGCTGCAGGATTAGCAAGTGAGGACTTGATTGGACTTATGCTGATCTGCTCTGGCTTTCACCACAGAGAGGGAGAAAAAATGGTGTCAGCGGGAAACTGGAGGATTGGGGGGGGGGGGGGATCTCTTTGACTTTTTCCAAGAACCTGTCATTATGTGGACGAGGGTGACATCATCATGATCTTCATCAGCAGCGTTGGGTGGAGGGCTTAAAGGCGTCATTTGCAACGTGGCGGGTGACCTTGTTTCACCGCCCCGTTAGCTTTAGTAGCTTAGCGATCACGTCACTGGCAGAAATGGATGGGGCTTTATGTGCAGAATCCGTCCAAAATGAAGCAGAAACGAGTGCGTGACACAGCAGTGGAAATGGGCCAGCTGGGGCTTAGGAAGCGTCAAGCTAATGCATGTTTTAAAGCCATAAATGAGGAGAAATATCACTTCGAAAGTGCTTTTGGGAGGGAAGGCCTCAGTGGCTCGTTCGGGCCTCCACAGGGATGTTATGGCAAAAGATGCATGTGCATAGGAGCTCCGGCAGACGATGGATGTTTCCGTTTGCTTGACAAGTGCAACAGTGTTGCCTAGACAGCAATGATGATGGTGGGTAAAACTTCAGAGAGGCAAGGAATGCTTGTTTCGCCCATTTTTCCAGATGGAGTTACCCTGTATAGAGTTTGCAAGTTTTAGGAAATGTTGGTTAAGAAGTGGGAGGACACTGCCTAAACTGCACTAACAGGCGGCAAAATCAGACCCAAAAGCGATTGCTCTCTTCAACTCTGAAATAATCCGATAAAGCTGCTAACATGCAATCAGTCCAAGTGGTCTCTAACAAACTAGCAAAGATTACAAGTAATTCTTCTTACAGTGTCTCAATTAGAGACATACAACGTCATATTTGGATAAGAGGGTAGATCATGAAGAGTAATATGAACATCATGAGTGCTGTCAGGAGATTAAAAAACTAAGCGATTAATTATGTCCTGTAGTTAATCTAATTAATCTAATTAATCGCATTTTTAATCTCACTGTAAAAATTGCTGAAAAAAGCCTCAACTTGAGGTATTTTCATAGAAATTCATGAGATTTTTGTGGCAGATCAAAAGATTGTTCTTCAACCCCCAAAAACTGAAGCACAAGAAGCCCATTGCTTAAAAGTTAGTAGGAGTAGTCATGGTTACCCTACGATATGAAATTTGCTCTCCTCAGATGTTTACTGGAGACCTTGGTGAGTTTGGTCTTTGATGAGATTCATATGACATGTAAGTGGCATATGACACATCTTTGTGGTATAATTTAATGTAAGATAAGACAATAGTCTAAGGCAGGGGTGTCCAAACTGTGGCCCAGGGGCCAAATGCAGCCCGCTGCCCATTTTAAATCGGCCCCCCAAAACAGTTGAGAAATCAAGATATTTTAATTACAGCAGCAAATACCATCAGTCATGCACATTTTCTGCTGTATTTACTTTGCCACAAGGTCTCATTTACAAAGTATACAGCAATATTCATCTTCAAGCACCAACATTCTTGCAATTTACTCTTGTAATGTGTCTGAAAGTGAAGCTAAGATGTCAGTGTCTCCCATCTCTGCTGCTCAAAAGGTCTCGCCCGTACTAGGTGTGAATCTGGTAATAGCCCGGGGTAACAAAGGCCCCTCGACAGGTGAGAACCCACCCATAAACCTTAAAATTTTAACTTCAATACACTAAAAGTGAGGTGTGGAAAGTGGCTCAGTTGTCCATGTATTCCTCTTCATGTGGCCCTTGATGTAAAAAGTTTGGACACCCCTGGTCTAAGGACTGAAATTCTCAAAGTTTGAGCTAACGGCTAACAACAGGGTCAAGCTGCTACGTCATTTTGTGGGTTGATATGATTGGTCTGTGTTGAGTGTGACGAGCAGACTGATCGTCTAGTCACCAGCTGCTCTGGTATTTTAAAGTTCTGCCCTCTGAAAATACCAAAGCATAGAAATGAGATTAAAAATGAGATGAATGCGACTAAAAAACATAGTGCGTTAATTATGGCTGTAATTAGCTAATCGCAATCAACGCAACAATTTGGCACCCTTACGTCTAATCACCAGCTGCTCTGGTATGTTAAGGTTCTGCCCTCTAAAAGTACCAAAATATTGAAATGAGTTTAAAAATGAGATTAACGCGATTAAAAAACACAGTGCATTAATTATGGCTGTGATAAGTTAATTGCAATTAACGCAATTATTTGGCACCCCTACATCTTATCACCAGCTGCTCTGGAATGTTAAGGCTCTGCACTCTGAACATACCAAGACATGGAAATGAGATTAAAAATTATATTAACGCGATTAAAAAAAAAAAAAACGTTAATCATGGCTGCAATAAATTAATCATGATTAACGCAATAATTTGACACCCGTAAACGTTATATTTTAGCAAAATAATTTTAAAAAAGCAAAATGCTAAAGAAAAGTTTTAAGATCATTAAGAGTTTATTCAAACGTACAATTCCCTTGAGCGTTTCTGAAATCTAACAATGCTTTGGCAACATTTCAATATAGCCAAATAAAGTGGAAAAACACAACAGTTTTCAGTGAAAGATGACTAAAAATGGCAAGAGTCATCCTAATGAAATAAAAGTTGACAATGTTACAAGAATCAGGTGAAAGTTAACTGTAGCAAGGGTTTTTGTGATATACAGAAAACAGGTTGGTGACTGAATGACTTAGCGGCTCTATTTTTCATGATAGCTGCATGTACACGAAGCCTCCTGTGACCCAAAACGGGCTGCGGCTGTTTCTGCCGGCCTGCCACATGACAAGTGTAATAGTACGTTTTCATGAGCCTGGGTGCCAGGGGTGAGACTAAATATCTCATTTAGGTCAGCAGCTATAAAAGTTTTAAAAACCCCTGGTCTACATATACCCCAAACTGGCAGCCTGACTCGCCATAAATGTAGGCTGTGTTGTCTTGCGTGTCAACACTTCCAATCTGAAGCTGGCCTGAAGCCACAGGCTGCGTTAAATAAGCATTTAGCTGCTGCAATGAAATCATCATGTCGTGCTGTGACGTTGCCAAAAGTGACACTGCTGTCTTGAATTTAGTGCCTCTGATTTTGACCCTCTTCAGACAGGCATTTACCAGCAGAAAAATGCTTTGAAGGCCTTTTTTGAAGAGACGAATATCACAGCTGGGACTCTGAATTGTTCATAATAATTGGTTGTATTGGTAATTTAATCCAGTCTGTCTGTAATTTGTAAAGCTCTGGTGTCAAGGCCGGTCCTTCTTCTTGCCTGTTATAACAGTAATCCAGCTGTAAATCAAGATCAGACTGACAAGCTCTCTTCAACCTTTTCTTGTGAAGTCGCTGTTTAACCCATGCTGATACAAAGTCTTACAAAAGTTTGACTAACTCTTGTTCAAAAATATTAAAAGGCTGATCAGCAGTTATATACATTTTAATTACAGCAAGGATATAGCTGAAAGGTTCCTTTGAGTGACATTGTACTTGCGCTTCTTTTTTTTTTTTTTGGATTTTATCTTACCGGAAACCATAAGTTTTACAAGATAGGCACACACATGGAGTATAAGGAAAAGATGTGAGGATTTTGTTTGGGTAAACCTCTTTAAGGGTTAGACTTCAAAACTAAATTGTGTTTTGCTTGTTATATCAGCAACATTAATTATATTTTAAGACGTAGCAAGTTTTCTTTTCTCAAACTGAGATAAAGCTGCTGCTTACCGTGTTGAGCTGCCTGTGACTCACACACACAACCACTACATCTACAAAAGAAATGATCATAGTGGCACTGTCATTGCTTAACACACCATTGAGCAACCAGAGCTTTGACAAGCAGTGGACTGCTGATAGAGGGGAAACACTCACTGAAGACCTGTCATGCAAAACTGAGGATCTGCCCACGTAGGTCAGTCTATTGGTCTCCCAAATGATCGCAAGGATAGCATTTATTGGATCTTTCACCAACACGTGTACCAGGACAGCATCATACAGACTTTCCAAAATAAATAACTTGGAAATAAATTGTTAAATGTGCTTGAAGGTTCATTAAATTAGCTTCTAAAGTAGCAAAAGAAAGCAAGAAATACTAAGCTAGTAGATGGTACTTGACAAGATAAACCAGGGGAACTGATGATTAAACTATCAATTAAGCTAGCAGCGCTTAACAACATGGTGAACCGAATTACGTAACAACAAATCAGTTCTATCACAAAATGGATTGATTTTGATTTTAGGTTATTTACAAACATATGAAGTGGATGCATTTACCAGAAGAATATGAACTTTGTTGCAAGTTTTTAATGTAGGTTGGGAAAAACAACTTAACATTCCTACAAGTTACTAAAGGTGTAGAACTAGCCAAAACTTAGCAAAAGCATTAATTAATGGCACCATACGTTATACCGTTAAGTAACTTTGACACCTTGTCTTTGACTTTATATCAGATGGTGACAATAACGATGATGCCCTGCTCCCCGTCCCAGAGTCCTTGCTCCCTCAAACTAAGGTGCCCATATACGGAAGAGACCACATCAGCAGTCGTAAGGCCCAGGCCATGAAGCAAGCCAAGGACCGCAAGAAGCAGCTTGCACGACTGGGACAAACCAGCACCTTGGACTTCACGCCGCTGAGCCTCGACAAACTGGAGCCTGAGTTTGTAAGTGTAGCAGGGACTGCAGAGATGCGACTCAGCCCTGGGGTTAAGTTTGTGCTTCACTGATCAAGATTTAGAGCCGTCCCTGAACCGTAATTTGTTGAATATTGGCAAGAAAACAATGTTTGCTTTGCTGTAAATCATAAAAAGCTCGCTCACTGCATCCTACTGCTTTGGGCTTCATAGAGAAACCAGTTCTGACAAATCTGCCAAGTTGCCTCGCAGGGCCATTTCCACACGTGACAACACAGTGTGAACAGAGTTAATTGCCAAATTACCTCGTAACTCTTGACTCCATGTCATGTTAAGCCGTAATTTTGACTCCAGGGCCGAAACACAAATTGAGATCATGCAAAAAAAAGTCACGTATTTGGTTTGTGTGTGTGGTTTTTGTGTGTGTGTTTGTAGGGACCATGCAGGAGGAGGCTGGATAATCTCATTCAGAGCATGAAGGACACTTCTCGGGTTTTGGCTCTCTCGCTGTACATCCCCAACTGTGACAAGAAGGGCTTCTTTAAGCGCAAACAGGTACAGTGACAAGTCTTTTTAAGATCAGTTTAACGAAGGAGCCTCAAAGCATTGGCACCACTGGTTTTGTTGTGTCGATGTACTGTAGTAGATAATGAAACCAGAAGTGACATCGGAAGTAAAGAGAATGTTCTGGATACATGCTGTGCAATTTTGCATGGGTTTGTCTTAACTTAGACATTCACATGAGTTGATATTTGGACAGAAGTAGCTTAAAAATGCTTCAAGTGATTTTATTTTAACTTTGCACAAACGTCTTCACTTAAAGATGCTATGAGGAGTTTCTAAGTAGTTACAAAAAAGTCTCACTTTTAGATATATGCCTGATCAAAAAACACACTTTAAGATGAGTTTTATAGCATCAAAATAGGTCATCTATGAATGCTATTCCTTAGTTTCACGGTCGGGTTGGACAGGGCTGGACTGGCCTGGAAACTCAACTTTGGGAACGAGACAGTTAGAGCTAGAGCAAATTATATTATTCGGACACGTCTTAGAGCACCGGGCTGTAAGTAGCGACATATAGTTGACTACAAAACTACGATACTAAGTTTTCCAAAAATTGCTTGTTGTCACACATCAAAAACTACCGCTACTAAGAGATACATTAGCTCGTCGCTTTGCATCCTGTAAGTTGTTGAAAAAAGAAGTTGTAAAGCAATGCAGAGTTCTGAGGAAGGTCCGAGCTGCATTTATTAGCATCACAACAAACACACGCTTTGGCTTGGGTCACGTCTTTTGGTGCGTTCCAGTTGTAGTCAGAAGTAGGAATTTCCGAGTTCCAAGTAGGAAACTGCAACTGGAACATCCCCCGAAGTCGGAATTTCCTACTGGGAACTCGGTGAAACCTCACCACCCCTGAGTTGACAATGGAAGATGGATGCCCCCAGTGTGAACAGTTATTTAGCTCCTGTAATAATCAATTTATTAGCACTTCTGACTGGGGTGTGTCGCTCTAGATCAGCTGTTTACATAGTATTGTTAGACTTATATTTACAAAAATGCTGCCATAGTGATAATCACATTCTTCATGTGATATTTGTGAACAACACAGGGCGTGCTAACAACAGCTAACAATAGCCTGGTAGATTGGCATGTTTTTTTCGGACTTCAACTGGAACACCGATAAGTCGGAGATGATGTCACTCCTAGTTCCGAGGTTACTGGAACGCAGCATTACGATAGTCGCCGTGCGTGCTCATGGGTAGCAGAGTCTTAATGTTGTCAGTAATAGATTCTCCTCATAGCACCTTCAAGGACAAACTTAAACTATGGCCATCAAAGGTCAAGGAAGGGTAGACTTTATATGCGACATCTCCAGAAAGCTTTGACGGTTTTTCATTTAACTTAGCAAAAATATTAAATCTTATGAAAGGATGATCATTTTGGATTTTGAAGGCCATTGTTGTAGAGTCAAGGTTGTGGTGCCATGATAATTCCTGTCTTGTGTTGGCAGTACTTTCATAAGAGTGCTTAAGAGGATTTTCTTCAAACGTGGCACAAATGGCCACTTTTTCTCTAAGATGAACCACTATTTTAAAGATCAACGAGCAGAAGTCAAAATCCGTGGATCCACTATTTTCCATTATTTGTCAAAGGTTACCCAGGTAGAGTGATGTTTGGGGCATTTTCCTTAAAATTTGCACAAATAACTATGCCAACTCAAGGATAACTTACAAGAGGTACAAGTAATTAGACGGCCATTGTGTTCTTAGCATTTGCAAAGTTTGTGATGTTTAATGGTAGAGTGGCATTAGTAGGAAGTGGCGTGTGGTTTTGGACACACCCCATCGGAATTTGTAACTTCTCAAAAAAACACTCTGAATGAACTTAGAAGATTTTAACATTTTCTCTCCATGTTTCCTCTCATTGCAGTGTAAGCCATCTCGTGGTCGTCGGAGGGGTATCTGCTGGTGCGTTGACCGCTTTGGCGTAAAAATCCCCGGCATCAACTACGCTGGCGGGGACCTGCAGTGTAAAGAGCTCGACAGCAGTAGCAACAGCAACGAATGATAGTGTGAAACCGGTTGTACTCGTTGAGCCCCGTTCTTCTTTAAACCTGCCAATCAAGCTAGCACGCTACATGACTGCCAAATCAGGAAAAAGTGGCACAAATAGTTATATATATATGGCCAGGTGTGACACACTGCATTGTTTTTGTTGTTTGCATAAGGGAAAACAACTTAAGTTCTTGCTTGGAGTAAAATCTACACATGTGGGTCTTAGTTCGAGCTCCTAACTGACTCTGTTTGGGGTTAGCTCACACCGCACCTCTTCATATCCATAGATAGAATAGAGGATTATATATATTTGTATGATACTGATGGTATATTGTGTACTTAAAAGTCTGTTAAATTTTACTGATGAATTGTAAGACAAAACATATTTTAAATGTGGCTACAAATCAATATTTTTCTTAGGTGAGTCTGTTTTGTCAAAATTAGCAATGTAATGCTAAATGTTAGTAGTGTAAATGATATCCTGATGAAAGATGATTTTTTTTTTTTTTTTTGCTATAATATGGGAAAAGAATGACCCCCTCTTGAGCAGGAGCCTTTTGCTAAAGCTGTGGCTGCAGGCCAAAAGAAGTTAATGTAGCCAGATTTTGCTAGCTGGAGGCCTTGATCTGAAAAAAACAGCTATGCTATGACAATGTAGTCCATTTTAACAGATACATTTAGCAGTTTATTTAGGTAGAGTGAGATTAAAGGGGCTTGTCCGTTCAGAAAAAGGTAAAACAAGTGAAAGGCCACAATTAAGCCAGGTGTTGCTTGTTAGCCAAGCTCAGCTAGCACAGAAAGAGCTAGCTAGCTATTCTAGCTTAATTGTTTTGTTTGTGGGTCAAAGTTGCTTCAAACATTTAAACTGTGGCAGCAGGATAGTTGATGTTTCATTGGCAGAGTTAGATTTTGCTAATTTGAGACTTTTACCTTGAATAAAGCCTCACATAAAGGCTTCACTGAAAAACTGTCAGAGCTAGTCCGTTAAAAATCAGGCCAAGATTCACTGCCTGTTAGCTTAGCTCAACAGAAGATCGCTTGCTCAATTCTGTTTAAATATAATAAAACAACCACCAACAAGCACCTCATTAGCTCAGTTAGTTTTTGCTACACTTACCTGTTTTTGGTTAAATATTTATGAAGTTAAGTGTAAAAAGAGCTTTTAAAACTGGGAACTACTATTTTGGCAACCTGCAGTTGTGTGTGTTGTAGCTGCTAGCCTAGCAAGAAGTCAAAACCTGTGCTGAAAAATAAAGACAAAGAATTCAACTCATCTTTTTTTTAACCTGACCTACGATTAAAATTCATGTTTTTGGTGGTGTAAAAGTAATTTGAATCATTTTTCTTGGCAGTGCACTTAGCCGTAACTGTAGCTGTTATACTGCTAACATAAAATGAACCATATCTGCATCTGCTTGTTGAACTTTGTAATTTAGGCAATGATGCTAAAATCTGACTCCTAAACAAACAACGTTGTACAGTTAAAGTTAGGATATTTAAAACTGCTCTTAGAAGGCCTTTTTGAGTCCAAAAACTTCGTCAGCTGTTTGTAAATGTATGTACAGAGTGTGTGTGCATGCTCCTGAGTGTCTGTATGTGTGTGTACTGTACTGTTCTGTACGTGCCATGCCCTCGTTCTCAAGTACAAAACCAAGAATCTCTGCTATAAACCTTTACAAGCTAAGTCTATCCAAGCTACTGTCTGACACGTGGTGCTGTGCACTTCCCTCCGCACACACAAATCATATGCAAACACCTTACAGTGGTTGTGTTTCCACATGCAGGGTCTCCACAGGCAAATCCCTCGGCCGATGGGGACTCAGCTAATCGGGTCTCTCATCCTGCAAAGAGCAAGGTCGCTGAGTTTGTATGGAAATTCAAGTGCCTTCTGGCAAACGCCACTTTGAATTTGATTTGCATGTGGACCCAATGTGTTGTTGAAAGAGGGACACTCCAGCACAAAAGTTTTTACATGGTTGCTGGCTAAGATAACAAAGTTCTCCAGGTCAATCAGCACTCTTTGTTAGTTTAATGTCCCAGTTATAGTCCATGACATTCCTGATGCTTTGACAGGGGCTCATGAAACACTCGCTGTTAATAGTAGCACGACACAGTGACACTTTGAACCTTCAGAATCTCAGCTACAAAACATAAATGTGAACATTATGGTCAAATATTTATCAGGCGTGTAATTGATGTACTCGTTTTTGTAATGACAAATCACTATTTAAATAAAGTCCTTGTACCCAAAAAAAGATGTTTTGTCTTATTTCTGTCGTTCGTGCTGAATCAGTCGTTATCTCTTTGACACTGAAACACTTAAAAAGATTTTCCATGCAGGTTGTTTCCATTTCTAATACAAGACTGTTTGGCAGAATGTTTCTCATTGGGTTGTGGCTAGGGCTGGGTTTAAAAAATCAATGTAATTTTTCCCTTTAATTGTTCATAACTGATCCTTAAAATCCAAAGATCAATCTTTGCACTTGGGTAGTTTTTTCTTCATTTGACGTGCAGAGAATCAGACTGTGGTATCAACCTTGCTAGTCTCGCGTGATCAACATTAGCGCTGCTTTCCACTGAACAAGATCTCGTGAGATGTTACTGCAAGCAGTCAAAACAAATATGGCGAAAACGAGTAGCATTATATGGGCACCACTGGTGAGTTTAAAAGCTGATGTTCGGACATATTTCGGATTTAACAAGCTCTTCACCAGCCCGAGCTGACAATCAATGATGGCTGCCTCCAGTGTGAACAGTTATTAAGCTCCTGTAATATTCTGCTTATTTGCACTTCTGACTGGGGTGTGTCGCTCTAGATCAGCTGTATACATCGTATTGTTAGACTTATATTTACGAAAATGCTGCCATAGTGGTATTTACATTCTTCATGTGGTATTTGTGAACCACAATGGAGGGCATGCTAACAGCTAACACAAATAGCCTGCTACATCGGCAAATTTTTTCCAACTTTGTAACTGGAACGCTAACAACACGGAGATGACATCACTCCCACTTCCCTCTTCCCATTTCCGAGGTTAATGGAACGTAGCACAAGACTCGCCATTGGCTGAGACTTGAGTAGCAGAGTTTGGCTGTTTCTCCCTTTATTTCAGGCATCCGAAATAGGTGTTTCTGTTTCAGGTCTTGACAGTATTTCAAACTACACATAAAAATAATTCCCATTGGCTCCTTTTTTTTGGTGTAATTGTTAATCATACACCTGACTGTTATCCGACAAAATCCATGACTTTGTGCAAAAACTGTTGGTTTAAACGCAAAGAGTTATACCAAATATTCACTTGATTATTTCTTTTCTTCTGTTCCCTCTTGTTGCAGAGAGGTCTGAGTTCATCCAAAATAGGCCTATGCTCAAAATATCAATACAACAATATATCGTTATGCACACCTTGGGGATATGCGTTTCGATATAGATTCTACAGATTCAATACGGCCTCATGTTTGGACAGCTTTTGTAAATACTCTTTGGGTTCTGTTAACAATGGCACAGTTCAAAGTAGAAGCCAAGCTACATCATGAAACACAGTTCCAAATTTAAACTTAGGTTTCTACGATCTTTGGGGACCTGAATTCATGTTCTTAAGTTGTAGAGCCATTTAAAACTCATCCTTGTTCTTTTTCGTCTTGTAAAAAAAACAAAAGTTGCAGGGAATTCTGTTAAAAGCGAAGTCAATGTTCACAATTTATGTGTATCGGGATATGTATCGTATCGTGGGGTCGCTGGAAATACCCAGCCTTAATCCAAAAGTGAACCAAACAGCTGAAATGATCATTGAGGTGTTGCAGGGTTTCACTTAATCCAGAGGTTTGCAACGGAAATGGGTGAAGCAGTATGGCAAGTTGAGGGAAAACTCGGTTCCTCTGATCCTCACTTTGTTTGATTCACTTCCTTCCTTCCCTCCTCACCTCTCCCTTGATTGGTAGTTGGTTGCACCTTGCCCTTCATTAGTAGATAAAGCTCACCTGATCACTCCTTACTCAGAGGCTGCACTCCTTCACACTCACTCCATTGACTCCCACACGAGGCAGCAGTTCAGCACAGATTGTGGGGGTCCTGTGTGCTACATTTCGTCAGCCATTTTGACTTGATTATCTGAAACAGACCTGAATTTCGTCAGACTTAGTCCCCATCCACACGAAGCCAAACCGAGGTCGAAACGCATACATTTTTTGCCGAATCTGCGTATCTTCCATACGAAGACGGCGTTTCGGGGGTCTGTAAACGAACATTTTTGAATCCAGGTTCCAGAGTGGAAAGATTTTGAACGCCTGTACAGCTCCTCAAATTGAGATTTTACTGGCACCACCCTAGGGAGTAAGGGCTACGCCATAGTTTCATATCGCATTGACACGCATGCGCCACACGCCGCAACAACAACAACAATGGCGGCGTCCAAAGCATGTGCTAATGAAGCTACTGACCCTACTATCCCTGTTACAGCAAAATCTCCTTCTTCTCAATCACCACCGAGTTGAACAAACAATTATCGAGGACACATTACAGCACTTTATGATCACTTTATCACAATCTCTGTTTACAACTTTTGCCGCAAGTGCGCATGCCCACTGTTTTTTCGTCTGTTTCCGCTTGTTTCCGTCATATCGTTACAGCGCCCCTAGAGGTCTGGCATGTGTTTTTACAGCGTTTTGATGCATATCGAGTGCATTCATGTGGACGCACACATTTTCTGAGACGCCTTCGTCTTTATGACGATCATTTATGAAACTGTTAAGCGTTTCGTCTTCGTGTGGATGAGGCCTTAGACCTTGGACCTTGGCTCTTTGGTGTTCCTAGTGAAGTGATGTCCCAATACTCAGAAGGTCTAAGGGGAAGGGCTAAGACCACAGCGCTCGAAACGAAGACAGACTGGGACCTCACTTGAACCCAAGGGGTACGAGAATTTCCCATAATACACTAGCTAACACAAAGCAGAGCAGAGACGGAAGGAAAATATAAGTAAATATTTTATCAAGTAAGTATGAATCAAGTTTTTAGCTGTTGGTCACATTTTAAAATCTGTTGTTAGAACAAGCTAGCTTTCACAGCCATGGCTACGGTTATTGTCGCATCTGCTTACGTCACAGCTAGCGGACGCGCACAACGTAGCGGGAGTGGCGTTTTGTTTCTCAGACGTGTTTCACCCCCTCCCCTTGGCCCTCAAAACAGATGGCTAAGGGGAAGGGGCGAAGGGGTAGAATTGGGATTCACCCTTAGTCTTCTTTTTAATAGGTAAAACTCAGGCCTCGTTGCTCTTACTTGGCTTCACCCTCACAAAATCCAACCTCGCTCAAAATAATCCTGACCCCAATGCTTAATTTAGAGTTGAAGTAATGAAGCGAGCAGCCATGGGTTGAGTCTATCACCATTTTAATAGCTGTTAATGTTGCGTAACAGTAGTCAGCAAGCTACGACACAAATTCTCTTCAAATATGTTGAAGGCTTTTCCTTTTTTTAACACGTACAGTACAAAACACTGATAACAGAGCAAATCTGAGCAAAGTCACATTAGTAAAGCAAAAATCTACGACTCTTATCTTTCCTCCTAAAGTTAATCTGCTGTTACGTCCTACGCAGCGAGCTGGATTCCACCCTTTAATCCTTTTCGGTGGCTAAGATTTCACATGAGGCTGTCATCAAATGAGCTACATACACACACAGAAGATAAGATATAGCTTACTCAGATGTTTTTGTTCCCAAGTACTTTACAGTTTTTTTTTTCTTGTTTTAATGCTGCTTTATATCTGGGCTGTGTCAGGGAGTTCGAGCTCCAGCTCTCGGAGGTACTGGCTGCAGTTGGGGTCGCCCCTCACAGTGGGGGCTGATGGGATGGGCCTGCCGGTGTGGGGGTTCACGCACCAGCACTCGCCCCGCTGGCCGTGCAGAGACATCTTACACTGAAACACAGGTAAAAAGTCATTGCAGTGTGTTTTTGTGCAGTTGTTTTAACATGGGAAAAATTGAATATGCATTTTAATTGGATTATTCCTCGAGGTTAAGAGCAAATATTCCCCTTCTAATCAGATATAAGGAATGATATCTTCAATTTCAGAGATTTTATTTAAAATGTGCAGCCCTCTGATGCATGGCAATGTGTCACTAGTGTTCAAACATGCAGCATAAGTTTGCATCTTCAGATTTATCTTACATAAGCATTACATAAAACCCCTGAATCAGCCTTTTTTTCATTTTGGAAGTCCTAATTTTATCCAGCAATGATGCTAAAACTGTTTTATCATGGAGCCCATAAGACCTATGACTATGGAATTTGTGCGAAAAAGGTACTAAAATTGTGTATAATCAATAATGTAGTGCACATATTCAGATAGTTCTCATTTCTGAATCTTACTCATATGTGTATTATTAGTGTTAAAGTGCATTTGGATTATTCAGATACCATATTTCTGCATAAACTAAACAATATCTGGAAAATTTAGAGTTTTAATTGCTTAAATATAACTCCTTGGTAAAACAAGAGGAAGTCGTTAAATGTCTAAAAATGTGTTTTTCTAGTGTTACATGTTTCAACCAGACTCTACTTTTAGATATCTTCATTTGGAATATTAGTTGATAAACGTTGATCTATCATACTGTCCTATCAAAAACTTGCGTAACATGATGGTGGGGGCTCTCCACCCTCCTCTTCAGACCCCCTGAGTCACCTGTTTGAGGTTATACTGCCCCCTCTTGTCACAGTTGGGGATGTGCAGGGCGTACAGGTCCTCCAGAGGGCCTCGGTTATCTCTGAAGGGCATCTTGGATATCCTCTCCAGGATCTGGTCCAGCTCCTGCTGACACTGAGTCTTTAACAACAAAACAAAACAAACACTTGTCATGCTCACAGGCCTGTGTTACAGGATCAGGGCGTGTTTGCTGCAGCTGGTTTCTGGGGAAAAAGAATGACCAGCATGTTATTCCATTCATTCTGACTCACAGTGTTTGTTTATGTTAAATAAGCTCCAAAACTCAGGAAACTCCACACGAGTCAACACATCCCTCACCTGCTACATAAAATCTCATTAAAAAGGCGCTCACACGTTATAAAGACGAGGGGATTTCTGCAATAAGCCAATGATTCATGTTTTCACACCAGTCGTAAATAAAAGTCCAGCCAGGGGCCTCCGTTTACAGTTCAACAGGGGCCAAAGTCTTGTTGAGACAGTTTCATGTTTGTAGTGGAGCAATATTTTCAGATGTTCGTATGTTTCCAGTGCTTTTAGTGGCACTCTTTGATTTAAACCAGGACATCAGGTGGATTTAACCATGAAGTGGCCCAAGTCCACTTTGGGACACCTCTTTTTGTCATTTTTATTGCTATGTTTATAGTTTTTCACATAGATGTGTTTATGTATTAAGTCTAAATTGTAATCGAACTTGTTGCAGAAATTTATAATGCTACGTGAAAAAAAACTACCTTTCATGACCTTGTGTCCAATTTTTGACACCCTGAATAACCACATTTTCCTTAACATATGACCACTGCACCTAAAAAAAACAGCAATATATATATTCAATCAATCAAACTTTATTTGTATAGCACTTTTCGTACAGGACTTTATAATACAAAGTGCTTTACATGATAAATAAAAAATAAAATAACAAGTTAAACATAAAGTAGAAAATTGCATAAAATTAAAATATAAGCCCCCCAATCCCCAGTCCACATTCAATACACACACTCAAACACACAAACACACAAATACAAAATGGAAATCCTGACAGAAAACAAAATTAGAGGACTGAGGAAATGTTATCTTGTATTAAAAATGAGAAAACACGGGAGCTAAAACTAAAATGATTGTTAAAAATCATAAGACATTAGATAGAAATACTTTAGGGTAAGATATGTACATTTATAAAACAAAACTGAAATAAATAAAATGGGAAAAATGGGAAAGCCTAACACCAGGTGCATAATAAAGTCAGCTATAATGGGATAATAAAAATAAAGAATAAATTCCAATTAACAAATCTGAAATGAAAATTAGAAATTAAACTGAAGAAGAGCCTTAAAATAAGTTAAAATATAATGACAAATAATAATAAATATAAAAATTTAAATGCCAGATTCAAAAGGTAGGTCTTGACTTTGCCTTTAAAAATAAAATAGAATTTTTCAGTCTTTTACTCTGTGTTGTCCACTTTGGACACTTAAGTTTCAGTCAACATCTGACCCTACATTCAATGTCTTGTAAAGTGTGTTTACCTTTGCGTGATAAAGATTGTACTGAAAGAGTTAAGAATGAAAAATAAATCATATATACATTTGACTTTGATAGACAGAACTCGAGTTCACACAGAGAAAAACACTTTCTGTAGAAATTTAAAGTTAACTTTTGTCTTTTCTTGTCCACTTTTTGGACGCTGGGTCTTATGAGTCATATTTTTTCCATTGGGGGGGAATCTAAGATTTAATGTCAGATTTGATTAAAAGGCAAGAGTTGATCCAAAGGCCAAATTCCATTAAAACAATAACTCCAAATGTTGAAGCCTTCTGATCCAGCATGAGGCAGCATTGCTCTTCTTTTATACCCTACAGACCTGAATCTCTGAACCTAAAGGAAAAGATGAATTGCTGTTTATTCAGTTTGCAGTCGAACAAACACATCTTAGCTTGTTTTTAGGTTCTACAATCTTTCTACGATCATTAACAATGGATGACATTTTGCTGTTCTGATGAAGGATTTGTATAACAGGAGAAAAATAAGGTCAGACTGTCCTGGACTCTCTGAGCTTCAACATGTATTTTTAATACTCCAGGGCTGAACTCCCTTTTTTTCACTTCGGCGCTCTCTTGTGGACAAAGCAGGACCCTTCTTGTCTCTTAAAAATCTCAGCTATTTACATGCAGTTTGATCAAACCCTCCCTGCTCTCATTTAACATGCCTCTAGTCTGAAATTCAACCAACTAGTCAATTTTAACGAGGGTATTGAAACTACAAATCTTGTCACATACTTTTATTTACTTTTAATATGAGATGAGATAATAAAATCTAAAATTAAGAAGACGAGAGCTTTATGCCTGTTTATGCTGCTAATTTTATGAATTTTTATTGATTCAATGACAACCTTTTGACAGCCTTTTCACCAGTTTAAGCTTAAGAGGAAAAGGCAAGAATTATTTCGTGAAAAGGCTTTTGCCAGGTTTAAAGGTGCTATGAGGAGAATCTATAACCGCAGACATAAAGACTCTGCTACCCATGAGCACGCGCGGCGACTGTTGTAATGCTGCGTTCCAGTTACCTCGGAACTGGGAGTGATATCATCTCCGTCTTATCGGCGTTCCAGTTGGAGTCGGAAAAAAACAAGCCGATCTACCAGGCTATTGTTAGCTGTTGTTAGCACGCCCTGCGTTGTTGTTCACAAATACCTCATGAAAAATGTGATTATCACTATGGCAGCATTTTTGTAAATATAAGTCTAACAATACTATGTATATAGCTGATCTAGAGTGACACACCCCAGTCAGAAGTGCTAATAAATAGATTATTACAGGAGCTAAATAACTGTTCACACTGGGGGGCATCCATCTTCCATTGTCAACTCAGGGGTGGCGAGGTTTCACCGAGTTCCCAGTAGGAAATTCCGATTTCGGGGGATGTTCCAGTTGCAGTTTCCTACTCGGAACTCGGAAATTCCTACTTCTGACCACAGCTGGAACGCACCAAAAGACGTGACCCAAACTAAAGCGTGTTTGTGCATTCATGCTAATGAATGCAGCTCAGACCTTCCTCAGAACTCTGCATTGCTTTACAACTTCTTTTTTCAACAACTTACAGGATGCAAAGCGACGAGGTAATGTATCTCTTTCTAGTTACGTAGCGGTAGTTTTTGATGTGTGACAACAAGCAAGTTTTGGAAAACTTAGTATCGTAGTTTTGTAGCTAGTTATATATGGCTACTTACAGCCCGGTGCTCTAAGACGTGTCCGAAAAATATAAATTTGCTCTAGTTTTAATTGTCTTGTTCCCGAAGTTGAGAATCCAGGCCAGTCCAGCCCTGTCCGACCCGATCGCGAAGCTAAGGAATAGCATTCACAGATAACCTATTTTGATGCTATAAAACTCATCTTAAAGTGTGTATTTCGATCAGGCATATATCTAAAAGTGAGACTTTTTTGTAATTACCTAGAAACTCCTCACAGTCCCTTTAAGTCACAGAAAGAGGAGAGCTACATCACAGAAAAAGCCACCTTGTTATGTCTCACCTGTTTAGGCCGTGCAGGTTTGGCCTCCTCCACCTTGTTCGTCTTCATCTTGGTCTTCATCTCCTGCCTGTGCTGGCGCACGGCGCTCTCTTTGGGCCCCAGCCAGGTCGTCTCCTTGCTGGGTTTACGGACGGCCGGGATCTCACTGACACCCAGCTCGGGGGGCGGCTCCACTGCCTCACCTGAGGGGTTTGGAAAAACAAAACAACCATGAAAATCAAAATATAGTGTTAAATATTGCCGATCAGACGACTGAGCCGATAACTGAAGTAGAGTAAGAAGACCCGAATGTTGTTCACAAGGACACTGCGATAAATATTTTGGCCTCAGAAGCATTTCAGCAATGATTTTCCAGGACATAATCTCCCCATGCTGTCATTTCTGTGATGGATTAGCCTTTAAAAAGGAAGAAAGTGTTGTAAAATAGGCTTCAAATTTCAACACTCATTCATCAAAGTGATAAAAATGAAGGTCTGCTCTGGATGTAGGAAGAGTTCAATGTGCTTGTGATTCTGCAGTTCTGCAGACCATATCAAGCTTATACACCCCCACCCCCCCATTTTACCAGATACTTATACACAAGTTCAGAACTACTTTCCCCACATTGCTAGTGAAATGACATTTTTACATATTAAAGGGATAGTTAGGTTTTTTTAAAGTGGGCTGTATGAGCTCCATGTGGCCACTAAGTACATTAGATGCAGTAGGAAGCATGCAATTGCCCAAGTCTCTACGATCTGAGTCCCAAGCAAGTCTCGAGTCATTTGATCCAAGTCCCAAGCAAGTCTCGAGTCATTTGATCCGAGTCCCATGCAAGTCCCAAGTTTTTTCTGTTATGGGAAATGGGAAAGTCGAGTTGAGTCAAGTCACAGGTTTTGTAAAGTCAAGTCGAGTGTCACAGGTTATGACAGATCGAGTCCCTCACCATTGTTCCCCAGTCCACCCAAAAAGCACTCAGATTTTTATCTTGAAGAGAGAAACTTTATCTTCCCACACATACAACACACAGACATACTCTTTACTAAAGTTAGCTTTGCTAACTTCATATTGACCACAGGTCGGGCCAGCGTTCCTATTGACCTATGGCAGGAACGTTAGCTACCTGGCTAACGTTTGCAGGTTTCATTTACTTCATGCCTCATGTGTCTTCAGGTGGAGGATAAAGTTCGATGTTGTGCCCTCTTTTTTGCTTATCAAAGCGTTGCAGGTCGTGCACTTGGCGTGTCTTCATTTTCCATCTGATTGAAATTCTTTATATGCAAAGAAAATAGCTTCGGGCACAGAAGACATAGTGGTTCCCAGTTTGAAACCCTCGTCCCGCGCATCCTGCCCACTGATCATCACTGTAGCAGAAGCAGGTGTGTGGTAGGAACGTATGTGTAGCACTGTGTCGTATGTGGGACAATAATAGGCGACGGACAAGCGTACTGTAAATGGAGCATCAATAAACGGAACCCAAAAGGCAAGAGCGTCGTATATCTCATGTCTGGCTTTTCATATAAAGCCTGAGTGCGTGCAGTTTTCTGAATCATGTTGTCTCAAGTCAGATCGAGTCTGGACACATTTTTCTCTCGAGTCCGAGTTGAGTTGCAAGTCATCTCATTAGCGGCTCAAGTTGACTGGAGTCCAGTTGTCTAGTAGAAAGTTCTCTCCTCTCCCTTAGTAAGCCACAGACTGGAAGAGTCTGTGACGAAGGTATAGACGCTAACAGGAAGTACTGTACCAAGAACAAAGGGTATTTTCCACGCCTACAAGCACTCAAATCAAAAAGTAATACCACAGTTTGAGAGTAAGCTACATATGAGTGTTTTTAAGTATATTAGCATTTTGTAAAATTAAAATTATCTGGACCTAGCCAACTTATGTCATGTATCCCTCCGCTAAATCACTCTGAGCTGTTGAAAACAGAACAAGCTAGCAGCTTCAGACGCCAGTTGTAGACTGACTGATGGAAAGCACATTATGTGTCAAATATTTCTAAGATGGGGTTTCTGTGATGCTTCCTTTGATGCAGAAATAGATGTGCATCATGGCGAACTCATCTTTCACTGTATTTCTCTGCGTAACAAAGGCATGCGGTTACATCGTATAGCGAATGCATCTCTTGTTACCTGTTACCTGACAGGTTGTGTGTACAGATCTAGACATCTCTATATATTAGAGGCTAATACACAGTAATCGTTTTTTCAGTTTACCTTCGGGAAAATTGAAGAATATCCACAAAATTCCAGGATTTAGTAGAGCAGGAAAGTCTGTATGATGAGTAATACCGCTTTCCGTATCACCTGCTTTTCCTCCAGCTATTCGCAGTTTAGACACTCGCACTGCTCTGTACTTCTGACTCTATCTTGATGTTCAGTGTCCATGGATGTTTCCTCTGTATTTCTTTGGGTCTGTTCAGTCTCCATCTTCAGCAGCTCTTCTTCTGCGAACTCTGGTTCAAACAGGTATCCTCTTGACTCCAAAGTGAACAGAACTTCATGGGCGCTGTCATAATCACTCCTTTCTAATTTCCTGCATTGTCTCTTCCTCACCGGGCTTAGAGTAAAAACAAAGAATTACGATACTTGATAAAAGTTACACAAAGCTACATCCGGCATCTGAAGCTGCTAGCTTGTTCTGTTTACAACAGCTAAGAGTGAGGCAGAGGGATACATGATGTGAGTTGGCTAGGTCCAGATAAACTTTATATTTCCAAAATGTCAATAGACTTAAAAACAATGTAACGTACTCTTAAACTGTGGTATTACTTTTTAATTTGTGTCCTTGTAGGTGGAGAAAATACCCTTTGTTCTTGGTACGGTACTTTCCTGTTAGCGTCTTTTTCTTCGTCACAGACTCTCACAGACTGTGGCTTACTGAGGGAAAGGAGAGAACTTTCTACTTTTTCTAATGTACTTAGTGGCCATTTGGAGCTCATACAGCCACACTTCAAAAATACTGAACTATCCCTTTAAAGGTGCTATGAGGAGAATCTATTTCGGGTGACATAAAGACTCTGCTACCCATGAGCAAGCGCGGCGACTGTCGTAAAGACCTGACCCAAGCCAAAGCGTGCGTTTGTTGTGATGCTAATGAATGCAGCTCGGACCTTCCACAGAACTCTGCATTGCTTTACAACTTCTTTTTCAACAACTTACAGGATGCAAAGCGACGAGCTAATGTATCTCTTTCTAGTTACATAGCGGTAGTTTTTGATGTGTGACAACAAGCAATTATTAGAAAATTTAGTATCATAGTCTTGTAGCCGGCTATATATCGCTACTTACAGCCTGGTGCTCTAAGACGTGTCCGAAAAATATAAATTTGCTCTAGTTTTAATTGTCTTGTTCCTGAAGTTAGTATCCAGGCCAGTCCAGCCCTGTCCGACCAGACCACGAAGCTAAGGAATAGCATTTATAGATAACCTATTTTGATGCTATAAAACTCATCCTAAAGTGTGTATTTCCATCAGGCATATATCTAAAAGTGAGACTTTTTTGTAATTACTTAGAAACTCCTCATAGCATCTTTAAGCGTGATATTTTTTGAACTATGAATGCTGTTGTGTGTGCTAATCCAGCTAACTTGGTAAATGCCTTGCTCAATAGGTAGCCACCCTTTGTGAAGGTTTGAGGGGTCAAAACTGGCATTAAACTACAGACTGTTATTCTTCACTGAAACGAGCAAATGAGCAAAAGTAAGTTTGACACAACCATCTTCTGTTTGCTGCATTGTGACAGCTCAATTACTCTGAAGATAGAGCTGCTAAGAAGCTTATTAGTGTCCAAACTTCTGTTAAAACACTCTGAAATGCATCAGTACAATCAATGAGTCACTGTAAGCCTTTTTTTTTAGTGAGTGAAGCAACCACATGCAGCTCTGTTAACAAGCTCGCTGGCTGAGAAAAAGTTGGCCACTGCTGAACTTTAGTCACACTCAGGTTTCCATGGTTGCTTTTTTCCCTTACAAGTGAGATTTTAATCTCATGAGCAGATGTGAAAGGTGGTGAATAACTCGTCCAATTTTTCGCAATTTGTGTTTGGAAAAGTAAACGATGATTCAGGCCTCGGCCTGTCACTTCAGCTATCATTAAAGAGTCAGTGTCTTACAGCCAATTAGAGAGTGGAGATTGAAAAGTTCAGGGAAAAGGGCTCAAAGCTTTTAGTTTGTTAAATCCTTTAACCTCAAAACCTTCTGCCACAATCAAACAATCCACTAAACAGGTGATAAAAATGAACAAGCAACAAATCTGCATGCTGCACCAGTTTTCTAAGACCTAACTGACCTTAAATATTATTTAACGTAATGGCGTAAAGTCCAAAAATGATACTCTAAGGCTGTGTCCGAAATGGCATACTAACGTACTACACCCTCCAAACTCATGTGTATATACTGTATACTACATACTATAAGTATGATTAGGATGCCAACTGTTCACACTGTAGAATACTACTAAGTTTCCCATGATGCATTTCAAACCTCTGACGACAAAAATCAGAAGCACACCAGGCTATCAAATATCTCTGTTGATGCGCCACATTTGAAAGTTCAGAGAGCATTTTAGAAAATCACCACGTAGAATACCAAAGTGTGGTCATTTGAGCCATAAAACGCACGGATACAAATTTCATTTCGGCATTTCGGACATTCCGCTATGCGCGCTGTTATGCTATCAAAGAAACTTCCGGTCGGCTCCAAAACAAGAGCCCATTTACAAAAGCGTTAAAGAACTAAAAGGAGATAATAAGAGATGCGTTATTTTGCAAACGGGAAGTTTGCTAGTGGCTGATTTTTAGCTAAATGCCGGTCAGTCTTGCATGGCGCAATGCATTATGGGGCTCGCAATGCATTATGGGGCGTTTGAGTGTGGCTAGTATGCCCACCTCGCATACTTAAAAAAATTTCCGATATAGTATACATCCAGGTATTTCTCGCACACTCAATCTTTTCATACTATCTAATGTGAACACACTACATACTCATTTTGACGTCACACTTAGTATGAGTAGGACGTTAGTATGCCATTTCGGACACAGCCTAAGTGTTATCTTTATGTTTTAGGAGGGCATCTGCAAATTCAGTGAATTTACAGGAATACAGAAAAACAAAAAAAATGTAAAAGTGAATCAAGTTGCACATGCAGCAAATGTTTTAAAATAAGAACTTTGTCAACTCTCTCTGATTATCCAGCAATCCCTCCAGACGGTTTTCATTTGCAATGACCGTCTCCTCTCCTCTTGACTCTCCTTGGAGTCTTGTTAAACATCAACCTAAAAAAAAACCTCTTCTCTTCAAACAGATGGAGCAAACAATGTGAGAGGCCATCAGGTCCAACCCAACATGTTGTTTCTGACAACAGAGCTCACTTAGGGAGTGGAAAAGGAGCGTTACTGCAACCCAGCTGATCTTAGCCTAAAAAACTCTGACGCAAATCCTCTCAAAGTCATCTTAAACAGAGCAGCAGTTGGCTATTTCTCCAGGAAAGCATGAACAGAACTTCATATGACACCCAAAGAAAGGAAGGGAAATAAGCACAGACAGTAGAGAAGGTCAAACAGTCGGGCAGAAAGCGGAGAGTTTGCAGTTATGAAAGGGCCGAGCTGTAACTTGCAGACTTGTGGAAAGGAGTCTGAGGGACAGAGAGAGAAAGAAAGTGTGGATACTCTGCAAGAGGTAAATTTGACATCCGGTTGCAGAATATGATTACAAAAGGCCTAACAGAGAACGGGAGAAAGGAAATTCCAAAATGAAGCAAAAACAAGGTGCTGGCGCCTTTCGCCATCAGATAGATGTGGTGTTGTTGGACTTGAGTTCCTCCTCTGACGCTCCTCTGTGCTCTCTCTGGCGTTTCTTTGAAGGCTGAGCAAAAGCAGGGGGCAAAAGTCAACTGAAATCAGGTGTGCCTTCAAACTCAGGAGCATCGACAGCTGGGGTGTCTTTTGTTTTGCCGTCTTACATAATCTCCCCAGTATCCAAAGTGCAGAGCCATCACTCCCTCTTTTCTGGGGAAACCTGAGACTTTCCCCGTCTGGGTTCGCGTAGACACACATGAGAGTGTGTGTTTTATAAGCGGCGATCTCCCTATCGCATATACGTGCACGCACAAGCACAGAGGGTCAGGACTTCGCTTTCAGGGGGCACCAGGCCTCTGCAGTCCAAGCCGTTCCACAGCGGTGGGCTCGGGATCAGCAGTATCAACAGAGCGGCAGGCCTACTGTCCAGTCTACTGCTTGAGATAATCCCCGCACAATGGCCCACAGAGGCTTGCTTTCTATATCTGATCCATGTCGAATTCCCAGGTGGCACGTAGGCCAGAAGTGTCATGTCTGATTGTCCAGATTCAGGGTTAACTGAGCAGATGGTAAAGTTTGGACAAGTCAGAGATACGAGCAGGTCAAGATCCCCCCTGGTATTGGTCAACATCAGCTACTACAACTTACATGTGAATGTAGTGTAATTACGAAGTGCTAATTTTACTTGCCTGGGCTGCCTCTTTATCAGACCCAAGCTCCAATTAAAAAAACAGAGCCTTATTAATCTTTGAAAGTTCTGGCCATGATTATAAACCAGTGAAAAAATCCTTTTTTCAGAGCACATATAAGAAACTTAAAAAATACATTTTCAACTTCCCAAATAAAACTATGTCATACCCATTGACCTTAATGTAAACTTTAAAAGTAGGTTTTGACTTGAGGAAGTTTGAGGGTTGACAAGGCAAAAAATGAATCACTAGGGGAGAATGCTTAGTGCCTGTTATTTCAATCAAGGTAAATGGCTGAAATTGCAAAATTGATTTATGTTTTTTTTTTTTACTTAACCCTTTAACATGTCATTGTTCCTGTCAATTTCTTAGGATACAGAAAAAAAACTGCAAACAAACCAAAAGAAGTGATATTTTCTTTGTGTAGGATTTTAAGGTTTACAAAGCTAATAGCTATTATCAACCCTTTATCTGGCATTGTAACCGTACGGTTGACTTTTTGCTGCATTACCACTGCATGTAAATTTGGAAAGCTCATCTCTCTGAATAGTGTTTGTAACACTAATATGGATTTACTCGGAGGCGCTGCTGTACATTAATATAATTGTTTGAAAACAAAAGAAAATAAGAAGTGAATCATTGCTACATAGCTTCTCAGGAATCTACCAGTAAGATCACACAAAAAAAATCTAGTCACATATTTCCAGATCCTCGAACAGTTATGATTCGGTTGAAAAAAATACATTTGATAATAAAAATGAATCTATGATTCCTGAGAAACTGGCTCAAGTATCTAAATTTTGCTCTCTGTGATGTTTAAAAAAAAGAAGTAGTAGAAATGAAAGAAATCCATTCATGCTGAGTATAACCTTCACCAGGCAAGCCAACCAGCTGGTTGACCAACATATCTGCTTCTAATTGGGTAATCTGTAATAAAACCTGGAATATTGATAAAAGAACAGGAAGGAACACAATTTTACCAACAGATAATGTGTTGAATTTTTCTTAGTTTGGAATTCAAAGGGTTAATATAACCATCGTTATTATTTTAAATACTTTACTTAACCAATCACTGATAATAGATTTTTATAACATCAAATATTAATCAAAACCATTTTTTGTGCCTTTGTCAAACTCATCATAGTATCATGTATTTTAATTTGTTTTTGATTAGTATTTTATATACAAACATTTTTGCATTTCTAATGGATTTTTATCCCAAATATTCGTGCATTTTTATATCATCACAATCAACTGTTAGCTTTGAGGTTTTAATGGAATCCATTTATGATTTCACTTGTTCTGCTTTAAAACTTTAAATATCCCCGAATTTATTGCTGACCACTTTCAAACAGTTGAGCTGAAAGTTAAAGGATTAACCTTTATTTAAAGGAGACATATCATGCTTGTTTCTCCTTTTCACTATGCCAGACTAGGATGCCTGTAAAGCATTTCTGCCCTCAGTACAAGTCATTTAGTTCTTTCATTACCCCACAATAGCGTTCTCAAAATTCTCATTTTAGGCCATTATCAAGCTCTCATTGAAACGCTCGGATCTGAGGCTGACCTACAGTTACCTCGCAATGTCACAGCCCTTTGTGCTCTGATTGGTCAGTTCTATCGGGGGTAGAGCCAGCCTGTCCTTCTTCTTCTACTGTATTTTCCAGCAGGCTCAAAGCAGCGACCACGTATTGAGTTCCCCTACAGGCCAGAGCTGGTAATGAGTGAGTGTGAGCTAGGGAGCTATATACTGCTGCTGGTGGATGTGTTCCTCGGTGACGGTTTTGTGGCTAACGGACCTCACAGAGGAAGTGTTTTATCAGATTACTCCAATAAAAACAAGGGTACCTTGTGTCGTCATGACGTTTGAAATCTCGCGGACATCTTGCAATGACCTATTTTCAGAGGCATCAAATCTTGTTCTAGGATATCAGAAAAAATACAATATCTCATTTTTTGAAAATTAAGGGGGTGTAAGGTCTTGTTTTCAAATTTATTATATTATATGTAAGTATTAAATCATGCATCAGCATTATATGTCTCCTTTGAAAAGAAGTCCTATTGATTAAAATATCTCTTTTACAAGAGAGACCTGGCCAAAATAGCAGCCGTACAGCGTCACAGTGCATAGAAAAAGATACAGTACAATCAGGTTTCAAACAAGTAATGAAATACACATTTGGCTTTCAAGAAAAACAACCACCTGCCTCTGTCACCACATTGTTAATGATGCTCTTAAATTCATTAAGGGCTATCGTTGAGTCCAGTTTTAGCTCTTTTTGACGATTATTCCACGACTCAGGTGCATTAAAAGAAAAAGCAGTTTTCCTCAGGTCTGTTAAAACTCTGTGCACTATAATAAACTAAATAATAAACTAGTTCTGTCACTGAGTTAACAATTTTTTCAACTTGAAACTATTCTGTTTTGTTTAATCAGCTGTAGACGTCCATTGACCAAGCATGACCAACCTCAGACCTCCTGTTACATTAAGAAAATCACCATGATGGGTCTGACTGTTTGCCCAAAATTCAGAGTGTGGACGTCTAAGACAAAATTTATACCCTCATTATGGTGCGAGGTGTGAAACAGGTCATGTGCTGCTAAAGAAGTTGATGAAAAGAGCGATTAAAAGCATCAGTAGTTCATCAGTCATTATGAAGCAGGACTGTTATCCTAGAAACACAAACTCAGCAGAGTGTTGATATGTTTACCTTCCAGGCTTTCTGGGGCGCAACCATCATCTAAAAGCTGGTGTTGGACAGGCTCTGGCACGCAGCTCCACATCCGAGGCCAAGGGTATTGCTCATTACCAGCACCGCAGAGTGAACTTATGGATGACTGTACCTGACCTAAACTAGGACATGAACTCCAGCACGCTTGGGCACAACAAACTTACAGGTGTCACGTGCCACAATCTGGATCGCTGTGGGGGTGATAAAACCTGAAGAGGGTAAGCCTCAAAATGTCAACATCTGTGTTTCCACGGGTGACGGCAAGTCAGGTTTTTTAAAAGGTCAAGGGACAAGGTACAGTAGAGAGTGCTATTTTCAGACTTTTCACGGGAGGCAATAAAGACAGCAACAACAGTAACATCCAAAACAGGCTGCCAGCTGAACTTTACGTCACGTCTTCTATCCGACGATGAGCCTGAACAGCCATTAAGTTCCAGCCCAAGAGAACAATTCCTGTAATTACTGTTTGCCAAATCTCCCACAACATGACTGGATTGTTATAAATTCGGTCGAACCATTGACATTGTCCAGACGACAGAACGTACAAAGTTCTCACAAAAATGAGAAAGTAGCCCCTGGTTCACCACTGTTAGCCATGAATGGCAGACTGCCCAGATACTGAACCCTAAAAACTTCTTCAGAACTGTTCACTCCAATCTTTTTAAAACCCACTTTTGTGAATGATTGGAGGAATTGTGAGATATAACCCTAAAGCACACTGTTGGACGAAGGAGCAAGTGTTTCAGAGTGAAGTTTAAAAAATGTTAGCTAAGTAGCCATTAGGAAAGTCAATATGATGGATCCTGTGACATCCGTTGACAACCATAACTCAAAATCCTTCAACTTGATTGTTACAAAATTTGGTAAAGCCATTTTTTTAGGTCAGAGGATGAAGCCTAAGAATCTGTGAGGAATAGTTTTACTCCAACATTTCCATTTTGGGGAAAATTACACAAGGAATTTAGTCATTAAGCTCTCATTTACACGCTTTTGGAAGTTTCACCAAGGGAGCTGTGATACACATCTCAAAAAAACGTCACAAATCTCGCCATACAAAAGTTGTCTGCCAACACCCCCAACACCCCCCCACCTTTCCCCCAGTGTGTGTAGTATCTCAGACAGTGTTTATGTTATCTTAATTCGCCCTTGACCAAAAAAAGCATGGCGGGAAGTCACTTCGGATCTCAAATAGGCACGAGGAGATTCTTGGCACAGATACATGTGAAGTCGATGCCTCGGGGTGGAGATGGCGCAAAATGCCCCTGTTTTTGGAGACGCCTGTAGGGGGGGATTATCTCAGAGCTATTTCAGTCCCTGCGGGCTCCGTCTGGATGCCCCTCACAGGTACACAGGAATGCCCCCTTGTTAGCTAACCACGTTATGTCAGCATCCAGATGGCAAGGGAGTTTTCCACTTTCTTTTTCCAGCCCAGTTTTTCCTCCCCATAACAACTTTTATAACACAACAGAAGCCCCTTGGATTGTTAGCATCTACAACAGAATGTGGATCAGCCCGAGTAAAATCCAGATGGAAACAAAGGGAGCTACTGATCCACATATAGGCTCCGTTTTGGCTATTTCAGTAGACGTCTTCGTCTCAAGGTCCTGTATGGCTGAATCCCAGTCAAAACTCCCAATCTGGTTCATGAGCCCTTATTTGAGTCCTGTTTTCTGTGGGAACAGAATATCAAGTGATACTGTCCATAAACAGAGAGCATAGGGGGATCTTAGTTTGAAGACTTGGCTCAAAATTAAAGAAACATTGAATATTTTCATAGAAAAAGTCTGGAAATGAAATAAAAATACACTCACTGAGATTGTATCAGCATCAATGACCCATTTAAATAGTAGCTCAGCTCATATTTGACCCTGATTTTCGAGCTTTGTTACACTAAGAAGGAGCTTTTGTTTTATCTTCCAATTCTCAGCAAATTACAGAGGGGTCCAGGAAATTTTTCTTAAGGATAAGGGACCTTTTACATTAAAATGATGTGAACAATGCTCTGTGGCTCTCCAGGGATATCAGTGACGTATCCAATTTGCAACTTGGACAATCCGTGTGGGGATGATTTTAGCACGTTACTTGAGTCAAATTTAGCCAACTGATGTAGCATAGTATGTAATTTTGCATTTTCACAGTCAAAAGTTAGGCAAAGGACCGAACTACTGTGCAACTTTTTTGGGGCATTGCCCTTTAATTTTTTAGCTTATTCAGGCAGCAAATCTCAAGTCCTCCTCTGAAAGTACCAGAGTTCCAAAATGTCCTGGGAAACCTGGAAAATTAGGAAGAAAGTAAAGTGTTTTGGAAAAGCTTGACTTGTCCTGGAAAATGACTTCTTACCTCCTGTCTGTTTTTTTTTTGTTTGTTTGTTTGTTTGTTTCTCTGATAGAAACATAACTCAAAAAGTTACGGACAGATTTTGATGAAATTTTCAGGAAATGTCCGGATTGGGACAAGGAACAAATGATCAGATTTTGGGAGTCGCCGTCTGGATCAAGGACAAGTTTTGAACAGGTTCTACAAGACATCACAGACTGATCTGGATCCCGGCAAAATTCTGGATTCTTTGATCCTGAACAAGAAAAATTTAGATATTCTTGGAATTTTCATCATAGTAGGGGAACAGATAAAGGCATAGACTTGTAACAATTGCCAAAATATAGCCTAGAAAATGTGGAATCTAGAGTGTTCAATCGTGTTTGTTGTGTCTTCAAAATCTTAGAGCTAGATCCTGAAGAAAACCGCCATGACGAAAAATGTGATTTTCGTGAATAACTACTGAACTAAAATAGATATTATGAATCCAATTGCTAACAGCAAGTTTTCATGGTCAAGAAATCTAAATATTTAGATGAAATAAAGGTAGGACTAATGTTTATGGTGAAAATCACAATATGTGTGAAGACTATGGCGCTGATGACACAAACAAATAATACAAAAAGTGGCAAAACAAAATTTAGATCACTGCAACAGTTAATCAACAAAAAATACTTATTAAAAGCAGAGTAAATAAAGATCAAGTATGTGTAAACCATAAATTTACAACAGTGAGGCGTGACATAAAAGCCAGACGAACAGGATAGCTAGCAGGTAATGTTCATGCCCAAGAGTTAGAAATAAATACATTTTCAGCCACTTTTCCATTGGTGTACCAAGAGCACCAATCTGACCTTAAAGGGTGGAGCTACACTCAACGCAGTCCACGAAGGAAGGTAAGTTCAACTGTTCTGAACTAACACAACCAGTTGCAACAGTAGTGCTAGGAACTTCTCCTTAAGGAACAAAGGCCCTGTTTACATGGAGACTCTCTCTCCTGAAACACAGAAGTTCTTCCTTTGCGTTTTAAAAAGCAATCTGCGTTCAGATGGATATGCTAGAAACGAATGAAATGCTGTAGTGTGAATGCCAGTCCAGTAGATGGCGATGTAGGTTTGCAGATAAACAGCACTACTGCAATAGTAGAATCACAATTTAAATCAAATCGGCACCTAAAAGATCGTTAAAAAAAACGAAAAAGCCCTACTGGATATTTTTGTCCGGATAACAAACCGAGCACGGCAAGTTGTTGTTGTTCCTGGTATGTGCTCACAGCCTTCATGTGAAAGAGCACTGCGCATGCGGTGACGTTAGCATTTCACCCTGAAACACTCAATTCCGTTTACATGGCGGTGATGCATTTTCAGAACTTTACACCCTGGACCCTGGTTTCAAAAAGTTTGCGGATTCGGGCACTCCAGGCACAGTTTCCGTGTAAACGGGGGTGAAAACACAAAGAAAACTCTTTGACTTTGGCCGAATCAGGCCTCGTGTAAACAGGGCCTGAATAAGCCTTTAGCTGTCTGCGTTTATTGGCAAGAATCTGATGAAAGGAGTCTGTGATCATGACTCTAGTGGCGGATCTTTTAACAGCTTTTCTCCCTCATTTTGTCATAAACATGTCTAGGACACTGAAAAATACGACTTAGTGGAAAACATTTGTGGGTTGCTTTGAGCTGAAAGTAACTCTTGTTAGCGGGTCATCACTGGAGCTGTGTTGCTAATGTTTGTGTTGATAATAAGCACTGCACCCCCCAAAATTTACAGACCCCGAAGAAGTGCTACCCCATAGCACGGACTTTCAAGGGGTAGCTCTATTACCCAAGAACTGCATCAATATTCTGGGTCCTATAATCACACCACACCCTTACTTAGCTCCCTTTTGAATTTAAATACTTTTGGGGTTTTATAAATAAAATGGGTTTTTTTTTTCTACAATTCATGGCAACATTTCCTGCAGAAACACATGATGTCGATTATTCAAGCATCAAACAAACACAAAGATCACAGAATCTTGCACAGTGGGAGGATTTTTAGAGAAATTTGAGCACACAGGATCTGGTTTTTGGTCTCATTCAACTTCACCAAAGTGCAATTTCATATTTTCATGTTTCCAATTCTGATGTTTAGCTCGAACAGAGGGAACCACATGTCTGTGCGGTCACGTAAGCCATGTTTGGGCACCACGGAAACATCAGAGGCTTGCTGAAGAAATAGGATTGTCACTTCTCCATCTCTGCAGCTTTGGATGATGTCCATATTATATCACCAGCCGTGCCCTCTTGAGATGCCGTTTTGAGATGCAGCGTTTGCAGATTAAGTGCCTCACAAATGAACAGAAAATATCTCGCAGCGAATCTGAATCAAGTCCATAAAGGTCATTTTTTTTATTGAAATTTGAATCCACTCTCCTCACTATGGGCGAGTTCATTTTTAGAGATTTATGAGGCAATATCTAATTACTAATAGGCTGTAATTAGGCGCTTAGATAATTGAAAACAGGGAACAGAAATCGCCTGTGGCCATGAGCGCTGAACAAAACAAGCAATCGCAGTGCCAGTACACTTAATCCAATCAAAGTTTCATTAAAAGCAAACAATGAGCTCAATTAGTTCATTTTTCTGCCTTCAAGTCAGTGCTGCAGGCTTCATTTAAAGGCAGGGGATGGTTCGAGGGTCAATAGACGACTGGGTGTGACCTTCGACTTCTTCAGCAGTAGTTGTTTTGAGTGCTGATCCAGGAGTTTTAAGAGATTGCACTCTTGCTGTCATTGCAGTTTGCGTCGGGCCTAGCTGGTTAAATTGATCCTTTGAGTGCAGTAAGTGCTCTGAAACCTGATTGACACGCTCTCTGTAAAGCTTAGGCTCTGAGGTTAAAGTTTGGAGAATTTATGAATGTACGGGAGCTTTAAGCAGAATTTCAGGAGCAGGACCACACCTCAACCACACCTCTTCCTGTGTTCCTATAAATTCTAACTGACCATTTCCCTCTTTTGTTTCGCACACTCGACGCACCCCTCCCTCCCTCCCTCCCCTTACTTAAAACTTCTTTCTTCCTTCTTTCCTCAGGGCCATAAAGAGGGGGTTCATCGTGCCCGGGAGCTATGGCAAATTCCCCATGAAGTTACCCCAAACCGTTATCCGCTTCACGTAGCGACATTGTTGCTTGTTATCCACTGTACACAATAAATAATTGTCATATTCATCCTGTTGATGGTGTGATCCTTACTCATGAATTTCAGAGTCAAAATAATAGAGACAAGACTATATCGTGACATTGTTTTCCAGTTATCACAAAGCTACTCAAACAATCAGTGCATTATGTGTTAGCCGGACAGGCTGCGGCAAACCAACTTTCGGCCACATGTGGATCCAGCCTGGGTTTTGTTTTATGGTGGGTTGAACAGTAACTTTAACTGGTCGATTTGGAAAACTGAGCCTTTCTCAGTTCTGTGTAGCACATTATTTGGTTTTAACAGAGTGGTTTTGTTCTAGAAGGGGCCTAACATGACACTGTGCAGTGTCCAGTGACAAGCTTTTGGACGTGTTTGTCTATTTGTATCTTTGGCTTCACCAAATAAGCTGTAAAAACAGGATGGCAGGATGTTGAAGCTTTGAAACATCCAAATAAAGCAGCTGCAGTATTTCATCCTTTGATTCTTTGCCCAGCTCTTAGCTTAGCTCGTTCTCCTTTCAACTCAATACAACCACTTTGTACCACAATCAGGCTCTTTCTGCCCCACAGATTAATTCTCAGGATCAAATGAGATGCATGTGGAAAGTAGCCAGGAGTCAAAAGCTGATTTCTATCAGGGATTTAATTACTTCCTCTTTCGCGGCATATCTGAGAGGAATTAAGGACGGGAAATAAAGTGTATGTCGACTACTTTGGGCCAATCTCTGACAGCAACCACCTGTATCACCAGCTGAGCATTTCTGAAGTCAAACCAAAGATGAAGATCCAAAAAAAGAACCTTTGCCTGTCCGAACTGGGCCTGTACTCCAGTGCCAGACTGGGAAAGCACAGTACTGGGTCAGGTGGTTAGTTTTTGAGTTATTCTAAATCTAACTAGAAAAGCACTCGGAGAGCACAGACCTCCGCCAGTCTTCGCTCATATTATGATTTCCACCATAACTACTCGTCCTACCTTTTACGGCGGTTGGCGTCCATCATTTTGGAGCATTACCACCCCATTCAGGCTAGTGACAGAGTTCAGATTGAAGAGGCAGAGGAATGTTTTTTATTATATCGTCACATGGGAGATTTACGGTAGAATACTAATACGTGAGGACATCGTGAAAGAGGATAAAACCGTAAAATACAGTAGTTTCACAGCTAAAACAGGAGACTTGACAGCTATGTGGAGAATGACAGAGGAACTACCTATACCCCGATCAACATCGAGTTGTGAGAACTAACTAACTTTCCATGTTTGTTTTTTTAACTTTATTACGCTAATGTTTTGGTGTTTTCTGAGACATGACTTGGTGTAGTGTAAAACATAAACATTGCGCTGGGGGCCGGTCTTCTGGTTGTTTATCCGCAGCGCACGTTCATGTGAGCGGGGGGCATCATTTTGGAGGAGGGGTGAGAGGGGCTAGGCAGAGCCCTGAGGAGATGCTACATTCAAATTCATGCTAGTTTTCCAAAACTACCGACCAATAGCTTCAAAGCACTTTGTAAACTTCTGTTTTAAAAGGTGCTATATAGATAAATAAATAATAAATAAAATAAAGTTTGGGAGAAAAATCTATGGTGGAGTCTCCAGAAATCCTGCTCATGGGTAAGAGATGGACATGAGGCCCCTACGACTTGAACCTTCAACGTCATGCATCGAAAAGCTAGCATGGTTATCCTCGAGTCAGAGTGGACTTTAGGCAAAAATTCAAAAGTTTAGGTTCAATCTTTAAGCTCTGTTATGACTAGGGATGGGATGAAATATCGTTCGGCAATATATCACAATACTGTACGTGACGAAATGCATCGAGTTTGAAAAAAATGGATCGCGATATAAAGACGTCACGTCCAGTTATAGCGCACGTGACCAGAAGTGTCGACAACAAACATTAGCACCAACTACCTTGCCTCCAAAAAGCCGAATGATGGAGTAGAATGAGGTTGAAATTAAGGACGCTCCGCCTGGATACAAGTCATCTGTCTGGCAGTATTTTGGCTTTCTCATTAAAAAAGACAAAGGCGACAAAAACGTGCCTACCGCTCGTTAGCATACACTCTCTCTAATTTCTCTAGGGTTAGAGAGAGTGTTATTGTTTGTGTTTGGCCTTGTGTTTTCCTGTGTGCAACTCAAACAAAAACAAATAAGTTGCAAATCGTGACGTATCGTATCGTGACCTGGGCATATCGAGGCGCAGCATATCGTGAGTTTAAGTGTATCATCCCATCCCTCGTTATGACATTCATAATCTGTTCACCATGCTGATCATTTTTATATATTTATTGGCATTTCTTTGGAACATTCTGGTGATTGAAAGTTGATGAGAGCAGAGCAGCTGATAGAAGATCTTGTCTGTGTGTTTGTGACGTAGAAGCAGAGAAAACCGTGTTGCTCTGCTCAGATGTTTGAAACTGAAAAGAGTCTCCTGTTCATTTCAGCTTCGCTCTTGCTCTGGCTGAATGTTTCTCTTCAAAGGTTTTGGCCTTGAGACTTTGGCCGCAGTCTTTGTCAGAAATCGCTCGTCCATCTGAGGCAGCGAGGCTGTAACCCCGAACAGCATTCAGAGACGGTTTTTGAGCTTAAGCTGCAGCTCTGAGCGACTCTGACTTCATCTTTAACCAGCAAGATTAGGCCTGAAACCCGAGGGGGCAGAAAAATCATCGACGTCTAACAAACTTCCTTCTTCCGAGCAAGTCTTCACACGCTGGGTCCGTGCGTTTGGTCGTGTTTTGCTCTTGCGTAACGCTGACGCTCAGGCCTGTTTGATCAAAACTTGAAATAAATCTGAAGCTTTTTCAGAAAACGGGGTCACTGCTGCTTTCTTTACGTCCCGCCGGCCTTTCAGCGCGGACGAAGTCAACAACAGGTTTACATCCAGCCAAAGCTTAAAGTCCACTCTCCCGATCAATCCCAGCATTCCTCCTGCTCCTCTCCCTCACTCCCCCGAGGAAATGTCAACATCAATACGAGCATGTTTTCTGAGTCCATCCCTCCGCAGAGCAGGTTCTGGGACTTTTCCACATTTAAAGGCAGATAGCAGGCAGAGCTTGCTGGCCTCTTTTGTTTCTCTCTGCTCATGCAGACCAGAGTGATTCACTGCGAGCAGGTCTGAGCAGCGCAGGTCTGAGGAGGGGAGTTTGTGATGAGGAGAGAAGGTGCTGGGTGTAGACCTCTGGAGGAGAGCAGCATAACAAACACTCCAGCTGTGCATCTCCGAGTCTCATTCTGCATTCAGTCATTTTAAGAGCTTCAAGTGGGGTCAGAGCAAAGCAGCAAACTACGATTTAAAATCTCAACCACAGAAGAGAAAGGACCCCCACCCTGCTCAGCAACGGTCTGCGTTTGACAAATTTAGTCTGAGCCGTCATGACTCTGCAATATTTTGGCACTGTTGTTCAATAGGGCTGGGAAACACTTCCAGATTTGCAGGAGATGATGAGTAAGACGTTATTGCTATCAGATCAGATGGTGTCGCATTAAAACATTTTCCTGTTATCATCTCATCATTAATTATGACTAGGGATGGAAATTGATTCAGTGTTACTAAGCCTGTCAATAAATCAATTAACCGCACGTTCTTGGCAAGTTTGCCGGCCTCGATAAACTGTTGCATGCATGCGTGTTTGTTTTCCTCCTCTCTCTACAAAAGAGGCTGAATGAGAAGATGGCTCACTCTGTGCAACTTTCTCAACACCTGGGTGCATCAGTTCTATATCGGATTTAGCAGGTTTATAGCGGAGTGAGCATCTGTCATTCATTCAATCTTTGGATCTGAAGCAGCGTCTCGAGGACTAACTAGGAAACAAATACTAATATGAATGATGGCCTGGTTCCTAAGGTGAATGCCACAGCCCCAGTGTCAGAATATTTTGGCTTTAAACAGAATGAACAAGGTGTGAGCCCATGAACACAGACGAGCCGATATGTTGTACTTGTTTGAAAGCAGTGGCGACGAAGAAGGGGAGGTGCAGCAGAGAATCCGTCCTGAAAGTCAGCGCAAACTGAGGCGTTTGGTCGGCAAAGTAAATATACATAAAACAGCGCAAAATGGTGCGCACTCACAGACAGTGTCGTTCGCTACGTTCCCTGTAGATTTTCAGTGTCCACAATGTCAAACACATGTCACAGCAAAGATAACTGCTTCTGCAAGCTGCTGGTGTTTCCACTCACTTTTGTAAAAAAAAATTAAACCACAATTCTGACACTTCTGAACCCTGTCAGCAAAAGGAATTGATAAGGGAATTGATTAGCAAAAAGACTCGTGATATCAATACTTTAATGGGGCTGGAATTGTTTTTTTATTTCCTACCCCTAATCAGGACACCATGGTGGATAATTCCTGGTTTTCTAACCTCAAAAACTTTCTGAACATCTTCACATTGACAGTTTTTGGAAGTAATGTGCATCAACATTTTGGCTAATTTTTCCAAATGACTAAAACTCCACTAACACTTTGTTTTGTCTGCTGGCCGCACGAACGGTTTCACGAACCGTCTTTCCTCACAAGAACAACCTTGACCTTTTATCCGCTCATGAGGCAGCAGCCAATCAAAGATGAGCAAAAAAGATCCAGATTCGTCCAGAAGGTTTTGACCGTCCCGTCACGGCCCTGCCTCATCAGGTTATGTGGTGAAGTTTTGAGTGTATGTAGCTTGCTCTGTTTGACACCCACTACAATATAAGCGATAGATAAATAAATAAATACTGGCTGATAACTTCAGGCTAAGTTTTTCAAGAGGAAACATCAGGACTTCTGTTGTCACAGTGAATCAGTCCAGATGTTGACTTCACATTTGTACAGTTTAAGTCAAAATATGACTACATTCCTTTAACTTCCTGTAACTTAACATGGATGTCTTTAACTTCCTGTTCTTTTCAACACCATTGATCATAAAACAGAGAAGATTTGGCCAGTTTTTAGACATTTAGGAGTTTAAAAAACGCGTGTGCTCTCATCACTCGACAACCACGTCCGTCTCTCTTTGGACCTCTGACTCAGAAATATGATAAAAGGTTTCATTTTAAAGCTTCACATAATTTATGTGGCTGACACCTACCCCACCACAGCCATTTCAGGCTTTAAATAACAATATGGAAATAATCTGCTCTGCTTTTAGAATCATATAAAGATGTTAGGATTCATTTAAAACGGATTCATGTTAAGTTTAAAAAGTCATCACAGGACCTTTAATCTGATTTAAACATTTCTTATCTCACAGCAACATCAAGAGCAAACCTGAACATTTAGGACGTCTCTAATGTTGCCATGGAATAAAAAATATTAGAGTATTTAGACTCTCATTTAAAGCACTTTAGACACCAGATCATACATTATGAAGTTTTGACCATTTTTGACACATTTAGGAGCTCAAAAATGTTGATTGCATCAGTATGCAGTGATTTTTTTTTACATAAATGAGGCACCAGCCTGAGTGCAGTTTTGTTTGTTAAAAGCAAAAATGCTGTGTGACTTCTTGTTTTGTTGCAACAGCGTCCAACAGGCTTCATGTCCTCAAATCAAAGTCCAGAACTCTGGACTGTGGAGATTCTCAGGGAATCGACATTAAGCTCATCCAGATGCCATCAGGACCTGATTCTGGTCCCTGTTGCCCAGCCCTAGCTCTGCCCCTGCAGCAGTCTAGACAGACTCATTAAAAATTAATAGAAGAAACCAGATTTCCAGTAACAAGTCCACTCACCGCTGGTCTGCTCGCGCTGCTCCTGGCTGTAGGTGCTGCTGGTCTCGGGGTCCACTTTGCGCCGGCACTGGCCCTGGCCCTGCACCAGTTGCTCCAGGGGAAGCTCCGAGTCGGGCGTCGGGTAGCACCTCAGCCCCGTGGAGCACCTCGGGGTGTACACGCCGCACATCTCGCCCTCTTGCCGGGCGCACACGGGGCAGCACCCGCAGCCCGGCTCCCGCACGATCTCGGCGCAAGCCTCGGTGAGCTTCGGGCACAGCGCCTGGCGCTCCGCGGTGCAGCCCGGGCAGCGGAACACCATCTCGGCCAGGGAGGCGCCGGCGAGGGACGCGGAGAGGATCAGCAGGCTGCAGCCCGCGTACGACAGCATTGTTAGAGGCATGAGGGCTCTGGGCGTTATCACGGGGGCGACGAGAGGCAATCCCCAAGTGGGACAAAAAGGGGAAGAAATGTGCACGCGAACAGGTGAAGCCGGGGGCTGGGAGGGCTGCTGCTGGGTCCTACAAGTTCCCAGGTTTGCTCTTGGGGCCACAAGTTGGTGTTGATGTGAAACTGAAGGCAGTGGATCTGGTTTAAAGCTCCACTGAGGAGCTCAATGAAGCAGACTGGATAAAAACTGATGATCTTTAAAAACCTGTTTTAGAAAATGACACCAAATCAAGATCCTGATTACTCTTCCTGTCTCAGTACACCTGCAAATGAGCACTTCCAGAGTTAATATTAAAGGGATATGTCAGTGTTTTGGCTTATCTATATCTGCCACGTGCCATACCAACATTCCCTGAAAAAGAAATTCAGAACTTTTTCGAGTTGTCTTGTGAACAGACAAACAGCAAAATGTTGCTTCACTCAAGGGGGCGCCAAGTTAAAGCGAACCAACAAGTCCACTCAGGAGCTTTAAATCACATTTGTCATGATAAAGTATGAGATTTTGTTCACCTCTTATGATCAAAGCAAGATGTCCCAGGTGGCTTTAAACTATATTAAAGTTAAACAGAGAATTAAAGCACTGTGAGGAGTTTTTTTTTTTTTTTTTAGCTCAAATGAAACAAACTTAAATGTGTGTTGATGCCTCTTTAGATCTGGAAAAGCAAACAAGACTTAAAATTGAGATTGTTCATGGTTTTATCAGCTGCTGTCACGGGGTAGGTGTCAAATATTCTGACAGATTCCCTTTAATACAGGACACAATGCTCAAAAATCAGCAAAAACACTAAACAGGAGTTTGTGTTTTTATTGTAATTTTGTTCCTAAAATGTTATCATTTGCAAAACTCAGAAGAAACTCGAAGTTTAACATCTCATGATTACTAATGATCCATTGTGGCACATGCTTCAGACACCAAAATCAATACAAGAGATTTTTTGCAAAAAAACCCCCCTGACAAATTTCAATCATTTTGTTGAAGTTTGACATCTCTATATCAGTGATGATCTTCGTAATTCTGCTGCAACAAATCTTTTCTTCTTTCTCTACATTAAATTTATTTATCGTTCTGCTGCAGATCGATCTTTGCTTGAGTTACACATCTCTATAACAAAAATGATCTTTGTTAAACTGCAGATCAATCTTTGCTTGAGTTTAACATCTCTATATTGTCTATGATCTTTGTTAAACTGCATATTAAGATTTGCTTGAGTTAACATCTTTGTATCTTGAATTAGCTTCTTTGTTGTGCTGCAGATTTATCTTCGCTTGAATTTAAAATCTTTGTAACATAAATGGTAAATATGCTGCAGCAGATCTTTTCTTCTTTGAGTTTGAAATATGTACATCATAAACTTTAGAGTTTAGCATCTCTACAACCTAAATGATCTTTGTGGTGCTGCAAATTGTTTTTTCTTTCTAAAGTTTAACATCTCTATAACTTAAATGATCTTTGTGGTGCCGCAGATTGATCTTTGCTTGAGTTTAACATCTCTATATCATCAATGATCTTTATTGAGCTGCAGATTGATTATGATCAAGTTACACATCTCTACAACTAAGTGATCTTTGTTGAGCGGCAGATTGTTTTTTCTTTAGTTTAACATCTCTTTAACTTAAAAGATCTTTGTTAATCTAAAGATTTATTTTCCCTTTCGTTTAACATCACTATAACTCAAATAATCTTTGTTAATTTTCAGATTGATCTTTGCTTGAGTTTAATATCTCTATAATTTAAATGATCTTGTAGAGATGCAGATTAATCTTTGCTCAAGTTACACATCTCTACAACTTAAATGATCTTTCTTAATCTAAAGATTTATTTTTCCTTTAATTTAACATCTCTATAACAAATTATCTCTGTGAGCTGCAGAATGATCTTTGCCTGAGTTTAACGTCTCTATGTCATCAATGATCTTTATTGAGCTGCAGATTAATCTATGATCAAGTTACACATCTCTACAACTTGAATGATCTTTGTGGTGCTGCAGAGTTATCTTTGCTTGAGTAACACATCTCTTTATCATCAGAGATCGTTATTTAGCTGCAGATTAATCTTTGCTTCAGTTAAACATCTCCTTAACATTAAATTATCTTTGTGATGCTACAGGATGAGCTTTGCCTGAGTTTAAAATCTTTATAACATAAATTTTATTTATGTTGTAGCAGGTATTTTCTTATTTGAGTTTCAAGTCTGTAGATCATAATTGATCTTTGTTTTACTGCAGATTGATTTTTCCTTGAGTTTAGCATCTCTATAACATAAATTATCTTTGTGAGCTGCAGAATAATCTTTGCTCAAGTTACACATCTCTACAACCTAAATGATCTTTGTGATGCTGCTAATTGTTTCTTCTATCTTGAGTTTAACATCTCTATAACTTAAATGATCTTTGTGGTGCTTCAGATTGATCTTTGCTTGAGTTTAACATCTCTATATCATCAATGATCTTTATTGAGCTGCAGATTTATCTATGATCAAGTTACACATCTCTACAACTAAGTGATCTTTGTTGAGCGGCAGATTGTTTTTTCTTGAGTTTAACATCTCTTCAACTCAAATAATCTTTGTTAATCTTCAGATTGATCTTTGCTCGAGTTTAACATCTATATAATTAAATGACGTTTGTAGAGCTGGAGATTAATCTTTGCTCAAGTTACACATCTCTACAACTTAAATGATCTTTGTGGTGCTTCAGATTGATCTTTGCTTGAGTTAAATATCTCCATAACTTACATGATCTTTGTGGTGCTGCAGATAGATTTTCCTTTTAGTTTCACATCTTTTTAACTTACATGATCTTTGTTAATCTGCAGATTTATTTTTTCTTTAGTTTAACATCTCCATAACTTGAATGATTCTGGTGCTGCTGCAGAGTTATCTTTGCTTGCGTAACACATCTCTTTATCATCAGAGATCGTTATTTAGCTGCAGATTAATCTTTGCTCAGTTAAACATCTCCTTCACATTAAATCATCTTTGTGATGCTACAGGATGAGCTTTGCTTGAGTTTAACATCTTTATAACATAAATGGTAATTATGTTGTAGCAGATCATTTCTTAATTGAGTTTGAAGTCTGTACATCATAAATGATCTTTGTTTTACTGCAGATTGATTTTTCCTTGAGTTACACATCTCTATTGTCAATGATCTTTAATTGATCTTTGCTTGAATTTAACATCTCTTTAAATTAAATGATCTTTGTTGAGCTGCAGATTATTTGTTGCTTGAGTTAAACATCTGCTGAACATAAATGATGTTTATTGAGCTGCAGATTGGTCTTTGCTCAAGTTACACATCTCTAGAACTTAAATGATCTTTGTTTTACTGCAGATTGATCTTTCCTTGAGTTTAACATCTCCATAACATAAATAATCTTTGTGGTGCTGCAGGGTCAGGTTTATCTTTGCGTAACACACCTTTATATCCTAAACGTTCTTTGTTAAACTGCAGATTGATCTTTCTTAGGTTTAACATCTCTGTATCAAAAATGATCTTTGCTATAATGCAGATCTGTTATTGACAGACTTTATTACTTTTACATTTACTTTAATGATTTTAGTAATGTTTCACATTAATTGGATCTTGAGTGTCAAATCACCAAGATTTGACACTCATGAAAGATCCATCTTTCATCACCATATAACAAATGATCTTGTACCTCAGATTAACCTTTTTCATGAGTTTAACATCTCATCAAATTGTGTTTTTTAATGCTTCAGATTATGTTGTCCTTGTTTTCATCTCTCTTTGTCATAAATAATTTTTGTTACTTTGCTTCAGGTAGATCTTTTTCTTTGTCCAGCTGCACGCTTTTATTTCATTGATGTTTTTTTTCTCCGTTGATAAATCTTGGCCTATAATTTGTGAGGTCAGTCTCCTAAGGCATTAAAATGAACCGTTACGACATAGTCTATCTTTACACTTTGTTTAGAGGCATGGATATTAATAATAGGGTAACCAACAGTTTTCTTAAATTTCTGCTTGTGGCCATTTTGAGTGGCACAAAAAAACTCCCTGGGAACTCTTGAAAAATTAAAATACGCTCTTTTTAGGAAATCTAATTCTTAAAGGAGGAACCATCTTGAACTTTTGCTCAAAAAGCCGGTAAGTTTAGGACCCTTGTAGCCTGAAGGACTGCATTAATATACGTACAGTGTGTTTCCTTTCAATCAGCACAGTCTGCCCCCAAAACTCCCAGAGTTCATAAACAAACAAACAAACAAACAAAAGGACTATGTGCCGAGCGTTCCTAACATGGAAAGACCTCCCGTGCTGCGGCAGACATGTCCATTGACACTCAATTAAACTCTCCCTGTGTACAGTAATGCCACTGTGCACATATAGGCTGCTGCAATGTCTCCTATTGAACAAGCGCCTATTAACCCTGTGCGTGTTTATCCAAGGTGACAGAAATAAAACCTCACCCCCCAGATTATTTTGTTTTGTGGGTGCACGCTGATTTAATACTATTTGGGAGACAGAAAGGACACATTTTGAGGCTGCTCGTGTCCCATTGGTGCAAATCAGGAGGATGCCCGGAGGCCTGTTTGCACACAGAACCTCATATGTCACATTATGAAACCGACGCATGGAAAAGCAGGCGGCTAATAGGCCCCAAACAGGCCGCGGCATCTGCCCATGTGTGCAAAGTTATCCCCACCAAGGTCGCTTACTTGAATTTCCTCCCTGTGGAAAGTCAGGATAAGCCCGACATTGATAGAGGAGGGTTTGGGATCGCTGATTGGACGAGGGCGTGGGAGCACGTGTTGCTGTGGGTAAACAGAGGGAGGCTTGTCTTCAGGAGGTCATATTCATAATTGAAGAAACTCCTTCTTATTTTTACCATTTAACACTTTATATTACCCCCATATGAAGCAGCACAAACAAATATGATGCTCTGAAACACAGTAACTTTAAAGGTCCTGTGATGAGCTCTGGTTGGATTGGATTTTTTAAAGGCAGTAAAACTTTTTTTTTTTAACAGTATTTAAGAGGTTTTAAGCATTAACCGTCATTTTTAAAAAAGTTGTCATGTGACCTTGTTGTTCATTAACAGCCAATTAAATCTGTTAAATCAACGAATAAAATTACACACTGGAGCTTTAATGAATCACATTTGTCCTACATTAACACAACGCAGCAGTAATACAGAAATTCTACCAAGAAATCCAAATTGTTAAACTAATGTTGTTTTTTAGGCCCTAAAATGATTTTGAAGTTTGTGTGTATACTTATTTCTTTCAATAAAAGCTGTTTTTCTTATCAGTATAACTGCACGCCCACCATCACAGCAGTTTCAGACATTGCTGATGGTCTTAATAACTTTTATGCTTATTAGTTATCATCTGTATTTAATTGAGTCTATGTCATTACTATGAAAACTTCTTCTTTTTTTATTTCTTTATTGAAGAGTGCAGATTTTACAAAAAAAAAGTTTAATCTTCTTGATATTGAAGATTGATTGACAAAGTGAAGAAGATATAAAAAAGGAATATTGGTATTCCCACTCCCTCACATTTTTTTATTTTATTTTTTATTTTATTTCATTTTAATTTTTATTTTTGATTTAATTTGATTTGATTTATTTTTATTTTTATTTTTATTTTTATTTTTATTTAATTCAATTTAATTTAATTTTATAACACCTCTGCTCGCCATGAACCATGCAGGAGCCACACTTTTACTAAAAAATAATAAGTAATATAAATTAATTTAAAACAAATGAAATTAGACAAATTAAAAAAAAACAATAAATAAATAAGGGGAAACGGAAAATAAAAATAGAAAAATGGAGGAGGAGTAATAAAAATGTGCTAGTTTTGTTCAATATATGTCCCATAATATATTGTCGCCAGCTGCTGTTACAAACCAAGAAGAAGAAGACAGCCGGAATTGATTTAAGCTTCCAAGTAACCAGCCAGCATTAGCTGTGACACGGCCCAAATCTGAGTACTCCTTCCGCCGGCTGAACCTGTTGTCTTTCAGCAAAGCAGCAAAGTTCTCCTACTTCTGATTATTCCATCTCTCATGGCAAGAGCAGCAAGAATGTCATTATACAACATTCTGAGGTGAAAGAAAAAGTTCACTAGCTCACTTCTTCTCTCCATTGTGTGTGTTTGTAAACATCTGACATCACAACGGGAAGCCATAGTGGACAAGAACAAGTCAAAACATGTTAAACAACTTCATCTCAAGCACACGTTTTAGCTTAAAAGGTGCACAAGAATAAGTATTTTGTGCGCATGTTTTAATATATCATGCGCACGTTTAAGAATCTTGTGCGCACGCTTTAGCTAAAATGTGCACATGGATAAGTATTTTGAGCTCGCGTTTAAGTGTCTTGTACATACGTTTTAGCTGAAATGTGCACACGGATAAGTATTTTGAGCTCACGTTTAAGTGTCTTGTGCACAATTTTTTGGCCAAAATGTACGCACAGATAAGTATTTTGAGCTCACATTTTAGTATCTTGTGCGCAAGTTTTAGCTAAAATGTGCACACAGATAAGTATTTTGAGCTCACGTTTAAGTGTCTTGTGCACAATTTTTTGGCTAAAATGTGTGCACGGATAAGTATTTTGAGCTCACATTTTAGTATCTTGTATGTACGTTTTAGCTAAAATGTGCACACGGATAAGTATTTTGAGCTCACGTTTAAGTGTCTTGTGCGCATGTTTTAGCTAAAATGTGTGCACGGATAAGTATTTTGAGCTCACAGTTTAAGTGTCTTGTACGCACGTTTTAGCTAAAATGTGCGCACGGATAAGTATTTTGAGCTCACGTTTTAGTATCTTGTGCGTATGTTTTAGCTAAAATGTGTACATAGATAAGTATTTTGAGATCACGTTTCAGTATCTTGTGCACACGTTTTAGCTAAAATGTGCACATGGATAAGTATTTTGAGCTCACGTTTAAGTGTCTTGTACATACGTTTTAGCTAAAATGTGCGTACGGATAAGTATTTCGAGCTCATGTTTTAGTATCTTGTCTGCACAAGTTTAACTAAAATGTGCGCACAGATAAGTATTTTGAGCTCATGTTTAAGTGTCTTGTACATACGTTTTAGCTAAAATGTGCGTACGGATAAGTATTTTGAGCTCACGTTTTAGTATCTTGTGTGCACAAGTTTTAGATACAATTTGCGCACGGATAAGTATTTTGAGCTCCCGTTTTAGTATCTTGTGTGCACGTTTTAGCTAAAATGTGCGCACAAGATAAGTATTTTGAGCTCACGTTTTAGTATCTTGTGCTCACGCTTTAGCTAAAATGTGCACATGGATAAGTATTTTGAGCTCACGTTTTAGTATCCTGTGCGCACGTTTTAGCCAAAATATGCACGGATAAGTATTTTGAGCTCACGTTTTAGTGTCTTGTATGCACGTTTTAGCTGAAATGTGCGCACAGATAAGTATTTTGAGCTCCCGTTTTAGTATCTTGTGTGCACGTTTTAGCTAAAATGTGCGCACGGATAAGTATTTTGAGCTCCCGTTTTAGTATCTTGTGTGCACGTTTTAGCTAAAATGTGCGCACAAGATAAGTATTTTGAGCTCACGTTTTAGTATCTTGTGCTCACGCTTTAGCTAAAATGTGCACATGGATAAGTATTTTGAGCTCACGTTTTAGTATCCTGTGCGCACGTTTTAGCCAAAATATGCACGGATAAGTATTTTGAGCTCATGTTTTAGTGTCTTGTATGCACGTTTTAGATCAAATGTGCGCACAGATAAGTATTTTGAGCTCACGTTAAAGTGTCTTATGCGCACATTTTAGCTAAAAAGCAGGCTCGGATAATTATTTTGAGCTCCTGTTTGAGTATCTTGTGTGCACTCTTTATATTTTCTTTTCTCCATAACACCTTAGGGGCTCCGTAGTTAAGTCTGCAGGGAGCTGCCATTTTTCAAAAAAAATCTCTGAATTGCCCTTCAGCTCCTCCCTTATCTTCTCCCGTTTCAGGAAAAACTTTATATTGTCTCAGGAGCTTTAAGATACATCTCAAGTGTCTGATGTTGCCACAAAGTGGATATAAATTATTAAGCCTCAAAATTCAAATGATAACTTTTGTTTTTTGCTGCTTTGGCGCTCCATGTAGACAAAGTGTAGTCTTTTTCTTTTTTATTCCCCTCCACTGAAGACTGTGATTTTGCTGGCATTTGTTTGTTATTTGTCTGTCTCCGACCAACATAGTCCGAAACGCAATGGACAAATTTAGATCAATTTTTTGGGGAATGTTGGTTATGGCACATGGAAGGACTGATTTGATTTTAGTGATGAACTGAATCCGAATGCAGGTCCAAGAACTGTTTTAATGATTGGTTAACAATGCACAGTTTCCACATTTTGCACATGACTGAGTGAACAATGTCAGGAATGCCTTGGTGAAGATCCACCAAACAAATCAAACAAAAGTCAAGAGCAGAATCAGCTGTTCGGCATGCCTGAGGATTTGGGGAATTTTTCAAGGTCACAGACCGGGCTCTGCTGCTCATCCACAAAAGCATGTTCCTTATAAGGAAGGACATGAACAGGCTTTTATGATTTATTATCTAACAAGTACTAATTTCCTTATTTTCTGTGGTTAGTTCAGAATCATTGATTTCATTCTATCTCATTCATAAATAAATGCAAATCTACTTACATTAGTTTTAATGTCTTCTTTAGAAGCATTTGGGGGAGTTACTTTCAGTTTATGTGTGAGTAGGAATGTTTATGCCTGTATATCTGCCTGTATTTATTTATGTGTATTAATTATTGCATGGATTTATATTGATAAGGAATCCAAACAAGATTTTATGGATTAGGGGTGGAATTAAATAAGTCTTCCCAATCCTTTTTGGATATGTAAATCCTAATTTTCATTTTCATAATTTGTCAGTTTGAGGATTAGATAGCAGCTGGTCCACTCCTTATCCATGACAATATTGGAATATTAGTTTAAAGTGTTTATTGTTATGTTTGTTCACTATTGTATGACTTTTTTACTTTTTTTGCATGTCGCAAAATAAACGACTAAACTATAAACTAACACTGTCTTACTGAACAGTTGTTGACTGTTCACATTTTTAACTAAAACAATTATTTCCAAAATGTCTTATAAATTTCCTCCAGTCATTTTATTGCATTAAGAGTTCTGTCGGAGCTTTAACTTATCTTTAAACCAATAAAATTTTAATCTTGTATTGATAAATTGATTACGAATACTCAAGAACATGAAATATCCAGCTTGATTGCCTTATTGATTAGTTAAGTGGAGGCAATGGGCACGAGAGAGAAAGAGAGACGTTTATGATACAATTTTATGGATTAAATACAGTTATTTTAACCTCATAATCACGCAGACACAGTGATGTCCTACAGCGAGAAGGTCCACAAAATTTCTTCATGCATGTACAGTCACACAGCCGCTGCAACATCTCAGAGTGGAAATGTTTACCGAATTACAGAACATAAATCCTGACATGGAAACGCTCACATCACAAGTGCCCGTGTGGAAAAATGCTTGAGTGTGTTTTTGTGTGCCGCTGTGTTTGTTTGCCGCCTAGCAACTAGTGATGCTGGGTAATTTGGGGAAAGTTCTCCCTTCGTTTGGTCATGCCAGTCGTCCTGAGGTATCCACGTTACACATCAGCCCGATGAAACGGCACGAGGACTTGTTGAAGGCGCTCTCTCTCGATGTGTGGAGGGTTTACAGCTTTAAGGGCCGGGGGTCGCTGCTTTTATTTGCTGATGTCAGCATCACATTTCACTAACTTACTGTAGCTGTATGATGTGGACGATTTAGGTCACAAAACTGTCTTTAAATCACAATAGAGAAGTAAGAAAGAAGCCACGAGCTGATATGTCCTCACACAGTAGATCAAAGTTTAATCCCTTCACTGTGAACGCAACACCTCAAGAACACTAAAGTGGATTTTCTCCAAATTTGGTTCAGCTCAAGGCCACAATATCCATGCTTGTCTATTGATTGTTTGCAGTTCACGAGTAAGGACCACACCATCAACAGGATGAATTTGACGATTATTTATTGCGCACAGTGGATAACAAGCAACATAGCAGGTACGCAAAGCGGATAACAGTTTGGGGAAACTTCATGGGGAATTCGCCGAAGCACCCGGGCACAACAAACCCCCTTTATAAGGGAAAAAAAGGATGGAAGAAGTTTAAAGAAAGGGGAGGAAGGGAGGGGTGCGTCAAGTGTGCGAAACAAAAGAGGGAATGGTCGGTTAGAATTTATAGGAACACAGGAAGAGGCGTGGTTGACATGTGGTCCTGCTCCTGAAATTCTGCTTAAAGCTCCACTATCTGAAGAGTGCTTCAAATGATTTTATACCTATTACACAAATCTCTTTTTTGACTCAAGTATGTACTGACTGGATTTTCATACTCATATGTCAGAGGCCAAGGTCGTAATACCTGTTTTTGTCCATTGCTAGTTAACACAATTGCTGTGTTTGAAATCGTTCCCTATCACAGATATGGTGCACTATAAAGTGTGTTCACCATTTTGTAGTGTTGTTCAAATTCTCAGCAGTTATTTTCATTCACTATATCCTCCTGAGACCCAGCCCATTCATGTATGTCCACTGTAGTGGACATTTTGTTCATTTGCATCTTTCCTAAGTTCTTAGAGGTACCCTATCAAGCCCTGTATCATTCTGTAGAGGACATCCTGGGCTTTCCAGTGATGTGTCATGTGATGGGTTTGCATGCTGGGAACTTCATTTTCTTTCTTTATCAAAATGGCTGACATACCAAAAACACATTTTATGCAAAGAGGCAACTGAAATATTCTTAATTATTATTTTTTCTATGATATTTATATATATTCTTGTTCATTAACATGTTAGTAACAATGTTTTTACATCTGAAAGCAATTTCATTATTTCTGTTTTGATATAGTAGTCATTAAATGAATGAGTGCACTACAAAATACCCACAATGCACATCAAAAGTGAGTGAATATATGATGTACCCTATATTGTACTCCCGTAAACCAAAATGCAATGCGGTTGTGTTTTTCCATCGAAGAAGAAGAGAAAAAAAGCTGTGAGGAGCTGCTTTCATTTATAAATGTAAAAAACGTTAACACGTTCGGAAGGCAGCTGGATTTTCTTTAAATAATGCACTAATGTTCACTCAAGGACAAACTGGCATACGTCAAAATCACTACGAGGTAGGTCCTTCTGTTTCTACTCTATCCCTGTTTTGTGAATGTAAGATTTAAAGTGCACAGATTTTTGTCAAAGTTTGCACAAATATTCTCCTTATAGGCCGAAACTGATAATATTTGGATTAAAAATCAAGCTCACTGTGCTTCATGTTAATCGCTTTCTCATGAGATCTCTGAAAATCACACAACCACAATAAACACTCCATTCCTCCTTCTAGATCCACCACTGCACTTTCACTGTCTGGATCTTGAATACCTCTGGGAGACATAAAACCACCAGACAGTATTTCTGTTTTATTGGTGCTATGACTCGGACATGGTTTGCCTACCATCTTCCAGAAAGCAGATGTGGTGTGAGACTCTGGTTTGTAAATTCACTGGCTAACATTCATTTTGACCTGGGTCACCATCAAGCTTTTGCCAAACTGGCTGGATTTTTAAGAAGAGATGCAGTTTTGAGTTCATATGGTAACATTTTGAACACAATCTCTTTTTAGGTTTAATAAAACCTCATATAACTTATTTTAAAGAACATAATACTGCCATTTATCAATATTTAAAGATATTCATCATTCAAAGAAGAGGCCTAAAAGGCCAAATATATGGATCTGTATTCTGCCTGATAGAAAGAATGGACAGTCAAGTCGATCAAACTTGCTATTTTGCTCCATCTAGTGGAATCTTGATAGGACTACTCAGTACAATTGCATCCTAATAGTATGAGGGCAGCATTAATTTTAAACACTGACAAAAGACCAAAAATTGTAAAAAGGGATTTCACTTTTTTATAAATTCATGAAAAATACAAAAATACATCCTCTAAAATAATTTATCATCCTTAGATTGCGTCTGAAATTACTTTTAAACAAAATTATCATGCTTAATTGAAGAGACACAAATGCAAGCTACTTCTAACTGAATTGATATTGATGAAGTATTTTACATTTCTGTTGTTTGTTTGTTTTTTTCAAATGTAAACTGTAAGTTTTTCTATGATATTTTCCCAAATAATTTATGCTCAGTTTATCAATATATTGCAAGGAAATTAGCATTAGGTAGCCTTTCAGTTTCTGACTGTAGCTACTTGACACGAGGGCCCTTAACAGTGTGGACAAAATTGGCCACCAGTTGCCCACCCCTAAAACTACATCACACAGATGTAATATTTGTAAATACTAAAAATTATCAATAATTTAAAAAATGAGGGGTTGGTAATAACGTGTCAAATAAGCTGAAAGATAATGTTTACCTTAAATGTTAGCATGATTAGCATACATTTATGAGCATAATTTGGACGTTAGCGATTTTGTAGCCGTTTTGCTTCAGAAGAACGAAAAAAATAGCTTAAAATGCTGAATTATACGTTTAATGGGGTTATTTTTTTCGTTGTAAGAGACAAACATAAAACGTTAAGGACACAGTTTTAAAAATATGTCGCTTTACTTGACAAACTTTAGGAAAAACCGCCTTCGATTTATTTTGTCCCTTTTGGTCTTTCGGGGCCACCGTAGCGAATCAATCAGGCCGTCATGTGAGAGGAAAACAAACATCAACAGCACCGGGCGCTGCGCCGTGAAACCAACGATTTACCATGAAAATGTAGTTTCTCTTCGCTTATAATTTACGACATATTTCAACACGGCCTTCTCTGAGTGTGACTTCATGTGTGGCGTTCATTTCTCCGGCTGCCATTTCTCAGGTTTGTTGCTTTCCATCTTTGGTTACAGGAAGCTGGTTAGCTTGCTCACGCTAGCTTAGCCGTGACAAGTGCAGAGGTTTGGGATGCTAATGCTAACTAGGGCTGCTTTGAATAACATGACAGTTGTGCAAAGTCCAGAAAAGCATTCTGAGGGAGAGTGTTGTTGATGTGTCTTCATGCCAGCGTACTGCATCACTGCTTCTCTCTCTTTTAGGATGACTGCCCCTCAAATTGGCCAATCCCCCCTGGTGCAGAGTTTGGCTACACTGCTCAGAAATGATGGTATGTTATGGTTTTTGTGTTTTTGTTATTCAGGGTAAACCAAGAGGTAGGGACAAGTGTTTTAGGGTGTGCATGCCATTAAAAAAATACTGCTGTAGACATCCAAATAGACAACACATAGACAGAACCAAGAATTCTAGAGAGACTATCATTGCACTTCATTTTTATTTTTTTACTGGGTTATCAATATCACATTTATCCATATAAATGCACAAGTTACCCAGTTTTACACTTATGCAAACACACTTAACCCCTCTCCCCCAAGACATAAACAATGTCCCCACAAACACTAAGTAACTAAAAATAATACCAAAAATATTGACAATAATAATAACTACAATAATAATCTTTATTTCCATTACAATAGGGCTGTACGACATAGAAATTATACCATTTACTCTATGTAACTGTCAGATATTGTATGATATATGATATCCTTGTTGATCTTTATTACTGTTTAACTCATCCTTTTATTTCCTAATGTACTATAGCAGAGGCCAGCACCTATTAAAGCAGTCTATGCCAGGTTTGTCCCTCTTTCAGGCTTGAATGACCTTCATTTATTCCATTTATTATTTACTCCCTGAATCTCAACAGCTTTGTTGTAAGTAGGCCGAAAATATACATGGCACAGAATTGAAAATAAAACTGCTTTGTCCTTGTAATTGGAAAAAGTACAATATATTTTTTTATTTTATTTATTTTATTTTATTCGTTTTTATTTATTTTTATGTATTTTTTATGAGTATTTATTTCTTTATTTTTATATAATATTATTTATTCTATTATTTATCTATTTAGTATTATTATTATTATTTTTTTATGTTATTTTATTTATTTTTTATTTTATTTTGGATCCCCATTGGCTGCTGCCGAAGCAACAGCTACTCTTTGACCTGAGGGTCCAAACGTTAAAACACAACCAAGAAAATACATCAATGACATTCGATGTACTCTAAAAATTGAAACAGGACATTAAAGAAAATTAAAACAGCAACCAAATGACAGTCATATTAATAGGCTCTTAGATGCCCAAGGATCCGGGTGTATGTACATCAATTAATAAATGATCATTTAAAACAATTCTAGAAATAAATGATTCTACTTTAAACAGAGCCTTTGAACATAATCACAGTTAAATTGTTTCTAAAAGATAACTACAGATAATAATTACAGATTCGGCATGTTACTGAAAGTGATTATGTGGATATACTATAAAGATAATCTTGATGACATTAGATATTTCTTCAAAGTCTTTTTAAAAACAATTTTACTGGTTAAACTTGTGATCTTTGATGAAAGATTATTCCGTATTTTCATACCTCTATGCTAAACAGTGCTTTGTCCTGCATTGGTTTTTGTATGTGGTAGTGTAAAACAACCTCTGGAAGCATACCTTGAATTAAAATTGTGACCAATCCCGCTATAATTAATTGACCATAAAGAACATTTGGAACCTGTGATGTAGAAATGTTCCTAAATAAACAAGCAAAGAGGTGATAAGTCTTTCTTCAACATTCTTGGGCGCACTGGTGCACCAAGAAAAAATGTTAGGCGCACTCTTACAAATTTAAGTTGACAAAAGTAACTATAGCAGGGGAAAAAATCTGCCGAGAAAGGACAAGACACAGCACCTGCTTCCTCTCTTTTCTTTGTCCCTGCGTTGCATCTTCACATGCTGCAGGCTGTAGGCACGCCCAAACACAACCACACACACACACAGCCCTCAGTAATCATCCAATCAGCTGTTAGTGTACAAATGAGCCCAGATGTAGCCTGACTGTGGTGTCAGGTTTCAGCACCGAGTGGTAACTCTGTCGAATTGTAAATTTCATTCAGTGAAGCACTTTACATGCTCTATTTTTCTTTTAATGTATAATCTTGCTTCGAATAAAGACAAGTATTTCATTACATCTTATTCTTGTTTAAAACATCATTTACATACTGTAAAATACCAAATAAACGCTGGTTGTAGCAGTACATTTTGACAAATAGACGCCTGTTCCAAATAAACACCTGGTGTAATTTATTCACATTCTCCTCCCTCTGTATGTCAACAAATGTATGTTGGTGTGAGCTGCTGTTTCATGACAGTGTAGTTACACTCAACGTCAACAGAGGCCACTAGAGCGCAGAAAGCCGGAATCTTACATACTAGGGCTTTGAAAATTCAAAGAAAAAGAAGTTGCCACTGCCGCTGTTTGTTTTTTGTCCTTAACTAACGCCAGGGAGGCCGATCACGTCAGTTAGCGGTACGTTGCTGCTTATCTCCATGTCCCTGGTGCAGCGAAAAAAAAAAGTACAACCTTAACTTAAATAGCAGTCATTCCTGATCAGTATTAAGAGTGTTGAGAGAGTGCTGAGTTAAAAGAAGAAGACAAGAGTGTAACAACGGTGCTGTAATCTTGCCTTGAAAATGTACAGGTGTTATTCATACTGGTGTAAATAAATAATTTGATTATATTTACCAAATTTTCTCAATTTTTGTTAAGTAAAATTTTTCTGCAAAAGGAATTAAGCGCCTGTCCCAAATAGTGGCCTGGTCTCAAATAAGTGCCCTGGCTACTATTTGATATTTTACGTCATATAAAAGTTCTGGAGAGTGATAAATATTGACCTTATGGTGTTAAAGGTGACATTATGAAGTAATTGGGTGCACCTAGTTTTAGTGCTGGTGCACCTTAAAAAAAAATTGTAGGTGCACCGTTGCAACCAATTCAAGAAGTTAGTCTGGAGCCCATCTCAGCAGTATGTTTACGAATTTTTGGGGTTTCGTGTAGACAGGATTGTTTTTGGAAATGGAGGAGGATGCCTGCCTATGTGGGTACATAGCCTTCAAAAACAAAGCTGTCCATCACTGGTGTAAAAGACCTTAAAGATATTGTGACCCAAGACCAATTTGTTCTTTATAAGTAATGATAAGGATTTAAAGATCGATTCTTTGACTCAAGGAAGCCAGTGTAGCATTGTTACAATTAGCTAACCTGCTAAAATTAAGCATGAACAAGTTCCTTTGTCTTTGTTAGACAGAAATTCTTTGATTTTTGCTGTTTTAGGATGTTAATAGGCTGATTTTGCAGCCGTTGAATGTGGCCATTAAAGTTAAAGTCTGTAGGGATGCACGCTTGATCAAGAAAAACAGACCAGAGTCTTTTTAACGGTTCATTTGTCTTTCCTGGTAAAAGACATCTGCAGGTGGATGTGCTTGATGCCGGAGTTAAATAAACACAACAGAACAGATAAACATCTGTAACTGATGATAGCTGATTTGTACTAGTGTTATGTTCTCCCCAACTTCAGGTGACTTGGTCCTTGAAGGCAGCAGCACCCTGACCTTGCCAGCCGCCACCTTGCAGCAGCTCAACCGGCTGTTCGAACAGTACCTGCTCTCCAGGGGTCAGCCTCATGGATTCGTTGCACTGCCCTCTCACCCTGCTGACACCGCCTCACTGCTGCAGCTGCAGTTTCTGTTCGACATCCTGCAGAAAACGATCTCACTCAAGGTCTGTTTTTTATTGTTCTCTCTCCCACTTTAGCAAGAGGTCAGCTGGTTTACAGAGTTTTATGATGCACGTGTTTCGAAGGAGAACCAGACAATAGAAAACAATCAAAAGAGGAAACAGAGCTGTAAGAATAGAAGAAGCTTTCATTTGATTTAGGGGAGATACTGAAATGTGGTTATTGTGGTGAACACAGGAATGACAGCAGAACATGCTGTGAGCCATCTACACTATACTGCCAAAAGTATTCGCTCACCCATTCAAATAATCAGAATAAGGTGTTCCAGTCACTTCCATGGCCACAGGTGTATAAAATCAAGAACATAGGCATGCAGACTGCTTTTACAAACATTTGTGAAAGAATGGGTCGCTCTCAGGAGCTCAGTGAATTCCAGCGTGGAACTGTGATAGGATGCCACCTGTGCCACAAATCCAGTCGTGAAATTTCCTCACTCCTAAATATTCCGCAGTCAACTGTCATCTGTATTATAAGAACGTGGAAGTGTTTGGGAACAACAGCAACTCAGCCATGAAGTCGTAGGCCACGTAAACTGACTGAGCGGAGTCAGCAGATGCTGAGGCGCATAGTGCGAAGAGGTCGCCAACTTTCTGCAGAGTCAATCTCTACAGACCTCCAAACTTCATGTGGCCTTCAGATTAGCTCAAGAACAGTGCAGAGAGCTTGATGGATGTGTTTCCATGGCCAAGCAGCTGCATCCAAGCCTCACATCACCAAGTGCAATGCAAAGCGTTTGATGCAGTGGTGGAAAGCACACCGCCACAGAGCGGTGGAGACGCGTTCTCTGGAGTGACCAATCACGCTTCTCCATCTGGCAATCTGATGGACGAGTCTGGATTTGGCGGTTGCCAGGAGAAAGATACTTGTCAGACTGTAAAGTGTAAAGTTGGTGGAGGGGGAATTATGGTTAGGGGGTGTTTTTCAGGAGCTGGGCTTGGCCCCTTCGTTCCAGTCAAAGGAACTCTGAATGCTTCAGAGCCAGGCCTTCTCGTCCAAATGGTCAAAAATTCCCATAAGCACTCCTAAACCTAAACCTTGTGGACAGCCTTCCCAGAAGAGTTGATTAAACCCTATGGATTAGGAATGGGATGTCACTTAAGTTCATATGCAAGTCAATGCAGGTTAGCGAATACTTCTGGCAATATAGTGTAGATGACTGTTGCATATGCTCACTTGCAGTAGTGGATACAAAACGAGTGTGTTGTTCAGCCCTTCTCTCTTTCAACATTACTTTGTGCTTTAGCTTCGATATTAAGGAAGTCTCTCGCAGAATTTTAGGCCTTATTCTCGTCTTTCATTTGCAAGGAAATGTGTAACTCACATGAATCTTCTAGAGCTCTGAACTGATATGTCATGTGCTTTTATTTTCAATCACAGCTCATCCACCCACCAGGGGAGAGACTTCAATCTGTGGTGAAAATTTTCCCATTCAAGTCCTTGAAATGTTTGGAGGTAGGACACTTTAACCCAGCCTCATTAACTCCTTCACCTCCTCCTAACCCTCTATATTGCTGTTCTTTCCTTAAAATACCAGTTTAACTCAACATTATGTCCCCTCCTTTTCTAGTTGAAGCGAGTCCCTCCTCACTGTCTCGAAGGACTCCGTGGAGTTTACTCGCAGTTGGAGGTTTTCACATGTTCAAAGAGTCTCAGCTCCTTGGAGGTTATACACTTTTTTATATACATGTCTTTAAGCAAGTATAGGCATTCAAAGCTAAAATGATGAGTGCAAATCTGTCCATCAGGAGCTCCTTTCCCTATGTGGAGGCGACTTGAGCTCTGCACTGCCTTGGCTGGAGCTGCACACCCTCAACTTCAGCTACAACTCCATCGTCTGCCTTGACCAGTCACTAGTGAGACAAGAATACACTGGCGCATCATAGCTGACTCATGTTTTCCTCATCTGACCTCCCCCCTGTCTTCTCTTTTGTTTAGAGTTTACTGAACGTCCTGAAGTATTTAGATTTGAGCCATAACAAGATACAGGAGTGTGCTGAATTTCTAAAGGTACCTTATATTGAAATCTCTTTTTTTATTAGATGTTTGTTATAATCTTGTTTCTGCAGATGTGTCATGGACGTTTTCTTTCGTTTCAGCCTCTGAGTGAACTGGAGCACCTCAACCTGGGCTACAACTGCCTGCAGAGGGCGCCAACGCTCAGCCTGAGCGCCCGAGCCAAACTGCTGACACTCACCCTGAGGAACAATGAACTTGAAACAATAAATGGTAACTCACACGGCCGGTTGAAAAGCCTCTAATCTTGCTCTCTGTGCATGGATCAGACTGAGTAGACAATCAGACGGATCAGTTGGAACGGGGCGATCAGTTAAACCTCTGGATTATAAAGAAATATATATAAGAAGAGGAAGCTTAATGTGAAAGTTTTAATGTATTAAGATGGTGGATTTCTCTTTCTGTGAAACCTCTCTTAAATATTTTGGATAGTTTTTTGTTTGTCTTGGACCGTTTTGATCACATAACATCATACCTGCATGTTTATTATGTCAGATCAGGTGAGACTGTCGGATAGCCTGAGGACTGAATTTGAGCTGCGACTTTCTTTTTATGTCATTGAACAAGATTAACAGTCCAGATCAGCTGTTCTCAACTGGCTTGCAAGGAGGACTATTTGTAGAAACACAAGAACAGATGCTCAGAAACTTACAGTAATATACACTATGTTGTCATACTCTGTTTTGTCAGGGAGATCCTACTATTCTAGATATTAGATCTTGTGGAATACATACCCCACATCTCATAATGTTCTGAATTTCTCTGTCTTTAAAGGTGTTGAGCAGTTGTCTTCACTCCAGCACTTGGATTTGGCCTACAACCTGCTGCTGGAGCACTCCCAGCTGGCACCCCTGTCCCAGCTTCACAGCCTCAACACAGTAAGGAAACACTTTGACTCATACACCTTTACAAAACATGGATGCAATGTCAAATTTAAACATCCTTTTTTAAGCTGGAAAAGTGACACGTTAATACTTTACACACAGTTTTATTTGGCCGCATCGTAACGTTAACTTTGGCAGCCGTTTTAGTTTTTAATTTAAGTTGCTGGTCAACGTCAAGTAGTAGTTTCAATCACATGTTTGTTGTTTTTGTCCACTTATCAGTGAAAAAACAAGGCAATACATTGAGAAGGACTCTAATACATTCCTAATATACACTATATTGCCAAAAGTATTCGCTCACCCATCCAAATAATCAGAATCAAGAACGTGGAAGTGTTTGGGAACATCAACAACTCAGCCACAAAATTGCCATGTAAACTGAGAGGGGTCCGCAGATGCTGAGGTGCATAGTGCGAAGAGGTCGCCAACTTTCTGCAGAGTCAATCGCTACAGACCTCCAAACTTCATGTCAGATTAGCGTCTAATGCAGTGGTGTAAAGCACGCCGCCACTGAACTCTAGAGCAGTGGAGACGCGTTCTCTGGAGTGATGAATCGCGCTTCTCCATCTGGCAATCTGATGGACGGGTCTGGATTTGGCAGTTGCCAGGAGAAAGATACTTGTCTGACTGCATTTTGCCAAGTGTAAAGTTTGGTGGAGGGGGGATAATGGTGTGGGGGTGTTTTTCAGGAGCTGGGCTTGGCCCCTTAGTTCCAGTCAAAGGAACTCTGAATGCTTCAGCACACCAAGACATTTTGGACAATTCCATGCTCCCAACTTTGTGGGAACAGTTTGGAGCTGGCCCCTTCCTCTTCCAACATGACCGTGCACCAGTGCACAAAGCAGGTCCATAAAGACGACTAGACTGGCCTGCACAGAGTCCTGACCTCAACTCAATAGAACACCATTGGGAAGAATCACTCATCCAACATCAGTGTGTGACCTTCTGGAAGAATGGTCAAAAATTCCTCCTAAACCTTGTGGACAGCCTTCCCAGAAGAGTTGAAGCTGTTATAGCTGCAAAGGGTGAATGGATGACATATTGAACCCTATGGATTAGGAATGGGATGTCACTTAAGTTCATGTGCGAGTCAAGGCAGGTGAGCGTATACTTTTGGCAGTATAGTGTGTCTAATTCATTCTATTCAAACATTTTTTGCTGATATGGCCACAAAAAGTTAGCTGACAATCACCCTTAGTCATATTTTTTTCATCAAGAAAATGAACAGTGCGGTTTTGTTTCATTTTCTTTATATTAAAAATATACAAGGAAAAAAACAAATCTCATATCTTCTCTTAGTTGACCCTCGAGGGAAACCCGCTTTACTTCCAGAAGTCCCACCGCAGCAGCACTGTAAGACATCTCTCTCCAAAGGCTGCAAACCACAAAGTAAGTAACTACGATGGCAAAAATATCCCCTTCAGTAACTTTTGGAGTGATAAAAACATTCAGAAAATGACGTATAAACTGCATAAACACTTGTGTAAGACTTCAGGACGTTAGTGGTACTAAAGCTGACACATTACAGAACAGCAGCTGGAGAGAGAGAGGGAACGTCATCTGGCTGAAATAGCAATAGGAGGAAAAAACTACATTCGTGGGAAGCTGTAAAGTTTCCAGTGGAGGCTGTGTTTTCAGAGTATAGCGTAACATTTATAACAGCTGTTGGATCATCTGCTTTGCATCGACATGAGCAGCCCGTCACTGCATCTGCTTTTAAACACAATATAGATTTAAGATATAAAGATATAGGAGTGAAATAAGATATATATATTTATTCGGATTATACAGTCATAGAAAAGGATTAGTGAAGAAGTATTTCAATGTATATAAAGGCATGGATTTGAGGAGGAAAATGTGCTCAAATCAAGGCAGGACTCAACAAATCTTTGTGGAGTAGTGCAGGACAAATCCAATTAATCAATATGTAACAGTTGAGTTTAAGTATTACATGTCTGAGTTGTTGAACAGCTTCTTTATCTATCTTTAGTACTGATTTTTAGAGCATTAATAGGTTCCAGTAGTGACTAATTGAGAATATATGAAGTAAAAAAGTGATTTGTTGCATATAATGATTGTGTTGTTGTCTTAATGGCACGTAAATAACTATTTTTCTGTGTCTTTCCAGTTCAAACTGGACAGTATCCTGCTGTCTTCATCTGAAATATCAGTAAGTTTTTACCTGTTTGTCTGCAAATTTAACTTCTTTGGGGTTTTGACTCTTTTGAAGGCAGGTTTACTTACAGTGTGCACTAAATCAGAGGTGTTCAAACTCTTTTCACCGAGAGGTTAGTACAGAAAGTACTGATGATCACACCACGGTGATGTAATTTTAAGATCTGGTATGGCCAGTTTGATTTTAGGGGGCCCTCATCAGCAGACAATTGGACCCGAGTCATAGGAACTCGGACTCGAGTCGACTTGAGCCGCTAATGAGACGACTTACAACTCGACTCGGACTCTGGAGAAAATGTCTCCAGACTCGACCTGACTTGAGACATCATGATTTGGAAAATTGCACGCACTAAGACTTTATCTGAAGAGCCAGACAGGAGATATATGCCGCTCTTTCCTTTTAGGTTCACTTTATTGATGCTCCATTTACAGCACACTTGTCCGTCACCTATTATTGTCCCCCACACGACACAGTACTACACACATACGTTCCTCCCACACACCTGCTTCTGCTACAGTGATGATCAGTGGGCAGGGTGCGCGGGACGCAGGTTTTGCTATGTCTTCTGTGCTCAAAGTTATTTTCTTTGCATATAAAGAATTTCAATCAGATGGAAAACGAAGACACGCCAAGTGCACGACCTGCAACGTTTTCATAAGCAGAAAAAAAGAGGGCACAACATCGAACTTTATCCGCCACCTGAGGACACATGAGGCCAAGTAAATGAAACCTGTAAACGTTAGCCAGGTAGCTAACGTTCCTGCCATTGGTCAATATGGAAGGGATGTTAGCCCGACTTGTGGTCAATATGAAGCTAGCAAAGCTAACATTAGTGAAGAGAGTGTGCGTGTGTTGTATGTGTGGGAAGGTAAGGTTTCTCTCTTCAAGATAAACATCTGAGACATCTGAGTGCTTTTTGGGTGGACTGGGGAACAATGGTGAAGGACTCTACCCGTCATAATCTGTGACTTGACTCGACTCGACCACAACAGAAAAAACTCGAGACTTGCTTGGGATTCGGATCGGAGAGACTTGGGCAATTTGTCTGCTCATCAGTCTCTTTTAACATATGATCTGCTCCTGGTTAGGATGACAGCAGTGCAGCTGAGAGGGTAGATGGCTAAGTGTCACATTCAGACACAAAACAAGAACAAACTGCACAAGGCTGACAAACTTAAACAGAGCGATTATGCTTCTGGATGATTCAAATGTTTGGGAGCTTTTTAAGCCCCTGGCTACATTCAGCAAAGAAACAAATGAAGTTATAAAATGCATTCAGTTCGATGATGCTTAGTGAATTCTACACAAAGGTATATTGAATTCCGCAGGAAGAAGTTACAGCAATAACACATGTTTGTTCAAGGTTTCATTTTTGTGTTTCTGTGAGTTGGTTGTGGGTAAATATCGGATCATTCTCGTGTGCAGGTTCTGCCGAAACAAGGCCACATGATCGTCCAAGTGCAGCCCTCACCTCAAGTCCCCAGAAGGCCAGAGCAGAGCAGACAGGAGGTGTCGAGCGGTGCCGGGGAGCTCAGCGACAGCATGTCGGTGGGAGAAGTGGGAGTGTCCCGAATCAGGAAGAAGAAATCAAGGGTGAAACTGAATCCATGTTACCCATGAGTCTCACATTTTATTGCCCTAGTAGTCAAATATGAGGAAAACCATCATATTAAGTTCATTAAATTACGTTATAAACAATTTCGTTCATTGTTTTTCTAATTACATGTGACAGAATATGAGGTGGTACAATCTTACATCTGCAGGATAAACATAAATAAATGAATGAAAAGATTTCACACCATGCTTGTACTAAGTCTGACCCCCTCCTACCTTCACAGCTGCCTTAATTCTCTGGCATCAACAAGGCGCAGAGCACTCCCACTGGATGTTTTTTCTTATTCAGACCATCCTCTTAAAACCCTAGAGATGGTTGTGCTTAGGATCCCAGTAGATCAACAGTTAATTCACTGAAATTTCTTCTCCATTCTGATGCTTTATTTAAGCTTTAGGTGTTTATTCTATGATCTTTAGGCGAGAAAATGTGATTCTGTGACACGTTATCTTGTTTTTGTACAATTTTTTGTTGCAGAGTAAGGTGAAAGTGCGAAGAGCGAGCATCTCAGAGCCCAGTGACACGGATTATGAGTCTAAGCCGCGTAACACCACGCAAGGTTGGTTGAAAAACAGTTTGTCTGAATTGTATTTTAAATTTAGGGGATATTTGTAAATGATCAAATTTACTTGTTGAATGTTGTGCTTTTGTCCAACAGTTTTTATGAGCTTTTTACTGATGTCTTCTCAAAGTTCTGGTGGCTAATTTAAAGCAAAATCAACTTTTAGAACTCTTCTTTGTTTATTAATTTTATTGCAAACAGAAATGAGTGGAATATACATACATAAATCTCATACCTCATAATTAATGCTTCCCACCAAAAGAGAACAGAAGCAATTCAGAGAGTGCACCTCCACCAGTGCCACAGTCCTCACCCATATTGTGATTTTCACCATAAATATTAGTCCTACCTTTTATTTCATCGAAATTTTTAGATTCCTTGACCATGAAAACATACTATTAACAATTGAATTCATAATGTTATCTATTTTAGTTCACTAGTTATTCAAGAAAATCGCATTTTTTGTCATGGCGGATCAAGATGGTGATCCGGATCACTCCCAAAATCTGATCATTTGTTCCTTGTCCCAATCCGAACATGTCCTGAAAATTTCATCAAAGTCCGTCTATAACTTTTTGAGTTATGTTGCTAACAGAGAAACAAACAATAAGACGCTGACAATAACATAACCACCTTGGGGTAGGTAATAAAATAGATAAAATAAAACAGAAAAAACACATCATCCAGAATCACAAAAATACACATGCTGCAGGCTGTAGACCCAAACACATGCACACACACACGCACGCAAGCACACACACACACATACAGCCCTCAGTAATCATCCAATCAGTTGTTAATGTGCAAATGAGCCCAGATGGAGCTTGACTGTGGTGTCAGGTTTCAGCACGGAGCGGTATCTCTAAAGAAGAAGTAAAGCTCTGCCAAATTCGTTTTAGTGGCTGTCAGATAATTAATAAACACCAACAAAAACAAGTAAAACAAAGTAAATAAAAAATGGTAACTTATGGCATTAAAGGTGACACGATGAAAAATTTGGGTGCACCCGAAAACATTTTTTAGCTTAACTGTTGCAACCAATGTAAAAAGTTAGTCTGGAGCCCTGCCTTTATAACGTTTTTTTCCTCCACCAGCCATCGTCCTCCCCCACCAGGAGGACATCGAGCGCCTGTCCTGCTTCAGAGACCAGATGGGTGAGGACTGGCTGAGGTACCAGCATCATCTAGACGGGGCTCCGGCTGTGGACAACTCCAAGCAGCCCCTTCAAAACGGCCTGGATGCTGTCCCTTGTCCCGCCGCCAGCAACGGCCTCAAAGTCCCAGAGGTCCTCCCTCCTCCGTTGCTCACCTCAGAGCACAAGTCGGAGCTTTTGGATGCAGATGTAGACCAGGAGACAGAATCCACGCTACAGTGGGCGGGGCATAGCTCAAGAGCCACTGAGTCCACAGTAGAGGACAGCATAGTGGACGGCCAGGTGATCCAAGACGATTTAGGCACACTTGAGCCAGGCTCAGAGTCCCAAAAGTCAGCAAGAAGGGAGAGTAGAGACACCAAAGAAGAAGAAGAAGAGGAGGATCTTGGAGGTAAGAACAGTCAGCATCATGCACCATCTGTGGGATCACATCTGCGCAAATAAAGACACATTTTTTGCCTCTCAGTGGACCTGTGTCACCCTCTGCTCGTGGGCATCCTCTCCGACAAAGAGGAAGGAGACACCGTGGGCGATGGGGAGAGGAAGAGGAGGAGGGAGGTGTTCCTGCGAGTCAAACCGGGCCTGGTGCTGGAGGTGGATATGCAGCGGGGACAGGAGAGGTGTCGGCTGGAGCTGGGCAGCCTGGCGAGGGTGGAGGCGACGGAGGCCGCATGGACCAGAGGGGTAAGAGAAGCAAGAGGGGGAGGGGATGATGGGAAATGATGAGGGGGAGCAAAGTGCAGGTTCACGATTCCCAATAAAACATCGTGTTGGAGAGTGTTATTCATATACAGGAGGATTTTATTCATTCATATGTAAACAGTAGTCATCTGACTTTTGTTTATTAATCCTTCATATGTCATAGAGAGCGGAAACAAATCAGGCTGTGAAGGAACAAAGTGATGGTGTGAGGTGAACAAAGAGAGACAGAGCAGGTGTTTAAGTCAGTCGCAGCCTTATGAAGTGATATCTCAGAATTTCTGAGAAGTCGTTAAAATTCACAGACTGTCGTCCAGCATGTTCAACAAGAAGAATTTGTCCCTTTAAAGCTGCTATTTACTTTTACGCATACCTGACTGTTTCTCTGCAGACACCTCTGCAGGTATTACGTCATCACATTTTATTGATATTTATATATATTATTAATATATTCTGATCTGTTTTTTTTTCTTTTTATATATCTTTTTATCTGTAATAATCACCAGCTACTGTTTCTTAATTTCCCTGAGGGAGTTTCTCTCAAGGGATTAGTAAAGTACTACCTAATCTAATTTAATCTATGAGTATCCATAATATCTGGAGTACTCCATGGTCCACTGGCAGACGGTTGCTTTTATACATCAGCTGTTATCATTATATAAATGTGTAGTTAGGGCTGCCGCAATAACAAATATTCTTGAACAGTAATTGTCAAAAAAAAAATAGCCGATAAACAATATTATTGTCAATATTATTTTGAAATATGTTTTTTTTATTAATGTCATTATATGTTGTTATATAGTAGCTACACCATACCAAAAGCAATGAGCTTTAATTTCTTAAGAGTATTTAACTGTAATTTGAAGGTCAAGAGCTTTTAAATAAAATAAATTTAACAATCTAATCAATTTAAAAAAACAAAAAAAAGAAAAAAAGCAATAAAAATGAAATGGGCTCTCTTTTGGGAGAAACTGCATGTTAAAAAAAATCATAACAATCGAATCCAATAAAAAAAAGAGAAACTAAATTCCAATAAAAACACACACAACAATATAAAAACAGTAAATAAAATGGAGTTTATACAGTTCCTGAATTGTTTGTGTCATGTACGTTCTCCCAGTCAATTCGTACTGTCTGTCAAACGTTTGTAACGTTTCCTAAATAGGAGGGTTTCAGTCACGTAGTTATTATGACGTATGAAGAGGGCGTGGTTTCAGATGGAGGGCAGGAAGTAAACATGGAGTCTATGAAGGAGACCGGCGAAAGTTCATATTGTTCGGATCTAGATCCAGTTGCAAGAGAAAGATATAATCAGCTAATCAACAGATACGTCAGGCGTGATCCATATCTCATGAAGACGAGTGAGTTTTCAGCAGAGACAAAAGATTTACCGGCAGTTGAGGGCATCGACATCGCTAAATATCTGGTAATTCAAACGTCGTACATTACCAAACAGCAGATGAAAGCCTATAAAAGTATGGAGGCATACAACTTTTTGTCAGCGGATGGGTCCACAACCTCGGCACCAAACGGCTACAGGATGGTTATTGTTTGGTCTTCGCAAGGGTGAGTCTTTCTTCTTTTTTTATACGTTAAGGTTATAGCAGCTGGCAGTCGCGGTTATGATGTACACAAACCATGGAAACAAACAAAAAAAAGAAAAAAAGACAATTAAAATGAAATGGACTCGCTTTTGAGAAAAACTGCATGTTAAAAAAATCATAACAATTGAAACCAATCAAAAAAAAATAGAGAGAAAAAAAGAGAAGAACTAAATTCCAATAAAAACACACAAAACAACATAAAAACAATAAATTGGCATCTTAAATGTTTCTCACCGCAAGTTCTAACGTTACTTTACTTCCTGCCCTCCATCTGAATTGCGCACTGTTGCTATGCAACAATGTGACGTCACGTGAAACCCAGCTATTGCTGGCTGTTCAACCATATATATAACAGCACTGTCTGAGAGCGTGCACCATTTTGTGCTGTTTTATTTACATTTCCTTTGTCGACCAAACGTCTCAGTAAGCGCTGACTGTCAGAACGAAAGCTCCGCTGCACCTCGCCTTCTTTGTCGCCACTGCTTTCAAACAAATACGACATATTGGCTCAACGGTGTTCATGGGCTCACACTTTGTTCATGCTGTTTAAACAAAAATATTCACACACTTGGGCTGTGGCATTCGGCTTAGGAACCGTCCCTTTCATGCCATCATTTATTTTGGTGTTTGTTTCCTCGTTACTCCTCACGATGCTAACTTTAGCTCTGTGTGCTCTGTCATTCATTCAAAGATTGAATGAATGACAGATGCATCACTAACCCTAACCCCGCTCATTCCTCTATTGAACAAACGCACCCAGACGTTGAGAAAGATGGACGGAGTGAGCCATCTTCTCATCCAGCCTGTTTGGTAGAAAGAGAGGAAGGAAACAAACACACATGCACATCAATTTATCGAGGCCGGCAAACTTACCAAGGACGTTTTTATTTATCACGCAGTTAATTTATTTATTGATTATCATGACAGGCCTATATACAGTATATTTGGGGGTAGTCCATCCTGCTAGCTTTTCACACATGGTGTGCGACTCAAACTAATAGAAGTTGTCTGTCTCGTAATAGCTCAGTCTGGACTTATCCTGCTTCAAACTGCGACAGTGTGAGCATGAAACAGTCCAAACTAAACATGCAAATTTTGAGATTGAAGCAGCTGAGCTTTGGATGTGAAAACCAACTAAGATAACTTTTAATATCAGTGGTCTCATACAGTTTTGTATGACAAAAGTCAGACCTAAGGCACAGATCCACTCAAAATGATGACTTAATCTCAGCCTTTTGCCTCACATCCAGTCAAATAAATATTTTTCTGCTTTTATCCCAGGAGGAAGAGGAGATCCTTCCAGCCGTGGAGCTCCAGTTCGACTACATCAACAGCGAGAAGAGGAGAAGATGCTACGTCCTGCTTGACGACGACCCCCAAGAGGCCCTCCAGGTGTTGTAATAAATACATACTCTGATTCATGCCCACACACTGATGAGCCCTGTGTGACAAGTGGAAGATCGGTGCCTAAGAAAATGTCATGCAAGACAAACAAGTGAGTCAAAGCTCCTATGCTCCACAAGAATAAAACAAACACCCACTCCGACTCCTTGGATGTGTCTGGTCATGCTCACTGGCTGCCCTCTCCTCTCCTTTTGTGATTCGACCGTGACGTCAGCATGCAGCAGCACATTCTGTACCCTGTTTACTGGCTTGTTTACGACTCTGGTCTCCTCACTCACATTGTGTAAGGACTGAAGTGTGCCAGGTTTAATTTGAACACACGAAGCCAACACCAATTCCAGTATGTGATGTTGTTTTTGCAGATTTGCGGTCAGCAGTCTGGGAATTAGGTTTTATAAACAACGGCATAGCTGAAGTGACAAGTATAAAACCCCTATGACGACTTTAACTCTTGACACTGCCAGCCATGATGTAAAGTTTTGAATGGTCCATAGCCTTGACTGATACTAGCTTGATTGATCTCTTATAAACCCTTATCTGCAGCTGCAAAATTGAAGCATTTCCCTCCATATTGTCCTGCCAAAAAAACCTCACATCAGCCCAGAATAAGAGCTTAAGTTTTTGTTTTCCAGGCTCTGACTGACGTGCTCTATCACGTGGCCGAAGAGAACCAGCGGCGCGACTCCGAGCTCCGCCCGAGTAGCATCCGCCTGCAGTGCCTCCGTTGCAGATCAGAGTTCACGCTCCAGGGCGGAGGCGGCGAGGAGGAGGCAGGAGGGAGGAGCAAGGAGGATGACGGCAAAGGTGAGGAGAGGGAGAGAGGAATTTTACTGTCACCTTTGGGCTAAACACTGATAAACACAGACACAAGGAAGATTATGCAACATGCTTAAAGGCAATTTGGCAGGATATAAAGTTTAATGTGTATTAACAGAGGATAAAATAATCTTGTTTAAATTACTATAGTTAATTTTGACTGAATGGAATTTTGGTAGTCCAAATCTTCTGATGGCTAACTCCAGCAGGATAGTTCACCATGCCACAAAGCTTAAATCATCCCAAACCAGTTTCCTGAGTTTTATGATGTTTTCAGTGTGCTCCAGTGGCCTCCACACTCACTAGATCTCAATGCAATAGACGCTTCTGGGATGTGGTGAGGAAGTGATTCATAGAATGGATGTGAAGCCAACAAATCTGCTGCAGTGTCGAAATGCTGTTGGTCAATCAGGGCCAAAATACAATAAATAAAAGATGCTGCAACACACTGTAAGTTTCACCTTTCAGCTAAAAGATACACTCTATTACCAAAAGTATTTGCTCACCCATCCAGATAATCAGAATCAGGTGTTCCAATCACTTCCATGTATAAAATCAAGCACCTAGGCATGCAGACTGCTTTTACAAACATTAGTGAAAGAATGGGTCGCTCTCAGGAGCTCAGTGAATTCCAGCGTGGAACTGTGATAGGATGCCACCTGTACAACAAATCCAGTCGTGAAATGTCCTCGCTCCTAAATATTCCACAGTCAACTGTCAGCTGTATTATAAGAACGTGGAAGTGTTTGGGAACAACAGCAACTCAGCCACAAAGTGGTAGACCACGTAAACTGACTGAGCTGGTCAGCAGATGCTGAGGCACGTAGTGCGAAGAGGTCGCCAACTTTCTGCAGAATCAATTGCGACAGACCTCCAAACTTCATTTGGCCTTCAGATTAGCTCAAGAACAGTGCAGAGAGCTTTATGGATGGGTTTCCATGGCCGAGCAGCTACATCAAAGCCTCACGTCACCAAGTGCGATGCAAAGCGTCAGATGCAGCAGTGTAAACACGCCGCCACTGGACTCTAGAGCAGTGGAGACGCATTCTCTGGAGTGACGAATTGCGCTTCTCCATCTGGCAATCTGATGGACCGGTCTGGGTTTGGCGGTTGCCAGGAGAACGATACTGCATTGTGCCAAGTGTAAAGTTTGGTGGAGGGGGGATTATGGTGTGGGGGTGTTTTTCAGGAGCTGGGCTTGGCCCCTTAGTTCCAGTCAAAGGAACTCTGAATGTTTCAGCATACCAAGACATTTTGGACAATTCCATGCTCCTAACTTTGTGGGAACAGTTTGGAGCTGGCCCCTTCCTCTTCCAACATGACTGTGCAACACAAAGCAGGTCCATAAAGACGTGGATGAACTGGACTGGCCTGCACAGAGTCCTGACCTCAACCCGACAGAACACCTTTGGGGTGAATTAGAGCGGAGACTTAGAGCCAGGCCTTCTCCTCCAACTCACAAATGCACTTTTGGATTAATGGTCAAAAATTCCCATAAACACTCTGAAACCTTGTGGAGCTGTTATAGCTGCAAAGCGTGGACCGACGTCATATTGAACCCTGTGGATTAGGAATGGGATGTCACTTAAGTTCATGTGCGAGTCGAGGCAGGTGAGCGAATACTTTTGGCAATATAGTGTATGTAGGTTTGACTTGTGGTCGTAGTTGTCCAGCTCTAGAGTGTAAGCATGTACAGTATATATTGAAACATTGAAATAAAACACAATTTTTCTTTAATTTATCAAAGGTTGATGACTTTTTCCAAGGGTAGATTATTGACTTAACAGCAAAGATACGTAATATTTTCCGCTTTTTCCATTTTCATGTCGTTAACGGCGCATCTAAAGCTGGAATAGCTGTTTGAAAAGCCACATCACTTGTTGGAAACAAAAGAAAACCTCATCGCAATTCAATACAGCACACAGATGGAAAACAGGCACAAAAAAAACAAAACAATTTCTCCAGTTTTTATTAAAGTTTCAAGTGATAAAAGAGATTAAATAAAGCGGTTTAAACAGTCATCGGAGTTTGATGTGTCAGCCACCACATGTTAAAAAGCGTTTCCAAATAAAGTACAACTCAGTAGAAAACTGAATGGAGATTTGACTATTAAAAATGGCCAGCTTGTAGGTGGCTGCGTTGCCCCGAGCGATGCGATGTTTGGCTTAAGTTTATATCTCAATCTGTCAGCTGCGGATTTCAAACAATGTCCCACACGCCGCAGAGAAGGCTTACGCTGATTCATCCCTCATATCGAGTCACGCAGAGTCACTGATGAGTCACGTACACAAAATCATCCCAAATAATAACATTTAGTGTTATTTTTTTTCCTTTAAATAACAGATTTTATGCTTTTTTTATGCTTGAGATGCGTTTCAACTAGAAATGTAGAGTGAAGTTTTCAAAAGAAGGTCAAACTTAACACCTGGCGTGTTGTCACAGCCATGCTGTAAACTAAGCATCATCAGCTATCACTCCACAACACTTTTCCCAAAACAAACTCCTGCTCTCAGATGAACCCAAGAGCAACATCGCCAGAGTTATCTCCCCTCTCCTTTATTGCAGAGCAGGGTTCCCACCTGTATAATCAGCAGCAGACTGATAGCACCCTCTGCTCCCAGCAGCCGTCTCCCTCCGCCTTCAACCAAACCTCACATTAAGGCTTGCTTCGACATGCACGAGGCTGCACGCAGGCTTTGTTGGACGGATGTTTCAGGGATTCTTTTGAACCGCACTCCTTTGTCAGCGCGCTTGGAAGGGATCTCAGGCAATAAATACCTGTGGTGTAAGCACGTGTCTGAACTGAGACGAGCAGAAATGCATGACCTGCAGACACAAAAACTTCTGATACTTGATAGGAATGAACAAAGCACGCATTTTCCCCATTTTTGCATAATGGGTAATGTGATAACAGTATCCTTTAACTTTCCTCATGTTTTTGAGTAAAGAACATAAATGATTGAGCTCTGAAGTGCAGCCCCTTTGAATGAACACAACCTCCTTTAGTTTTAAAGCCTTTTTAAAGGTATTTTAACACAGTAACTAAACAGACTGAAATGAACTGTAATTCTACTATGTATTTTCGGCAGGCTCAAAACAGCACGACGGCGTGTTGGAGTCCCCAAAACCAAAGCTGGTATTGTGGTGAATGTGAGTAAAGGACCTATATACCCCTGCTGGTGGATGTGGTGTTGTTCTCGGTGGCCAGTTTGTGGCTAGCGGACGCCTAGAGGAGGAAATGTTTCATCAGATTACTCAATAAAAATTACCTTGTGTAAATCACAGCGTTTGAAATCTCGCGGACATCTACTTAATGACCTATTTTCAGGAGCATCAAATCTCGTTCTAGGATATCAGAAAAAATACAGTATCTCATTTTTTGAAAATTGGGGGGTGTAAGGTCTTGTTTTCAAATTTATTATATTATATGTAAGTATTAAATCATGCATCAGCATGATATGTGTCCTTTAAGCTACAGGAACACAAATGACCATCCGTGATAAAAATCAACCATCCTGATCAGAGCTCCAGACTTACTTTTTGCATGGGTTGCAACGGTGCACCAAAAAATTTTTTAAGGTGCCAGCACAAAAATTAGGTGCACCCAGATTTTTCATAGGGTCACCCTTAACGCAATAAGGTCAACATTCCATCACTCTCCATAACTTTTAGATAATGTAAATGATTTTTAAGCACGAATAAGATGTTATATAAGACTTGCCGCTCCCTGCTGAAACCTGACACCACAGTCAGGCTCCATCTGGGCTCATTTGCATTCTAACAGCTGATTGAATGATTACTGAGGGCTGTGTGCATGTGTTTGGCCTGCAGCCTGTGAAGATGCAACGCAGGGATAGAGAAAAGAGAGGAAGCAGGTGCTGTGTCCTGTCCGTTTTCTGCATATTGCTGCAGTTACTTTCGTCAACTTAAATTTGTAAGTGGCGCCTAACATTTTTTGTTGGTGCATATGTGCACCCAAAAAAAATGTTAGGTGCACTCTCACAAATTTTGGATGCATGTGCGCCTAAAATGGTTGCACTCTGGAGCCCTGATCCTGAGTGTTTGTTTTTTTTAAGCTTGGAACTGCAACCATGGGTGTTGGTGTCGAGTCAACCTATTCGGCCCCAAAGTACCTGATTTTGCATACTCCAATAAAAAACCTATGATAAAGTGAACTATTCCTGTAGAAATATAGTCATGTTACACATCAAATTAAACAGGAAACTTTCAGCTACACAATCATTAAGCAATTTTTACACACACCAAATGTAACATCCAAACCAAGCAAATGAATTATCAAATATAGAAACCTTTTTCGCTTTGATTCAAACTTGTGTTGCTTTATATTCATTTCTTTGAATGGGAAAATGTATAGAGCTCTGGTGGATTTTTTCCCAAAAAGAAACAAATAAAGTATGTATTTTATTTTTTTATATTTTTATTTCACAGTCAAAAACTGCCATGGATAAGCAGAAGAAGATAAAAACTGTTGTAATCGGGTGTAATGAACACCAAAAGTGACATAAAAGTGAAATATAAAGTTGGTATATCAGAGTTTTCAGATAGGACTAATGGTGCCAAACTGTGCCAAGATTGGGCCTGACCACTTTGTCGTAAAACCTCTCTAACTTTGCTCTGTGTCACTTTATCAGACTCAAACTTGGGTGAAGTTATGTTCACATATTTTGACATTCATTCATAGAGTTTTAAAGCTGCAACTGCATCATTCCAAAGAGATATTCACAATTAAAACTTCAGGCGAGGATGAAATTTTCTGATTATTCTGACTTCTATCTTCATTTACTCTGTCCCAGTAACACATATACTGATAATTCCACATCTGGACAAATCTCCCAAGTGTTACTTTATTATGACACCAGAATTATTCAAATAGATCTTATGGTTGCAGAGATACATTCTTTTCTTTATGAGTGTGTCCTTTTCAAGCAGAAGGCTTAAAAAAGGGGCTGAAGCAGCAAGAAATCATTTTTTAACCGTTTGACAGCAAAGATGGATCCATTCATCTGTTGTCTATACTGCTTTTGGGGCCACAAGGGGCTTTGCTACACCTGGACTGGTAGCCAGCCAACCCTAGGGCTGACACATAGATGCAGAAAACCATTACTTATTTGTAATGGCAATTTAGAGTAACCAAAGAAAATCCCAATTCCACTGAAGCTGGCGCATTATAATAAATGTAAAAAAAACAATACAATGATTTTCAAGTCCTTTTTGTCCTATGCAGACGATCATATGTTATGGAAACAAGACATGTCTTTGTTAATGATTGATGGGTATCAGCAGCAAAACTGATAATTTGTGTCCTTTCTTTGTCAGGAGGCATTAATATATGTCCAGATTGTGGCAGTGATCACGTCATCCAGCTCGCCCACCGATCAACCCCTCAAACAAGCACTCCCATGCGTCTGTCATCGAGGCCAGACAGCGAGGACGATCACCTCGATATCACCCAAAGCACACAGAGCGTCAGTAAGGTCTGTATTTTCTACAATTTATTATCCAACCCAGGGCTCCAGACTAACTTTTCGTATCGGCAGCAACGGTGCACCAGCACAAAAATTAGGTGCACCCAAATTTTTTATCGTGTCACCTTTAACGCCATAAGATCACCATTTTGTCACTCTCCATAACTTTTATATATTCTAAATGCGATTTAAAAAAGAGTAAGATGTAAAGAAGTACTTGTCTCTGAAGCAAAATTAAATATTAAAAGAAAAACAGCGTTTAAAGTTCTTCACTGAATGACATTTACTAGTTCAAACTAAAACATTAAGCAAAATAAATCATTTCCAAATAAAAGTGCTTAAAGTGCTTTACTGAACTGAATTGAACATTTCAAACAAATGTTGTTTTACTTGTTTCTGTTGGCAATTATTAATTATCTGACAGTTACAAAGATGAATTTGTCAGAGCTTCGCTGCTTCTTCAGAGTAACCGATTCGTGCTGAAACCTGACACCACAGTCAGGCTCCATCTGGGCTCATTTGCATTCTAACAGCTGATTGGATGATTACTGAGGGCTGTGTGCATATGTTTGGCCTGCAGCTTGTGAAGATTCATCGCAGGGACAGAGAAAAGAGAGGAAGCAGGTGTTGTGTCTTGTCCATTTTTGGCAGATTTTCCCGCTACTGCTGTTACATTTGTCAACTTAAATTTGTAAGAGTGCGCCTAACATTTTATCTTGATGCACCAGTGCGCCCAAGAAAAATTGTTAGGTGCACTCTCACAAATTTTGGGTGCATGTGCGCCCCAAATGGTTGCACTCTGTATCCCTGCAACCTCCTTCACCCAGAATCTCCTCACTTCCACTCTTTCCATACCAGGATGATTACACAGACGGCAGCATCAGCAGCAGCCCCACACTTGAATCCACCACAAACACAGAGGATCAGACCTTCCACACTGCCCAGGGAAGCACCTTCTATATTGGGGACGGGCAGGGCACCACGTCCGGGTCCAGCGTCTTCTACAACACAGAGTGCCAAAGTAAAGAGGAGCTCTCAGGGAGCTACCACTACAATGCTATCGGTTCTACTCCACCTGAGGTTCAGCCAGCGCTTGCAGCTAAAGCCCATCTGAATGGTGAGTATAAGGAGTTTTTCCAGACCTTGAAATGCACTTGTGTAATGGCAGTTTCTAAAATATGAAAGTCAATGGGCTTAAACTGCAGATGAAACAATGATGTGACCTCACACTGGTAGCTCTTTTCCGGGGGGATGGGGAAATGAGATCTTTCAAATACTTATTTATTAGGTGTTAATCTAAACAGCATTTAAGAGATAAGCTAGCACGACTTTTACATTTGTGGAATATGACTTTTATGTCTGCCTAAATGTTGTTATAATTAGGGGTGTCAAATTATCACGTTGATTTAGATTAATTAATTACAGTCATAATTAGCACGCTATGTTTTTTAATCTTATTACTCTAATCTTTAATCTGATTTCACTGTTTTGGTATTTTCATAGGGTAACGCCTTAAAATACCAGAGCAGCTGGTGATTGGATGATCGGTCTGCTCGTCACTATCTTCATCGACCAATCATATCAAGCCCCAGTATGACGTAGCAGCTCAACCCTGTTGTTAGCCGTTAGCTCAGACTACAAGTACTTCAGTCCTTTGACTGTCGTCTTATCTTAAATAAATGATACCACAAGGATGTATCATCTACCGCATGAGACATGAACAAGTTCCCCCACATTAACTCCTGAGGAGGGCATATTTGACATCGTAGGGTAACCATAACTATGACTCGGCATTGTTAGCGCAACATTTCAGCGTCTCTCTCTGATCTCCAAACGGGAGAAGAACAAAATCATAGTTTCCCACAAGAAAGCCTGAAGTGACGTTCTTCGCTCCTCTTTTAAAGGAGAAATTGAGTCCATTTCTGATAGAACTGCAGATCTTTGCTCACTTTCACATGCCACTGTTGTTTTCAAACATGCAGTCACAGCCGCAGCTCCGCCTCTGTCCCCTGATTGGGCCGCTAAAGCTGGAGAGTTTTTATGCATTGGGCTTCTTGTGCTTTAGTTTTTGGGGGGTGGAGAACAATCTGTTGATCTGCCACAATAATCTAATAAATTTTAAGGAAAGTACCTCAAGTTGAGGCTTTTTTCAGCAGTTTTTAAAGTGAGATTAAAAAAATGATTAATTAGATTAAGGGTGCTTTGAGGAGAATCTATTACCGGCGACATAAAGACTCTGCTACCCATGAGCACGCACGGCGACTGTCGTAATGCTGCGTTCCAGTAACTTCAGAAATGGGAGTGACATCATCTCCGACTTATTGGCGTTCCAGTTGAAGTCGGAAAAAAACATGCTAATCAACCAGGCTATTGTTAGCTGTTGTTAGCACGCCCTGTGTTGTTGTATGAAGAATGTGATTATCACTATGGCAGCATTTTTGTAAATATAAGTCTAACAATACGATGTATACAGCTGATCTAGAGCGACACACCCCAGTCAGAAGTGCAAATAAATGGATTATTACAGGAGCTAAATAACTGTTCACACTGGGGGCATCCATCTACGATTGACAACTCGGGGGTGGCGAGGTTTCACCGAGTTCCCAGTAGGAAATTCAGACTTTGGGGGATGTTCCAGTTGCAGTTTCCTACTCGGAACCTGGAAATTCCTACTTCTGACTACAACTGGAACGCACCAAAAGACGTGACCCAAGCCAAAGCGTGCGTTTGTTGTGATGCTCATGAATGCAGCTCAAACCTTCCTCAGAACTCTGCATTGCTTTACAACTTCTTTTTTCAACAACTTACAGGATGCAAAGCGATGAGCTAATGTATCTCTTTCTAGTTACGTAGCGGTAGTTTTTGATGTGCGACAACAAGCAATTTTTGGAAAACTTAGTATCGTAGTTTTGTCGCCGGCTATATATCGCTACAGCCCGGTGCTCTAAGACGTGTCCGAATAATTTAAATTTGCTCTAGTTTTAATTGTCTTGTTCCCGAAGTTGAGTATCCAGGCCAGTCCAGCCCTGTCCGACCCGACCACGAAGCTAAGGCATAGCATTTATAGATAACCTATTTTGATGCTATGAAACTCATCTTGAAGTGTGTATTTCCATCAGGCATTTATCTAAAAGTGAGACTTTTTGTAATTATCTACTGTAAGCACTAGCTATAATTACATTTTCACACATCATGTGTCTGTTTTACTTCTTTAATATGCTGCTATGCAGAATCAGTCCTGTTTTGTCTAAGTTATTTTACAGCACTTGGTGGCAAAAAAAAGGTAGAATTAGCCTGTCTTTATTTGACTTAAGGTGGTATCTGCAGTGTCTACCTGTCCACAAAGAGATGCTCTTTATTTGGACACTAGGAGGCATCATTCTTATATTTACACATCTACAGAAACCAGCCTGATGTGCTAGTGGAAGTGAAGCGTGACTGAGCAACCAATTAATTACTGTGTAGTGATAAGAAAAAAAAGGGAAAAAAATCTCTTTTCATTCTTAAATTCTTGTCTGGATATAGTTTATTTTGTCAAACATACCTAAAACCAAATATGCGTTTTTCTTATGATAACAAAACACTAAAATTTAGTTTATTAAAGTTGATGAAAAGTCTGTAGATGTGAAATCTAAGCTTGCTGGATTTTTCTTTCAGTTTGTCAAAGCTTTTAAAAACACTTTCTGTGCTTGAACTTCAGAAAAACTTCAACAAATAGAGGGAACACAAGGAGAAATGCCAGTAGGGCAGTCTTTGCTGAACAAAAATATGTATTAGGAGTCCCAGATTGGACCTAGTGAACCCTGCAAAACACATGTTTCTTTTGGAATATTACAAATATTTCATGTCCAAACATTCTCTGCAGTGGTTCTTAACTAGTCCAAACTCCGAACTCAATGAGCATTTCTCCCTCAGACGTCAGACCCCACAACCAGACTGTTTCCATCCTTTCATTCAGCCTGTCAGCGGATTAAAACCCAACGTCCTGTGACTGTGAGGAGACAGCCAAAACTACATCGATGCCCTTTAATTATTATTTAAAATAACTACAAGAATCAGAGGAAGAGAGGGCATTTAGAAGATAAAACCAACATTGGAAGCATTGCTGTAGAAAACATCACCCCAATTCCAACTTTATTACATAAAAACATCAGAAAAATATGAAAAATACCCCAAAGTGACGCCCCAGAACTTAATGATTTTTGATTTACTGTGATATTAAACCAGCAAATCGTCACATTTCAGCAACCCAATCCAACAAACTGACAAATTAAACAGCACAAAGATGAGATTAATAGCGAAATGAACTCGGTTGTGCATTTTTTACATCCATAATAACTTTAGGAAATTGGCAGGAGTGCGGTTTACTGGAGGGAAGCCCAAACAGCAGTAAAATAAATGATAACTTACGACTGAATTTGAATGCTACAGCTAAAACGCTCAATGTAAAACACATCGACCACGGTTTATGTCATGTCTTTTTTGACGGATTTATTAAAAAGATGTGAAATATTTGGATTTCTTTGGATTAAGAAAAGGGTTTTGTATCTCTCTGAGAGCATCCAACTTCCTCCCCGAACATCTGTCTGCCATTTTTAGACGAACCGCACGCTAAATACGCAACAAGACAGATTGAAATCATTACTGGAAGTGATGGGAGAGGAATGAAAGCCGAGGAGAAGGACAGCCTGAGTCTTAATAACAGCTCTCTGTTGCTTTTCCCTTCTTTATATACTGGAGCTGCGGTGCCAATAGTGTGTAATCTGCCCCTGAGAAACCGCTGTCTCACACTGGAGACGGCTCTGAAGGGCTGACACTTGATATTGCATGTCTTCTTTTGGTGGCACAGAGCTCCTATTGTTGTGGAGACGAGCCCGAGTTTTCATATTTTGTTGACATCTTTGTCTTGTCTTGTTTGGTTTTGTGCTTTCGCCTTCACTTCCAGGCCTTAGTTCACCAACTTGGCCCAGAGGCATTATGTTTTCTGGTTGCCCATACACCAGTAATGATATATTAGTATTGGCAATGATACAAAAGTTCAACCTAAGCCCTGCTCTTGATCCACTTTCCCTCTTTGTTATACCTTGTTAAGGCTAAAAACCAACTGTGAGTAGTTCAAGTGAATCTTATCTTTAATCCCCTGTAATGTTTGTTTTGGCCTCTGCAACTCCAACCCTGTGATTTTTTAACAGCTCCAACCGCTAATCAATCCTAATAAAGTCTCCATTGCTGTTTAGTGGTCAATTTATTGCTCTTTAATGAACACAAGAGGCCTGTTGGCTTGGAAATGAGGCCAAAGCCACCAAGCAAAAAATGCTTTTATGAAAGACAAACATCCCTGCCAGGAAACTATGGCTGAACTCTTAATGTTGGGTATCATTTTGAGGGGTAAATAAAGTCAAAATGAAATAATAAAGGTAGTCACTTTGAGTCACTGGAAGGCTAACCAGCTGCTGGTTGTCCGTAGATGGTTTGGACCTCCTCACTGAGGACTACAAGGCTGTGGATCACCGGTTGCAGCTTTTCCTGGATGTGGAGGTCTTCGAGGGAGAGGAGCAGCTTCACTCATTCCTAAAGGTGTGTAACAATAAGACAAATATATATATGTAAGGCCTCAAAAAGCTTTTAAAGATAACTCTGTAGAAACAACACTGAGCATACAGCATCATACAAGAAGTATAAAACAACAAATGCACTTTAACAGTTGTATAAATAGATATACAATTCAGTTTCAATCAGTCTAGATAAGATTTTTGAGTTTGTACAAGCTTTGCAGAATTATCCATTCAGGGACCGAGTGATTAGATTTTAAAGGGATAGTTCAAGACTTTTGGAGGTACATGGCATTATCCTGGCAGATGTAATCTCTGTGTTCAGGGCTCCAGACTAACTTTTTGCATTGGTTGCAACGGTCCACCTAAAAAAATGTAAGATGCACCAGTACAAAAATTAGGTGCACCCAAATTTTTCATAATATAACCTTTAATGGCATTAGGTCTCCATTTTATCATACTACACAACTTTTATATATTGTAAATGATTTTTAAACAACAACAAGATGTAAAGAAATACTTGTCTTTATTTGAAGCAAAATTATACATTAAAAGAAAAACGGAGCGTTTAAAGTGCTTCACTGAATTAAATGTACAAATTCAAACTAAAACATTAAGCAAAATAAAACATTTCCAAATAAAAGTGCCTCTGCGTAAAGTGCTTTACTGAACTGAAATTTAACATTTCAAATTCAAACAACTCAAGTTAAAGAAAATAGTTCAACATAAAAAGTGCTAATGTCTTCAAAATCTTCAATAAATTTGAACCTAAAATAAGACTTCACACACTACAGTCAATATTTATAAAACTGAAACGAAGGTAAATTATAAAAAATCAATTCTCAAACTAATTTATAAAAAACAGCACATAGGAGAGAACATTTCATGACTTTTTTTGTATGTTTTTCTCTTTTTGTGGCTTTTTTTTTCTTTACAGCTTTATGTTCAGTTGGGGTCTGTCAGTCAGGTCATTTGACTACAACACTCATCTCTGTGCCTTTGACTGAGAACCCCCCCTTTAACAGGAGAAAGGACTGAACATATATAGATGTTGTATTCAACGTTCCTTTGTTTGACATATTTTTGTTGATTATTATAAATTATCTGACAGCCACTAAGATGAATTTGGCAGAGCTTTGTTGCTCCTTCAGAGTTACCGCTCTGTGCTGAAACCTGACACCACAATCTGGGCTCATTTGTGTACTAACAGCTGATTGGATGATTACTGAGGGCTGTTCATGTGTGTACATGTGTTCTGCGGGTCTACAGCCTGTAGCCTGTGTAGATGTAACGGAGGGACAGAGAAATGAGAGGAAGCAGGTGCTGTGTCTGTGTCTTGTCCGTTTTTGGTGGATTTTTCTGCTACTGCAGTTACGTTTGTCAACTCAAATTTGTCAGAATGCGCCTAACATTTTTTCTTGGTGCACCATTGCGCCCAAGAAAAAACGTTGCACTCTCACAAATTTTGGGTGCATGTGCGCCCCGAAATAGTTGCACTCTGGAGCCCTGGATGTCTGTGCAGAAATAGTCTGTGGGTTTTCCTGAAACACTGTCTACTTTAAATCAAGAGTGAATTGATTGGATTTTGTTTGGTTGATGAAGTTTAAAGTCATGAAGCCTCATGTTCATCCTTTGCTTCTGAACTGGAGATTTTGATTAAATTATGCACCAGTGTTGGTTTGAACACATGGATGATCCTCTTGGATTTTGGAAACCATAGATCTAAGATAGAGAAGCTGCTTGGGTCTTTTCCAGCTTCAGTCAGATCTAACTCAAATATCCCCTCTAACACAAAGATGGACTGGCTAAATTTTGGTGATCAACAGAAAAAGATCATGAAGGTTTTCTTTTTGTTAGATGTCTGGTAAGTTGGAGTGTTTGTGCTGCATGAGAACTCGAACAACTCCAAATACATATTTAATTAGCCTGCCTGATCTTTGTGAAAATAAGTATAACAAGCTGGGACTAAATCTGGATTTCTGTTTAAAATAACTGGAATAACTTTGGCAGAAACCAGCGTTGTTTGTGTAGGAGTCCATCATTTCCAGCATGCAGCATATAAAAAATGGTTTTCTGGGCCTTTAATTCTCGACTGGAGCTATTATTAAAAGTCTATTATTACCAGACTGTGCAGTATTTTTCCCTGAGACAGCAGCCTGTGACTGATCACTCAAATTTTGCAGCACATTGTTTTTATGTCAGAGTTATTGTTTCTTTTGTTATTGCGGTTTTAAAAAGTCCTTTAACGTATCTCCCTGATGGCCAAAAGGCTCCAGCTTAATGAGTGGTGACAACTTTAAAGACCCACAATGCTTTGGCTGCGGTTTGCTCTTAGTCAGATCTCCAGGGGAGCTCATTCAAACTTTAGAAATCTTCATCTCCTGCTTCTTTTCAATAAGCAAGGCATCCTGGGAGCTTTTCAAACCAGCGTGCTTTTGCTCTTTCTCTCTGCCGGACACCTGGACGAGGAGCAAAGAGCAGAAAAAAGCAGGGAGAAACACAGCTGGAAACAGGAGGTCACGCTCATTCATCTTAGTCCTGTTTATTTATCCCGTGACAGCTCACCTCACTGTTTCACTTGCGCATTTTCTTCTGGTGATGTTTCAGAGGAAATAAAGAAAAACCTGGACTGATTTGTTTGATTTCATCCCCCGGAGAGCTCTGATAAATGGTTCGGCTCATCACCGGGGCTTCTCAAGACAGCAGTCCCCAAAGAGGGCAACGTTTAAGCCAATTTCCTTGTTGTTTATGAGGAGAAGTCCATGTCAGTTGATTAGCATGACTTATTTTTATGTGTTGCATCTGTTTTTATGACTTCTTAGATGTCAGCTGTCAAGTTCGGGGAACCGGGAGAGGTCCCATCTCTGCTGGTGGTATCAAACAAGAGGATCTACTTTCTGGAGATGATGTCAGAAACACAGTGAGTTAACTTTTCGTCATTGATTAGACACGCATTTGAACTTTAAATAATAAAGTCATGAAGTTTTCTAACTTTTTGTACTAAAAATGAGTCAATTCTTGTGCTTCAAGGGGAAAAGTATGGTGTAAAGACAATTCTTATAAACATATAAACTGATTGAAGGATTAAAGAGATGTGTTCTGTTTAGGCCTGTCACGATAATCAATAAATCAATTAACTGCACGATAAATAAAAACGTCCTCGGTAAGTTTGCCGGCCTCAATAAACTGACACGTGCATGCATGTTTGTTTTCCTCCTCTCTCTCTACCAAGCAAGCTGGATGAGAAGATGGCTCACTCTGTGCAACTTTCTCAACACCTGGGTGTGCTGGTTATATAGCAGATTTAGCGGAGCGAGCATCTGTCACTCATTCAATCTTTGTCATAGCTACGAAAGCTATGATTCCTAAGCTGGCTGCCACAGCCTCAGTGGGGGAATATTTTGGTTTTAAACAGAATGAACAAGGTGTGAGCTCATGAAAACAGACGAGCCGATATGTCGCATTTGTTTGAAAGTTGTTGCAACAAAGAAGGGGAAGTGCAGCAGAGCCTTTGTCCTGACAGTCAGCGCTTACTGAGCCGTTTAGTCGGCAAAGTAAATATAAATAAAACAGCTCAAAATGGTGCGCACTCACAGACAGTGTCGTTTGCTACATTGCAAAAGAAATGCAACCCTTCAATACAGTTAAAAAGCCAGCATTTAGGAAAATGTTAGAAACATTTGACAGACAGTACGAATTGACTGGGAGAACGTACATGTCACAAACAATTCAGGAACTGTTTAACTACATTTTATTTATTGTTTTTATTGTTGTGTGTGGGGTTTTTTTTAGTTTTGTTTTTTCTTTACAAAGAAAGGGGCCTATTTTTTATTGTTTTTGACTGGTATGATTTTATTCACATGCAATTTTTCCCAAAAGAGAGTCCATTTCATTTCCATTGTTTTTTTTTCTTTTTTTGTCTGTTTCATTCATTTTATTTAAAAGCTCTTGACCTTCCAATTACAGTTAAATACTCTTAAGAAATTAAAGTTCATTGCTTTTGGTTGTGTACTCACTTTATTATGGCATTGTTATAATTACATTAATGAAAAAATCATGTTCCAAAATAATATTGACAATAATATCGTTTATCGTCAGTGGTTTTTTGGACAATTATTGTCCCGCAAAATTTGTTATTGTGACACCTAGTTATGCTCTGAATGAATGCTTGGTAGCTACACCACTGTGATCTGTGACCATGACCTAGATGCAGGAGACGGTGTCATAGTACTTTTTCTGTCAAGTAAGCAGTTTAACACTGTGAAATGGAGAAAAATATGCAGGGGTGCATGTACAAAAGGACTGACTAACATCCTGTGAGTCCACATAGAATGATAGCATTTTTAAGGTTGTCTTTGGGGGGCATTTTGTGCCTTTATTGACAGGAGAGAGAGATGGTGGATAGGTTTGTGAAGGGAAATTGAAGAGGGTGGGAAGGACACTCTGCAGTCTGGATTCAAAGCACGTACATGGGCCGTGCCTGGTAGCTTTTCACTCCACCAGACTTTGAAACCTTTCATAAGTTTGAGTTTTGTATTTTTGTATAAGCATCCCATTTTTCGTTAACAAAAAACAGTTTTTTTTTTTAATAAACTTTTGTGTTCTATGGTCCTAACTAACCTGGGGAGGAAGGAAAGAGATGCCAAACACATCAGAATTTACAAAATGCATTGCAAGAGTTGGCATTTATGGAAACTAAGTGTTAAACAAAACACCTAGCATGCAAATATCTGCAAAGATTGAGGACAAAGTGCTCGAAGGGTCAGAGAGAATGGAGCATTGTCAGAAATATCACGCACAGTTTTTTCCGGCACGTGTGGACTGACCTAAAAAGAACAAAAACATAAATTGTCCAGTTTTCAAACACAACTTTTGAAGTGTAAACCAAGTCGGGGAGAAATTTCCGCAACACATTTCCAGTTTATCAGAGGAGTAATCAAATCCTGCTGCCGAGGATTCAAAAGAGGGCGCCACACTGCAGTTAACAATTAGGACGCTTTAAATGTTGAAGCGAAGCCCCCCCACGCCCTCTTTTTCAGGATGTGGATTATATTGCATAACCTGCACAGGTTTCTGGGTCACATCTTGAGAACACATTGACCTCGCCGAGTCTCCGTTTTCTCCTTCTGCTCGATTTTTGCCCCTTTCCCTCTCAAAATGTTCCTCTCTCGTCAAAACAAGATCCAGTTCCCTGAGACGTGAGCTCACGCTGAGACGGGGGTTTGAAAAGTTAACAGCCACAGGGGTTGTCTTCTCTTGTTCTTGGCATGGAGCGGAAGACTTTGATTCTGATGTTAATCCTTAAAAATGGCCTGTTACATAATTTATTAGCAGGATTGTGGTGGGTTAGCTTTGGCCCAAACAAACACCAACACCTCTGGGCATCTGTTTACTTTTTAATTTTTGATTCAATGCGTCTTCACCAGAAGAAGCTGAGAGCAGAGGAAGTATGATTTTGGGTGGTCCATCCACCCATTTGTCTGTCCATTCAGGCTATCCACGTGCAGCCAATATATTCTGAAGGCTTTAATATTTTCTGGATGCTTCTAGGGATTTTCTTTTAACTGTGCGCAAGTGCCCATTCTGAATCAGAGAGAATGGCTCTTCATGGTCATTACTGACCCTGCTTTGGGGGACAAATACACTGGGCATATAGTGGCCGTGACCAGCACTCAGACACAGCACGGAAACTGCAGTGCTGAAAGTTCTTAATGATTTGCTTTTAGCTGTCAACTCTGGAAGTCTGCTGCTTTTAACACTGTTGACCATGGAATTCTTCTACAGCGCCTCAAGCATTATGTAGGCATCACAGGCTCTACCCTCCTGGCAGAGCGGACATTCTTTGTTCAGTTAGGCCCCACTGACCTGCGGAGTCCCTCAAGGATCCATCCTTGGTCCTATTCTTTTTCTTCTGTACATGTTGCCATTTGGGGATGTCTTTCAGAAGTTTAAAACTTCTTTTCATTGTTTTGTCCAAATATACATGCCGCTAAGGTCGCTAGGCCAAGACACTGCAGACATTTCTTGCCTCAGTGATGTTAAAGCTTGAATGAGGGCAAATTTTCTCAAACTCGGTGAATCAAGGACGGAGATTGTTGTGTTTGGAGGACACACCTCCACAACAGCCTGCTTTACTGAAAACCTGGGCCCTTGAGTTTCAACATTCAGTCCACTGTTAGGAGTCTTGGTGTTATCTTTGACAACTGTTTTAACTTTGATAAGCAGAGATCAGTGCTGTCGTGAAAGCTAGCTTTTCCAACTCTGTCTCTTAGCAAAGACCAAGCCCTATTTCTCACAGGCTGATCTTGAAAAGACTGTCCATGCCTTTATTACATGCAGACTTGACTACTGTAACTCCTTATACATTGGCATGGAGAAGTCATCCATTAGCCACCTTTAGCTCATCCAGAACGCTGCTGCTCGACTCCTCTCTGGCAAGAAAAAGCCTGTAACTAGCCTGTAACTAGCCTGTAACTAGTAGCTGCACAAATTAATCTACCTTTATTCTTGCCTTAGTGCTGCTTTATGATTACTAAACTTGTCTCCTTACTGTATCAAAAGCCACAGAGCAAGAACCAGGTACTCTGATAAATCTGTGTCATCCACTGTTGTGTTGGACATGACAGCAGTTTGACTTCACAGTGCTTTGACTACTCAGCCTGCGTTTAAGAGGTTAATACTGTAAATACTGTAATGGACAACGACGTGCTTAGTACCAAAAACAGGTAGAGTTGAACTGGCACCATTTATGGAAATGCACTATGTAAGTTCCTGCTGATTTCTGTCAAAGTGCACCTTTTATTTTCTGAGATGTGGGCTCATGCTGTGATTAATATTAAAAATTAGCTGTTGTCAGACCACAGGGGTTGTCTCCACTTGCTCCTGGCATTGAGTAAGAGGCTTTTATGTTCGAGTTAATCCCTTAAAAATCGGCTATTACATAATTCCTCATCAGGATTGTGCTGAGTAAACTTTGGCTTTTACAAACACCTACAGCTCGAACGTCAGCAAACCTTGTTAATCCATCTTTGCTGCTCTCTCCTCCCAGCAGAGGCCAGCTCTCCGATTGGCTCCAGAAGCGGGACAGCCATCCAATCCTGGAGCTCTGCTTCCTGGAAATTGGGCTGGGATCGCAGAGCGTCCACATGGAGTTCGACGGCGGTGTGGCCTACACTCTGCTGGTGCGAGACAGCCTGCGATGCAAGCGTTTCTTTGGCTTGTTGACAGGTAAGAGGGGAGACTGCCAAATGGGAGCAAAGTGGAAAATAACTGGAGTTTAACGTATGGAAAAACACATAAAGGGGAAATTTTATATTCTGGGAAACTCATTCACCCTACACTTTCTTCTCCTTCTGATCACACTGGATTCAGGACTTTCCTCTAAGTGTTTTCAAGAGAGAATCCCTCCAAATAATCCTAAACAAATCAAGGCTAAAAACAACTTGTAGAGAAGTGCAGAATCCCTCGGGCAGGTACGAGAACAGCGTGTTCCTCTCACAGGCATCATGCCACAGAAAACTTCTCCCCTCTCAATCTAATACTATACCATATGTGGGGGACGTGACGCAGGCTTCCCCCTCCTCCGTATTGGGTTCACACAGACTGGTGTACATCCTGCCCAGACCTACTCGTCTGCTGCAGAGAGGAAAACCTTTTATTAGACGAGGGGGCTCCTGCTCGGGAGCTGGAATGTCTGGAGAAATATGGAAAATGAATTTGACAATATGCAGCCACCAGAAAACAGGAAAAACATCCTGGCACGTGTGGAAAAAGGATCGCAATTCACTTAATTGTAACAAAATGAAACGCTGTGAGTTTTTTTTTTTCCGTATCAGATTAGAAATGAGAGACGGGAAACAAGAAAAACAGCCTTTAATTTGACAACAATCAGGCTGATTGCATGATTAGAGGGGTCACCTCTTTTTCCATAACTGGTGGATTTGGTTCAGCTTTAACTCAGTAACAATCAGACAGGAGCATTTATTTTAAAACTGCATGGAAAGAGTTGTTTCATACATGATTTTCAAGCTCCAAACTCATTTTTTTTAATCATCTTAAGATACTTTGTTTTATTTCATTATGTCTCTAATCAGTTTAATCATCTTTTAGATTTTAACTTAAGTTAACTGAAGACTACATTATCTGATTGGCCTGTAATGAATGTGATTGACAGATTGCCCTTGTTAGCCGATAGCTTAACTACCTTAAGACTATCATTTCACATTAAATTATACCACACAGATGTATCATTTAACATTTAAATGTGACATAAACCTCATCAAAGACAATCCCTACAAAGTAAAGTTATGAGGAGAGCAGATATTGCCAAGTGTAACTGAGTAAACATGATGACTACAGGCTAACCGACATTGGCCTCCATTTTTTGTATAACAGGAAGAGACTTCACTTCCTGTGAAGTCACTTCCTGTTGTCGTCACCCCCGCAGCTCTGCTGCTCCCGCCTCTCTTCCCTGATTGGGCCATTAAGCATTTAGCCGAGTGAAACCGTTGGACAATGGTGGCTGGCAAGATGGAGATGCATGATTTCAGAATCAGGCAGGTCCGTCTGCTCTACAAGGCTATAACATATGGACCTGTGACTTGCTTTAATGTGCATTAAAGAAATGAAACAGTCTGACAAAAATGTAAATGAATAAGCCATATATATACATGAATACATATTCACGTAATTCAGTTCTATCAGAAACTTCAGATATGAGTCAATACAACAAAGATAACCAAAGATCTTATATATATAAGATATAAAAGAAGTACTAAGAAGTAAGTCTTAAGAAGAGTCAGTTACTCTCATTTTGTGTATTGATTGAACAGGATTGGTACCATTTGTCTCTCCCATTAAAAGTAGCCCTGTTCACAGAGGCATCAACCCACCACAGACCCTCTTTCTCCTGATTTTACATTAAAACAACACAAGAATGCCAGCTTTAATCAGATTAAACACTGTTTTTTGTCATCTTATTTTGTCTTCTTCCTGTAAACGTTCGGTAAGAACCCAGCAATTAGTCCCGGCATACTTCCACATATTTTGTCCACAAAAGGTTTGATTACGTTTTAGATGAATTAGCTTTGGACCGGAGTCAGAAGTCTGCTATCGCTCGGAGGAACATTTACAATTGCAGAGGAGTGAAACACTTAAACAACGTGTGAACAGAGACAGTTTGAACAGGGTGCCATCCAAGACCTCGATCACGGGTAAACAAAGGCGGCGGGCAGAACAGGCGGAGAGGCTTGGCCGGTGCTCTGGTCTTCATCAGGACTCCTGTGCTTCAGACTGTTTGTCCCTTTGTGATTATCACGTGAAATCAAACACCAGGACATGATTGGAAGTGTTGGAGAGCAGAAACAGGAGGCTGCAAGAGGAGGATAATGCTCTCATCACTTCGACCAAATCTCCTGTAACACAGTTTGACTTCAACAAGAAAAACTGACGATGAGAAGGAAAGAAACAGGCCAATGAAAGCAGCGTCAGACCCTCGTTTTGTCTCTTTTGGCCGGAGCCTCGTGTTATCACTCATGTTTCAGTGAAGTTGTGTCTGACTCAGTAAGTTTCTGAGCCCCAGTTATAACCACATCCTTTCTCCCCCTCTTTAAATCCTTCGTCATTGCAATTGTGGTTTTTATCTTAGCCTGCACGCTGGGAGCCAGATTGGAAGATAGACGGGGATTGTTATATTTAAGCTTTCCCCTCTTCTGCTGACAGAATGTTACAGCAGATGATTCTGTGTCAATTTAGCTCCTGGAAAAATGCAGTAAACCATAACAAGCATAAGCTGTCTCTGCATCCAAAAATGATGGGAAAATATAAACAAAGTGTGTTTATGTGAGAGCAGAGACCTCGTGGTGTGTTGCTTTTTTAAGGATGAATCCTGAGACTTTTGGCCATCGTGGACTAGATGCATGTTGATCTGTTATGTCTGTGGCACAGTTAGCAAACATGTTAATAAATCAAGGTTTTTCAGACTGCCAGGGGGAGCACCAAGTCCCACCTGCAACATACAAACCCCAATTCCAGTGATGTTGGGATGTTAGTCCAAGAAGGTTCGAAGGTTTGTACCTTAAAGCTGTGGTCTATGATTTGGAAGCTTTGTACATCTTAATAACACCGTTTATAAGGCTGTTATGGTCCTATGGTCCAATCTACACAGTATAAAGACCAAAAAGAACGAAAAAAATCCATTCAGTATATCCACTGCAAAGCTGCATACTAGCTGACCAATCAAGCCTTGAAGCCTGTAAGGTTCAATTGGTCCGTGAGTTGGTCCGTGAGTCCATCCAATCCCCTGTCTCCCTCACTACGCAGTGTCATGCCCATGGTCCCGCCTCCTCCCCTCTACCTCCGGTGAGCAGCTAGCAGCGTTAGCTACTGAACTATCATGGAGCCGGAAAAGCCTAGCGCCGAAACCGGGAAGCTGCTTCCCTCTCCCGTGGGGCCCAACGGAGCTCTGCCCGCGGGTTGAGGCCTGTTAGCGGGCTAACGGCTAACGGATGGCCTCAGTCGGCCGTCAGACCTTCAGCATCGGCTGTTTCGCCCCTGGTTGATCAGGTAATGGCTTTGTTTACTACAGTGGGAGATGTCTGCTGAATAACTCTGGTTAGTCTGTGCCTGTCCTGGCTAATGACTTGTAGCGGAGCGGGTTAGCCTGTTAGCCGCTAATCGTTAGCATTGTAAGCTGAGCTGGGAAGGACAGGCCGAGACAGATAAATCCTCCCCCACAATCGGCTCCGCTCTGGCGACGCCAGACCCGCATTGCCGCCGGTCCAATTGAAATGGCTACCGTTGTGTGTTACAAGGGGGATGTCTGTCGTGTTTGATACTTTCAGTTGAGCTGAGCTGTTTTTGATTGAGTTTGCTGCTGATATATTATGCTAGTCGCTCGAGCTCTGTCCGAGGGGGCTTGTTGTTAAGAGGGGAGGCGACACGAGCTGGGGGCGGGATCTTGGAACACGGAGGTGGAAATCTTCCATTCGTAGATCAGCTGAATAGGACACGACACCAAGAGAAGAAAGTACAAGCATATGTTGGGATGTTACATAAAACTTAAATAAAAACAAATAAAATGGTTCTTTTCAACCTTTTTTTCTCATTAAATGCACTACAAATATCAAATCAAATTAAATCAAACTTTATTTATAAGGCACTTTTCATACATAGAAGCAACACAAAGTGCCTCACAGAGGCTAAAAACAACATAAAACAGACCCACCCACACGCACACACAAATACAGAGACATATCCAGACACACACACACAGACATCAACATACGCGCACACACCTGCACCCACACACACACATACCCACACACATACATACTAGCTGTAAAGAGAGAAATAGAGAGAGACATGGCTGTGCACCGAGGACTGAGGTAAGGAAATAAGCTACCTTTGGGGGCCATCAACACTGAGGAGGGCTTCGGCCTCGTGCAGACACGAGGCCCCACAACACAGTGCGGAGACCTCCGGCCATGCAGGCGGAGCCATCCCCCGGCAGCGGCCCCCACAAGTGACCAGGAGCAGTTCCCAGTGTGGAGAGCCCCCATGAGGAAATACTGGAGCTAAAAACCATCATACTAAAACAACAATAAAAATAAAAGAAGAGAGATAAATTAACATAAAATGGATAACTGAAATAACGTAAAAAAATAAGAATTAAATATGATAAAAAGTTTGACTACAAAAATAAATAAGTTATACAGTAATAGAACAATAAAAATAAGGAATAAATAAGTAAATTAAATCAATTAAAAGCTAGATTAAAAAGGTGGGTTTTAAACCTCTTTTTAAAAGTATCAACAGACTCTGCGGCCCTGAGATTCTCCGGCAGGCTGTTCCGCAATCGGGGGCCATAATAACTAAAAGCTGCCTCCCCGTGTGTCTTAGTTCTAACTTTTGGGATGGTTAAAAACTATATTAAAAACTAGGAAATATTTGTGACAAAACAATAAAGTTTATCAGTTTGAACTTTAAATATCTTGCCTTTGTAGTGTATTTAATTGAGTTGAAATCGGTTGAAAGTCAAAAGCAGTACATCTCCAACCTGCACCAGGTGTAAAATTGAGATGGGAGATTTCTTGCACATGATTTGTACCTGCACAAAACCAGCTCCATGGTGGAGGCCATAGAAAGTACACTTGCGAAAATCGTGAACATGGACTGTAGCCTTTCCCACTCAATAGTACTCCCGGGAGACTACACTAAACTCCAATTTAAACCAATATATTAAGCTCATTTCTTTGGACTAGCCATAATATCTTGGCAAAATGGATCACTGAGGATCTTCCAATCCACTCGCAGTGGGTGAGCGAACTCAGTTTTTGTATTCCTTAAGAAAATATAACATATAATATGAAAGGTTAACCCCAAAGATTCCTTAAAACATGGAAAGCCTGGATTGATTTCTTGGAAACATAACTGGGCAATAATGCACTGCTCTACTAATTTTTATTTATACGTCTTATCTCTATTCTTATTTTGAATTATTTTCATTAACATTTATTTTTTGCGTTTCATTTTTGCCTCTTAAACAACTTTATTATCTATTATTCTTTTTTCTTCATGAATAACTTGTATATCTTGCATCTATATATGGACTTCTCCATCTCTCGATGGAATCCAGTGGATGCTTGATCATTTAAGTTTAATGGGTCATTTTACGTACGCTTAAACTCTCTGCAGTTATTACTCACCTGTAGGCCTGTCACAATAATTAATAAATCCATTAACCGCATGATAAATAAAAACGTCCTCGATAAGTTGACACGTACATGCGTGTTTGTTTCCCTCCTCTCTTTCTCCCAAACAGGCTGGATGAGAGGAGGGTTCACTCTGTCCATCTTTCTTAACACCAGTTGTGCACCATTGGTTCTACAGAAGAATTACATAGGAGTGAGCCATCTGTCAGTCATTCAATTTTTGGCTGGGTAGGAGGGGCCACTCGTGCGTACACACAGAGAGCTGCAAATGGGTGTCGTGAGGAGTAACACGTAAACAAATCTTAATATGAATGAAGGCACAAAAGCGATGGTTTCTGAGCCAAATGCCACAGCAAGTAGTGGCGACGAAGAAGGGGAGTTGCAGCGGAGCCTTCGTCCTGACAGTCAGCGCTTACCGAGGCGTTTGGTCGTCTCAGTAAATAGTAAATACAAATTAAACAGCGCAAAATGGTGCGCTCACAGACAGTGTTGTTCGCTACATTGCTGAAGAAGTGCAACCCTTCAGTACGGTTGAAAAGTCTGCATTTTGGGAAATGTTTGACAGACAGTACGAATTTACTGGGGGAACATACATGTCACGAACAATTCAGTAACTGTATGAACTTGTGTGTTTTTTTATTGGAGTTTTGTTTCTACCGAGACAGGGTCTATTTTTTTTTATTATTATTATAATGATTTTTTTTTACATACAATTTTTCCCAAAAGAGAGTCCATTTCATTTTCATTAATTTTTTCCCTTTTTTTGTTTGTTTAATTTATTGTACTATTTGATTTATTTTATTTAAAAGCTCTTGACCTTCAAATAAAGTTAAATACACTTAAGAAATCAAAGTTTATTGCTTTTGAGATGGCGAACTCAGTTTATTATGACATATATTTTAATTACATTAATGAAAAAATGATGTTTCATAATATTGACAATAATATTGTTTATCGGCAATAGTTTTTTGGACAATTATCGTTCTGCAAAATTTGTTATCATGACAGGTCTACTCACCTGTGGTCTTTTTGTTACTTGATTATATAATAGAAATGCCGAACTGGTTGCACAATTTGCCAATGTGTCTGGAAACCTGATATGACAGACACTGAAAGATACTCTCCATTTTTTCCTTCCACTTTGTTTCCACTTTTGTTTCTTGTAACTGAAAAGTTCAATAAAAACTACGCTTAAAAAAGAATATAGGTTGAAAGGACTTGCAAATCAGTATGTTCTGTTTTAATCTATGATTAGCACAACATCATTTAAAATAGGGGTTTCATTGAAACAAGTAAAGATTTAGACGTTTCATCATATCATGTCTAAACTCCCATTGTTTTGCAGGGTAAGCTTTTATTACTGTGCCAATTTAAAGGTCAGAGAAAACAGCTCACCTCCTTTAACTTCTAAAGCACAGAGAGGAGTTACAGTAGCCTAAAAAGTCACACCCAAACATTCATGAACACAAAAGATAAGCTCAATCTGAGACTTCTTCTCCTGCTTTTGTGACATGGATAAGAAAGCCAAAAGGTCTCTGGTTGCAGGTGTAAAGTTTCGGCTCCATGGACTGGCTGGGTGAGAAAGTGCGAGGAACACAATGAGCAGGGTCACGCTCACATTCACCGATTGTAGCGTATCATTGAGTGCGACAACAATACCGGGCCGAGAGGAGCTCTGCAGTGTGGCTTCACAGTCAAGTTTGAATAGGTGGACTTTAAAGGGATTTAAAGGGACCCGCCGTGGAGGAGAGGGGGAGAAATGGGTTAAAAAGATGATGAACATAACCCAACTTATCAATACTCTTCTTATGAGAAAGAACCAAAGGAACACAAGAGGGATCATCATGATTGTTTTTCTAAATGGGTCACTTGTGTCCACTTTCCTGTCACTATATGATATGTGTGTGAAGAGTTCATTCAGTATTCAATACATTTGAGTCCTGAATACCTGGAAGTATTTTCTATGTCATACAAACTGAGAGGGGTCAGAAGATGAATATAATAAATAGAAAAAATAGTTTAGTATAAAAGGGTTGGCATATTATTTAGAGATGTAATATGAGGGCTCCAGACTAACTTTTTGCATTGGTTGCATCGGTGCGCCTGAAAAATTTTAAGGTGCATCAGCACAAAAAGCTTCCCTTTTAACGCCACAAGGTCACCATTTTATCACTCCCCACAACTTTAATATAATGTCAATGCTTTTTAAACAACAATAAGATGTGAAGAAATACTTGCCTTTCAGCAAAATTATATATTAAAAGAAAAACAGAGTGTTTAAAGTGCTTCACTGAATGAAATGTACAAATTCAAACTAAAACATTAAGCAAAATAAAACATTTGCAAATAAAAGTGCTTGTGCTTAAAGTGCTTTACTGAACTGAAATTTAACATTTCAAACTCAAACATCTCAAGTTAAATAAAATGCTTCTAAATAAAAAAAAGCTAATGTTTAAGGTGCTATACTGAACTGAAAAAATGAAATACATATCCAGATTTTAACAACCAACAACGTAACATTTAACTGGATGGTCTTATTCTCCAATAAATTTGAACCTAGAATAAGACTCCACACACGATTTTGTTTTCCTTGTTATTGTTGGTAATTGTTAATTATCTGACAGTCACTAAGATGAATTTGTCAGAACTTTGCTGCTTCTTCAGAGTTTCCGTGCTGAAACCTGACACCACAGTCAGGCTCTGTCTGAGCTCATTTGCATACTAGCAGCTGATTGGATGATTACTGAGGGCTGTGCATGTGTGTGCATGTGTTTGGGTGGGCCTACAGCCTGCAGACTGTGAAGATACAACGCAGGGACAGAGAAAAGAGAGGAAGCAGGTGCTGTGTGTTGTCCTTTTTTGGCGGATTTTTCCACCCAACATTTTTTCTTGGTGCACCAGTGCGCCCAAGAAAAAATGTTAGGCGCACTCTCACAAATTGTGGGTGCATGTACGCCCAAAATGGTTGCACTCTGAAGCCCTGAATATTGTGTTAAACTCTGCTGGATTCCGTGTGTAATTTGACCCAGTTGTGGAGGTTGTTGCCATCGCAGTTTACAATATATTACCGATGCAGCGTTTTCACATTTCCCCTCCCAGCCAAGTGCCTACCGAGGTCCAGCCAGCTTCCAGCCACTTGCAGTTTCACACGTCTTTGAAGGCATTTACTTGTGTAAATTACCAGTACGCACAAGCAATTTCATAAGAAAGAAACTGGATAATATAGCAAATACAGCCATAAACTTTCCTGTGACTATGATCTATGCGACTATGATTGCTACTTGTGTCACAATGGATACATTTTTTTTTTGTGGCATTTTTTGCCTTTGTTGATAGTAGAGAGACAGTGGATAGGCTTGTGAAAGGGGGTAAGAGAGTGGGGGAAGAAACTCTGCAAACTGGTCACAGGCGGGATTCGAACCTTGACCACCAGCATGTATATGGGAGGTGCATGGTTGCTAACAACTCTGCCAAACCAGCACCGCACAATGGATACATTTTTATTGTTGATAATTGTCCATAGATGTACCAGGATGACGTATTTGGGATGATTTGTATTGTATTTTATGTATTTTGGGGGTTTTCCGTGTTCTAATATCACCACTGATAATATAATCCCTCGTACTTTCAATCTTGAGAACCAGGAAGAGCTAAAAGCTAACTAACTTTAGCATTTCTGGGTTCATTCCTGCATCACTATTTGGAAAAGAACAACAGTTCTCATGATATTATGATACTTGTTTTCACAGCTTTGTTTATTGTTTGTGTTTTGACTGGACGCCCCCTAGTGGCAGATATTGCAGGTTGTGCCTTAAGGTGACATTATTTAATTAATGACATAATTTAGTTTTATTCTGATTTATCCTTTTTATCTTACCTTTGTATGCAGAGCTCTTGTCAGTTGCACTGTCGTGTAGGATTTTAACTTTTTGTTTTTGTACCCGTACTTTTATATCTACTTCATTCTTTACGTTTTCTTGACATTCTTTATTCTTTACATTTCTTTTCCGCATTAAATCAGGATTGTATGCTTGGAAAGAGCTTAAGTCAAACAATCAGTGGCTTTTGTGTGATTAACTCCAGTGAACTACAGAGGTTTTCCTTCACTTTTTAATTTCATGTCTACTTCTCTTTCTACTTTCAGGAATTGTTCGTGAAATGGCCCACGACTCAGACAGCAAGCTCCAGTCCATTTCCACCACGAGGCTCAACCCTCAGCACCACCTCTGGTACGCTGCGCGCCGCCATCTTTGTTTTTATTTGTTTACCCTCCCGACAGATGTGGTTCTTATAGTGTTGTTCGCATTTACATGTGGTTAGGAGGTGCAAGTTAAAGAGCCTCTCCGACACATGTTTAGTTGATTACAATCAGGTTCCTTTATTTTTTTTATTTTGTCGAAGTGGACCGCTAAATTAGCTGGTAAACCGCATGTTAATTTGGAGCATGTGTTGCCCTGCATTTTCCAAAGCATGCGTGTCGTTTTGTGTCACCTCCTGTAGTTTTCTACCGCTGCATTTATTGTTTTTCCCTCAAAGTAAAAAAAGGTATAAGCTTTATTTATGTTTCAACACTGAGGGAATGAGGAATTCTCTTTAGGGGTTTGCTCATGCATTGAAACAGACACAGTTTATAGGTCTTTCTAGTTTGGATGACGAGTTTTTCTCCTTTTAAATCAGTAAAATGAAGAAAAAATCAGTTCATTTTTGCAATTATAAAGAAGTCGAGGTTCTTTTGCACACATTACTTTAAATTAGCAGATTGTCATTTTCCTCAGGCGTCAGACTCCACAGCTAAATATTAAAAAGTAAAAACAAATCAAACCCTGTGTTTCAAAGCAGCTAACCACAGTCTACTTCCCCGTGTTTTCCCAACCAATTCCTGTCAGCTGTTATTATGTCAATTATCCCCTCTGCCCCTGTGAAATTCACCCCGTGATCTTCAAGTGCTTCCATGTGAGGCGTCTGCAGCACCTGCCGACAGGGAACCACCACCGTGTTATCTTAAGGAAAATAACACCTCAGCTCTCCAACCTAGCTTTATGTGATGATACGTACGGCTAATGTGATCTCCTCTTTTGTTTTGATAGGCCGCTGGTTTGTGAGGACATCCAGGAAGACGTGGAGGACGGCCAGCTGCAGTTTTTCTACATGCTGGCCTTCATCCTGCAAGGTGAAACATCCTCACAGCCTGTTAAAAAACTGCCATGCATCATGTTTAAATGTTGAATGACTTTTGTTTTTGGGTCATATGTGCTAACATATGACACATAACATGCCAGATGGACAGTTCCATATTGAAAGTATTTCTCTATTCCATCTGGGGAGGAGCCCTGTGAGAATGTTTTCAGGGGCAGAACCATCAAATACAACAGCAGCTTGTGATTGGACGATTGTTTGGCTCAACACACTCATGGCCGACCAATCATATCAAGCAGCGCTGCTATGACGTAGCATATGTAGTGGCGAAACGTAGCGGCTAACAGTTAGCCGTTAGCTGCTATGGCTAATGGCTGACAAGGGCAAACAACAGTAAATGGCCGTTAAACATAGCGGCCAACTGTTGTTTGCCCTTGGTAGCCGTTAGCCGTAGCGGCCGATAGCTTAACTACCTTGAGACTATCATTTCACATTAAATTATACCAGACAGATGTAACATTTAACACGTATATGAGACATGGACCTCGTCAAAAACAATCCCTACGAAGTAAACTTTTGAGGAGAGCAAATTTCTCCAAGTATTACTGAGTAATCATGATAGCTAACCAACATTAGCCTCCATTATCTGTACAACAGGAAGTGACTTCACTCCCTGTTAAGTCACTTCCTGTTGTCGTCACACCCTCAACTCCCGCTGCTCCTGCCTCTCTTCCCTGATTGGGCCGTAAAGCATTTAGCCGAGTGAAACCGTTGAACAATGGAGGCTGGCAAGGCGGAAATGCATGATTTCAGAATCAGGCAGGTCCGTCTGCTCTGCAAGGCCACATATGTGCCTCCACCTGTGCTCTTCCATCTCACTGAGCTGGATCTCATACATGTGCAGTTCTGACAGGATATATGAGGATTCATGATTCAACATGTCATGATGAGGGATTCCTGTAAATGCAAATCCCATAGTAACCAAAAGAGGTATTCTTAAATGTAATTAAAGATATATGATGGTGGGTCAAAAAATGTTTTTGCCATTTTTCAAAGCAAAAACTTCACAAATATAATTAGAAAAACAATTTTTGTTGTCTTTAGAAGTAGTTTGGATTTAATGATTAAAGGTTTTTTGTTAGTTAGCTATAAGGGCACTTTGTTATTTTTACTCTGGTTGGCTTGTTTTGTGTTTTTTTTTTTTTTTTATTTGCTTCAGGTTTTTCTTTTGGCAAAGGTAGGTTTATTCCATTGGCTTAAGATGTATATTTTTAAAGGAGACCTATCATGCTTGTTTCTCCTTTTCACTATGCCAGACTAGGATGCCTGTAAAGCATTTCTGCCCTCAGTACAAGTCATTTAGTTCCTTCATTGCCCCACAATAGCGTTCTCAATATCCTCATTTTAGGCCATTATCAAGCTCTCGTTGAAACGCTCGGTTCTCCGGCTGACATACAGTAACCTCGCAACGTCACAGCCCTTTGTGCTCTGATTGGTCAGTTCTATCGCGGGTAGAGCCAGCCTGTCCTTCTTCTTCTACTGTATTTTCCGGCAGGCTCAAAGCAGCGACTGCGTATTGAGTCCTTCCTACAGGCCAGAGCTGGTAATGAGTGAGTGTGAGCGAGGGAGCTATATACTGCTGCTGGTGGATGTGTTCCTCGGTGACGGTTTTGTGGCTAACGGACATCACAGAGGAGGAAGTGTTTTATCAGATTACTCCAATAAAAAGAAAGGTACATCGTGTCGTCACGACGATTTAACTCTCGCGGTCATCTCGCAATGACCTATTTTCAGAGGCATCAAATCTCGTTCTAGGATATCAGAAAAAATACAATATCTCATTTTTTGAAAATTAAGGGGGTGTAAGGTCTTGTTTTCAAATTTATTATATTATATGTAACTATTAAATCATGCATCAGCATGATATGTCTCCTTTAATCTTTTTGTTATACAAGTTCTGAATTTTGCACAGTCTTACTTACTTTTTTTTTTTGTTTGTGTCTGGTTAACACTGATTATTTATTACCTAGTTTTGGTTTTCTTTATTAGTTTATCTTGAATTCCAAAATGTAAATGTTTAAAAAAAAGTCTTTTTTTTCTTGGACATCCCTTTTAAAGCTATATTTTTTTTCAAGTAATTGTGTTTCATAATTTTTATATTTTTATACTGAAATCTTTTTGGCTTTATTTCAATAAACATATTTTTCATTGAAACATATTTTTATGTTTTTATGCCATTTTTATTGGGGAAGGTATTGTTTTTATTTACTTATATTTTAGAAGATTTACTTGTTATGTCAGACATTTTTGCTCAGTTTTTTAGGACAGGCCTCTTTATTTTGTTTTTGTTTGCTTTTGAAGGAAAAGTATTTTCACACATAACTTCTTTCATGCATAAGGTTTTTACTTTGTGTGTTTGTTTGATTGTTTGGATAATTACTGATTATTTTCGCTACATTTCAGTTTACTTTAAATTTCTTGAGTGCTTACATTTTTTTTTGAATCAGTAAAGAAGGAAATCCAAAAGTTCACACCAAAAATTCACGAGAAGCCTCCTGGAAAATATGATAAATGGTAGATAATAAGAAAATTGATCACACCAAATGATAGGAAAAGGGAAACGTGGCAGCCAAGCTGTGATTTGTGGGCAGTCGGCTGACTTCTGTTTACATCGTCGGCCATGAAAAACGGGAAGAAATTTGTCGATTCACCCAGAATAATGACATGTTTTCTCGAGGGTGATGTGTGCGGGATGCCTCAGCTTCTGTCAGTGAGTCGACACATTTCAGTCCAAGCTAGCTGCGGGCTACGCGCACAGCTGTACACGTCTGAGGAATGTCAAAAGCTGTCATTTTAGCATGTTTGGATCTGCCTTTTTTTCTGCTTTTTACTGCTCCAAAGACAAAGTTTGACAAATAAGAGCTGTAAAGTAAGGTGGCTGAAAAGTTCATTGTTCTGGTCATAAATCAAAAACTTAAACACCTTTGAAAACTACATTGATTCTTACAAACCCTTAGACTGTACAATTGTAAGGTTAGCTTGATAATTTGTGAAGTTGAAACAATGAAATCTTGAAAACATTTACAATTTCGGTGAAGTATAAAAACTCCTGTTTTTCTTTCAGAGGATATTTGGACACCACTAACAGTCCTCGCAACCCGTGAGACCTTGTACCTCCTCAAAGAAGACCACCAGTGGACGAAAAGTTCAGAAAGCTCAACTGGGAGCGAAAGCAAAGAGGCGAGCAGCGGAGGCGTCACAGTTTTAGAAACGCAGCCCATCAGCTGTGTGAGCTCTGTGAACCTGTGGCCCTCTGACCAGTGCAGGGTGGATATCCAGCTTTACGATGAGGTTAGTGTCAAATAGTCTGATTGGTGGAAAATGTGACCACTGTGTTCTATTTCCTTTAAACTTTGCATGAATTGGATTTGGAGGCCACTGGTCAAAGTCATTCTGTTGAATTCTTAATCTGTAAATACAAAGATTTACTTTAACCTGAGCCCAACTGTCCATCCTTACTCATCGACAAACTGATAATGTTTTGGGTGGAGGATATACATTATATTGCCAAAAGTATTCGCTCACCTGCCTTGACTGGCATATGAATTTAAGAGACATCCCATTCCTGATCCATAGGGTTCAATATGATGTTGGTCCACCCTTTGCAGCTATAACAGCTTCAACTCTTCTGGGAAGGCTGTCCGCAAGGTTTAGGAGTGTTTATGGGAATTTTGACTATTCCTCCAGAAGAGCATTTGTGAGGTTTGCCTGGTTCTCAGTCTCTACTCTAAATCATCCCAAAGGTGTTCGACTGGGTCGAGGTCAGGACTCTGTGCAGGCCAGTCAAGTTCGTCCACACCAGACTCTGTCATCCAGGTCTTTATGGACCTGCTTTGTGCTCTGGTGCACAGTGGGAGAGGAAGGGACCAGCTCCAAACTGTTGCCACAAAGTTGGGAGCATGGAATTGTCCAAAATGTCTTGGTGTGCTGAAACATTCAGAGTTCCTTTTACTGGAACGAAGGGGCAAAGCCCAGCTCCTGAAAAACACCCCAATACCATAATCCCCCATTCACCAAACTTTACACTTGGCACAATGCAGTTTAACAAGTATCGTTCTCCTGGTAACCGCCAACTAAAGCCCCAGTCACACATGCCTGTTTCTCATGGCGATTGTGCACGATTGTCATAGTCCTGATAAAACCGCTTTGGTCGTGGTGCATGCGCTACTTGGTCTGGATCACCATTGTATAGTCGTGGATGAACGGTGGGGAAAGGGGAAGGGTCCCGACAGTTTTGAACTGTTCAAAACTGTCGTGGAGAATCGCCGCTCTTAGTATAGCGGGATGGAAGCCTAATGCAGACCTAATGCGAGCGGTATTATCGTGGCTTGTACGGAGCTCAGTCGGGCTGAATCCTGAAAGCTTTATGAGGACGACTTGTCAATCGTGTACAGTCGTTCACAATCGTTATGAGAAACGGGAATATGGAATTGTCCTAAATGTCTTGGTGTGCTGAAGCATTCAGAGTTTCTTTCAATGGAACTAAGGGGCCAAGCCCAGCTCCTGGCAAACACCCCCACACCTTAATCCCCCCTCCACCATATTATTTCGATTGATGAGCGAATTCTTTTGGCAATATAGTGTAGGTCAAGGTCTCAGGTTTACATGTTCTTCTTAAAGTTGTGAATAGTGGATGTTAGGAAGCTTTGTTCAGTCAGTCAAAGTCACAGAGTATCATGTTCATTCTTGGAGTTCTCTTCAAACCTTGCCCAAATGTTCACTCTTACTTAAGGGTGAAATTTTTACATTTTCTTCTGTCATAAGTAAAGAGTCAATGTCACTAACGGCATGTTTTTCCTATGCTTCACACACACAACTTCACTCAAACGTCCACTTCGACTTGGAGATGAACTCAGAGTAGCGTGTCATTGTAGGCATCATAGGACCAGAGTTATAATTGCAGAAGTTTTTGTTTGCTTCTAAAAGCTGTATCTCATTAAAGATTTAAGGGAGTTTCCTCAAACTTTGCCCAAATGTCCCTTCTGACTCAAGGATGATCTGATTAGATTTTAAAGGCCTAACGTTCAGGTCACTCTGACCTCAACTAGTATTGCAAAAACATGCCCCCTCACCATAAAGAAAATACTTCTTCTAAACCCACTCCTACAAAAGCTACTACTTTCTTTCTTCTTGATCCATCATTGTTCTTTTTCTGTCTGGCTGTTGTTCACCGCACTGAGGCATTAAAGCACCAGGCGGTAGTTCTGGTATTACATCAACGTTCTGCGTTTGATTTCGCTTTTATTAGATGTGAATAAACACGTAGAAATAGAGGGTGTAGGTATATAAGATGGTATTTATGAGGTCATACGCGGTGTTAACTCATTCAACATGTGCATACAGTCATTACAGTAGAACGCTAATTGCTCTAATTGCTCCTTTTTTTCACCGTGACTACAAACACGGCCTCACGGTTTGATTTCTTGTCGAAGTATTTGGCCGAAACTGATCTTGATTAAGCTGTTGTTCCATTAGAACGTAAGCCAGGATGAGACGAGATCTATTTTGGACGTATTTATTGTTATCTTCCTTAATCTGTCATGTTGCGTTTGCCCCTGCAGACGGTGAAACAGGAGAAGACGTGGTGTGTGCACTCGCAGAGCTCGGAGCTCCTCCAGGGTCTGCTGGCCTGGGTCAGAGCTCAGTGGGAGGCCATGTTCGGAGTGAAACTCGACTGCAAAACAAAGCATAGCAACGACTGAGGGCACTGGAAATGTTACAGACTGTGTGTGTGTGTGTGTGTGTGTGTTATTAGGTACTGGGAGTTATTAAGTGAGCCTGAATGAGTTTTCCCCTCGCCAGGCTGCTCTCTATGGAGGCATGTTAGTGTCGGGCATGAAACAAAAAAATGCAGCAGGACATCTTTTCAAAATGAGTCTGAAATAAAAGTTGTTTTGAATGTATTTGAAGAAAGAAAGTCAGTGTTTTGAAGGAAATAATTCAAAACAAAATGCTGGGAAAAATAGAAATCATGTAAAAAATATGTTGAAATATTGCAAAAGTGGTAAAATATTAAGAGAAACAGTATTAAAATAATTCAAAAGGTGACAACAATTCATTTTTTAACCAAATTTGTCAAGAACAAAGAGATAAAAATGTCCTTGGACAGACTGATCATTCCAGATATGTTTTATTAAAAGGCTGTCTAAACTATATACTGTCTGTTGTAAAATTGATAAGGTTGAGAAAATTGTGTGTCGAATGGTAGGAGTAAAAATGTAAAAAAAATAAATAATAAAAATGCTGAGAAAAAATTGCAAATTTCAGAAAGATAGTGTAAAATGATTGTAAAAACAAAAGGAAAATTTGAAACAATAACACAAATCTGCAAAAGTCTAGACGGAATTTAAAAAACAGCATAAAAGGGAAACATTTTGGATGAAAAACTCTTATTAAAAAATATATATAATGTTTTCAAAAAAAGAGAGAGACAACATGACAGTCACATGGCAAATGTATTATTCCAAAATTATTTTGTAAAGGCTACCGGTATGAATCAAAACTTGCTTAAAAAAAGAGAGATAATGTTATTTAAAAGTCATTAAAATGTTAAGACATTTGTTCAATTGGAGGACGAAAAATTGTTCATGCCAAGAAAAAAAAATGTAGTTTTTTGAAGTGTCTATCTGGCATGTCTGTTTGAAAATTAAAATAGTTGAGAAAATTATGTATCTAATAGTAAGAGTAAAAATATAAAAAAATATTAAAATGCCGAGAAAAAATTGCAAATTTCAGAAGATAGTAAAAAATGACTGTAGATGTGAAAAGAAAAGTTGAAACAATTAGAAAAATCTGAAAAAATCCAGATGGAATTTTAAAATCTTTAAATAAAAGGGAAACATTTTGGATGAAAAAACTAACTAAAAAATAGTGTTTTTTTTAGAGATAACATGACAATCAAATGGTTCATGAATTATCCCAAAATTATTTCGAAAAGACCATCAATATAAATAAAAATTTGTTTAAAAAAAAAGATAATGTTTTTGAAAAGACATTTGTTTAATTTGAGGACGAAAATTATTCATGCCAAGAAAAAAAAATTAAGATGTTGGAAAAGTGTAAATATCGTAAAAATACTCCAAATGTCATTTTTGTATGTCAAGAAGATATTATAAATGGAGGATACAGAGTTTGAGTGCCATGAAATAGATTGTCCAGAAAAAAAAAAAGGGATTTAAAAGTTTAAAAAATTTTGAGGAGAATTTGGGATTCGGAGAAAATATCAGCACTGAACATCATATCCCAGACTTTCAGGACATTTTCTCTTTATTTTAAACATTTTGTTGTCTGTTTTTCTTCTTTTTAAAGAACAAAGTGAAAAGAAAATCATCCTTCCTTCTTTTTTTTTCTTTCGTGCGTGACCCTAATGGGCCTCCGTAGCTCTCAGTCTGCTCCCACTCTGTTTTCCTCTAAACTAAGAGCTTGAAGTGATTGCGCTCATTCATGTGGTCCACAAGCCTGTAAAAGCACCCGTTGCATAATTCTGCCCTCCAGATACCAACCCACTGAACTCCTCCGCAGCTCAAATGGAGTGTGCCTTGTTTTTTTCTCCAGCTGCTGATGATCCGCACCATCTCCATCTTTTTCGCCGGTCCCCTTAGCGTCAGCGCGGATTCCTATTGGGATCCACAGGAGCGTAAAGCTAATGCTGACAAAGCCCCTTCCTCGCCGTCTTAGGGTGCAGCAAGTTGTGACATCACATGCTCGACACGAGGACAGGGGGGCTGCTATCAAAGGGGTCAATGGTCAACACTTGTCATCCAGGGTCACCAAACACCTTTCCTCCGCAATTAAGGTCTTATGATGTCCCTGCAATGCATCATGGGAGAGCCACAAGTGCAAATGTGCAGACTTGATGAACAGTTCAAGCTATTTTTATAAACTGGGAACAGGTTGATTTTGATCATCTGACATTAGGTTGTATTTTTGTGTAATTTTGCTTTTGGAATATCATGTTTAGGCACTGATTAGTTTTAAGGTTTTTTTGCCTTTTTTTTTGTATTTTTTGGTCAAACAGGCTCCTGCAGCACAAGCACAGAATCATGCAACAATGCAGTTAAGATCTAATGTACTCCTCCCTGTTGCTTCACAACTTTGATGTAATTTATTTCTTTGTGGGCATTTTTCAAGATTGGTAAATGCAAAAAGGGTTTTATTTTTATAAATGTGAAAAAAAACATGCTGTGGAAATGATTAAATATGAAAGTTGCCTGTTTTGTCTCGCTGTGCTTTCTCTTTGATAAACCAAAGTTGCACATTTTCCTCTTTCAGTGTAAAATGCTTGCACTTAAGTATCATTTTAAGATGTTATTTGTTGAAATAAGTAAAGTTTTTCCGTAATTCAAAATATTTGTCATGACTCATGTTCCATTTGTTACCAGGAAGGAGGCAGAGACATCTACAACAGCCAGTCAGCAGGCGGAGCAGCAAATGTTTGGCTTTCTTTTAGGTGAGCTGTCTTGTCATCCATCTTTTATTTAGAGTCTGAGGATGAAAAAGAGAGGCCCATGTCGAAGTGTCAAAAGCTGTACTTTGTAGAGAGTCCGCTTCATACTGCCTGAAAACCCTGGAGACCTCATAGGTTTGGTCTAATTCTGTCCACTATATTGCCAAAAGTATTTGCTCACCTGCCTTGACTCGCATATGAACTGAAGGGACATCCCATTCCTAATCCATAGGGTTCAATATGACGGCTGTCCACAAGGTTGAGGAGTGTTTATGGGAATTTTTGACCATTCTTCCAGAAGCACATTTCGGACAAGAAGGCCTGGCTCTCAGTCTCAGTTCTAATTCATCCCAAAGGTGTTTGAACGGGTTGAGGTCAGGACTCCGTGCAGGCCAGTCAAGATCATCAACACCAGACTCTGTCATCCATGTCTTTATGGACCTGCTTTGTGCTCTGGTGCACAGTCATGTGGGAAGAGGAAGGGGCCAGCTCCAAACTGTTCCCACAAAGTTGGGAGCATGGGATTGTCCAAAATGTCTTTGTAGGCTGAAGCATTCAGAGTTCCTTTGACTGGAACTAAGGGGCCAAGCCCAGCTCCTGAAAAACACCCCTACACCATAATCTCCCCTCCACCAAACTTTACACCTGGCACAATGCAGTTTAACAAGTACTGTTCTCCTGGCAACCGCCAAACCCAGACTTGTCCATCAGATTGCCAGATGGAGAAGCGCGATTCTTCACTCCAGAGACGCGTCTCCACTGCTCTAGAGTCTAGTGGCGTCGTGCATTGCACCCCTGCATCCAGTGCTTTGCATTGTACTTGGTGATGTGAGGCTTGGATGCAGCTGCTCGGCCATGGAAACCCATCCATGAAGCTCTCTGCACTGTTCTTGAGCTGATCTGAAGGCCACATGAAGTTTGGAGGTCTGTAGAGATTGATTCTGCAGAAAGTTGACAACCTTTTTGCTGGGTCAGCGTCAGTTTACGTGGCCTTCCACTTTGTGGCTGAGTTGCTCAAGACAATGGTTCCCAAACACTTCCACGTTCTTATAATGCAGCTGACAGTTGACTGTGGAATATTTAGGAGTGAGGAAATTTCTCGACTGGATTTGTTGCACAGGTGGCATCCTATCACGGTTCCACGCTGGATTTCACTGAGCTCCTGAGAGCGACCCATTCTTTCACAAATGTTTGTAAAAGCAGTCTGCATGCCTAGGTGCTTGATTTTATACACCTGTGGCCATGGAAGTGACTGGAACACCTGATTCTGATTATTTGGATGGATGAGCAAATACTTTTGGCAAATTTAGTGTACGTGCTCTCATACAAGGGGGGGATTTTTTTATATCATTCCCATCTTTATTTTATTGAGGATTTCTGATTTTAGAAGTTAGGGACGTAACTGTCATGGCTGCACTTCTTCTCAGAGTCACTTTTGGTCAGACGGACTTCAGTCGCTGCCTCTCCTTCGAGTCGGTTGCACAGCATCAACGATGTTCGCCGCTTCGATAATCAAACAGATGTCAGGTTGCTTTGTCCAAATCTTTTTACAGTCTATGATGCTAGCTAGCCAACATTTACCTTTTTTACTGCGAGCATCTGTAACCTTTGGCAGGGAAACCAAAGAGATCAAATTATGAAGAGTTTTATCGGTTAAATGGTGTCAGAGAGCAGATTGTCCTTTGTGGCTCTGTGATTAGCTCACAACCTGTTAGCTCTTGTCGATTGCCAGCTTTTATAGACTCCATCCATTAGCGCTATCAAGGATGGATTGATGGATTGATGGATGCTTAATTAACAACAACAGTCAAAGAAGTTTTAAAGCCATATTGGAGTTTTCTTTTAGCTGACTAGTTTTGGATATAAAAGAGGTATTTACAAGCAAACTCTCCTAAAACAAGTGGATCCATGTTGGAAAAGATGGCTTGACTTCATGAAGAAGAGCATTTATTTACGATTTAAAGCCTGCAGAAAGTAATTGTTTGGTTCGACACTGTTGCGGAATAACAATAGGCTGTCTTGACCAGCCATTTCCTCTTTATTGGGCCAGCTTAATCACAACAGTACTTTTGGCAATGATTAAAAGAAACAATGATGGAGGAATGCTCAAAAGCTGCAGAAGAACAAATCAAGAAAGTTTGATTATTGGACCGCTCTCAGTCTTTCTAGTTACAGGGTGTGCTCCTCGCCACGAAATGCCAAACTGCCAATCCCACCCCTTTAACCGAAGCTCTGTTTGGCTCAGCTGTGTGAAGGTATGTTAACCAATTTCACAGAGTAAATATTTCTTTAGCCCCTGCCGGTGCGTACATGTGCTGTCCACATGCTCGGAGAAGAAAACTGGTTCGCCTTCAATTGCCCCCACGTGGCTGACAAAGCCCACGGTCCACGCCGCAGTCAGCAGGAGCAGCTTTACGCACCGCTGACTTGTGACTACTCGCGCTTGTAATGCTCTTTACATAAATCTAAATCACATAATAAATAAAAGTCGTGGATTCCCTTGATGGCTGCTTGTTCTCCAGAAAGAAGGTCAGAAGTCAGCAGCAGAAAATCACCCTCTCCACTGATCCGGATCTTTCCAGTTCGGATTCCTCCTCCGGTTAAGTCCTGAACCCCCTAAAATCTCCACAACCAAAAAAGAGGGATTTTGGTTTCTGTTGACATTTTTTCAATGCAGCCTTTTCATGGGGAACGGATCCAGAGGAATCAAAGGACTTGCAGGATATGCGCAGAAAAAATTGACAAAGCTTCCATATTAAGAACTCATGTGTTACAGCTGCAGCTTTCAGTGCTGGATTTTAGGATTTTATTGAGCACATGAGTCAACAGTTGATGTACTTACTGATTCAAATCAGCTGAATGAACACCTCGTGAATGCTACTCTTTTACAGGACAAAAAAATGACTGCACCCTTGGTCATTTTGAACATTTTGCATTTTTCATTTAAAAGTGATGCCTCTGACTTATTCATCAAGTTATTCTCTCATTTGGGGGTTCAAGGTTTTTAAGGAAATGCTATGAAGTAATGAATTCTTAGAGTTAAGGGTACTTTGGGTTTGTTAAGCAGATGTTTGTTTGGCAACTAGAGTTATGAAACAAAACTTTGGCAGAAAGTACCGTTATCAGTGCCAATTCACTTCTTTGTATGCTCGTCTTCGAAATTACGAATAATACCAATATCCCAAAGTTCAACTTGTAATGTAAAATTTTACTTAGATTTTGCCCCTTGGATTAAAGTGTTGGTGCAAAAACTAATGTAATAAAGTTGGTTTTCCTCTGATTTCAATACAAGTGTGATTGGAAATGTGTGCATTTATAAATTTACAACCTGTACCACTGAAATTGAAGACCCAACAAAGTTAGAATTTTAAAATTTCCTTGAGAAAAACAGTCCAAATTTAACCCTCATTGTAAAAGGCTTTAATATTAAAGGAGAAAAACGTGGCAAGCTCACGAACATTCGAAATTTGGAGAATACTTAAAAGATTCAAAACTTGGCAGTTTACTAATATAATATAAATATATATTTTCGTAATTTTTTCAGATTGGTGAAATACATTTAAAAAATAACACAAGAAAGTTTCTTTCTTTGGCCATTTTGATTTCAGGGGGAAATAACTTGTATAAAATGTCATCATGCATTGTTAAAATTTAAATGTAAATGTCTACAGTAAAAATGTATGATTTTTATGAAGAAAAATCTTTTTGTTTTACTTGTTTTAGATTGGCGTTGTAACAGGGCATAATCAAAACAACTTAGGGATTGCAGGGGAAAGTAACTCTGATTTTGTTAATCAACAGCAAACTTTTACAATGTTCTGAATTTAACCCTTTCATGCATGGTGTTCACTACAGTAGACAGATATTTGGAATGAATTTTACAACATGTCCAACAACAAGGTGGAAACTCCCAAACCCTTGTGTCATATTTTAAAAATATTACTTTTTCGTATTTTTACCATGTCAAGATGTTGCATCGTAAATCCAAAAAAGTTGACAAATTACGTATTGTGCCTATAATCAGATTTCATATATTTTTTCATTTTAAATTTTGATGTAATTCGTAAGTGAATAGTTTGGTTAAACAGCATCAATACATACAGTATACTTCAGATTTTGCTGTTTCTTTGATCTACACTTAATAAATGTTTCAAAAACATGTGTTTCTGGATCTTTACTAAAATACTATTTATATTGTTAATGTTTGATGAAACTGACAGATGCATAACTCCCTCCAAATATAAGTCTAAAAAAATGACCATGATTTTAAACCTGTTTGAAAGTAAAATCAAATATTAAAAAAAAGTATTTCTTTGTGATTAAATGATTCATGCGTGAAAGGGTTAAGTAAGTATATTTGGTAGAATTGTAATTTTAAAATTTGGCTTGAATTTTTCACTTATTGATTCAGAGATGTGTTTGTAAAAATTGTTTAAAATGATATTTTAGTTAGTTGTATCTTTCAAGAAGCTAGGATCCAAAGACGGGTTCTTTTTTATTTCAAACAAAGATAGGAAAGAATATTGTGCATCGAACAAGTCAAACTTTTGAAGGAAAAAGCATCTCTTTTTTGAAATTGAAGATTCCTTCTGGATGTTTCTAGGGAACAAAAAGCCACATCAGCACTGACATGATTATATTTCACACAAGCTTTTGTTCTTATTGGAAAAAAAGGCTAAAATAGCAGTTAAAGGTTCATTTAACCACTACTAGATCAATAAAAGTAATCACGAGCTGGCACTTTCAGAAATTAAAAGTATCATTGAGTGCAACTTTTATCCTGAAATATGACTGTGTTCTCTTATGATGGTGTCACTGTCTGCTATTCAACTTTTTAAGAATTAGCGTGTACGCGAGGGGCTGAAAGTTTTGCATCTTTGATAGAAATTTGGAAATTAAAATTTGCATTTAGAAATTCTGCATGTATAAGTAACATTTACAGTCATAATGGTGTAACCTAAAATAAGGTGTTTTCATATCACACTAACTTTCTGTATTCATGAGCTAGAGGTCATAATGGGATCTAAAAGTTAAATTACCCTTTTAAAACAGTGATTTGAACTGAAGTAAATCCAGCAGGTGAATCATTGTTTGTGTTTTATAGACCTGTTATGACATCTGGGACCATTTTCCTCACACGTTTCGTACTTTTATCATCTATGTTCACGTGTAAGCTGTTTGTTTTAGCTTGTATTTTCAGCAAAAGAAAAATAGGTAATTTCCGACCCAGGGGATCAAAATACTCTTTCAGCGCCTCATCCATCTTGCCCCGAGTAAACTTTCGTGAGGAAATATTGAGCCCTGTTGTGTTTTTTTGGACTGCAACATGGGCAAAATTAATGAGCACGGAAAGTCAGCCTTAAAAAATTTCGTGAGTCATGACGGTTATGAATTCAAGTCAGAAAGTTTTATGTTTTAAGGGGAAGGAAATGTGAAATCAGGACTGATGCTTAAACCGATCCCAGCGTGTGCAAGTCAAAGAAGAAAAGAATGGGCATGGCGTCCTTTCTGCATTCAGGCGGTTAATTTAATCCCTGCAGGGGTGTAGGGAGGAATTTAAAGCTCCAAAAGAGACTCACCCAGCCCTTACAGCATTTATCTTTAATTGCATAATGCGGGGATAAAAGTTGGGCCTCTCTCCAGTTCATCACACCTTTCCACCTTACTTATTCATCAATACTAATCATTTATTGGTTTACATGGCTATTAGGTACGCACACGAAAGCTACTGCAAGGGCGCCAGTGGTTTTGACATGCAGGTGGGCAAGAGCGGCTTCCACAGGGAATGATTAGCATGAAGTAGAGCCTTAAAAGAGTTTAGCATTTATTACATCGAACTGACGGCTCCCTGGAGGGACCCAGTGAAGGACATATGTGAGAGAGGAGCAGATAATAGGGGTGGAAGAAAAAAACGATACATATAAGTATAGGGAGTTTTTTGTTTGATTTAAATGCTTAATTTTAGTCTGGGTTAATAAGCCACTCTTAAATGCAATCCAGGCTTTTGAAGAGAGAGTATTAACTAAGGATGAACCAAATATTTGTTAGCCGAATAATGTAAAAAAAGCCATTTTCGGCCTTTTGGTGGAGTGAGATAATAGCAAGGCCAAATAGTACCATGTGACACAATGACGAAATCAAATACGTCATTGCGTGTGACTGTGGCTAAACAGACTTGTGTTGAAAGGTCAATAATTCATTTGTTGCAGGTTAATCCACTTAAATGCACTTTAGTTTCTTTTTTTCATGCATGTTTTGTTTTGTTTGAGGGCCTAAGCGCCTTACTTTCTTTTAAAAGCATGTCTAAAAATGCATTCTAAGTTATTTATGCACTATTAAAAAATATAGTGAACTACTTAGCCTTCGCATTGGATATTTGGTATTCGGTATTCGACCAGGCGTAAATTTTATTCGGCTTTGGCCACAAATTTTCATTTCAGTGCATCCCTAGTGTTAACAACTGCTTAAAATATATTGCTGATTAAATCCTAAAAACTGACTCACATGTGATGTGTATTTTTCCTGATATGTCTGTAGGCGTCATCATTGTTCATCTTTTTTACTGGTGTTAAAAAAGCTAACTGAAGGTTGCAAAAATCTTCAATATCGTAGAATCGCAATTTAAATCAAATCAGCACCTAAAAAATTTAATCGGGTGAAAAGTGTTTTGTCCCAGCCCTAGCAGATAAAGAGGCGGAGTCTCAGAAGTGGGGATGGGAATTTAGGGTTGATCTTGTAGAAGTGGGATGTTGAGCAATTTATAGCAAGATCAGGAGCCAAATTGGTTCTACTCTTTAGCTAATGACGCTACGAGTACAAATACATATGCAACAAATTATTTATTGGAAAAATATGTTCCTTCCTCTTCATTGAACAGCATTCAGGATTTGTTTTTCAGATTACCCAATCAGGAAGCAGATATGTTAGTCAACCTGGTGGTTGACTTGCCTGTTAAGGGTTATCCTAGGTATGAATAGATTTCTTTCATTTATTTGGAGATTTAGTGGTTTACACAGATTTCTGAGGAATCAGATTTATTTTTTATCATCAAATTTATTTTGTTCAACTAAATTTTGATTATTACAGAATCTGGAAATATACTGAAAGATTTCTTCTTACTCCGATGTATACTCTTACTGTTAGATTTCTGAGGAGCCATGCAGCAACAATTCACTTCAGATTTTTTCTCGTTTTCAACTAATTATATTCATGTACAGTCCCCCCAGCCAATGGACACATAATGGTGTTACTAACACTGAGGAGAATAAGGAAAACAAAGATGGACTTTCAAAGTTTTCAACACAGTGGTAATTGCAAAAAAAGTCAACCACATGGTTACAATGCCAGTCAAAGGGTTAAACAAATGCACATTGTAAGACAAAAACTGGGCATTTACAGATGTTTATATTAACATTAAATCTTTAAACCATGGTTAGCCACAGACTCCATTTTCAGGCAGTCCCGTTCAAAAGTCTTTATGATGAGAGAAATTAAAGTGTGAAATACTAATTCATTTTTTGGTTTTGGTTCTAGTTTGTTTTTCCTCTCTGTATGTCGATCAGGGGATGTGGAGCAATCAGAGATGGCAGTAAAGTATAAGTTTAACTTGTATTAGTAAAATAGAAGCAAATAAGTATGAACTCATGGTTTAATGAATCTCTGCAAAGATAGAGGGAGAAATAAAATGCCCAAAAAGAAAGGTAGAGCAACAAGGGTCTGTTTATGTAATGTCTGGCACCAGGATTGTTGTGTTTTATTTGAGTAAAGGTCATCAAGAGGGATGTTCTCATCTGTAGGATCTGCATTGGCACGAAATGTTTGTATAGCTCGGGTTAGTCGAAATTCCAGTGCTGTTTGGTCTGTGAAGTGGGAGGGTAAATAAGGTAAAGAGGTGCTCATTGCTAGCATTAAGATATGCTACAGTTTTGGGGTCAAACGAGACAACTATTTACCTTCCACTGTTCTTCCTACTTCTTGGTCATCTCATATAGATGAGTGAGTAGGGGGAGGTAGAGTGGCATCTAGATCTGGCAGTCCTAGCCCCGTCTATGGCACCTGACATGGCTCTTCTGCCTTCTTCATAAGCTCTCTTGAGACTTTTCTTGGTGTCTGTCTGTTTTCTCTTGGCAGCCCTCTGCTGTTTTCTTTATGTTCAATATTGGCACCAGGACTTGCCAAATTTGGTTTGTTAAGATCATTAAAAGCCATGCCCAAAGGCAGTTGGAAATTCCTTTTAGCAATTCTACCAGCCTTTTTATTACCCTCCAAATTGTTTTAATTAACCATAACAACTTGCCACTACCTGCAAACAGCCCAGTTCCTGATATGGCTGTTACAAAATAAAGGTGCTTATTTAACAAATAAAATGGGAGCTGTTATTGTAAAGAACTTGTGCAAAAAAACAACATATTTATGACCAAAATTACCTTGATTTAGCTGATGTATGGTGTAAGTGATGCTGGTTCAAACCATTCCAGGAACATACATTTTGTACATCAAGAAGCAAACTCTAGCAAATATAGAATTAATATGGAAATATTCTTAAGAGGAAGCTGTATTGGCATTGTCCCCACCTGGAGCTTGCATGTACTGACTCTGGGTGACAGTGGTGTTTGGTCATGTAGTTGGTGGGTCAGTGCTCAGCTGGGTTTTGGGTTGGTGTGGTGGGGATGCAGAAGCTCCGGGATGCCGGGGGTCACTGTTTAGGCCCTTGAGATTTCATTGGACGGACTGGACAAAACATTAGAGACGGGTTCCTGTGACGACCCTGGTGATGTTTTGGTTATCGATTTGTTTTTTCTATGTTGATTAAAGGGTGGTAATGGGTCGAGGGAGTTCTTCACATAGTGTCTTCCCTTCATTTGAGCACTCTGAAGATTCTGCCACATAAGAGTGACATGCCATAACATGCCAACATGTGATTATTTTCTGTCCGCAGGGATTCGAAGGTGCAGGTGAACGAGTCCGTGCCTCACTTGGATCTGATTTTAGACACACGAAGAAGAAAGCAGGGGAGGATGGTTAGTGTGAGAGCAAAGCTGGGATGCAGCCACTTGGCCCGCCGCACACATCTGGCCCAACTCGACTTCCCACAGCCTCCTCCAAACATTTTCAGGTCCTCCGCTTCGATCAGCAGCACTACAGCTGCGGCGTGCATGACAGCAAGAAATCTGTTGTTTTGCTGAATGCCGGACTCAACTAAAATCTCAGATGGTGGGCCCCTCGTCTCCCGAAGGCTGCAGTCACGCAGCGCTCCATCAGGCTGGGAGCTGCCAAGCTCTGGTTCAGGGGATAGCACGGGTCCTGGGACAGACAGGGATGATTCGATTACAGCAGTAAAGCACTCAGTGTACTTTTTTAGCATCAAATGTAAACAGATTCAGCCTTTTTTAGAGGGGTGTTCCACAAATTTTACAGCTAAAACGAGCCACAGAAAGAAGACTTTAGGAGTTGAAAGTGGTATTTTATATCTTTGGCTGATTAATCCTTGTTATGTCAGAGTGATTTTGCACAAGAAGCAATATGATTATGACCACCAAAGGTGCTGAGACAGCTTGGAAGAGTAATGGGTTCAAATTAATGCCTGCTTCACATTTCCAATTCGTTTACCTTCAGTACGTCCAAATTACAATTAATAACCAATAACTACCTACAATTCAAATATCTCTACATTATATATAGGTTATTAAGTTTGATGGTGGCATCCATAAGCAGCACAAATTATATTGACAAATATTGCAAACAATTTTGGTCAAAAACCAGGGAGTTTTTAACAGCAAAAAAGTTTAACCCTTTGACTGGCATTGTAACCATGCGGTTGACTTTTTGCTGCAATTACCACTGTGTTGAAAACTTTGAAAGTCCATCTTTGTGTGTTTTCCTTGTTCACCTCAGTGTTTGTAACACCATAATGTGTCCAGTGGCTGGTGCTACTGTACATGAATATAATTAGTTGAAAACTAGAAAAAATCTGAAGTGAATTGTTGCTGCATGGCTCCTCAGAAATCTAACAGTAAGAGTATACATCGGAGTAAGAAGAAATCTTTCAGAATATTTCCAGATTCTTTAGCAATCAAAATTTGCTTGAACAAAATAAATCTGTGTAAACCGCTAAATCTCTAAATAAATGAAAGAAATCTCTTCGTGCCCATGATAACCCTCAACAGGCAAGTCAACCATCAGGTTGACTAACATATCTGCTTCCTGATTGGGTAATCTGAAAAACAAATCCTGAATGCTGCTAAATGAACAGGAAGGAACACATTCTTCCAACAAATAATTTGTTGCATATGCATTTCTTAGTTTGGAAGACAGAGGGTTAAGCTTCAGCCATGGTGATGTTGAAGTCATGGCGTCATTAGATAAGGAGCAGAACCACAATTTTATTTCCCGGTCCAAGCATATTTTAGCATATTATTTCTTCGGTTTAATAAAAAATGGCACTCAAGGGTTTTTAAACTCCTCTTATATTTGATGTTCAGTCTGTGTTTTGAAGAGCATTAAAATGGTGGCCCTGTAGTGGAGCAAAATGAAAATGGAAACACAACAACAAATGAAAAATGGCACTAACAAATAGAGGGGGATTTAAACACAGTTCCATATTATAACTCAACATGAATGAAAAACAACACAGCATCAAATAAAAAGACACAATGGCATATGTAGTGCTGTGTTTTATTTGTTGTTGCCTTTTAGTTGATGTTAAATTTTGAATATACTGATTTTCGTCTGTTGTTTTGCTTTTTTATCCTCCGGGAAGGTCCACAACCCAACCACAGATAACAGAAGAAGATGGATGGTTGTTTTTTCTTTTTACTTGCTGTGTCCTTTTGCTGTTGTGTTTTTCTGTTATTTTCTTTTTTTAAGGGTTTGATTGGTTTACAATTTTTATTTTAGTTCTATTTTTCGTTGGGCTTTTTGATAAATTGTTGTATTCTCAATTATGTTGTTTTTTTATTTGTGTCTTCCTATTAGTTTGTATTTTTGTTTTGCAATTTTAATTTGTTGTTGCACTTGATTTTTTTCGTAGTTTGTTTTTAATGACTGCACTTCTTTTATATCATGCCTTGGGTTTCGTTAGTTTTTTCTTTTAGTTACGGTTTTTATTTTGATGTTTTTCAATTTGTTCTTTTTAAATTTTTGTTACATATTTCTATTTTTTGCTTATTCTACTGTTTGTTTATCTTGAAATTGCATTTTTCTCTATTTCTATTGGTATCTTTTGTTGTGTGTCCGGATTTTCATGATCAATAGTTTCTGAGCTTTTTATTTGTAACAAACGTATTTTGCTGTTTTCTAATCATGGTTTCTTATTTGATGTTCCTTTGAATGTTTTTTGTTTTGTTTATTGTGATTTTTTGAGATGTTGCACTTCTATTTTTATTCAATGTATTTTCTTTATGGTTATTGTGATTTTTAAAACGGGTTCCTTTTTTGGTTAATAGCTGATTTTTTTGTTATTTCTTGTTACTTCTTACTTACGGTGGGTCTTTCTTTGCACTTCAGAGCCGCCATATGTTGTATTATGAAATATTTTGACTATTTACTTTAATTTTTTTAATTATTATTTTAGATCCATCACTGATCTTGCTTCACAGTGAGGTTCAAAGTTGTGTTTATGGTACCTCATGTTAAAGTCATGTTTGAGCCTATACACTGCCAGTAGACAGCATCATCATATTATAAAACATAACAGTATTTCCATAGTCCTTTATTGTCGCGAGGGCAGCAGTAGTTCGTCTCGAGGCTCAAGTTTCAGGCCTCCTCTTTTTGAAGTTACGTGGAGGAGGTGCACTGAGAAGAAGAGGAGGAGGGCGGAGGAGAAGGAGTATTCAGAAATCAAATCTTTTTTTTTTCTTGTTTCGCAGACACATGGGGTCAACGAAGCTGAATGGGTTCACACTGACGGACTGGCTCGCGGACGCAGACGCCGATGAGAGCGCGCGCGTTAATTAGGAAAACCTGGTCGAGCAATTAAGCGCAAGGAGGAGTGAAGCGCGGCAGAAGGTGGGTTCAAAAAGTTTGTTTCAGACACTCTTTGTGACATTTGTTATTTATTATTTTAAAAAACGAGTACCCCGGAGCTTTGTTTTGCCATCCGGGGATTTATTTCTCTCAAACGGGGCTCCACGTAACGTCTTTTGGATCCGCGCGTGCCGGAAAGCGGTGAGTCCCAGCGAGCGAACGTTGAATTGTCAAAGGGGAGCGAAATAAACCATGACACCATGCTAACGTCAGCTTTAGCTCCCGTTTTAACGCGAAAGAGGGGCTATTTTTACCCCCTGCCACATCAGAACGGCTGAATATCGCCACACGAAGCTCTGAGGCATTGCACTGATTTTCCTTTGTTATTTTAATGACTAACTTTCCTCCGACAGCCCAGCGGTTTGACCGTTTTCGCTCATATATGACGGTTTAAAATGACGGATTTTTTGTTTCCCCACTGACGCTTGGCAGCTCTCTGTTTTCCTCAAGGAATGCCACAATTTCCAAAACAATTCAGTCTGAGTCAGCAAAGCGTGTTCACAAACTTTTAATTTGAAGGACCCTTCTCTCAGCTTCTTTTACTTTGAAAAACCCCCGTCTTTCAAGTTTTTATTAGAAACGGCCTCTCTTTGGTTCAACTTTTGACTCCATTTGGATGTCCTCCCCAGGCTTAATCTGTACTTTTTAATGCAGGGAGAAGAGCAGCAGTGATTGACATTTGTAGGGTGCATGTCTTCAGACTGCATGGGGATTTCATGTGCCCTCTGTCTGCTCCCTGAACCCTAAAAATCCAGCCTTTCTGCTTTTGGTTAAGCAGGAATGTTCGACTCGGCCTTCTGCTTTGTCCAGATCCTCTGCCCAGAAAGCTCTGCAACCCCCTCCAATCTTCCTCCTGCAAGCCCAAGTGAGTCCAGGAGCAGAGGAAGAAAAAAAAGGAGCCATTAAATCACTTTGAGCTGGCCACATGAGCAAATAAAGCTACTGTTTGAGAGCTCACTTTGGGGAGCTGCTGCAAAAGTGTTTGCGTTTACAAGAGCAGGGGCGGTTTGGGAATTTTTGTGGCCCTGGGCAAAGCCAATACTGGGCCCCTTCTCTTTTAGCTTGATGCTGTCAAAGCTTGAAATAATTATTTTTTTAAGGCTTTTGGGAGGCTTAAAAGTACTGATATGTTACGAACTTTAGTCAAAAGAGATTAAAACACTGCTTAAATTGCTCAAATCATAAATGTTTGGGCATAAAGATAAAGGTAGCAATGGCACTTTATGCTAGTTTTCACCTCATCTTAGCATTTTACAACTTGTTGATGCAATTTTGGTAGATACTTGCAAGTTTACGCACCTGTCCAGGAATTGCTGGCTTGTTTGTGCACATTTAATAGTGTGAGGTAATTTTAAAAAGTTGTTTTTTTTTATTCTGAAGTTTATTATTTGTAGATTTCTGATCTGTTGTGTTTGTTTTCCTTTGTCAACAGACATCGTACAGACAGTATGTCACTTTAGTTTTAACGAAACAACAACAAAAAAATCAAACAAAAAATCACAAAAAATAAAAATAATGCTAAAATAAAATAAGATACACAACCACGTAACCATTAGATGATTAATATTAGACAAGTTCATTTTGACAATATACTAACTTGGATTTTGCACAAACTCATCCAGGGCTTCTTCAGTGAGGATTGGATGAGGATTGCAAACATAAAGCAGCATCTAAAAACACCTGAGGCTTCTACGTTAGCAGATGGAGTCACAGGTAGACAAATAACAAGCTGAATTTAATGCACTGTGACCTCCTGGAAGGAAACGTGGCCCTTTGTTGCATCACAAAATAGATCTTAACGCAGGGGCCAGCATAGTTTTTTGAGCAATGACATCCACAACACAATGATAGCCTTCATCCACAACCCCCGTCTTCCTTAAGTTAAGTTTGTAAGAATTATTTTTAAGGAGTAACAGAAGTTAGCAATAATGAAAAGTGGGTAGTAGTGGCATATTTCTATATGTTTCTAACATATTAAGGACATTTTAAGGTACCTCTGGTTTGTATAATTAAACTTGAAATTAGGGCTGGGCAATATATCGACTAAATTGATTAATTTGAATTATTTTCTGCAGGAGATTTAAAAATAAAAAAATAGATATTTTTCATTCACTTAAATTGCAAGTAGTTGCAAAGCATGAAAAAATACACTGAAATATTACAGTTCTCATAATGGTAGCACTGTCAAATTTTGCACAAGCACTTTTATAAGCTGTTTTATATTTTTAATTAGCATAAAAACCTCTTAAGAAGCTGGGAAAATCCCTCCACATCCAGTCTTTTTGTAGGCAAACCTGCCTGCGTTAGAACTACATAATCAAAATTTTATCACACACTTTAATTTTAAGGCGGGAATTCTGATTGATTTGGAATATATTTTGACAACATAAAGGCAGAACTCTGTCATATTTGTGTCACTTGGAGTTTTTTGCTTTTAGAGGGAAAAAATAGAGTAAAATCGTAAATTGAGGTTTGTGGGGAAAAAATCAGGGACTTATGTTAAGGCCATATCGCCCAGCCCTACTTGAAATTAGAACAGCATACTTACTTAAATAATACGACTCAGTAAGATGGAAATATTTGGCCATGCTTGAAACAAATTGTAACCAAAGTTGACTACTTTTTATCAGTGAGATGTTACAGTTTATTTTTTAGTTGTTATTTCACAGAAGTGTAACTTTTGGTGTAGTTAGCTAAGCAGGTGAACAGTTGTTTTCCCGCTAGTCTTGCTAGCTCAAGCAACAGATGTCGCAAATGTACCTTTGCGTTCAGGAACTTACCTGATTATTTAAATCCAAAAGTGAGAGAATAGTCTGGAAACACGCTCAAATAGGATGACAACGCAAAATTAACTTACTATAAATTAGGGCTGAACGATTTGAGAAAATAAATTGCAATTTTTTTCCCCAATATTGCGATTTACTCTGCGATTGTTTTAATGTTCCTCATCTTATGTATTCTTAAACAAACATAAGCAATAGATCTTTTTATAGTAAAACCAATAAAACATTAAATTAACCTAAGGATAAAAGATTTGAGAAAAAGTGGAGAAGTGAAGAACAGAAGCAAAATACGTATGAAATTGTAAAAACTGGGTAAAAATGGTATAAAGTGGAAAATAGGTGCAAAATAGGGATGAAATTGCAGAAAAATTGGCAAAAAAATCCAAAAGTGGCTTAGGAAAATTGATTATGGCAGCAAAATTGGGAATAAAATTTGAAAATAAATTTCAAAAACAATGTAAAATTTCAAAAAATAGTTCTGATTGTGGCCAAAAAAAGGTGAATGGGGGCAAAGTAGGCATAAAGTTGTAAAAACGGGGTTAAAAAAAGGTAAAAATGGTCCAAAAGTGGGAAAAAAGTGTATGAATAGAGGTAAAAAATAGGTATGAAACTGCAAAAATCTCCATCATAATGCTATTAATTGTTCAGCCCTACTATAAATAACACTGATGCCTATGTTCAGTTCAGTTCAACCACTTTATTTATCCCCAAGGAGGCCATTTAAAAGATGCTATGATGCTATTTCCCGAGGCTCTGGACTGCCTCATGCACCGGGGTGAAGTTTGTCCAACATAAACAGATTGTATAGTGATGAGCGGTGAGGTGTGTTTAACTGTGTGCTAACAATGCCTGCTGTAAAGTTCGTCTGCCTGCTGTGGGAGGAGACACGGCCCTTTAACCTTCCTTTAAGAATCTGAACCTTCAGGATCCTTTCACGGGCCTTTAAAGGACGATGCTCCCTTCTTTTGAGCTTTCACACCTGCACTGCAGACTTCACATCAGGTCTGAAGAGAGTCTTTAAAGTTTGGGAGTTTGTGATTTACCAGCCAAGAACACAAACTGGATGATCAGACTGAGGCTTTGAAGAGAGATTGTTCCACAGGCAAGTTCATTTTTTTTAATCCGACAGACCAATGCAGTGTGTCTGTAGAATGAATACGTTTTAAAAATGGCGAAATATTAGAAAATAGAATCTTTTGCTCTGGAATATGTCCCATTATTAAGTTCTCATGCTCTTTAAAAAGTTATCTGTTAAAGGCTTGGATGGGTAACTCTGGTTATAGGACCACATTAATCTAATCCTCATGTAGGATACATTTAAACCTGAAAATTACTATCACCTTTATTTTTTTTTTTAGCAAGAACTTGTATCACCATTTATATTAAATCTCAATGTTAAGTCTAATGTGCTAAACGCAGAGCTTGAGCCAATTTCAGCTACTTTTTTATTCAAGTAACACAGAATATAATTTCTTTTTTGCATGTCTATTTTACAAATGCATTTAGTTGTGCATGAAAAATAGTTTTAGACAAAATTATATTCAAATATTCGGTTTTAATACGCCTTTATTTCTCATGCTTTCTCGACAAGACAACCATAAAACTTGTTTGTATTTTTCCTTAAAGACGCTGTGAGGAGTTTCTAAGTAATTACAAAAAAGTCTCACTTTTAGATATATGCCTGATTGAAATACACACTTTAAGATGAGTTTAATAGCATCAAAATAGGTTAGCTATAAATGCTATTCCTTAGCTTCGCGGTCGGGTTGGACATCGCTGGACTGGCCTGGATACTCAACTTCGGGAACAAGACAATTAAAAAAAACTAGAGCAAATTTATATTATTCGGACACATCTTAGAGCACCAGGCTGTAAGTAGTGATATATAGCCGGCTACAAAACTATGATACTAAGTTTTCCAAAAATTGCTTGTTGTCTCACATCAAAAACTACCGCGAGATACATTAGCTCGTTGCTTTGCATCCTGTAAGTTGTTGAAAAAAGAAGTTGTAAAGCAATGCAGAGTTCTGAGGAAGGTTCGAGCTGCATTCATTAGCATCACAACAAACGCACACTTTGGCTTGGATAACTTCTTTACGACAGTCGCCGCGTGTGCTCATGGGTAGCAGAGTCTTTATGTCGCCGGAAATTCTCATAGCACCTTTAATGCAAGTTAATAAACTCTATTGACTAGAAGAGCTCAGCCACTGTTGTTCGAATAGCCATCTAGCTAACACATAAAGTGTCCCTGATCCACCTCCCTTCTCACTCTTCAGACAGTCTAATGGAGCTACTGTCACTTTAAGGCATGGTGTCATTCCCAGTTTTGTTAGCTTCAAACTGAAAACTAAATAATGGGATGTCACACGTGTAGGTCTATTCTTAGCTACTGGTGCTTTGAACTTTTTGTCTTGTGTGTAGAAGTACTCTATACCACAGAGGTGATGTTAAACTAAAGGGTATATCAGACTCAAAAAGGCATAATATGGGCTCTTTAAACTTATTAAAAAACAAATCTTTTAAGTTTTATTGTTAGAGAATCAAAGTAAAAAAGTCCAATGAAGTTATTCTCCAGATATAAATTAGAAGAAGGATGAAAAAATTGTGATTTAAACAATTGTAACTCAATACTGGTAAGAGTTTCATATTGTGAGCTGAGTGTGTTGTTAAATCTTTTGTACTCTGATCATTTTTCTTTCTGGAATCACCATTGCTCCAAAAACATCCCATTAATTTGCCCTCTACCCACTTAAAACCACAGAAGTGAAAAAAAACTGAATAGTTTGTAAGGCTCTGTGGAAAATATCAAATACTCTGGCACAAATGGACCCAGAAGATGACCCTTTCACTTGTTAAAAAGCACAATAGTTGCCTCAGTTTGGCAAAGTTTGGTTAAATCTAGTGGCCTAAATGGGTTCCCAGGTGCACATGTGTCGCTTCATTTGTGCACAGAATGATGGACTAGCAAAGAAAACTGGCGTTGAAGGACGACAGGCAATTGCCAAGCATCCTGAGCTTCTTGTTTTGCCAGAACCTCGTTCTTTTTATGACATTTATGCAGATTGGTCGTCGATTAGTGGTCGAACTGCTGTAAATTCATGACAGTGATACTTTTCAGCTTTGGAAAGATGCTTTATGGTCAGCATAGTGCAGATTTCAGAGCAGGTCGTGTCCTCAGATCACAGCTTGAACTGAAATTTGAATATCCTATGAAGACTTTGAACGAAGGGAACCAAACACTGACAGCAGCTAAGTAGGGTGGTATTTAAAGGGATAATTTGACCTTTTTAGGCCTTTTAACTGCAGACTTTTCCCCTGTGAGAATGCAAACATGCTCTGGAGAGCATATTTAAGACTGCCAAACAACCTCCTTGTTGGTTTGTTTGTGTTTCAAAGTGCTTTTTTCCATGTTTATGTGCTCTACACCTCTGCTTTAACACCCACAGTAGAGTGTCTAGGTGGGGTTTGTAATTACATGTTGGGGTAAAACAGATGTCACCTCCCAGCTGTGTGTGTTCCTGTCTGAGAGCTGCCTTTGGGGTCACAAAATAGGCCGCTTCTTCGGCCCAGCATCAAGAAAAGGTATTGAAGGTTTGAAGCCACTGGACTGGACGAGTCGTCCTCGACCTTAAAGTGGGATTAGTTTGAGATGTTATGGCGGGTTTGGTCGGCTGTTGCAAAAAATGTCGGTAAGCAGGGGTGGTTTGAGTTATGTGGAGGCCCAAGGCAAAACCAGCAAGTGGGCAGCATCCCATTTAGCTGAGAACAATCATAACTTATGAACAATATGTTTTAGACTCTGAGTGGCCTTTCAGAAACCAAAGAAACCAGGGCTGAGCAATTTTTAAATAAACACAATTTGATGTTTTTCCCTTTTCAGATGGACTTGAGAACAGTTAAGCACAGCTTTTCTTCTTTTGAACAAACTTCTTGATCTTAATTACCTTAACTTTTAATCTAATTTGCCTATTTATGCGTCTTTTACTGAGTAATGTGCTCTGACACACACACACAGAGTTGGAGAAGGAAAAGTTTCTTTACTAGTTGGACTTTAAACATCAACTTCTTACATGTATTTGACTTATTTGAGTGATTAGCCTTTCCAAATAATGTTCAAATTCGATCAAATCAACATAGCAGGAGCCGGAAAGTAGGGCTGAACAGTTAATTGCAAATTAGATTAAATCGCAATATGGCTTGTTGCAATTTTAAAATCGCAGAAGGTTCAATATTTTTAGCCCAAAATGTGTTGAACATTTTGGCATTGTGATGTTGTTGTTTTTTCCACTTTTGGACCATTTTTACCTTTTTTTTAACCCCGTTTTTACTACTTTATGCCCATTTTGCCCCCATTCATCTTTTTTGGGCCACTATCAGAACCATTTTTGGAATTTTTACATGGTTTCAGAAATTCAATTTCAAATTTAATTCCCAATTTTGCTGCCATAATCAATTTTCCTAAGCCACTTTTCAATTTTTTTGCCAATTTTTCCCCATTTTTTATAATTTCATCCCTATTTTGCTTCTGTTCTTCAAGTCACTTTTTCTCAAATCTTTTATCCTTAGATTAATTTAATGTTATATTGGTTTTACCATAAAATGATCTACTGCTTATGTTTGCTTAAGAATACATAAGATGAGGAACATTAAAACAATTGCAGAGTAAATTGCAATATTGGGGGAAAAAAAATTGCAATTAGGTCATTTTCTCAAATCATTCAGCCCTACCGGAAAGTAAGAAATCTCACCAGGTTGGGCAAAAACGACCGCAGCAGTGCATCTATTGTCTGCTCTCAATCCTCTGACAACGGAAAGTCATCATTAGGACTTAAATCATGACTAATGAAAATGAGAAAGCTGCCTAAAAAAGTCACTTTGACCTGCTTGACTTCTTGTCGGTTAGCCGTGTCGAAGTAATACACCGTTCAACTTGAACACCCGATGACCTAGTTGCATTTTAACCAGAAATCTCTCATGCTGTGACGTATCATGTCCACAGTTAACTGGTTTGAAATGTCATCATGATGCCACTAATGTTTAATCATAATCATTTCTCTGTTGTGTTCTTTATGTAGCACAAAGCTAATACATTTTTGTTCAGAATAGAAAAGATCAGGTCAATTTTCATCCTTTAAACTGCTTCTAAAAAGCACAAATTGGTTAAATCCCTGAATAACTCCTTCATGTTCACTCCTCCAAATTCTGTGCCTACCACCCGAATGTTGCAGCAATCGTTGAGACTCTTCCAGCCTGGCAACATTTTGAAATATCTTCCGGTCAAACCACTATGACTGTCTTCCTGGCATCAACAAGTTGACCCAGAGACGTGCAGGTCACCTGATCTTTTCTGTTTCAGGAACATTCTTTGTAAACCTTAGAGGTGGCTGTGGGTGGAAGTCCCAGTAGATCGTCTGTTTCTGAAATAACCAGACCAGCCTGTCTGGCTCGGACAACCATGCCACGTTGAAAATCGATGACCTGATTCACCTCGTGCTCCAAGTCCACCTCACAAGTTGATTGGGTGTTCCTACCAAAGTGGCGATTAGCACACTCACTTTTTCGAGTGTTGCCATCTTATATCTGTGCGGTTTACACTCTCGAGGGAGTTTGCCCTCCATTTGTTGACCCATATAGAGGAATAAGCAGAACAAGTTGCTCAAACTCGTTGGCAATGCTTGGACAAGTTGATAAAACTGCCCAACGAGCTCGCTCTTTCTCTTCCATCCTCTCCGTTTTCTGTAGTTTTAAATATGAGAAAAACCCCAGACCCATAATTTTCCCCGTCTGGCTCCGGTCAACAACTTCCAGCGTTTCCTCATAGTTTTGGTTTTTGCTGAACTTTCACCACGACAGGCTCTGGTTTTGAGGAGATGCTTTTTTTTTTTTTTTTCTTGTCCGGTCAGGCTCGGGCAAGTCGGGCCTCACCAAAACCACGTGAAGGTGCCTGCTCGGTTGTTGGAGAGGAATGGATGAGTAACCTGGTGAGCAGAGGAGAGCAGGGCGGCAGCGCGCGGCTCTAATCTGAGGAGACATGCCTCAAGATGCTTGTAATGGCTGCAGCTTTGTCCTGTTGAAATGAGTCATGAAATTCTGGTAATCTTCTGTGTTACACCCTGTTTTTTGAGAGGAAAAATTTACTGAAGATGTGTCCAAGAAGTTCTGGTGTTTGTCGAGGACTTGAGCTCTTAAGGTTGGCTGCCAAATTAGTTTAGAAAGCTAGTTAGGGGCATTAGTATCTGTTAGTATGAGGGGATTTTCCTCTGTTGGGTTGTAGACAACACTAATTTGGATGTATTACCATTTTGCTTTCATGTATTATATCAAATTAGATGATGTATTTGTTGTCTGTCATGAATTTTAGAGTTTAAATAAAGGTGCAAGTGACAGTTTGAGGACTCGAGCCCTTTAAATCACAAAAAGCTTCTCATCCCAGGACGCTCAAAGTTGGAAAATCTTTCTTTTAATGTGATTTAATACTGTTTTAAGGAGTGTCTTCCTTCATCGGCTATGAACAAAACGCAGCGTGCATGTTTGCAGCGCAGCTCAGGAGCGACGAAGGTCTGGTTGTTATGTCTGCAGAGGCTGTTTATTTTAACATAGACCAGGTTTGAAAATCTTTCATGTCATTCCTCACTCTCTAGTTTTGGACTCCATCCACTGCCGTGTCTATTAAAATGGCGTCCCGAACATGTCCCCAAATTTAACTACTTTGGACAAGATGGACAGCAGCACAATTAACACCAGATAAACATTTCAGCCCAGTCACAGGGGAGAGAGTCTCGTCAAAGCATCTTCAGCCTGAAGCAGCTTTCTCCAGAGCCTCTTATCTCTGGATAAAAAGATTTAGAGAGCAGCTCCTCAGGACTAAAACCTTTTCAGAAGCCAGAACAGCAGGTCTGAAAGTCTTTTATTTGTTATAAGAAAAACAGTGGGGTCAGATGGCCGGAATCATTTTTGGGACCGAGGCTTTGTCCACAAGTAGGAGGGTATTTTTAAAATTGAGGTTCTTTCCACCCCATTTTTCCACATGACTTTTTAAAAACATCCCGACCCACACTAAACTAGGGCTGAACGATTTGAGAAAATAATCAAATTGAGATTTTCTTCCCCAATATTGCAATTTACTCTGCAATTGTTTTAATGTTCCTCATCTTATGTATTCTTAAACAAACATAAACAGTAGATCATTTTATAGTAAAACCAATATGCCATTAAGTTAATCTAAGGATAAAAGATTTGAGAAGAAGTGGAGAAGTGAAAAACAGAAGCAAAATAGGTATGAGATTGTAAAAAATGGGTAAAAATGGTATAAAGTGGAAAATAGGTGCAAAATAGGTATGAAATTTCAAAAAAATTGGCAAAAAAAAAATCCAAAAGTGGCTTAGGAAAACTGATTGGCAGCAAAATTGGGAATTAAATTTGAAATTAAATTTCAAAAACAATGTAAAAATTCAAAAAATGGTTCTGGCAGTGGCCAAAAAAAGATGAATGGGGGTAAAATGGGCATAAAGTTGGAAAAACGGGGTTAAAAAAGGTAAAAATGGTCTAAAAGTGGGAAAAAGTGTATGAATAGAGGTGAAAAGAAATTGCAAAAAAATACATCACAATGCCAAAATGTTCTACACATTTTGGGCTAAAAATATTGAACCTTCTGTGATTTGAAAATTGCAACAAGCCATATTGCGATTTAATCTAATTTGCAATTAATTGTTCGGCCCTACACTAAACGCACAAATGCAGTTTTCAATTTCCACCCAGCAGATCGACCGAAAACAAGCGCTCAGGTTTTCCAGAATTTCTAAATAGAGCAGAAATAGTGAAAAATAAAGTCAGATTGGCAGTATGGCCTTTTGCTTACATGTTGCTCTTGGTTCTCTTGTGATCCTGTATCATTTTTCAAGCTCAGGGTAACTTGTCATGTGTGTCCCCTGGGCCTGTCACAATAATCAATAAATCTCTTAATTGAACAGTAAGGTTCGGTGTTTGTTTTCCTCCTCTCTCTACCAAACAGGCAGGATGACAAGAGGGTTCACTCTGTGCATCTGTCTCAACACCTGGGCGCATTGGTATTATAGTGAAATGAACAGAGTGAACCCTCCTGTCAGTAAGTCAAGCTTTGAGTACTACTTTTTTAGCACTGGCAGTCAATGCTAACTAAGGCGTTTGGTCTGCAAAGTAAATATAAATATAACAGTGCAACATGGTGTGCGCTCACAGACAGTGTTGTTCGCTACATTGCAGAAGAAGTGCAACCCTTCGATATGGTTGAAGAGCCAGTATTTGGGAAACATTACAAACGTGTGACAGATTGTACGAATTGCCTGGGAGAACGTAAGTCACCAACAACATGTCCTGAACGGCAAACTCCATTTGATTTATTAAATTTAGTTTGTTTTATCTAAAAGTTCTTGACATTCCAATTACAACATCAAATACGCTTGAGAAAAAAATGTTTATTGCCTTTTGATACAGCGTACTCACATCGTTATGCCATATATTATCATTACATTAAAAAATGGACAGTAATATCGTTTATCGATAATAATTCGTAGGACAATTATCGTCCAGCAAAATTTGTTAGCATGATAGGCCTGGTGTCTGCTGCACCAAAACTCAAGAATAGGCGAATAGGCGACCTTTACTCGCGCGTTTTAGAGAGGTAGCCATAAAATTTAGGCCCATATTTACCTTGTATTAAGCAGGTATGTATGTCCACAGTGAGAGATTGTCACAGGCAGGATAGAAACAGTTCAGTTCCACTTCCTGTCTGTTTTTTTCAAGTAAAAGTTTGGCCATTTCTGTTGTGAAACTCCCCTTGTTTCTACAGGGTGCTTTTATCCTGAAGGTTTCTTGGGTTAATGAATCAGAACACTTGTTGGGAGATGTGCGATGGTCCATCTAAAACTTTCTGTTGAAGCTCTTTGTTGAGGTGAATCTTAAGAAGAGACAAAACGTGGCGCACACACGCCTGCTACAAAGCCAAAGCCAACACCGGAGTCAAATATCCTGAGCTGTAAGATGAAGAGGTCGAGCCTTCTGCCTGCACAAGCTGTGATCCGTGAGATGAATAATCACCAAACCAACAGACAAATTGTCAGACCGCTCTGCTTTTCCAGATTACACGGTCAGGTCGATTAAAGGGCTGCATCGCACTCCTTATAGTTCAGTGGCTCAGGAAAATCACTACTTTAAATGCCTCTGTGACTCTGCTGCACTTTCTGAACCCTGACTAATAGTCAGACTGGCTCTCATATGAGACTTTATCTTTTTTAAAGAGGAACACCAACTAATCCTAACTTTAAAACGCTACCTCCAGAGTCCAAATCAGTCACTTTGTAAGTCAGATTCCAGATAAAAGTCCAAATTATGAGGCTAACTCTGTCTTTGTCTTGGTGCTGCAGCCTCATGAGACCTTTAAATCATTGTTTTGAAGTGTTTAAAGGGATAACTCCTGGCAGGTGGCAGGAAACCAATTCCTAATCCCCATTCAGACCTTCAGTATCAGTTCCTGCGGTGGCTGCCGCTCGGTCTCCTCACAGCTCGCTGCAACCTGCCGGCTCGCACTTTGAAGTTTGACGAAGCGTCTCGGGCTCTGAATAGCAGGAGGGTGCGAGGCCGAAGGCGTACCAAAGCGTCACTAAGGCTACTGCGTGGTTTGCACGTGGATACCTGCATGTGTGGAGAGATCTGCATCCGATTAAGCCGAAGAATGCGAGTGTTTATTTCTCTGACCGGCCGTCGAGGTCTGACTGAAACGCTTTGCATGCAAGATTTGGTCTGGTGTTCTCTTATCGTAGTGTGGAAAGGTAAACATGCACGCGCACTTTTGTTTTTCCCAATGAGAGGATTTGGGGTAAAGGGGTATGAACCTTCATGGTTAAGTTTATAAAATATCTAGAACAAAAAAAAACGTCTTAGTCCAGGCTTTTTTTAAAGTGTAACAGAGGTTCAAATTCACAGTGCTTGAAAGAAGGAAGAGGAAAAATGGAGCAAAAAATACCAAATAATTCGTTACCACATTTTTATTGTAATTGATTTGATTCTTGGTAAAAACAAACCTGTCAAAAAAAAAAAGTCTGGAACACCCATTGTGAGGACACTTTCTATTCATCAGTCAAACTCCTGCCTTCTGTCCAACTGAACAAAAACATTTGTGTGTACAAGGCTGCCTAAACAAATGATTAAGAATGACAGAATACCATTTGTTTAATGAACTCGTGGTATCAAAGGGTTAAAGCATTCGGCTCTTACGTCATATTGAAAGCAAAGTAAGCCACACCGCCTGAATTATTGGGCAATAAATTATTGGGCAACATTTGGAAACGAGTTTGGACTGAGGGTCTCCCCACTTTTCCAAATGAAGCAGGAGTCTGTCAGCAGTTTACGACTTAAAATCAAATCACTCTATCTGGTGTTTCGGACTTCTATTCTTTGCTAATACGGTACCAACAATTATCAGTAAACCTCCACTTTAATGTGTTATTATAGTAACAAATGCTTGTTGAATAAAACTGTTGTATATTTGGCTGAACATTTAAAAAAAGATCATCCTGTCTTGGAGGGCAGTCCTGGCTGAGAGAGATTTCACATAAATAAACAATACATTATTACGCACTAAGGTTTCGTCAGACATCAAATCGGCATTCAGGCGTAAAATAAGTGAGTACGCTAATCAAATTAGCCTTAACTGTTTTTTTTAAATCCTGTAAGCTAATACAACACTCCGGTTAAAGGTAACTCTGTTGGTCAGAGAAGATGATTTAAAGCTTTAAAAGAGTGGGTGGGTTTCCATTAGTTTTTCTCAAAATAAAAGCGATATTCCTAAAATTTCGACAAAGTATATTTACGCTTTGAACGTGTTTCTGTTGAAGGTTGTTCTAGGCAGGAGCGTCGTAACTCGTAAAATATCCCGTGAGATTTCACTGCAGGAAGATGGATGCCAAGGCTTGTCAAACCCTTTCTCCCTCATTTCTATCTCCTTATAACACGCTGCATTCCTCTATTTGCTGTCTCGTATGGCAGTCGTGTTTTTCGCGAGAATAATGGCAGAAAATTCTCTGTCCCTTCCTCTGTCCAAACGTACTGTGCTATGTTTACTCCGAGAGAAGTGATCGTGTGACCAGGTACGTCACGTCCTGTGACGTATAATTGCAGAAAAAGTGTTGACATTGCGCTTTTGCGATATATTTTACTATCGAAACATCTGAAAAACCACCTCATGAAAGCGACATTTTACTGCTTTTTTAAATTCAGGTGTTTCCATTACTATTTTTATATTGCACCATTTACATTTTGCGCATATCCAAGGGTAATGGAAACACACTTAGTGATGCTTGTGCCACTTGTTGATGTTTCCACTGAATTCTGCACTAAATGTCTTTTTTTCACAAATTAAGCCACAGTTTTGAGTTCTGCCCCGTCTACTGTGGTTACCTTTATGACTTTGTTGTTTTTGCTGACTGCCTCTGAGATTGTGACATCCTTGATTTACAAGGCACACAGAAAAAAGTGTAAACTGATGGTTTTGTTAAAGGATTAATGATATCAATTTCTTTAAGGCAGGGGTGTCCAAACTTTTTACATCGAGGGCCACATAAAGAAGAATACGTGGACAACTAAGCCACTTTCCACGCCTCACTTTCAGTGCTTTGAAGTTAAAAGTTTTAAGGTTTATGGGTGGGTTATCACCTGTCAAGGGGCCTTTGTAACCCCGGGTTATTACTAGATGCACACCGAGTATGGACAAGACCTTTTGAGCAGCAGAGATGGGAGACACTGACATCCTATCTTCACTTTCAGACACAAAACAAGAGTAAACTGCAAGAGTGTTGGTGCTCAAAGATGAATAGTGCAATATACTTTATAAATTAGGCCTTGTGGCAAACTGTGTCCCGGGGGCTAATTTAAAAAGAGCAGCGGGCCGCATTTGGCCCCCGAGCCACAGTTTGGACACCCCTGCTTGAAGGAGTTTCTCAACCACAGTTAACTTTGGATTCACAAGAGAGAACAGGCAGGAAAGTGAGGATATACTTCTCTGATGAAGGGGCGAAAAGCTCAGTAATTTAGTGGACAGCACCTGGTGATTGTGCTCTCCGTTGGACACATCGACGACACTTTGTCCTCTCGCAAGCCACTTTGTTTTGGTACTTCTTCACTCCAGGCAGGACACAGACTATTTGGTGAACTGGAGTTCAGCCTGCCTTGCCAAATGTTGACAGTTTCCAGTTGTTTTTCCAAACGGGTCACTGAAGTTCTCAGAGCTTTTGGATTCTGAAGTAACAATGTACAGCCATCCTTCTGTGTCTGTCTTCACCTTTTGGAAATGATGGCCATATTTGTGACGAATGTATTCACTGCTGACCTAAGCGACACCTATAAAGCCTAACTTTGTCCTTAAACCCTCAGGTATCATGCTTTTCCTTTAACAGAATCCTCCCAAACGTGGAGAAACAACTTCCAGAAATGATCATAGATGTTTCAGAGAAGAGTCCACTGTTTGTTTCCTGACAAATTTCTGAATGTACCAACAAACTGCATCAGTTTTACTGTTCTGCTCGACTGTATGAATGGCAGAGTTCAGCTTTTTGCCTCGGCAGTCCTCGGTTCATTCTTGTTTGCTCAGTGGAAAAAGTCTGTCTCTCCTTCTCGTCTGTGGAGCGGTAACCTCAAGAAAAACAAAAACAGTCAAACTGTGCAGAAGAGCATGTGTTTGCAATACAATGGTGGGTCAGTGGACTATAAAAGGAAAAATCAAAACAAAAACAAGTTAAGTTTTTAAAAGTCGGCTTTTTGTTATTCCTCCAGGGCTGGTTTAGCTCCCTGGTCTCCTCGGCACCATGAGCTGGAGCTTCCTCACTCGTCTGCTGGACGAGATCTCCAACCACTCCACTTTCGTGGGGAAGGTTTGGCTGACCGTGCTTATCATCTTCCGCATCGTGCTGACGGCGGTCGGCGGTGAAACCATCTACTACGATGAACAGAGTAAATTTGTGTGCAACACGCAGCAGCCCGGATGTGAGAACGTCTGCTATGACGCTTTTGCGCCGCTCTCTCACGTCAGATTCTGGATCTTTCAGGTGAGACGAGTTCCTTTTGACATTTTTAGCTGTTCTGTTTCAGGAAGGCTAAGTCCTGTTTCTTTTCTAGGTCATCATGATCACAACCCCCACCATTATGTACCTGGGATTTGCAATGCACAAGATCGCAAGAAGTGAAGACACAGAGTATCGGGTGGTCAGGAAACAAAAGAAGAGGATGCCCATCGTGAGCCGAGGGGCGGTCAGAGACTACGAAGAGGCAGAGGACAACGGAGAGGAGGACCCCATGATAGCTGAGGAAATCGAACAGGAGAAGGCTGATAAATCGGATAAAAGTAAGACAGAGATATGAGCTGCAAAATTTCCTTACTTCAGTTTAGTCAGTTCAGTATTAGTTACAGTTGCTTTTACAGCTTCCTTTGGTATCAAACTCATGGAAGAAAAACATATGCTGCCTAATTTTCAACCAAGAGCTGCTTTAAACAAGAAAGATCATTTTAAACAAGAAGGAGCACCACCAGTTACATACAAATAAGTCTGTTTTTATTTTACAATGTTGGTATTAATGTGTGAAGCTAAATCAACTTATCTTTTCATTTTTTAGTCTGGATTAAGTCACCGGGTGCTGGTTTGGTGGGTGGGTTGCGTCTGTGCCCTTGCCATGTATTGAAGTCCTTGAGCCCAATTTGAGTATGACAAGAGGTTGACTTGTCACGATAATCAATAAAGCAATTCATGGCACGATAAATAAAAATGTCCTCAATAAGTTAGCCAGCCTCGATAAATTGACACGTGCATGCATGTTTTTCCTCCTCTCTCTCTGCCAAACAGGCTGGATGAGAAGATGGCTCACTCCGTACATCTTTCTCAACACCAGGGTGCGTTGGTTATGTAGCGCATTTAGCGGAGTGAGCCATCTGTCAGTCATTTAATCTTTGTGAGGGGAGGTGGAGCTGCTAGCACGCGCACACACAGAGCTGCTAGTAAGTGTCGTGAAGAGAAACAAGGAAAAAAACACTTAATATGAATGAAGGCACAAAAGCGATGGTTCCTAAGACAACTGCCACAGCCCCAGTGAAACAATATTTTGGTTTTAAACAGAATGAACAAGATGTGAGCTCATGAATAACGATGAGCTGATATGTGGTGTTTGTTTGAAAGTAGTGGCGACAAAGAAGGGGAGGTGCAGCGGAGACTTCGTCCTGACAGTCAGCGCTTACTGAGGCGTTTGGTCTGTAAAGTAAATATGAATAAAAGCCCAAAATGGCGCATGCTCACAGACAGTGTCATCCGCTACATTGCAAAAGAAATGCAGCCCTTCAATACGGTTGAAAAGCCAGCATTTTAGAAAATGTTGCAAACAATACAGAAATTGTATAAACTCAGTTTTATTCATTGTTTTTATTGTTGTTTTTTTTCTTTACAGAGATAGGGTCTATTTTTCATTGTTTTTGATTATTTTAATTTTTATTTACATGCAATTTTTCCCAAAAGAGTCAATTTCATTGTCATTGGGTTTTTTCTTTTTTTGTTACATTTATTATATTGTTTAATTTATTTAAAAGCTCTTGACCTTCCAATTACAGTTATATACTCTTAAGAAATTAAAGTTTATTGCTTTTGATACAATGCACTCACTTTATTATGACATATATAATAATTACATTGATGGGGAAAAAAAAGATGTTTCAAAATAATGACAATATCGTTTATCGGCAATAATTTTCAGGACAGTCGTCCAGGAAAACTCTCTGCAACTCTCTCCCAGTCCTTCCCCTGTCTCTCTACCACATATAGGCCAGAAAGTCACCAAATATCTTAATAAAATAGATGTAGTCACAGAAAATGTAACTTATTGTTTTTTTTTCCTTTTTTGGAAGATTTCTTGCCTTATCTAGCATGAGCATTTGACCATGAAATCAAAACCATTGTAGTTTGAATAGATTTTTACTTTAATTGTATCAAAATTAAGACTGTGGCTTTGTAAAACTCTGCTTTAGTGTAATCTGATTCTAACTAGTGTCTTTGTTTTCAGGCACAGAGAAAAAGCATGATGGTCGCCGGCGAATCCTGCGCGACGGCCTCATGAAAGTCTACGTGTGCCAGCTTCTGTGGCGCTCCGCTTTCGAAATCGCCTTCCTCTTCGGACAGTACATCCTCTACGGCTTCGAGGTGATGCCCTCCTACGTCTGCACCAAACTCCCGTGCCCACACACCGTCGACTGCTTCGTGTCTCGGCCCACAGAGAAAACCATCTTCCTTTTGATCATGTACGTCGTCTCCTTCCTCTGCCTGCTCCTCACCATCTTCGAAATCGTCCACCTGGGAATCGGCGGCATCAGAGACACCTTTCGCAGGAGGGCGACTCTCACTTCGCGAGGCCCCAGACCGAGCTCCTCGCGCTCCATCCCGACAGCTCCACCGGGGTACCACGCCACCATGAAGAAGGAGAAGCTGAAAGGGGAGCTGCGGGACTTACCCATGGGCGACTCGGGGCGGGAGAGCTTTGGGGACGAGGTGCAGTCGTCCAGGGAGCTGGAGCGCCTGAGGAGGCACCTGAAGCTGGCACAGCAGCACCTCGACCTGGCCTACCAGGCGGACGAGGGGAGTCCTTCACGGAGCAGCAGCCCAGAGGTGAACACGTCTGCGGAGACGGCTGCCGAGCAGAACCGGCTAAACTTTGCCCAGGAAAAGGGAGAGACCAGTGAGAAAGGTGAAGAGTACGGCCTTTATTGGTCAAATATCTGATTTTACACTCATTTCAGGGGACTGTCTTGATTTATGACATTAAAGCTGTCATTAGGCCTGTCATGATAACAACTTTGCTGGACCATAATTGTCCAAAAAATTATTTCCGATAAACAATATTATTGTCAATATTCTTTTGACACATCCATTTTTTCATTAATGCTATTATAATATATCTTATGATAAAGTGGGTACACTGAAAGATTGAATCACTGACAGATGCTCACTCCGCTATAAATCCACTCTAAAATCATCGCACCACGGTGTTGAGAAAGTTGCGCAGAGTGACACATCTTCTCATCCAGCCTGTTTGGTAGAAAGAAGAGGAAAACAAACACACATGCGTCAGTTAACTTACAGAGGACGTTTTTATTTATGTTGCGGTTAATTGATTTATTGATTATCGTGACAGGCCTAGCTGTCGTTTTATAAAGCAAACATATTGAGATGATTAAACCAGAAAGTCTGCCCGTCCGTTCTTCACCAACCTTAAAACAAACAAGTCATTTTAGAAGCACAACCTCACTTTAAATCTGTCATCTTCTTTAACAATAGAAGCTGTCAATCCTTAACTCATGCCTCTAAAATGTTCATTTTTTTAAACTCTTCTGCTTCTTTATAGTCTAAAAAGATGAATAATCTGGTTTTTATACTGTCGAGAGTACAAATTGAGCATTCAGAACCTTTAAACAGCTGTTAGTAGCAGACCAAAACCATGCACTACGTTTTCTCCTTTTGTTGGAAACATCTGGGAGAAAAGTAATGCCAACCTATAAAAATACTTTTTCAATAAGTCATGTTTTGTAACTTGCAGAGAGCCCACTAACATCAAATGAGATTAAGTTTCATTGAATTTGTGTAGCAAAATAATTTAGAAATGCCCCAGAGTATTCCCCTGTGCTCTGGTTTACGGCTTGCAGCTGATTTTTCTCTACATTAGTGTGAAACAAACGGTTTAATAGAGAGATGTCATCATATTTGACAATTTTCTACAATAACTGATTTAATGATTAATTGCTTTTTAGCTCTAGATTTTTGGTTTGATGTGTTTTTTTAGCAAAGACTTAGGTATTTCATTAGTTTTATTTATGCTCTGCGACTTTTTTTATTTTAGTTGAAGTTGTAGTTTTACCCATTCAAATTTGTTAATGTTTGAAATCTTAGTTTTTATTTAGTGTTTTCCGTCTATATAATTTTTTATTTTGGTATCATTTATTTTATTTTATTAACCTTCATTTAACCAGGAAAACTTCATTGAGATTAAAAATCCCTTTTACACGAGTGTCCTGGCAGCATATTCAACAGTTTTACACAAAGACATGCAGTCATTAAACACATCAAACAAGAATTCAATACAATAAGAAAGAGGAGTCACATTTTCAGACGGCTTATTTTGCTTGGATTTACCACACGAGAAAGTGCATCAGTCAAAACATCTGCAGCCACTCAACATTGTCTTAAAAGTGTCTAGTGACACCAGATATTTTAGTTTCAGGTCATAAATGCTTATAGAGTACCAGGGCTTAGTGCCAACATTAAATCGGCATCGTGCTGCTTCTCTGGGATCGTTGGTCGTGGGTTGTTGCTGATAATAAATTCTGTGATGAACAAAACAATAGATCTAATCAAGTTGGTGCTCATGGCTGTGTCTATTTGCACCGTGATTATTAAAAATGATCAGTAATAATTGAACATCCATTTTCCATAGTGCTAGTCAGTAGTTTATTTTAGGCCTGTGCTCAAAATTTAGATACAGCAAAATATCGTCATGCATTTCTTGGGGATACGTGTATCTATACAGATTCTACCGAATTGATATGGCCTCAATGTTTGAACGGTTGTTGTAAATACACTTTGGGTAATTTTAAAAATGGCACAGGTCAAAGTAGAAGCCAAGTTACATCATAAAACACATGTTCCAAATTTAAACTTAAGTCTACGGTCTTTGGGGACCTGAATTAAAGTTAAGATGAAGAATTATGTAAAACTCATGGTTATTCTTTTTTTTTCTTGTAATAAAACAAAAGTTCCCGGGAAATCTGTTAAAAGCACAGCTAATATTCACAATTTACGTGTACGATACGTATCGTATCGAGGGCTTGCTGGAAGAACCCAACCCTAGTTCATTTAAAGGCATACTTTTTACATTAACGCTCTAAAATTTGAATTAGTTATATTCTGGTTTGCTTGTTTTCATAGCAGACCCTGTTTCAAGTGTCAATCCAAAAGGCTACTTTAAAATCCAACAGACTTCTGGTGTCAAAAAATGCTCTCTCACTTCTACATTTTTTGACTCGCAACTCTCAGAAACTCAGCTTTTTTCAAGTTGTTACACAGGTGTTCCATTATTATAAAAGTCAATCAGAATTGATCAGGCTCTAATTTCTTTTCCGTTTGTTAATGGATGCTAATGTAGTGGCATTAGTCACAATCAGAAATCCTCCAAAAAATTCCCCAGAGGAGGGAAAGCATTGCCTTGTTTACATATTTCAAACAAACCGGATTAATTATGTGTTTGATGTAGTTTTTGTCTTTTAGAAATACTTATAACATATGCAACATTTGTTAGCAGTATGTAGTATGCCGTTTTGAAACAGCTGAAGTCTTTTAATACTAGGGCTGAGACGATGCGCTTCGACGATTCGATTTAAATTGTGATTCCTTGATATTAGCGATTTTTGCAATCTTTAGCTAGCTTTTTTAACACTAGCAAAAAAAAAGAACAATGATTTGATTCACTTTTTAGGACTTATTTCGCAGTATATTTAACCAGCTGTTTACTCTCTCTTCAAAAGCCTGGACTGCATTTAAAGCAGCGATAATCAGTATAGAAAACATCCGAAACCTTTCTGACAAAATGAGATAGAATGACGGCAGAGATGGACGAAGAAAAACATCTCGCCCCCTACTGGAGAAAAGCGGTAATTGTTCTTCCGGTCCAGCTTATTAACAGACAGTTGAAATCTCCGAGTTTTCGACCTAGAAGTGTTCCATGCAAACTTCAGTTTGAGCGCAAAGAATTCTGGTACGTAAGTTAACCAACATGGCGGACATTATAAGATTTATGCTTTATCAACTAGCGGGAAAATGGCGCATAAGGTAACAGAAGCTAACACTTTACAGTGTTTGTCATGATTTAGAAGCTGCCATTTTGTTTAGGCAGTGATGTGACGTCACAAGTCGTAACTCGGAGTACATCGATCTGGTACGAGTTCACCGGTGGGAAGTTACGAATTCGACTGTCATTACAGTTCGGAAAAACACGAGTTACGGGTTGCCTGGAACACCGCATTAAGTGAAGCATTTCAATTTTGAAAAAATCAAGATTTGAACAAAAAAATCGATTAAAAGTCGTCAAACAAAAAAAAAAAACTACTTTTGGATGAATCTATTTTATACTCTGTTTCTATGGCAACAGTAAACACATCAGGTTTGGTAATAATAGCTGCCACAACAGGACAAAAACAACTATAAAATGAAGCTTTAATTTAGTTTTAAAAACTGGTTGAACATATGTGGGGTTATGTCACTAAACAATAAAAACAAACTAAAAAAAAAAAGCACACAAACTGAAGGATTGGTTTAGGCTTTTTAGTTCAACAGTCCGCCATGTTGAACCTTCTATACTGCTGTTGTGTCAGTTTTGGTTGGTTACAGCTCGTAATGATCCACTTTAGATGCATCAGTCCATCAAAGTTTGACATGTGGACCCATAAATCTCAGGGAAGACTCCTTTTTTCTCCTCTTAAATGAACAAACATGCTGAATATCCTCCTTGTTTTTTCTTCTCCTCCCCCAGGAATACATGCCTGAGCGTGCTTCCTGCCTCAAACGTCTGCGCCCTCCATTCCTACTGGCCTTAAACACATGGGGGAAGCACATACGGGAGTGCAGTCAGACCACTGAGGGAGACCGAGAGAGTTTGTGTACGTGTGTGCTTGTGTGCGTGTGTGCGAGTCCGAGAAACGTGCCTTTCAGTATTAGGGGTCGGCTTTGGAAAGAAAAAAAAAAAAAAAAAAGCCGACAGAGGTTCATCTCCGTGACTGTAAACTTGAAAGCCGGCCACATCTCCAGTTTGCCGACCCGTGTCAAAAAAAAACCCTCGACCGTGCCTTCTGCTTAACCGTGCCTACACCCTCTTTTTTTTTTTTCTGTTCACCCACTCTGTTTTTTTGTGCGGCCATGCTGTAATCCTCCATTTCAGACCCTTGCAAGGAGAGCTCGACTTTTGTTGCCCTCACAAAAGAGACACTCTGACTTAAAAAAAAAAACATCATGAACAGAGCCTGGGGTCGTCTGAAGCACGTGCAGTTGATTTTTTGCAGCATGGGCGGCTTTACATGAACTAGATAGACCATAGATTTCATCCTTGTTATAAAAAGCTGGAACCAAACCACCCACTTCATGAATCTTCAGATTTTGTAGCCTGTATATTTGCTCAAATCGGCCAAAATGTTTACCTGGGAAATGCTTGAATTCTTTATTGACCGGAAATGATCCAATTTTTTTTTTTTTTTTTTTGCAACAATCCAATCATTTATTCTACCAAAGCTCTTGATTCTTTTTTGTTTTGATTAAACGGAAGATCACCACCTGTTTCACATAACTGCTGGACAATAGGCTCCTAGGATGTCGGATAATCCGTTTTTTCCGTCTTTTAATCATGTACAAAACGAATGATTCATAATGTTAGTGCAGAAAGCTTAGAAAATGTCACTTTTTCTTCTGTTAAAACAGCTGAAAACATCTGTCTCCTGGGCTACCGTCAACAATGACATTCCATCCCGGTCCTTTTGAATTTACATTTTTCTCCACTGAGGCATATTTTCCACCCGACAAGCCGAATCGTGGGTGCTTTTTCATGTATCCTGGGAGGGTGGGGGGGAAGGAAAATCCAGCCGAGGAGGGGATGACAGTTGGCATCTGACGCGGAGCTGTACGCCGCGTAAATACACTCACTCTCCGCTCATCATGACTTTTGTTTTTGATAGATCGCTCTCTCCGTATAACTTGGGTTTTTAGGATCTTTTGCTGGAAATGATGAAAACTGCAGAGCGCCAAAGAGCTGTTTCTGATGCTGTATTTTTGTAATCATCTCAATTTTCAGCGTTTTCATACGACGGTACGACGTTCCATTTTTTTGAATATTTTTTTCAATGCTTTTTTTTTCTATTGTCAGTTTGTAGTTTTTGTAACTGTAGAGATTATTTTGTCTTCAGAGTAAATAAATATATTTGAATGGTATGTTTGAGCCTTTAGAGTGGAACCTTCTCTTGGAAAGCTGCTGTATATTTTCTTTTTCTTTCTTCTGTTTCAGAACCAAAGAAACAAATCAGTTATTTGGTAAATGTCAAATGAGGAGAAAAGGTTTTTGTAATGGAAAAAGTTGAAATGGTGGTGTTAAAATCGGTTTTCAATGTGTGTGGGATGTACAAAAACAGAATATCATGTTGAAAGCAGTGATTTAATTTGCATGAAGGACATACAACAGATTTGAGCATTTAAAGGGACAGTTGCTTTGTAAAAGTGGGCATACACTGCCCTCTACTGGTTACGATTCAACACACAGAAAACAACATACATATCAACTGTTTATCATTCTGCATTGCAAAGAAACACTTTAAATGCTAAGCTTTAACAAGATCAGTTAAACTAAATATTATGGTAAAGTAACCATCATGAAAATTCTTAAACACATGACAAATTAAACAGGAGAAATTAAAGAGCAGTATGGTTAATCCATTCAATAAGTCACTGAAAAATTAAAGAATTTTGTGAAAATATGCCATCTTTGCTTTTTAAACAGCTGAAACACCAAGGGGCTCTACTTCTGGTGGGTTTTGTCATTTTACTTCAAAAATCAAAAAATAAGGTCCCACATGTGAAAAAATACTTTAAAGACAACCTTTGTTCTTTTTATGGACTGGCCCTTTAATGCTGCAGTATTTGGATACAAGTTCATTCTTTAGATATGACACCATGCAGGGTTTCACACTTGGGAAAAAGACAGCATTAGTATTAGATCAGACTGCATTTAAAGGTACTGATGGTGAATTAATGTGACACTGCCCTCTACAGGTAAGCAGAGATACTGCGATGAGAACATGCAAAAGTTATTGAGAAATATATGGCATTTAAATGCAGTGCTAAAAGGCTAGTCCACCCCAATTTTAACTTCTTCAAGCCAAATAAGTTTTGGTTTTTTCAATTAAACTAATTCAAGTTCAGTTACATTTAGGCAAAAAAACAAAACAAATGTACAGTAACATTTTTTTTTTTACTAATTTTGGGAAGAATCTGAAATGAAAGGACTTTAAGGTTTCCCCTTTTCTTAAAATTAGAAATAAATGAACAGGGTGGCCATAAAGTCTATTTACAACCAAAAAAAAATTACAGAGACAGCTGATAAGGTATCTTAACCACATTTGTTTTACTTTAATCAGTGTTTATTAAAGTTTTTATGCACATTAAAATTTTGTTTCAGATATTCTGTTTTCTGAATTAAAGGACATGATGATGGATCTCTTCCATACTCAGTTCTGTAGTTTCACTGAGTCCTCACATCTGATTTTGTCACAAAAACCAGGATACACATTCTGCTGCCGCCTTTTGAGGAGTAACCATTTTGTAAGGGTTCATTTAACAGCTTTCCTTCCATTAACAGAATATCGGAAACACAAAATTTTAATGTCAAAAACTCTAATAATCACTGATTTAAATCAAACAGATCTGGTTAAGATATCTCGACTGCCTTTGTAGTATATTTTTTAAATTTAAAGAGACTTTGTGGACACCCTGTATAACAAAATGTCAGTTGCAAAGAAACTCTTTAAAGTACTTTAGCTACTTTGAAGAAATGGCCTTTTGACGCCTCGGTATTCAGATACAAGTGCACTCCTCGGGTATAATATTCGGCAGGGTCTCATACTTGAATGAGTACCCTCCATCAGATGTTGTCATGATCCTCAGTGACCTCATCGACCCTGGCACTGGAGCACAGCACTGCTTCATCCCGAGCATGGTGGTGGCCCGATCCAAAGCCGAGCAGTTCCCGTGGCAGTAGTAGAACGTCAGCGCCTTCGGGTGGACGATCCAGTTATCCCAGCCAAGCTCCTCAAAGTTGATTTGGATCTCGGCTCTGTGGCAGTCGCCGTGTTGGGATCTCTCCTGGGAGGGCCTCTGGAGGAGCTCGATGGCTGAGGGAGACCAGGGGATGTTCACAGAGGCCTGGCGGGGGGCTCGGACACGACTTTGAGGTTCAGCATGGAGATGGAGGAAAGGCGTCTTGTCTGTTTCGTTGGCGCGGCACTCACAAGCTGGACAATCCACTTGAAGAACGAAAGGACCTTCAGCCAGAAACATGAGCAGCTTCTGATCGACGTCAAAGGTGGTCCAACCATCTGAGCTTCTTGTGGATGGAGAATCTGCAGCCAGGAGGAGCTGCTGACCTGAAGTGAGAAGAAAGAGCTGAGCTGAAGTGTTAGCAGGCACTTCCTGTCCGGCGTAGAACCAGAAGTTGGCGGATGTGGGCGTAGTTTCATGGCTCCTCGAGGACGTCTGGAAGTGATACGTGAAGTGATTCTTGGTGGTTTCTGTTGGAGCTGACTCGGAGGCTGCACAAGAGGAATCTGCAAAGTGAGATTAAGAAGAAGGTGATTATGTCAATGCAGTGAGTGGTAAAAATACTGATCTGGGGAGAGTCAAAGAAGTAACTGAAAACCACCCTGAAGTGTTAGAATCAAAAAACTAAGAGAAGGTGAAATAAGCAGGTGAGTTTAATGCTGTCCAGTTGAGAAAAATCTTCGTATGCAGATGATGTCATGTTATCCTTTACGAAAAATTGGCACTACATTCTGTAAAAATTAGATTGGAAAGCATTTATACGCAGATGATGCCATGTTAAACTTTACAAACAATAAACATTACATCATATCTGATAAATAATATATTTTATGCAGACAATGCCATGTTATACCTTTACAAGCCAAAAGACAAATGCCTTTGCTTTACTTGTGAATTTAAAATTAGATTGGCTGTCCACATGTGCTTAAACCTCTTAGCTGTTAGCCTAATCTCAATTTAAAGCACAACTTAAGTCATTAAATATTAATTTTTAAGCCTTTTTTTAAAACGGTGAATTAACTTACCACATTTTTATGACAACAAAATCACTAAAGAGTGTCTTGATGTGACGAAACAGATGATGTAAGTTTCAATTTTAAAAATTAAAGGGCTGTAAATGGAGATTTTTTTCCTGAATTGCTCTTTGGGTTAGTCACTAATTGCTTTTTTAATGTATGGGTTTTCATTTAAATCCATTCCCAGTAATTACTATGCATTTAAAAAGCAAATGCCCTGATATTTGTTTAATATTTTACAGAAATTACAATTACTCTTTTTATTTGACACCTGCTGCATGCATATACTGGATAAACTAGTGGATTGGCCATACAAAATTGGCCAATTTTTAGAAGTTGGAATGATAATTTGTAATATCTGGTGACTGGATGTCTAATAAATGTTTTAGAGTGATGTGTTAAAGCTAATAAGACTTTGAATTTACATAGAGACGGTGACATTTTCATGCACATTTACACAGCTCTAACTCTTTGGGATGTTTTAGCTGGTAGTAGATATAGAGGGCACCTTACCAGAGCTGGGGAAAACAATAATTTGAGTCCTGTCCTGGTTTGGACTTGTTTTCTGCTCAACAAATGCTTTCCTGCTCAATCTCGGGACCCTTGGTGGAGTCGGCCTCGCATCAGTCTCCACTGTTCCTCCATCTGGATGTGGCATTGTAGTAGGCGCCTCCTCTAAATCCAAACCTTCCAGAACCCGCTGCCTGAACCAGGACAACACTGTCTCCTTCGGGAGCTCGTCCCCCCTGCCAACATGGGTCAGAACACAGATCCACAGAAGAGCCGAGATCATAGCCTTGTGGGGCCCCATGGCTGCGCTGTACTGTAGCTCCAGAATACTGATTCTCCTGTCTTTATTCTCACACATTTGTTTTGCTCTGCAGTTATCTGAGTCTGACTGAAGTCTGCAAGCAAAGTATTTTGTTTCCAATACACAAAAGGAAGATAGCAAAGGATGGCCTTGACGGGGATGTTGTATTTTCTCTCCCTCTGGAGCAGCTTTGAGCTGATTTGTACTCTTGTATTGATGTCTTATTCATGACAAAATCAAAAATAGTTCTGTACAAAACCTGATCAGATATTTTGAATAAAAGCACACATGCTTTGGTTTATTACTGAATAAAGCACATTAATGAAGAACATATCAAACACCCTCCTGTTTTCCCACCAGACAAAAGCCTCTGTCTACTGTACCTCCCTGTGCCACTTTATCTAACTGTCCTTGAGTTGTTGAATGTGTTGCAAATATTTTTTATAATGTCTGCAGGAAAAGGAGCAGATGGAAAAAAAAGTCTTGTTTTGTACCAGCCAGTTTTCATTAATTTGTATTTAAATTATTTTCACAAAGACAACAAAAATAAAGAGAGATACTGGCAGTAATATATGAAATTATCATAAAAATAAGTCACACCACCAATAAATGTGTTATATTGTTACAAAAACATAATTAAAATATGGTGTTGGTAGACCTTGATTGTTTATCTGATGCATTCTAAAGTATTAAAAGGTGCACTGGGTTGCATTAAAATTAAGGTGTCCCTATTTTGATGTCTGACCCGGCTAAATTTCATTTTCCATAAAAGTAGGCTTACATTTCAAGCCTCCAAACCATACTTCCTTGTGTTTCTGATGGATATAATAATTAAATGAAATGTCTTGTATTTATAGAAAACTCCACCACAGTAAAGGCTGATATGCTTAAAATATTAAGTGTTTATTATTTTTGTGCCATGTAACCATATGGAGTCTATTTTTACTTACCAAATTATCTTTTTGTTTGTTTTTAAGGTTCATGTATTCATCTTTTGAAATGTTTTTTTTACTTATATTGTTGAGTTAAAGTCAAAAACAAACCTAAAACAAATTCCAGTGTTATAAGTGGTATAGGATGCATAGTAGGAGGTCGTTGGAGTCCTAAGCGTCCTTCGTAGGCCGCAGCCGTTTTGATGAGTCACTCCTAGCATACTCAGTCAACCATTTCTCGTCCTATGCGTGCATGAGGCTTGCAAACTCCTCTTGATACTTAAACATCAAGCATTTCAAGTTTAGTGCAACGGCTTGCGAACCCAACGACGATGGTTTGTTCCTGAAAGTCTCAAGCAACTCCAACAAGGACGGAAAGCCAAGGACGGAGTTAAGCCCGCGGACGTTAACTCGAAAGAGAGCCGTTATTAGCATGTTTAGGAGTTAGCATGCTACTATTGTGAGTGCTAACTGTTTTTGTCAATGACGCAACACTTTTTAGACGAATTTTAAAGTGATTAGTTTGTCAGTTCAGGGAGTTTCCGGGTAGTTATAAGCATTTAGATGGTGAAATGTTGCAAACTACTAATTACCACGTCATTTATTAAATGTTTGGCATTATAGCCTTGCTAACTAAAGTAAATGTATCTCAGAAGCGCTTGTGTGGCCTCAGGGATGGAAGTTAATACTATTTTGTCAGCATTGATAAGAAAGAAGTTATGAAACACGTGTATATGTTTGCCAACTGTTTCTCTCCCCTTAGCAAAACGAGTTAAAACTTACTATGAGTATTCTTATTTTTTACTAATACTGAGGCAGTAGACTTGAAGTGCACTTTTTATTAAACTATAACATACTTAAATGTAGTATAGTGAAGTGTACTTGGCTTGTACTGTAAAGTATAAAGAAAAGTCTAAGACTCAGTACAGTTATACCAAGACTTAGATTTATAGGCTACTTTTAACACTAAAACTTGTACTTTAGTATACTTTTTTACTTTCTAGCACACAGTACTAACACTAAGTATGTAGATCCAAGCGCAGAATAAGGTAGTCATTTAGGGACTGTCATAAAATTACCTCACATAAATACAAATGCAAAATAAATGCTTTTTTTCAATAGTTTTCATGCTAAACCAGTACCCAATTGTACTGCCAAACTAGGCAAATGAGACACAGCTCTTTTAACAGTACTTTAGTGCTTTTTTAATGAGTAATGACTTAATGACTATTAGTATTGAAAAACTGTTTTTTTTTTTTTTCAATAGTTTCAAGACTATATGACCAGTGACTCCAAATATAGGGGACTAATCTTAACCTTGCTGAAGGTGCCATCTCCACTATTGAACACAAGAGGGCAACAAAACACTATATCACACATCAGTTGATCAGCAGAAATGTTTTTGGCCTAAGGGAGGCACAACTCTAAAATATTTGATGTAAAATGCACATATTTTTCAGATGTCCTGAAATATACTAATGAATAAATGTAAAGATAACTTTGTACAGTCATTTATGCCCAGGAGTATCTCAAAGTAATATAATCATCAGTATCATAAAACTCAACGACAAGAAGAGAAATAAGATTAAAAAAAATGACTCTAAACCACTGAACTCTCTTTTAAAAATGTTCAAAATGTTCCTTCACTCACTTCAAATGAATAATTAGAATAACTCAAGAGATGTTATGTCACGTTTTGGCCTCATTCTAGGCAGAATATCTGAAGGGCTCTTGCTTCTCAGGATTTAAACATTTTAGTGGAAGTCCTAAATAAATCCTAAATACATAAGAACTTTGATTATTTCGATTTGTTTGTAAAACGGAATATATTGAACGATAAAAACATGCACAAAGTTAAAGATCCTCATGTTACAAAAGACCTCAAGACAGAATTACTTAGAAGTATGAACAACATAGTTTATTATGGCATATAAATCATTTCCTAAATTCACATGGTTGAGCTGCACTTTTTGTACAGAAAGACATTTTTTATTGGGGCTTAATCCAGAAATTTTCCCACGGCCCCTAGTTTATATTTCCCCTCCCCACCTGTTCATTGCAAGTTGCAGGAAAATGTTTTTCTGTGAGGGACAAGTGTGGACAGGGCTTCTTGTATTTTTTTCTCCCTCTCTCTTACTATAGTGGACTGGGAAACTACAGGATACCTTCCTGCTGTGTTAGCAACTGAGGAAGGAGATTTTTTTTATCAACTACTCATGAAAATAATTAAAAAATATGATGGTTAGACTGGCATTAGTTTGAATTCTTACATAGTTAAAGTTACTGCATTAGTCGTACTTAAACCTGCTGCACTTCTTCTAAGTAAGTTTCTTTTTTTTTCGCGTATGTTTTTTTAGCCTGCCTAAATTTACTTGATCAAATACACGTATTTACAGTTGATGTTTTGCTCTTTCTCTGCCATACAGTGCCATGAATCACTCGCTCCGTACTCCATTCTTAGACGTCCTTTTTATAGCTTGTCCAACTGTCACATGCATGCTGTCTCTGCCCGTCTCGCACACATTTTAGTTGATAACATTATCTAAAGGGCCTGCTGTGTGGGAGTGCATGTGCCTGAGCGAGTGTGTGTGCAGGTCGTACATGGCAGCCAAAGAAATGTGACCTATCCGCGGCGGTGCAGCTGTCGCGTCCAACCTGAGGGAGTTGGGGGTGAAGCAGTGAGATGGGAGAGAGAGAGATGAGCTGCTATAAGCCCTAACAAGCTTAAAGAGGCAAAAAGTATGTTTCTTTGAATGTCCATGAAGCTTAAAGAGGCAGAAGTAGAAGGCCGGAGAGGTTTGACATTTAAACGAGCGACCCCTCTTTCTGTCTCCCACCATTCTTCCGCGCGGTTGAAAAGGGGGACCATGGCCGTGGCTGCTAATGCTACATGATCTCCAGTGGACTTACACCTTCGGTCCAAGCTCGCGAAAGGACACAGAGACGCACAAATGATTTGAGATGACACATTTTGCTCGATGGATCCGGTTACCTTCGCACGGACTTTGCTGGGATGTCCAAAGGGATTCTTTCGGGCTGGGATGGCAGGAGTGAGGTAAGCTGGATTTGTCACTTATTATCAAGGAAAAGCTATTTTTAGGGCCTCTTAAAATCAGCATAGCTGGATGTTTAAGAAGCATTGAAAAAGTTATTGGATCTACTTTGAATATTCCTCCCTTTTATGTTCGTTGAAAGCACCGTTTATGATGCAGAAAGTATTTTTTAGTTGTAAGTTAATTTTTTCACCAAGAACTCTTGTCAAATGAGCACGCTTCTCCCCCTTTAATTCAGAATTTTCTAACTTAAATGACTTTGAATAGTCCCAAAATGAAGCTATTATACAGCACTAAAAGCTGTGTCTAAGATTTGTGCTTTCTGGCTTTGTCTGAGTTCTGGCGTTGTCAGATCAGAGTGAATCACTGCCTCATCTGCCTGTAAAACAAGGTGTTTATTGCAGTCATCAAAACTTGAAACTCAGACAGATATAAAAAAAAAAAAGTGTGGATACATCCCTCCCTCAGAAGTGCTTAGGAAATAAGTCTTTCATTTTAGGGTGCCAAAAGTGAATTGTTTTGAACTTTTGAAGCAAAGTGCCAAAAACAGGAGAGAACTCAACATCTGACCCTGGGCGTGGGTTACACTTAGAGGTCCTACACTTCCCACAATGCAACGTGAGAGCATCTTACATACACATACGTTTTCCCCTAACTTTGGAAAAGAGCTGATGATGATTATTATTATTTTGAGCTTTCATTTTATTTTTGGGAGACCAAAGCTATATGAGGAAACGTGATGTGCAATTCTATTTCTGGATTTATGATAACAAAAATTAGCTCTTTTTTTTCTTTCCTTTTTTCCCATTTTTCCCCCTTTTTTCCTCATTTTTCTTTTTCTTTTTTCTCTTCTTTTCTTTTTTTTCCTTTTTCCCCTTTTTCTATTTTTTCCCTTTTTCCCTTTTTTTCTTTTTTCTTTTTTTTCTTTTTCTTTTTCCCCTTTTTTTTCCCATATTTTCTTTTTCTTGTGTCATTTTTTCCTTTATCCCCTTATTTCCTCTATTTTCATTTTTCCCCCTTTTACCACTTTTTTCTTTTTCTTTTTTTCCTTCTCTCCTTTTCTCCTTTTTCCTTTTCCCCCTTTTTTCTCTTTTTTCATTTATTTTCTCTTTTCCCTTCTTTTTCTCCTTTTTTCTGTTTCCCCTTTTTTTCCCATTTTCCCTTTTTTCCCTGTTTTCTTTTTCTTTTTTTCTCTTTTCCCTTCTTCCCCCTTCCCCTTTTTTCCTTTTTTTTCCTTTTCTTTTTTTTTTTTTTTTTTTTTTTTCCCATATTTTCTTTTTTCTTGTCATGTTTTCCTTTATCCCCTTTTTTCTCTATTTTCATTTTTTCCCCTTTTCCCTCTTTTTTCTTTTTCTTTTTTCTCTCCTTTTCTTTTTTTCCTTCTCTCCTTTTTCCCTTTTCCTTTTTCCCCTTTTTTCTCTTTTTTTCAGTTTTTTCTCTTTTCCCTTCTTTTTCTCCTTTTTTCTATTTTCTCTTCTTTTCCTTTTCCCTTTTTTCCTTTTTCCCCTTTTTTCCCATTTTCCCTTTTTTCCTTGCTTTCTTTTTCTTTTTTGTCTTTTTCTTTTTTCTCTTTTCCCTTCTTCCCCCTTCCCCTTTTTTCCTTTTTTCTTTTTTCCTATTTTTTTTCAAAAAAGGGGAAAAAAAAGAAAAAAATAACAAATATATTAACTGATGTTTAAAAATCTGTTTTAGCCCTTGCTGTACTGTAGCTGACTGCAATATATTTATCATAAATAATGAAAAAAATGTGTTAAGCTGACTGCGTGGAAAGTGTGTAAGAGTAAGTAAAATGTGCACATGCTTAGTGAAAAAGCATTTCCAGATTTTTTATTAAAGAATGATTTGAATTAAAAGAAGGAAAGCTATTAGATGGAGGAATGGATAGACTAATAAGTGGACAGGAGAAAGATAGATGGATAGATTGATTTATGGACTGATGAATTATACATGAATAGATGTATGGGTAATAAATAAAGGATAAATAAAGGAATAGACTGACAGCACGTATGATGGATAAATGTACAGATCAACAGATAGTTGGAAATACAACAATAAATGGATTGATAGATGATCCACCCTGAGGAAAAATAAGGACATTGTTCAAATCATGAAGTGCAGCCTTAAGATCAGCTTTGTTAAAATCACACAGACTTTTGATATCAAATTTCTGTCACTTGAGTCATTTTTTTCACAGTTGATTAAGCTCCTCTTATGCAACAGACAACATTACGCAACTATTTCACAGGCTCAGCTTCACCGGCACAACATGGCATTGAAAATCATTGTCTCTATAGTTATGATTTCTACAAAATCTGAAAGGTTTGTAATCTATTTTTTTCCCCAAAATGCCTCATTACACCTTTAGCCAGTTAACTAAACTCGTGGTAATCTTAAGTTAAGATGTATAAGCAAGAGAGATGCTGTTTTACTTGGGTTTGAGTTTTTGTCATAAATGCAAATGCTCTGTTTTAAGAATAAAAAGGAAAAGTCCAGACAATGAGCAGCTTCAGTTGCAAACAGAGCTTCTATTCAAACTGTATCATGTCTAAAGATAACCCTGACGTCACCCTGATTGATGCACTCCTGTCACTTCAGTCCCCAGTGCAGCAGCCGAGGTCAAACGTCCTCTGTGAGCGCTGAGACATCTGAACCCATGGAGTCCCTCAGAGGACACCTTCAGTAACCACAGCTCATCTTGATACCCAAATCGATTACCAGAAGGGACAGTCTCTTGAAAAGCCTGAAAGAAATCAACATGTCAGCCAACCCTGGGTCAAGTCCCACTTTAAACTCTACCTCCAAGAGGCCCAGAGTCTCCAAGGACCCAGACGATGGGGGTGTAACTCAAGAGCCAGCAGCGCCGGTTTTCACTCGTAAACTCCGCAAAGCAGCCGTAGGGACGGGGTGTGACATCAGACTCAGGGTGTCCGTGTCAGGATTTCCCAAAACCTCGCTGACGTGGTTCCACAATGACGAGCCTCTGCCTCCATCTGAGAACCAGGACTCAGGAGGGCTGTGGATACGGGACTGCCGAACGAGCGATGCAGGCTTGTACACGTGTGTGGCGACCAATGAGGTTGGGGAGGCAAACTGCAGCGCCGTGTTGGCTATCATGGACCTCGGTGAAGGTAAAAACACTCAGCACAACTGAAACTTGCACTAAAACATCAGGAAGGATGATGGTGTTTATTTCTTTAAGCTGTTTTATTTAGTCAGGGGACTAGGGGGACAGGGAACTTTATAAGGTACTCCATGAGCCCTTTTTGTCTTTAATTCTCCAACACATCACTTCAACAAGGAGCTGGGAACTTTCTCATCTATGTTTACATGATAGCATCACACTGCTGCAGATTAGTCAGCTGTTCATCAAGAGAATCCCCTGTTCCTACACATCTTTTAGATCAGGGCTCCAGAGTGTGACTATTTTTGTTGCACATGCGCCCAAAATTTCTAAGAGTGCAGCTAACATTTTTTGTTGGTCGCACTGGTGCACCTGGCGCTTTCTGGATGAAAACATTGACTTCTGTCGGAAGTGCATCATTTCCCCCTCTCTCTCTCAAATCAAAAGTTTCGAAGATGAGAAAGCACAGTTCAATATACCTACAAACCTAATATATGTAACAGCGTGTTCACACCAAAAGCGTCGCGATTTTTTCGCGGGTTGATATTATATACAAAGTCAATGTAAAGACGCGAATTGACACTGCATCGGGGCGAGCATAGAGCGGTGTCAAGCGCTCGCCGCTCAACGCTTGATGCTCGAGTTGAAATAATTGAACTTTTCGAGCGAGCGAGCGAGCGTGTTGACGCGCCACGACAGCCTATCAGCGTGGAGATCGTCACTGACGCAGGGCATTCTGGGGGTCGTAGTCTTGCTAATTTGACAAACTGCTAAACTCACCGGAGATAGATGGAAAGGTGCTCCGCAGCTGCTGCTGGACTGTCTTGCCTGTAGTTGGTATCTAGGCGGGAGATCCTGGCACCAACCCTGGCTAGCAGGTCTTCAAACTGGGCAACAGTCAGCCTGAAGTACCGCTGGAACTGGCCGTCGTCCAGACGCAGCTCCTGCATGAAACAGCGGAACCCACCGAGCTCACACCGCCTCCATAGGATAGCACGCATCCAGTACCGACGTCGGCGCCTAGCCCGCAGCTGACTTCTCCACAGCAGGTACAGGGCAGTGATGGTGGTAATCGGAGCCATGTTCGACGATGAAATGATATGATGAAATAATAATGGCGGACGATGCTGCGGCAAGCGATGAGCGTCTTTTTGCATATTTGTACCAGCGTCAAAACTTGAGCGTCTAGCGCGGCGCGATTTCACTTGACGCGCGAATACATTCGCTTTCAACGCTTTCGGTGTGAACACGCCGTAAGTTGACAAAAATAACTGCAGTAATGGAAAATCTGCCAAATTTGGACAAAACACACCACGACTGCTTCCTTGTATTTTTCTGTCTCTCCATTTACAGCAGGACCAGGCCCGACTCAACACATGCACACACCCACGTGCGCACACAGACACATACACAGCCCTTAGTAATCATCCAGTCAGCTATTAGTATGCAAATGAGCCCAGACTGTGGTGTCAGGTTTCAGCACGGAGCAGTAACTCTGAAGAAGCAGTGAAACTCTGACAAATTCGTCATAGAAACTGTCAGATAATTAATAATTAACAACAATTGAGATGTGGTGACAGTGAATTTGTTGTTGTGTTAAAAAACAGTCTGAGATGATTCAACCTTTAGCACATACCAAATTGTTCTGATAGAAGTAGCCATCAGAACAAAGATCCACTGCTCATAAAGGGATGGACTTGGTCAGCAACAGTGCTCAGGTGTTTTCATAGTGCTCAGCTGGAATTTAAGTGGCCCAGAGTGTGCCAAAATAAAATCCCCTATGCCATGACACCACCACAAGCCTGATCTGTCGATTCAGGGCAGGACGAATCCATGCTGTCATGTTGATGATGCCAACTTCTGATCCTACCATCTGAATGTGGCAGCAGAAACTGAGATTAATCAAAGCAGGCTACAGCTTTCCAAACTTCTAGCGCCCTGTCCATGTTGTTGCTTCAGTTTTTTGGTCTAAGCTGACAGGAGTGGCACTTGGTGTGACCTTCTGCTGCTGTAGCCCAAGGGTTGACGTGTTGTTGACGCTCAGAGATGGTCCTGTGGTCGTGATGAATGGTCATTTGAGCTCCTGTTGCCTTTTGTCTCTGACCTCTGGCACCAAAAAGGCATTTTCACACATGAAAGTAGGGATGCACAATGTTGGATTTTTGCCGATACCTGATATTATTTTTGATTCATTATCACCGATACTGGTAATAATGTTTCTGGTCAAGAGCTCAGGCTGTGTACTTAAAAAATGGACTTGTTTCTTTCAGTGTTGCAGCATATTATCACATGAACAGAAGTTAAAAAAGAAAAACAGCCTTTGACTCATGCAAAAATGAAACCCTCGATATTTAAATATTCCCATCCAGTGGGAAGGGGCATCAATATTGAACGGTTGTGTAATTTTTTATATCTGCGCCGACATGTGTGGCCGAAATATCACCTGTAAATATCTGTAAAAGTGTCAATATCTGCTGATAGCGATATTAAACCGATAATATTGAGCATCCCTACATGAAAGTACTCCTCAGTGGTTATTTTCTATTTTTCCGACCATTCTCTTAAACCCAAGAGACGTTTGCGGGGGAAGGTCCCAGCGGTTCAGCGATATCTGAAATAACCATGCCACATTCAGAGTCTCTGTAGTCACCTTTCTTCTCCATTCTAATGCTCTGTTTAAACTTCAGCGAGCTGTCTTGACCATGTCTGCATGCATGAGTGCATCGAGCTGCTGCTTTGTGATTGGCTGAGTAGTCAAGTAGATGTACCTAATAAAGCAGCAAGTGTGTTGTTATGTAATTAGGGCAGTATGGTAAAAAATAAGTCTTAAGATCATTTCACTGCAGTTTTTAAGAGTTGTTTTTTGAGGCCTTTAAGTGTAATTCTACTATGTTTTAATTGTTTTTAGTTGATTGGAAAAAGACCTAATGGTGGTCTTTTTATGGAGCCTCCTAATCACCAAAACTACTCCTGCTTATGGGCTCCTAAAATGAAAAGAGAGACTCAATTACGGTGCTTTTTTGGAGGGCAAATAATAAGATGTAAACATGTTGGGCTAATCGTATGTCTCAACACTTTGTCTCCTCTAATTAAGACAGATCCCGGGAAACATCGCCCCAGTTCAGGCAGAGTGCGCTCACACTGAACAATGCAAATCCAGCAGTGTGTTTTTGATCATCAGACAGTAACCCTGCCTTCATCGTCTGCGAGCAGAGCTTAAAATTAGACTCTGAAAGTAAATAGAGTCTCAGCCGTGTTGCACCTGCCGTTACTTTCTATTAGCTGCACAGCTGAACTTTGGAGTTGTTTGCTGTGTTTACTGAGCCGAGGAAGTAAGGAATCAGGCAGCTGCTTTAAACACTTATATAACTTCAATTAGCCTGAAAGTGTTGGCCACAAGATGACCATTAAAGAGTCTGGAGTCTTATGTGGACATGTGAGGTTGAACCATTAGCTGCTCATGGATATTCAGGGCTTCAGAGTGCAACCATTTTGGGCGCACATGCACCCAAGAGTTGTGAGAGTGCACCTAACATTTTTTCTTGGGCGCACTGGTGCAACAAAAAAAAAATGTTAGGCGCAGTCTCACAAATAAAAGTTGACAAAAGTAACTGCAGTAGCGGAAAAATCTGCCGAAAACAGACAAAGACACAGCACCTGCTTCCTCTCTTTCCTCTGTCCCTGCTTTACATCTTCAGGCTGCAGGCTGTAGGTCCGCCCAAACACATGCACTCACTTGCATGTATGCACATACACACAACCTTCAATAATCATCCAATCAGCTGTTAGTATGCAAATGAGCCCAGACTGTGGTGTCAGGTTTCAGCACGGAGCGGTAACTCTGAAGAAGCAGCAAAGCTCTGCCAAATTCGTAATAGAAACTGTCAGATAATTAATAATTAACAACAATAACAGGTAAAATAAAGTAACGTTTACTATAACATCTACATTTGTTCAGTCCTTTCTCCTGTTAAAGGGCGGGTTTCTCAGGACAAATGACCTGTGTCTGACAGACCTTGACTGTTCATACAGCTGTAAAGGAAAAAAAAAGGTATAAAAACAGAAAATAAATGAAGAAAAAAGTAATCAAATGTTCTGCCCTTTATGCCGTTTCTTTATTAATTAGTTTGAGAATTGCTTTCTTATTATTTGCCTTAGTTTCAGTTTTGTTAATGTTGACTACAGTGTGTGAAGTCTTATTCTCTGTTCAAATTTATCTGAGAATACGACCATCCAGTTAAATGTTATGTTGTTGGTTGTTAAAATCTGGATATTAATTTCATTTTTTCAGTTCAGTGAAGCACCTTAAACATTAGCCCTTTTTATTTTGAAATATTATTTAACTTGAAACGTGACATTTCAGGTCAGTAAAGCACTTTAAGCACAATCACTTTGGAGTAGTTTTATTTTGCTTAATATTTTAGTTTGAATGAAGCACTTTAAACACTCAGTTTTTCTTTTAATATACAATTTATATTCAAAGAAAGACAAATATTTTTTTACATCTTATTGTTGTTTAAAAAGCATTTATGTTGTATAAAAGTTATGGAGAGTGATAAAATGGTGACGTTATGAGGTTAAAGGTGACACTTTAAAAAATATGGATGCATCTAATGTTTGTGCTGGTGCATTTTAAAGTTTTTTTAGTTTTTTTATTTTGCACCATTGCAACCGATGCAGAAACTTAGTCTGGAGCCCTGATATTGTAAAATAATGCACACATCAGATTGACAGAACAGTGACAATAGTAATGGAGTTTTGGTTGAACTTTCTAAAAACTAAATGTCAGACTTGTGCTATGTAGCGTCTGAGCTCTGCAACATTTTCAAGATTGAGATTCTCCGTGGGTCTGTTTCTCTGCGGGTGGCTGCACTGTCAACATAAATTCACACAGCAGACCATCCCAAGGCTTAAATCATCCTCTTCACTCCAGTAAGAACAGAACCATCTGTGCTGCTTCCAAAATGTCTTCTCGTTCTTCTAACTTTGCTTAGATTCAAAGCATTAATCACTCTTTTGTATACAAAGTGATTTAACACCTGTAATGCAGTAGATGAATTAAAACAACTGTCGTCAGCATGCACTGGAAGTCCATAATTGGTGCTATTTTAAAGATGTGTTTCCACATAGCAGTCTGGTTCAGTTTGGCTCGGTACGGCACACATGTACTGGTGTTTCCATTGGATAAGGAGAAATGGTGCCTCAGTGTCCCATACTGTTTAGGTGCCAAGCATACCAAAATCACCCTTAAAGGTGGAGCTAAAAGAGCTGCAGTCTGAATTGGTCACAAAAAATCATCTAAACGTCAAGATGGACTTCATACAAAAATCAGTAACTTTTTTCATTTCATTAAACCAATAGAATGGATCATTTAGAGATATAACCGTAATGTTTATCCCATAAAAAATGTACAAATGCCCACAGAATATACATATATAGCACACTGTGTACTGCATTCTTCTTGTACACCAGTTGTTTTTTATTTTTAATCCCACAAGATGGAAGAAGAAAAACTGTTTAAATGTATGTCAACATGGTTACACACTTCTCTGTAAAGACTGTAGATAGTTACATACTGTAAAGACTTTAAAAATACAAGGATAAACAGGAATATTGAAAGAAGATCTTATAAGAGAAGACATGGCAGACATCAAGATTTGGAGTGTCATGTTTGATTTAAAGGTGCTTCATTGGAGGGAAAATAGACTCAGTCATTGTGTAGCAGTTGTATGCAGGTAAAGTATGTTAAAATTAGGGGTGTCAAATTATCGCGTTATTTTAGATGAATTAATTACAGTCATAATTAGCACACTATTTTTTTTTAATCTCGTCAATGTAATTTTTAATATAATGTCATTGTTTTGGTATTTTGGAGGATCAGTCTGCTCGTCACACTCTACACAGACCAATCATATCAAGCCACAGTATGACGTAGCCTACTGGAGACACTGTTGTTAGCCGTTAGCTCAGGCTACATGTAATGAAAATGATGCCACATAGATGTGTCATCTGCCATTTTTGCATGAATCTCATCAAAGACAAAACCCACCAAGTTCTGAGGAGAGCATATTTGATATCGTAGGGTAACCATGACTACGGCTCGGCGTTGTTAGCGCAGCATTTCCGCGTCTCTCTCTGTGATCTCCTGTCAGGAGAAGAGCAAATTTGTAATCTCCCATAAGACAGCTAGAAGTGGCGTTCTTTTCTCCTCTTTTAAAGGAGATATCGAGTCCATTTCTGACAAAACTGAAGATCTTTCAGCATTAATGGAGATCACTTTTACACGCCGCTGTTGTCTTCAAACATGCAGCCACTTCCTGTTGTCGTCACATCTGCAGTTCCGCCTCTGTCCCCTGATTGAGCCGTTAAAGCTGGAGAGTTTTTAAGCATTGGGCTTCTTGTGCTTCATTTTTTAGGGAGTGAAGAACAATCATTTGATCTGCCACAATATAATGAATTTCAATGAAAATACCTGAAGTTGATTTTTTTTTCAGTAATTTTTAAAGTGAGAGTAAAAAATAGAGTAATTAGATTAATTCATTACAGGTCTTGATTAATTTATTGCTCAGTTTTTTTAATCTACTGACAGCACTAATTAAAATACCTATATAAAAAAATAAAAAAACTCTTCTGACAGCAGCGAAAATGAAACACTTACCTCGCCATATTCAAGTAAGTCGTGGATTAGGATAATTTTCCCCTACTGCTGCTGTGGTAAATAACGCAAACAAGATCAGGGTTTACTGCTCCAAATGTTACCAAACTGTACTGAACCAGACCAGACCGCTTATTGGTAACGGGTCATTATTGATTTACCGTAGTTGTGGAATCTTGGTGTATAAATCAAAGTAGAGCTGTTCCAAGTTCATTTTTCCTTTTTAGGGATGTCACTTTTTCCCAATAACAAACTTTTCAAGCATAAAACCCAAAGAAGTTTGATCCGGCTGTAGCACAGACATGGGCATCGTGTCCTTGCATATGAATCTTGTCATCTTGTCCGGGTTTTATCTACACCTCTGGCGGGGGTCTCATGAGAACTCTTGACAAGGCACTGCTGAACACTTGGGTGGAAAGCCAATAGATGGGCCCACAGGTTTGGTCTGAAATGAGGAGTTAGCTTTCTGGCTTGTGGAAAGTTGAGTCAAATATTCTTAAGCCTAGTACTGTTCTGCGTGGTAATTTGCTTAAATCAATTCAAGAGCTTTATAAGGTGATTAAAACAACTGCGTTAAACTTCGTCCTCCAGGATTCTGAGCATCACAATGAGATATAAATATCTCTGACTGGCTTGCGTCATCCCTCTGATTGACAGAGCCTCACGTGTAAAAGGAAACAATCTTCTGTGAGATCATTGCCGGTTAGATCTGGTATCAGCCCTGTTTCCTCACTCTGTGGAGAAAGTCGAGAGTTGAGCTTACATGTCACCAGCCCTGACACTCTGAGCTGCGGCCACGCTCCAGCTGGCATTTCACTCAGCAGCCCTCGCACTCACTCTCCTGGATTTGATCCCCCAACATCAATTTAATCGCTTCTTTTTTGACCTCCACTGACCCATAATCTAAATCTGCCAACTCTCTTTCTCTTATCCAGCTCTTTGTGTTTTCCCCTGCTCATTTCAGTGTGACGGCGCACCAACCTGAACAGACGTTGCAGTCATTTAGTTTTCCTTAAACTTTGATGGAAAGATGTAACACCAGGGCTTTGGCATATGCCCACACCGAAACAGATCCAGTCCAACAACAGCACAACTTTCATCACTGTTGCCTGTTATCACTCTAAAGTCTAATTTTTCCGCAGTGCACATGCAGATTAGTTCAATATGTCATTTGTTTTAGATTAGATTTGATAGAACTTCATTAATCCTTTTGGAAAACTCCCTCAGTGAAATTAGGATTCCAGTAAAAAGAGATTGAAAGATATATATAAAAGATAGATAGAAACAAAAATATAAATAAGTCTAAATAAAGATCCGGCTACGAGCTGGCTTCTCCTTCCCATCCACTGTCTTCCTGACTCCTCCTTCCCCTCTGGTGGGGAGTTGTACAGCCTGATGGCCTGAAGGACAAAGAGAAATGGTACTGGTAAAGCATTTCCTTGACAAATGTTAAAGTCAATCGTTGTCGTGGATCCATGAATGTCTGTTTAGTAAGTTTCAAGTGTCTATGGTGCAGCTTGTTTAAATCCATCAACTTGGGAAAGTTGCAAAGACTCAGAGAAATAATCCACACTGATGCTTTTGTACTGTATTCTTGAGCTCTTGCATTTACATTACCTTTAAAATCACTAAGTAAACATTTGTTGAAATGCTATTGAATATAACCATAATAAATCAGCCAGGTTTTCCCAAAATGTGATCCAGAGTTCATTTTGTTTGAACCAAACATCTTAAGCCACCTAGACACCGAACGCAACTTTGCGACCTCGGCGACCACTCTCCATATAAAGTCAATGTACAGCCTCGATGGGGCAGGACTAACCCTCCCGCGACGTGACAACCGCAATTGGCTGACGCCTCTGTCACGTGCTGCTCATTTGCATAAAGTAGAGCTGGTCGTGACGCTTGCATTGCGCAGGCCATTGCCGGTGATCATTAAAAATGAATGGCAACTGGACTCCACTGACGCTCAGATGGCTTCTGGTGTGAATTCAGGATTCGGCGTTTTAACGACCCTCTATTCCTGACTAAATGACATTTGATCAAATAACATTACTCACCCTACATTCTTGTGTGTAACTTTTGTCATGAAGTCCTTGGATGGTTCAGATGCTACATTAGTTTTGATACTTCTTGCAAACTGACAGTAGATGTTTTTCTACCCACGTTTGTTGACAAGAGCTCTGTTACATCTAAAACTTCTGTAGCTATTATTCTATGATAGTAATGCCAGTGTTGAATTCACTCTTCTCATCACTACTGTCTGCCTTGTTTTTTTTCAATCGAAACTCATGGTTAAACATCCATCATTTGAAACATTTGATGTGCATAGAATGCTTTTGGTTGTTAAAGTTGCCAGCCTAACAAGAGTAACTGTATGTATTTAAAGCTGCTTAGCCTTTGACAAATGAGGAAAGTGACGCAGCTGACGCAGTAAGTTGTATAGACTGGTCTAGAGGACTGTCCACATGGATTTGCCCATTGTCACAGATGCCTGATCTATCTATTGAAGTCTTGAACAAGCTTGTATTGCATACCACGATCATATTGGTGCATCTGTCAATCAATCAATCTTTATTTGTATAGCGCCAATTCATAACAAGTGTTATCTAAAGACGCTTTACAATAGAGCAAGAACTCTTCATTTTATGGATACACATATGTGCATAGATATACATATACATATAAAGATACACATATACATATATATACAAATATATACATCCAACACCCAACATGAATCCATAGCCAATCATGAATCCCTCCATCATGGCGGCAAGAAAAAACCTTCTGTTTATATTAGCATAGTGATTTAACTGCCATAGATGGCATTAGTCTGGCACCAAGACTGTGCATCAATGCATTAAGTGGCTAACTTCCCGCTACCTGATTCCCCATTTAAGTCAGCTCTGGCTTTGTTGTTACTAGGGATGGGATGAAATATCATTTGGCAAAATATCGCAATACAGTATGTGACGAAATGCAAAGAGTTAAAAAAAAAAAACGGATCGTGAAATAGAGACGTCACATCTGGTAATAGCACATGTGACCAGAAGTGACGACAACAAACATTAGCACCAACTACCTTGCCTCCAGAAAGCCGAATGATGGAGTTAAATGAGGTCGAAATTGAGGACAAGACTAAGACTGTTTGTAAACTTTGCTATGCTGCCATTCTGTACACTGCCTCCAACACAACAAACATGAACCACCACCCTCAGCGTCACCATAAAAATGTGAAGACGTCCCTACCGCTCATTAGCATACACTCTATCTAACCTCTCTAGGGTTAGAGAGAGTGTTGTTGTTTGTGTTTGGCCTGTTAGGCCTTGTGTTTTCAAAAATAAAGAAGTTGTAATTACACAGTAATATTTTTTCTATTTTACTGTTTTGTTATTGTATCGTGACGTATCATATCGTGACCCGGGCATATCGAGGTGCAGCGTATGTATCGTCCCATCCCTAGTTGTTACCAGAGTACTGTCTCATTACCGTTTGCCCTTGCCATCGCCTTCTGTTTCTGTCTTTTCTTATCTCTGTGCCTTGAGCTGCAGACTATCACATGGACTTGGGTCATAGTTAGTCACGCAAATGAAGAGCAGAGACTTCACTTGGACTTGACTGCTGGAAGTCTCCACTTGACCCTTCAAGGGCTTGACCTAAACACAAAAACATCCGAAGACAAGCCCCTTTAAAACCTTAAAATGACAACCTAAATCTATGTTTAATTCATTAGTAGAGTGAGGAAATGTACATTACATAAGGTATAATTTAAGATGTTTTCCACTCATGTCGGTTTGTCTGGAGCTTCCATTGATAGAAACTGAACTGTGCCTGTCTTAGAGGCCTAAGCACACTCTTTCCTCTTGCCTAAATTATGCCAGATTCTAAAAATACTTCAGACAGATGATGACTAAAGCAAGGTAACATGTTTGTTTTAACCACTCCGTCCTGGTTCTTCTCTGTTTTCTGGCTGCCCTCTCTCTCTTTCTCTCTCTCCCTGTGGTTATTTATGGCATGGTATGTGTCGTGCTGGCCACAAGGCTCGTGCTCTAGTGATGTGTGGATGCCGACGGCCCCCTTCTCCGATTGCACCGGCAGACATCACGGATAATTATAGCATCGCCACGGTCAAGACGCGGCGCTGTCACACTCAATCACGGTCAGCGTGATGAAAGAGGCACAGGGAAGGAGGGTGGGGGGTGAAGCTGGGGCGGGCGTAGGCTGTGATTGTGGTTGCATGTCAGTGTGTATTTGCGCACGTGTTTACTGTTGTTCGATGGCTCTTCTGGCTGCTTTTGAGCATCTCGTGAGTCAGACTGACAGCCAGGTCTGCCACTTTAAGATCTCACCCTGAGGGACGAGGCCAACCAGGAATGAGGGGAGTGCTGTGTCACAAGTCTAGACCGCTTTATTGACGTCACCCAGTGGCGGCTTTGATTAACATACTGTCAGGATAGAAAGTCCTGTGAGGCAGTTTGACAGAGGCTCGGAGTAAGCGGCGCATCACTCACTGCTGGTATTTTAAGCTACTTTTATTATAGATGATTGTTGTTTCGTGACGCAGGAGCAATAAAAGCCCAGACTTCACTCACAGTTAGTCATAAACCCACCTTTAAAGGTCTATGGTGCGGATTTGAAGAGGGCCTGCAAGGTAAATCAGTGGGGTTCCAGCGTTATTGACAGTGTAGCATACCCACAGAAAGATAGTGAGACTCGACTGATGGTTTAAACTTAAGTTGCAGTTCCACAAGTCAGCTTCTTAAACCAATGTGAGACCTGACAAAAATGTAGAAAATCAAGGGAAATCAAATTTCTGTAGATAATAAATTACTGACCTGTACCTATACTAGCCAACACAGTTACACCAGTTCGAAAGCTAGAGGTGTCCCGATCCGATATTTATATCGGATATCAGTCTGATATTAACAAAAATCAGATACTGGATCAAATTAACCTGCATATAAAATCTCAGATGGGAGCACTCTAATACAGGCCGCCCATTCTAATTTATTTTTTATTAACTTAATTTAGTTAGAATATGCTTATGTTTAAGTTAAACACAATGGTTATTTTGCAATTTAAAGTTATATGTCTTTGTTTTTATTGGATTTACTGAGGTTACTTTTCAGGGCTTTCTAATTTCTTTTTATTTATTTAATTGTAGTTTATTCTTAGGTTTAAGGTTAAAATTTATTGAACCCATTGGTTAATAACAAATGGGTCAGTTCTTCTCATACCAACTATCGCTGACTACTAGGGATGTATACCGTGGACCAGTACTTTCATGTACCGGTCCCTAATTGGATCGTTACCAGAATATCGTTACGAATCTGGAAAAACGGTACTGTTATCGGTACTTACACGTCCCTTCAACTGTCATGTAGTTATGACAGTACCACCGTCCGGCTCAAGCATGTCGATGAGGGCTAAGCGCTCAAAGGTTTAGGCTCACTTTAGCAAAGTTAATGAAAACTTGCCCTGATGCAATCTTTGTCAGAGAGAAGTTGCATCTAAGAGGGGAAATACTAGCAACATAACCAAACACTTTGAGCGTGTGCACAGTATAAAGCTAAAGGAGTGTGGGCTGTTTGATTGCTATAGCAACACGAGTAGAGTTAGCAGCCCGGCTAACACTAAAGACTCCATTATCTGCCTCTTCAATAAAAACCCTGCCTAAAACAACACAGTCACACTGGGTTAAACTCTTGACGAAGCGCCACTGCACTCGGCCGTATAAGTTGGATAATGTCCGCTTGGAGCGGAAACTCTTTGTTTACTGAGGTCGAGAGCAGTGGATGTGACTGATGGTCAAGCTGTGCTCACAGTGCCCTCTGTTGGATGAAACAGTCCACTGCTCCAGGCGCCCTGATGTGCTGCTACAATCAATATTTTACATTTGAATATTTATTTACTATTCGGTTATGGATATTCATCCCCATATTCTAATGGTTATTCGAATATCGAATATAAAGCCAGAGCCCTAGTAGTCATCATTACAGCATCGATTTTAGCACCACAAGATATATGGGTCTGTCTGTACATGCAGTCTGTTGGGCGGCATGAGGGGGTTTTGCCATCTCTTAGCTTTCTTTTTGCCTCTGAGAAGCATTTGTAATGCATTACTTCTATTCTGTTGAAGCTTTATTGTTACCTTGTGGTAATAAAAACAGGTTAAATCTTTCAATATCTTGTAAAGTCTTTATTTTGTACACAAAATTACGTGTTGTAGTATCGATGAGTATCGATAAGTATCGATACCGATAAGGAGTATCGGTATCCGTATCCGTATCCGTATCGATAAAATCTTAACGATGTACATCCCTACTGACTACTGTTCTCTGTGGTCGTAATCTCACCTGATCAAGCCTTTTCAGTCCATACTACAAAATAAGTAATAAAATTATGAATGATTCCTGCTGATATCGTATCATATTGATATCGGTGTCGGCCAGTACTCAAGGCTGCAATATCGGTATTGTATCGGAGGTGAAAAGGTTGTATCGGGACACCCCTACAAAAACATATTTTTGTTGTAAGACAATCTGGTTATTGCTATAAAAATTAAATAAATTAGAGGACTCATCGTTCTTTGCCGAAACAGCTGTACTGCATCAAATCATTTCATATCTGTGCCTCTTTTTACAGGCTGTGCTCATATTTATTTTCTGGTTTGCACTGAACGTCATTGGGCACCGGTGTCTTAAAATTTTGATGATGTTCAGGAAGTGTTGAAGGTTAGGAGAGGGCGGATGTGAGAAGGAGGTCAGGAGTGAGAGAATAAGTTTTCTGGTATCCTGGTGGTGGCTTTTGTGGATTTGTATGAAGGGAAGAGGAGAGTCAGTGTAGGGGAACGGACGGCTGCAGCCCATTTTAAACCCCTGACAGTACCTGGGGAAATAAAAGATTGAAGTATGCAGAGAATTGTAAAGAATTGGTTGAGGGGGATGAATGGTCAGGGAAGAGTTGAGATAATAGGTAAATGGGCAAGACAAAGGAGAATACTTATGACCTGCATTCTGCTTTCATTCACTAGTTTTCACTTACGACTTGTGTCAATTTAATGTTATTTTTAGTTGTATTCTCCAAACACAGTACTGAGTAAGGCTGTTTTCCTCAAGGCAAAGCCCCAGTCCACAACTCAAATTGTGTAGTTTAGTTTGTTTAGTTTTCTGGGTCAAGAGAAATCTGGGTTCTGTGTTATTAGTCTCAGGTCTAAAGCACTGCTTCAAATGCAAAAGCCAAAATATAACAATTATCTCAAATGTGGGAAAAAAAAATACAGGCTGTTGAGCTTGTTTTGATTTTGAACATGAGCCTTTTCAACCCCGTCAGATCAGTATCTCTTCCATCTCTTGGTGCTGGTCTAGGATTTAAAAGTGGCCCTATAAAACCTTACAAAAGAACAATAACGTATCTTATATTTAAAATATTCAGGGAGACCTGTCTGAAAGCTGACTGGTTACAAAGTGAAACACAAAGAACAGAATAAAACCTGCTAAATGAGGCAATCACTTTTTTTCCAATTCAGTGGCCTCTTGACATGCCATCTAAAAAGAACTATGAGTTTTTCAGATTTAATTTACTCTATGAAATGTTCAAGGTCCATGTAGCAACACATGCAAAGCTCTTTTTACTTTGCAAAGAGCAAACCAGCAGAACCTGTTAAGAGATCAAGCTGGGCTGTGACAACACAAACTTCAATTTCAATTCCCGAACAAAACAGTGAGTAGTAATCTCTACACCTCCTGCACGGCTCTCTCCCTCCTCGCTCAAACACACACAAAACTCCCCTTCTGAACTCTGACCTGTTCGCCCCGCCCTCCTGCTCCATTCACTGACCGTCAATTCATAGGAAACATTAAAATCCACATTGAACACATAACAAACTGTAGAACTGCTCCACTGTGTTTGTGTAAGTCTGCATAAAAAACAATATTTGATTTTTGCATCTACTGTTGAGTTGACAGAATTTGGTCATACTTGAAGATCAGAAGTATATGCACTGTTATAGGCTAAATATTATAGTTCACAGTTCAGACATTTATAGGTCTAAACTGCAGCTCTGAGGACTGCTATTTGTTTTCCTTTTCATTCAAGAACGCAGTTATCTTGATTGTTACAACAAAACACTTTTTATTGAGATTTTATCTTTGTATTTGCACTGTAGTCTAAATAAGGGGAAAAAAACTACAATTTAGTTTTTTTGTTCAAAGAGCATTTATTTTGTACTGATGCAGCAATATTTTTATGGTGTGGGTGTGGTGTGTGGTGGGAGCTTGTTATGGTGTTATTTTTTCTGGGGCTGGGCTTGGCCCCTTAGTTCCAGTCAAAGGAACTCTGAATGCTTCAGCACACCAAGACATTTTGGACAATTCCATGCTCCCAACTTTGTGGGAAAAGTTTGGAGCTGGCCCCTTCCTCTTCCAACATGACTGTTCACCAGTGCACAAAGCAGGTCGATAATGACATGGATTTAATAAATGCTCCAAAAAAAAAAATACAGGTCTGGGAACCAGTCAACAAGATGCTATGCTGTTTTTCAGCACCCCACCCCCCCCACCCCCCACCCCCCCCAATTGCAAATAGTCTGCAAGTAGCAGAGTACAACTAGACTGTGCTCCTAATTTGATATTCATGAACCAGTCTTGGCCCTCATTGAACCATAATCACATTCATATTTAGATAGCATAGATTCAAACAGCTGAAGCATGAATGTGCAGCCTTGTTCGTCACCTATTTATCCTCACTGTCTTCAACTCTCTGTTTAGGTCCCCCAAGGCTGCAGTGTCATATTCACCTCCAGCTCCGAGATTTTTTTAAACAGACCCACCTCGCTTCAACTGTGTCCCTGTGGCTGCCTCATTGTTCCATAATGCATGTAGCATATCATTAATGCTGTATTACAACATGTCTGCCTCACTCTAGTGTTTCAAAACTCCCCTGTAGCCCCAAGCGGAGTGACCCGCAGAGGACGACAGAGGTTGTTGTGCAGCATGTGTTTAATCTCCTGCTATAACTGGGGGGAGAAGGCTCTCTGAAAGGGGGTGCAAAGGGACGGGGAAGTACAGTACAAGTGAAGGGGTTGTACTATGCAGGACTTGAAATAGAGCGCAGAAGTTGGCAGGTTGGACTGGGGGAAGACGGGGAAAGGGCAAGAAGGACAGACATGGGTTGAGCAGGATGGAGTTTTGAGGTCCAGTGGCCATCTTTGAGAGACTGTCGAATTCATATTTCATGCCACTGCTTTTTAAAGACATGGAATTTAGAGGAGATGGCCCTTGATTTAAACGGCGTCTTCATGAGAAAGCTGAATATTCCTGAAAAAAGAAGAAGAAGCTGTCGGGTTTTCAAAAGACGAGATGTATCGCAAGGAGCTACTCGAGGCTCGGAAAGCGTTGAGGGGTGTCAGGGAAAGAGCGAGTGGGCCGAGAAGCAAGAAGCAGAGAGGTGAGTGGGAGCTGGTGTCAATAACAAAACATGTCCTTTGAAAGCTAACACTGGTTTGGTTGGGAGATTTTAGAGCAGGAGAAGGACAACAGAGCATGTTGCAGGGAATTATAAAATGCAGAGTCAACTGAGTGGAACAGCTGTAATGGAAATGAAAACATTGTAATTCTCTGGAGGATCCAGTGTGGGAGCTTAATTGGATTCATTTTGTGTCTCCTGTTGGCTTTGCCCTCATCTAAAACCTCTGCTGTTTTCATGGGTAATGCTTTTAGCTGAGGGCTTTACTCTGAAATTGTGTATAGGGATGCTCAGATTACATATTTGACGTGAATACTAATCATTGTTGAGTGACATTGTCAAATACTGATATTTTGCTGGAGTTGTAGCTGCTGGTTAAGCTGTTTCTTAGGAATCCGCCATAGCTCCCGGGCACTACAAACCCCCTTTATAAGGCCCTGAGGAAAGAAGGAAGAAAGAAGTTTTAAGAAAGAGGAGGGAAGGAGGGGTGCGTCGAATGTGCGAAACAAAAGAGGGAAATGGTCGGTTAGAATTTATAGGGACACAGGAAGAGGCGTAGTTGAGGTGTGGTCCTGCTCCTGAAATTCTGCTTAAAGCTCCATTAAAATTTTTTAAGGTCCGGCTGTACATAAAGACACCACCAGCAAAACAGCACGCATGGCTTACACTTTATTTTCCACTGTGCAGCTCATTTTTCAAGCAGCTTTATGGAATAATATTCAGCTCAAGACTTGGTGGTATGGTGCTTATTAATGTCACTCCGAGCTAAGCAGCCTCAAGTGAGTAAGGAGACAGGTGCAGGCAAGTGCTGCTGCTCTTGTAAGCCAAATTAAGGTTTATTTGGAGAGCATTATGAATCTCTAACTGAGACCAGGGAGGGCGAGAAGAGTCCATTTACCTGCAGAGTTTTAACCTGCTTCACACTTGGTGTGAGTATTCAAGTTTGAAGCCCCTGTTAAAATACATTTAGCTACCACTTTGCCGTGGAGCAAATGAGGCCCACTGTCCATTTTGAATTGGCCCCTGAAACTGTTGAATAAATAAAGACATTTTGATTACAGCCACAAATACCATCAATTATGCACAATTTCTGCCATATTTACTTTGTCAAAAGGTGTCATTTACAAGGTAAACTACAACATTCATCTTCAAGCTCCAACATTCTTCCAGTTTACTCTTGTTTTGTGTCTGACAGTGAAGATAAGATGTCATTCTTGCCCTGATTAGGTGTGAATTCAGTGAAAGCTCAGGGTTAGAAGGGCCTCTAAACCCTAAAACTTAAACTTCAGTACATTAAAAGTGAGCTGCAGCAAGTGGCCCAGTCATCCATGTTTTTCTCTTTATGTGGCCCTCGATGTAAAAAGTTTGGACACCCCAGGCTCAATTTGCATTCAGGTGCACAGGCTCTTGCAGAGGATTTTTTTCTTTCGCAGATGTGCTCAGACATTTGTGAGAGGCTGCCATAAGCACAACACGTCTCTAGCCCCACTCACAGTCCCGCTTCAAGCTGTATTACTGACGCCATGGTAGGGCTGCACCTTTTCACAAAATCAAAGTATCCATTTTTGAGTATACACATTAATAATCAAAAATATTCAGTTAAAAACATTTATGTTCTAAGTTTTCAAGCTAACCAGGACTCCACTGTGATATGTGGTGCTGTAAATATGCCTCAGGTGGGCGAGGACATGGACTGTTTCCTCCTTTTATAATTCAAGATAACGTTTCTAGAGTCCTCTGTTGTTGAATAGTCCTGACGAGTGTCCCTGTGTGTGTGTGTGTGTGCTTGGAAGGTGGGTGGGATTTCGTTTCTTTTTTTTAAATAATTTTTTTATTGTTTTCCAGACAAACATATCAATAATATTAAGAACAAAATGCCAGACATAAAAGGGTGCAGTATTAGTTACATAGGGATTTTTAAACATTGATTTCATATTATTTTATTTCATTTTATTGTAGTATTTTAATTTTTATTTTTTCCCCTGACTCTTATCTGCTTGTTTACTTGAATGTTCAACACTTTGTGGCACATTTTATGTATGAAAAGTGCTTTATAGATAAAGTTTGATTGATTGACTAATTGATACTTGTCGTAGCAAAGCTGCAACGCATGCTATTCAGACAAACTGTCGAAATTTAAAGTGACCTGCTGTAGCAGCAAATACACAGACAGAGTTTTCAAGCTGTCAATCAATCATTCAAACTTATAGCTCTTTTCCTACAACATATGTTACTCAAAGTGCTTGCAGAAAAGAAAACAGGAGAAGAGGAGAGGGGGAAAAAAACATTTCCAAACTATGTACCTGTAAGGGGAGCACAGTCACAGTGTGGAATTGGAAAAAAACACCTATGCACATGAGCAACATATTACAACACAGAGACGAGCACATGGGTTCAAGGGTGGGGGAGCAGCCAGCGGGGGCATTGATTTGAAGGGAAAACCTGCGACCTTGTCTTAGCTCAGACCCCACAAAGTCTGTATTGTCTGATAAGGTGATAAGGTTTCTTTATTCTTATAAAAAAATGGGTTGTAACTATCTTCTGCTGATCAATTAGGAAACCTCTGATAATTGCAAAAAGTCAAAACACTTTCTAAGCAAATTCCCATTAAAATCACAGTGAAACAGTAAAACATCACTGTACATTTGGTTATTATGTAAAAGTTGCTCTGGAACCAAGAAATCCAACAGCTCTTTCCCAGAAACCCCCATTGCATGTCTGCTGTAACGGTTTCTCATGCACCCAGTCCCCTTGTCTGGACAGCGCCTCTCTTACATTGTCATTCTGTAGCACGGATAATCTATAGCCGCTTGATGGTTTCACATTCTCTAAATGTTATGTTCAAGTGGATTAACCATACAATAGCATTAATTAGGATGTCTATTCTCCCGAGGCAGCTGAGGCAATATGCGAGGGTCAGCCCAGTCGCTGTTTTTCCCTGCTGTTTGGTCTGGCAAAGTGTGTGTTTGTGTTCCATCCTCGCTGGTACACGGTCATTCACAGGAACCCTCTGGGCTTCGGTCAGGATTAGGTGGTAGGATCAGGTTGCAGTGTGACTGTCAACATCGGCCACTGTTATTTGGGATTTCCAAAGTAAAGAGACGCACCAGCAGATACATTTGTCACTGGAGGATGAGTGTCTCAGCAGTGGCTGATGTATGATTTTCTCTTTTTTTTCAGATAAATGGTGGCAAAATGGGACAGCATAATCAGTAAATATCATTTTAATGCAATTCCAAGGTGCCTTTTTGCATATTTTACATGTCTGACATTCAAAGCAGAACTTTTTAAAGCCCTGTCAATGATGGCAAGGACTGAGGATTCTAGCTTAGATTATATCGTTGGGGAAAATCAGTTACCTGAAGTAAATTAAAGCCAAGATTTTTAGCTTGGATTTCTTTCTTTCTTAGTTTTTGCTAATGCTAGGAAGACAAAAGGTCTTTACACATGGCAAGTGATGTTAGTAAAGAGTTAGGTAACTGGTGAAATACTGACCAGTCCAAAAATGATATAAAAGCAGCTTTTTTGATCGGTGACATTACATAATTGTATTCATGCTTACATTAACTGGCTATGGATCCAAAATAACCACAAGAAACAATTGCATCTGGTGGTCAGAGGCCTTATTTACTGACCTAATATCTAAACATTATAATATATCAGTCTGATTTCTTGTTAAAGTGGCGTCTAGCTATCAATTTGCCAGTTTTAACATGGACTTTAAGATCGAACTTACCACCATGTTTTAAGACAACCTCACCATGGGTGCTTTAACCCTTTGACTTCCAAACTTAGAAATGCATTTTCAACAAATTTTTCGTTGTACGGTAGTGTTCCTGCCTCTTTATTTAGCAACATATCAGTTTTTATTTTTTTTAACTTAAGCAGATATGCAGGTCAACCAGCCGGTTGACTTGCCTGATAAGGGTTAGTCTGGGTGTGAACGGATTTCTTTTATTTCTTCAACAACATTTTTGTTTTTTCATATTAGAAAACCCCATAGGGAAAAATTTAGATATGGAGTGGTGGACCCAGTTTCTGACACAACACTTTCTGTCGCCAAATTTAGATTTAGATTTAGATTTCTGAGGAGCTTGCAGCAACGATTAACTTCCGATTTATTCTAGTTTTCAAAGAATTATATTCATGTACAGCAGAGCCACCGAGTGGATACAGATTGGTGTTACAAACACTATTCAGACATGTGAATAAGGAAAAACAGATAAAGATGGGCTTTCAGAGTTTTACAGTGGTATGGGAGCAAAACGTCGACCGTACGGTTACGATGCCAGTCGAAGGGTTAATGAAGGACGATGACTGACCCACAGCAGAAGCAGAAGATAATTAAAAATCAGCCAATAACAACCAGTTCTGATCAACCTTTACGTCTCTACATTTAGATAATGTTGTGCCCACATGTGACTTTTTAGTATTATCCAGTCCAGTCTACTTTGAAGAAGTCAATGCAGAACTAATGAGAGCCAATGAGAGGTGGAATTAAATCAAATAATCCTGGCAGTGATGGGCTGTGAGTAAAACCAGACTGTAGGACCCTTGATTTGTTTTCTTGATCTTGCTGCAAATAGCCTCAAACTGCAGCTACTTCCTTCAATGGATTATTTCAGGCAGCCTTTGAGTCGATGTTTGATTTGGATATTTTCATGTCTGTGTTTGAGGAAGTTGAAGAGAGGCTGTATTGTTGCTCAGACGAACTCCAGACCAAAATAGAAAGGCTTACAGAAATAGCTGTCACATCAAACACAGATCAGCGAGCTTCACTCATTGATCAGTGGAGATTCTGACTTTCCAATCACTCATCAGGATTTCTGTGTTTGTTACGAGCGGGATGTTCTCAGTGGAGATGTCTGACAAGCACCCTGCTGATTTGCTACAGCCGCCTTGTTATCAATGTGAAGTACACCTACGTGATAAGGGGGCTTTGGTTTGATTTGTCAAGACTCGGAGCAGATACAGCGCGATCGCGGCATGATGTAACGGCAGCTGAATCTGAATGCTGGAGAGGAGAGATTATACCCGACTGGCTGCTGATAAAGCCGTACGTCTGGAAGACATCCATCAGAAAGCAGAGCGTGTCACAAAATCAATGGGTTTCCAAGAAGTCTGTGTATTCTCCTGTTGTTTTAGGCTAATTAAACTATAGCTCCAAACTCTACCTGTCCGAAACCATTTTAAATGTTTAGACTGTGTGGTTTGATTCCTTCATTAAAGCTGTCTCAAATGCCCTAATATAGGTAACTTTTTCATATAATGGAGCTAGCCCACAAAACTTGATTTTAATCAATTTTTTCCCCTGTCAAAGCAAAAAAAAAATCCAAGTGACAAAAATGGCCCTTTTCCATTTGCCCTACTCTTCTCTCCTCGACTCTACCCGGCTCTGTGCGCCTTGTGCTGCTTTTCCATTAGCCCCAGTCGCCTGTCCAATGGGGGGCAGTGTTGCTGTAAACAGCTGAGCAGCACTGCGGTGACGTCATTTTGAGCGCGACACAACAATCTGTGGCTTTTTGTCACAAACCGAGTAAAAAAGGAAAGCAGGAGAAGGCTGCAGGTGGTAAGAAGAAATACCCCTTGATAAGCACAGGAGAGTTTTGGAAGCTATACAACAGAATGAAGCCGAGGACGAGAGCAATCGAGCTGCAAAGAAAAGACGTATGAGGGTAAGCTAATGGTAGTTACCGCTAGCATGCTATGTCGTCGCACTCATGACTTATCGATGACGACATTGTCTGACCAATCAGTAGCCAGCAGTCGTTGACGTCATCTTTTAGTATCGACCCAGCTCGCTTGGAACCAGAGCGCAGTAGGTACTAAAACTAGCTTGTTTTAGGAGGTACCAGGCTAGTGGAAATGCGCTGCAAATCGAGTAGGGCCGAGTAGAGTAGGGCCAAGGCGTGCTAGTGGAAAAGGGCCAAAAAATGTCAAAAATCAAGTTCTACCTTTATGTTGTCAAAATACATTCCTAAATCAATCAAAATTTCCCTCTTAAAATTGAAGTGTGTGTTGTAAAATGTTGATTATGTAGTTCTAACGCAGGCAGGTTTGCCTACATAAAGACTGAAAGCTGAGGGATTTTCACAGCGTGTTGACGTGTTACTCTCTGATCAATATTTAATCTAATCAAAAATAATTACAAGCCTATAAAAGTGCTTGTGCAAAACCTGACTGGGCCACCATCATGAAAACTGTAAAATTTCAGTATTTATATTTTTTCAAAGTTTGCAACTACTTACAATTTAAGTAAGTGAATGAAAAAAATTTCTTTAATTTTTAAATATTTTTAAAGCAGAAAATCATCCGAATTAATCAGTTTAATTGATATATTTCCCAGCCCAAGTTGGAGCTGTGAATATGTTTTTAAATGTAATTTATTCTTGCTATTATCAAATATTTAAAGGTGCAGTGTGTGGAAATTGGCATTTTAGCAACCTCTAGTGTTCAGATTTTGGACTGACTCCGTCCATTATATCACTAAGCGACGACAGCCGGGGAAGACCGAAAAGGATCGTTAACAGGGCATCGTTTACAACACTTACCAGGCGAGGGTTTTTTTCATTTATATTTGTAACAATTATTTTAATAGATTACATAGTAGTTCAGTTAAGATGCCACGTGCCATCCATGTTCAAAAATCGCGTTTCGCTCTTTTTGTCCCCAAAACCCACCCGTAGACAACATGGCGTATCGTCATGTCAGCCTACATGAACGCGACACGGGTAATGTAAATTTTTTAAAGCTTTTTCTAACTAAATGAAAATAAAAAATAAACGTTTTATGGGGATGATTGTACTCCAGTTTTGATTGACTTTACGTTCAATTAGAAACATATCCTTTATTCACCATTTCTGTTCGGCGAAATGTTGCTAAATTTTACACACTGCACCTTTAATTAAAACCCCACTCACTGAGACTCTTTGGAGACAAGCTATTAAAACCGACCCGAATACTGAGTATCCAGGATGTCTAATTTTAAAACTCTGATACAATGGCATCCATTTGCTATTGGTTTTTACAGGAATAATACTGGGGCATTTACCATGAGTTGCCACGTTTCCCAGTGACATCCTCATGTGTGTTGCTAAAATTTTCTCCTTATTCCAAAGCATCTTTACAGCCGTCCTTAAAGAGGACAAGAAATGCCTTCAAACGTCAAATAAAAGTAGACATAGGGAAGACAAATGGCAGGCAAACGAATAAAATCTAATAATCTGGTTATAATGGCTGATATTTAACAATATTCCAGCCTGAGATTGGTTCACACTGAGCCCTTTTTGGCTTTTAGAGAGCATCATGAGAGATATTTCCAAGCAGCATGAAATGGACCTGGATGATGGTCCTGGAATCTCGTGTTATGATGAGCTTATTGATCCAGGGAGAGCGTTTGAGCTGTTACTTGGGGGTGTATCCCGTATCAGGCATAAAGCATTGGTATTGATTGCTTCACTCTGCTTGGACCGAGTGCCTCTCACTGGTGATGGATGGAGGAGGAGTGCGAGGCGGGCGAGGGCGAAGAAAGGGAGGTATTGAGAGAAAATAACTACGCAAAATAGTGAATCAAGATTTTCTTTCTTCTCCTTTTGTGTCTAGATTGAAGAACTTCCACATTAAGGAAGAGGATCAATTGAATGCCCAAAATCTTTCCCTGAGAAAACCCCGATTCATGCTGCAGTAAATCGCATGTATTGATCCCGTGTTTACAAGGCCGTAAACATTAACATGCCTGACTTAATGTTAAAAAGCTCATTGTTCAGCGAGGCGAGTCAGCAGTCGAGAGCAGAAAAAGAAAGCAGCTCTGTCGAAATGTAGAACGAGGATTCTGAGCGCTCGGTGGGAGAGAGACGTGTGCTTGTAATTATTCTCAGATTGGTTTGATGGAGGTGCAGAGGGGCGCACAGATGTGTCTGAAAGGACAATTAACGTGCGTCAGAGTGGAGGAGGAAGAGGGGATGTGGGGAGTAGGAGCACATTCTTGTCACGTTTGTTCGACAAATTAGACATCATGGAGGAGAGAGCCTCGCCTAATTCCCTCTTATATTCTATTGTGTTTCATTTTGAAGGCCTATAAAGAGGGAACGATAGCACTATTACTCTACATAATTGTGTAAGATGACAAAAGGGCTTTAAATATGCTCTAAAGGGAGTGACAGTTTGAGTTATTTTTGTTAAACTCTTCTGAATGTCTGTTCTAAGGGGTGCCAAGATTGCATTTTTTGCTGCCTGTACAGCCTGTTCTTGGCAGAACTTGAGACATGAATATTAATTCTATGTCATGTTTTGGCGCTGTGTCGAGGGTTTTAATGTAAAAACTAGTGATGCCCTGATCATGTTTTTTGCTGCATGTACAGCCTGTTATTAACCGAACTGGGGACATGAATATTAATTCAATGTCATGTTTTTGTTGCTGCGTTGAGGGTTTTAATGTAAAAACTAGTGATGCCCTGATGACGCTTTTTTCCTGCAGGCACAGTCTGCGATTGACAGATCAGGAGAGAAGAATTGTTCTTTTATGACACACTTACGGGTTTTAAAAGGCTTAAGATTTGTAATTGCTGTAGCAGAGGGCTTTAGGTTAAAAATAAGGATGTCCTGATTATGTTTTTTGCTGCCTGTACAGCCTGTTTTGGCAGAACTGGAGAAATGAATATTAACTTTATGTCATGATTTTGTCCACTACATTGAGGGTTTAAACAGAAAAACTAGTAATGCCCTGATCATGTGTTTTTGTTCCTGCTGGCACAGTCTGCTATTGACAGATTAGGAGAGAAGAATTGTACCCTTAGACACACTTAAGGATTTCAAAAGGCTGTAAGTGTGTAATTGCTGTAGCAGAGGGCTTTAGGTCAAAAGTAAGGATGCTCAGATTGCATTTTTTTGCTACCTGTAAAATCTGTTATTGAAAGAACTGGAGACATGAATATTAATTCAGTATCATGATTTTTCCCACTTCGTCGAGGGTTTTAATGTAAAAACTAGTGATTCCCTGATCATGTTTTTTTCCTGCAAGCACATTCTGGGATTGACAAATCAAGAGTGAAGAATTGTACCTTCCATGACACACTTAAAGATTTGAAAAGGCTGTAGGTGTGTGATTGCTGCAGCAGAGAGGGTTGGGTTAAATCTAAGGATGCCCTGATCATGTTTTTTGCTGCCAGAACTGGGGACATGAATATTAATTCTATGTCTTGTTTTTGTCGACTTCGTTGAAGGTTTTTATGTAAAAACTAGTGATGCCCTGATTGCTTTTTTTTTCCTGCAGGTACAGTCTGCTATTGAAAGATTAGGAGAGAAGAATTGTACCTTTCATGACACACTTAAAGGTTTTAAAAGGCTGTAGGTGTGTGTAGCTTTAGCAGAGGGCTTTAGGTTAAAACTAAAGATGACCTGATCATGTTTCTTGCTGTCTGTACAGCCCGTTTTTAACAGAACTGGAGACATGAATATCAATTCTATGTCATGTTTTTGTCCACTCCGTCCAGGGTTTTAATGTAAAGACTAGTGATGCCCTGATCATGCTTTTTTCCTGCAGGAAAAGTCTGCGATTGACCGATCAGGAGAAAAGAGTTGTGCCTTTCATGACATACTTAAAGATTTTAAAAGCCCGTAGGTGTGTGATTGCTGTAGCAGAGTTTTTTTTAGGTCAAAACTAAGGATGCCCTGATCATGTTTTTTGCTGCATGTACAGCCCGTTTTTAACAGAACTGGAGACATGAATATTAATTCAATATCATGTTTTTGTCACTGCGTTGAGGGTTTTAAGGAAAAAATAGTGATGCCCTGATCATGTTTTTTTCCTGCAAGCACAGTTTGCGATTGACAGATTAGGAGAGAAGAATTGTACCTTCATGACACACTTTAGGGTTTTAAAAGGCTGTAGGTGTGCAATTGCTGTAACAGAGGGCTTTAGATCAAAACGAAGGATGCCCTGATCATGTTTTTTTCTGCTTGTATCATCTTTTCTTGGCAGTTTTTTTTAGGTTTTACAAAGGCGATAGATGCGTAAACTGTCTCTCTTAAGGCATTTTTCATTTTGACACATCTTCCTTTTATCTTATTTTTTATTATGTTTAAGGAAAAATGTATGCACAGTACCTGATATTTTTTGTTAAACCCCTTAAAGCCTGTTATCTCTTAATTGATAAATACTTCTATGATATCCGTATCCAATCAAATTACGACAAAAACATCAGAATACAATCAGATAAATGATAAAAATGTCTTCAAGTGGTTTATCAGTTGCCAAAACACCTAATTGGTCAATTGGATACAAATATATATGTATATATCAACTCAATTTTATGGAAATTTTTGATTTTGTTTTTGGATTTCGGTAGAAAGTGAAATGATTATTTCAGCTCCAAAATTTTTTTTTTCTGGCTGTTTTAAGGCTTTAAAGGGTTGTTTTCAGTTCATAGTTGAATGTTGTAGCTCCCCAAGTAAGTATAAAAATGATGAACAAGCAAGGTTGGGCTTTTACCTCAAACCACAATCATGACACCAGTACAGTTACATAGGTTTTCTCTTAATTTAAGTTGTAAAACATCCTTTTTTGGTATATTTGGCATGTAATATAGACATGGCAAAACTTCATGGTTTAGTAATAGAATGGTTTATTATAAAACAAAACACCTTTTAAAGCTTTATCCAACAAAAATACCAGATAAAACATGGGAAAATCTGCATTTTACATCATTTTAAGCACCTTTAGATGCTCTGAAATAGTCTTTCCAAATGCATCTTGCTGTTATTTTGGTGTTTTTTAAAACTTAATGATACTCATTTGTGTAGAAATGAGAAATGTTTTCCCAGATGTCTGCATATAAGCTAATATACTGGGCCAGAGAACGAAATGCTGCACAGTTATGGTACAATTGTAGGTAATGAGAGTCGAGCTTCATACGGTTTGATGTTCTTACCACAAAAATTTAGTCCTGGAATGGATCATAAACAGAGAAAATGGCATGCTATAATTTTGTATTTTAAAAGCTGAGATGTAATGACGTGCATAGTTGTATTTTCTCAGTATGAGTTTGGTGATAATGCAACAGTCAAATCTACACTGACACATGACCAAACCAAACAAATGCCTTAAAAACATTCATTGCATTGTTTTGCCTTTTCAATTGGCCATCTTTAGTGGCACCTACTTCCAAAAATAATAATTTAAAAGCATTGTCATGGGCCCTTGATAACTGGAGTACATATGTTTGTGTTTTTTTTTCTTATTTGATGAACATAGACTTTTCTTAATAATTTATTCATGCCGAAAACATGAGGTTGAATTGCGACTTCTGGTCTGTGCCCCTGGAATGAGTCCCATGCATCGCGATGTAATCCGCCGTGGGGGTAATGTGTTTGCTTTAGGAGACCGAGTCGCCCTCTGTGCTCGAGGCAGTGCTCACCTTGACCCTATCACTAGTTAACTGGCACAGAATATGGATAAATAATAGATGGCTTATGGGTTCACCGAGGGCTGGTGCTTCTGTAAGATAGAGAAAAAAAGGAAACAGGACGAAGTAATTCCTGTATCGAGATGTGTGTTTTATTTTTTATCAGATTTATTTCATTTTGAGAAGATGTGTTTGTCTGTTGGTGTGTTTGTTTGCTTGTCTGTAAGAAGGATAACTCGAACAGTTCTCGACGGATTTTAATGGGATTTTAAGGGAATGTTGGTCATGGCACAGGAAAGAAGTGATTAGACTTCGGTTTTGATTGTACTGTCTTCCTCTTTTTTTACAATATTCTGCTTAATTTGAACCCTCATTGGCCTAATGATATTTGAAAAAGGAAGTTGTGACTATTATTAGTGATTTACATAAATATCACTGGATATATGATGAAGGCTATGACAAAAATACTCAACAATATTACGATTGCTCAAAAATCTATGCTGGCTCCTGTGTTAAGATCTATTTTGTGATGCAACAATGGGCTACGGCCCTTCCAGGATTAAATTTGGCTTGTTATTTTTCTACCTGTGACTCCATCTGCTGAAGTTCTTCCTCTGTATCTCGAAAACAACCGAACCTTACTTCACAACAGCGTATAAGCCTCAGGTGTTTATAGATGCTGCTTCATGTTTGCAATCCTCATCCAACTCGGTCACACTCTGGTTGTAGTTTGAGTCGCTGGGTGAATAATCATCGGGGTGAGCTTAAGTCGAGCTTGTCATTTATAAGTTTGATTTCTTTATTGCCCTCATGGCTATGTCCCAAACTAACCGAAAGTACAAACGGGGCATTAGAGATAATCTGAACTTAACTCGTTTTATCCCAATAACGTAGGGACAAAGTCCAGATATTAAAAAGTGGATGGAGCTCATGTTAGAAATACTATCATATGAACCAGTGTTAGCTAGAATTAGCTATTAAAGTAAGAACTTGAGGAAGCCTTGGATGAGTTTTTGTGTAAAATCTGCATTAGTACGTTGTCAAAATGAACCTGTTTAATATTGATCATCTAACTGTAAAAATAAATCACAGGCCCGTTGTGTGTCATATTTTATTTTATAATTATTTTTATTTCTTGTTTTTTTTTTTTGTTTGATTACTTTTTTTGTTGTTTCATTTATTCTGTAAAGCTAAAGTGGATATACTGTCTATGGGATGTTTGTGTGAAAAAGGAAAATAAAAACAAATTAAAAATAAAAACATCACTGGATATACTAAGGAAGTTCAAAACCCAGTTTTGTTTGGAAATTGCTTGTTAGAGAAGTAATGCTAGATATATTTGCTTTGTGATGGCTTTTGCTTTTTTATGGCTTTAGCTTTTTTGACTGTTGTAATTGTTATGACTGTTACTATTCAGAACAACTAAAAAAACTCACAAAAGCTCCAGATCCAGAAAAAACAGATTTTTTGTTGAAGCGCAATTTTTAAAAGTTGGTTACAATCCCTCCTTATTTCTGAAGATATGTTATTTGCCATGTTATTTCAATTTCTATCTAACGACAGTGGTGAGCTTTAAAAACAAATCATTTTTATATTAATTATTTTATATTAGATTTTTATCTGAGATTTTATCTTTTTTATATTAGATTTTGGCAAATAAGCACAACTGTTAACCCAATATTGGCTGTTAAGATTCAAATGAAAACAATATTTTATTATTAGTGTATCTAGCAGCTAGGCCTGTCATGATAACAAATATTGCTGGATGATAAATGTCCCAAAAATTATTGCCAATAAACTATATTATTGTCAATGTTATTTTGAAACATATATTTTTTTTCATTAATGCAATTATGTCGTAATAAAGTGAGTACATCATATCAAATCAATGAACTTCTTTTTCTAAAGAGTATTTAACTTTAATTGGAAGGTCAAGAGCTTTTAAATAAAAAAGGCAATATTATAGATTAAACAAACAAAAAGGAGGAAAAAAAACTCAATGAGTTTCCCAAGTCTCTTTTGGGAAATACTGCATGTAAAAAAATCATAATAGTCAAAAATGAAAATAAATAGACCCTGTCTCTGTAAAGAAAAAAAATCAAAACTCCAACAAAGCGCTCACAACAAAAAAAATAAAAATAAAATGTAGTTTATGCAGTTCCTGAATTATTTGTAACATGTACTTTCTCCCAGTCAATTCGTACTGTCTGTCAAACGTTTGTAACATTTCTGCCTTTTCAACCGTATTGAAGGGCTGCATGTCTTTTGCAATGTAGCATTTTGCGCTGTTTTATTTGTATTTACTTTGCTGACCAAACGCCACAGTAAGCACTGACTTTCGGGACGAAGTCACCTCCCCTTCTTCGTTGCCACTACTTTCAAATAAATTGTACATATTGGCTCATCAGTGTTCATGGGCTCACACCTTGTTTATTCTATTTTTTATTTATTTTTTATTTATTTATTTTTTTTTTTTTAAATGTATTTTTTGAGCATTTTGTGCCTTTATTGATAGGAGAGAGGCAGTGGATAGGCTTGTGAAAGGGGGAGAGAGAGTAGGGGAAGACACTCTGCAAACTGGTCACAGGCAGGATTCGAACCTGGTCCGGCAGAAACATGTACATGGGGTGCTAACCACCACGCCAAACCAGCACCCCTTTGTTTATTCTATTTAAAACCGAAATATTCCTACACTTGGGCTGTGGCATTTGGCTTTTGCGTTATCATTTATATCCGTGTTTCCTTATTACTCCTCTCGCTTCGGCTCACTCTGTGTGTACGCACGAGCAGCCCCGCCTCCTCCTCAAAGATTGAATGAATGACAGATGCATCACTAACCCTAACCCCGCTCATTCCGCTATAGAACCAGCGCGTCCAGGCGTTGAGAAAGACGGACGTAGTGAGCCATCTTTCCATCCAGCCTGTTTGGTAGAACAAGAGGAGGGAAACAAACACAAAGACATATTTATATATCATTCGGTTAATTGATTTATTGGTTATCCCGACAGGCCTACTAGCAGCAAATAAGCATAAAGCGTTAGCAGTTCTCACTGTAAACAGTCTTTTCACTGAGCATTAGGACATAAACAATACTGTCTTACCCTGAATCTTATTTAGAAACATATCAGTCTATCCTTAATACTCTATGCATCTCTCAGCCATTCCCCGTCTTGATCATATCATCTCTGCCTCTCTTTTTTTCACTGTCTCCTCCGCTTCGCCTTCTCCCTCGTGAATAATTCCCCCTCCAACCTCTCGCCTCCACTTCATGCTCTCTTCGTCCCCTTTCCCTCTCTCCCTCTGCCCTCAATCTTTCCCCACTCGCTCTCCCCTTTTGCTCCTTCCCTCCTGAGAAAAACTCAACCCTCTCCCGAATCTGCTTGTTTTCCTCCTCGATTCTCCTCTTTCTTCCTCCTCTCATCCCTGCAATCAACACCAGCACGCCCCCTCTGCTCCGACTTCCAACCCCCCACCTCCTCTAGAGCGCTCTCGATCGCGGCAGAGTGTGAGGGGGGAGGCAGACATACCAGTTGAGAATCACCCCCCACCCTCGATCCACCCTCTAAAGGCGGCGTCGACGTCAGAGAGGGACGCTCTTCACATCAGCGGATGCGCGCTCAGACACAAAGACACCTGGCTCCGGCTTATTTGCATCCGCTCCGCTCTCTCTCTCCTTCGCTTCCTCTCTTTTTCAGCTCGGAGAGTAAACACACCCACGCACAAAAACAGGCAGCTGAATCCCGTACAGAATTTTGATTTTCTCCTCAACAAATATTCTCGTTGAAGCCACACCCCGAGCCGATTTTTGCACGGATGTTTTTGTGAGCTTCTACAGGTAATCTTGCACGCTTGACGGGAAGAGCTACTTTTATAACGATGAAGAAAATCTGGTCTAAGAAGAGATTTCAGGTGAGTTTGCTCCTTCTGTGGTTTGAAAAAAAAGATTTTTGATGGTGTTTAAGCCACTTGCATGTTGTTTTTTCAGAAAGGTTAGAATTTGGATTTGAAGCCACACCCTTTACCTTACAAAAATATGCAAAAATGTTGATTTCTAACCAGCAACACTCGTGAAATCATCACTTTGGGAACATTTTGAAGGGACTGACTCCATCATATTCTGGTTAGAAAAGTCAAAGGAGAAGAAGGGGACACAGAAGAGCGTCTGCTTTTGTTGTCTGACATCAGTCGAATAAACTGAGGAGAAATCAGGACAACATAGCAGTGAAACTCAGACCATCAGAACTCTGGTTGCCAGGCAGGAAAAGCATTCCTGCTCCCAAAAGTAAAGAAATGCTACTTAAAACCTCCTCTTACCTTACATTGTCTGCAAATATCTAAATTTGTCACTAGTATTAGTTGTTAAAATGCACGTCAGAATATTTAGAGTATTGTCTTGATGTAAGCTCTCAGTTAAGTTTGAAAATGGATGAATCAAAAAAGAGAAGTATCAAAGAGGCTACGGTTGTTATTGATCACTTTGTGGTCCGTTACCAGCAGGCAAAGCAGAGGATAAATCAGGACAACATTACATGGAAACTCAGCTGAAAAAAACTCTGGTTGCTAGAAAGAAAAAGGCTTTTTCTTTCATTTAGTTAAAGATAATTGTCACTTAGTTAACATGTTTCCTGGTTTGATTGATTTTAAATGTGGGGAAAACTTGCAGTTTAATTGGGAAAATGCTTAAGCAGAAGGTAAGAGCTTTGACAGGTCATGCTTCTTATCTTCCCCTGTTGTTGTCTGTCGAATAATTTGAGGATATTTCAGGACAACATGACAGATAAAGTTAGCTTTAAAAAACAGCAGCTGCCAGGCAGAAAAATAGGATTTTCTCAATCAGAGTTGTGCAAATTGTGGCTATAATGCCCCACTTGCCTTTATGAAATATGTAAATATAAATGTACTACAAATGACGAAGACTGAAAAGGTTTCAGTGATATTTCAAGGCAGATGAACAATGTAAACGTTTAATCTTTAAAATGCTAATGAAAAAAGGGACTGTCTGTGGGGTTATTTATGTCTCCTAACCCTTTATGTGCTAAATTGTCCACTCTTTCAATCACTAAGGCTAACATATGGCGTATTTTTCCATTTCGGACTCTGAAAAAAAATAGGCTCAAACATGACTTTTTGGGTGTAAATGGGGCTGAAACACACACTAGTGCAGACGGATTTGTTATATTTGGCTTTAAAATGGACTTATGAGCCTTTTTCTCTCAAATCTGGGTCGTTGAAAACACTAAGGCTAACATATGGCGTTTTTTTCCATTTCGGACTCTGAAAAAAAATAGGCTCAAACATGACTTTTTGGGTGTAAAAGGGGCTGAAAAACTATGTAGCATAAATGAAATAGTGGACTACATATGGAATGAACAAATGAGATTTTGGACACGACACTGAAATTTTCTCTAGCATCAGTAGATGAGCCTGACGTTCTTGTGACGATAGTAGACGCTCAAACATGACTTTTTGGGTGTAAATGGGGCCGAAAAACATGCTGGTGCAGACGGATTTGTCATATTTGGCTTTAAAATGGACTTAAGAGCTTTTTTTTCTCATATCTGGACCGCTAAAAACACTAAGGCTAACCTATGGCGTTTTTTTCCATTTCAAAAATAGGCTGAAATATGACTTTATGGGTGTAAATGGGGCTGAAAAACTATGTAGCATAAATGAAATAGTGGACTACATATGGAATGAACAAATGAGATTTTGGACACGACACTGAAATTTTCTACGTCATAGCATCAGTAGATGAGCCGGATATTCTTGTGACGATAGTAGACGCACCAAAATTAGCGTAAACAAACCGGGCACTGAGGAGGATAAGTAGCAAGCCGCTAAAAGACGTAAAAGAGCTACGCTATGATTGTGTTCACGTTTTTTACATTTTCAATTCTTTCTCTTCTTGTATAGAAAAACACAACTGCATTGCATTGTGGTATACGGGAGTACAATATAGTATACATCGTATGCACACTCACTTTTGCGATGCATTGTGGGTATTTTGTAGTGCACTATGCAGTGAATGAAACTAACAACTGAGAATTTGAACAACACTACAAAATGGCGAACACACTTTATAGTGCACTTTATCCATTATGGGGAACGAAAACCACAAATAAACTTCTCTCACAAATACCTAATGAAAAATAGCTTGAAATGCTTACTTCTCTTAAGAAAAAAAATTAAATAATCATTTCAGATAAAGGCCAGTGGTAAAATAATACTGCCAGGATATCTTGTATCATCTCATTTGCTGTTTGATACTTGTTGGCAAAATTAAAGATGGTTCAGAATTAACATAAGGTAACAAAAACTCTAGTTGCCTTTTCAAAAGCATGAGAATTATTGCTTTTCGCTAACACTGATTTAAAACAGAAAAAATATGTAGATGTCTTAAATTGTAACTCCCAGTACTACGGACAACTGCTATTTTGAGGAAAGGTTAAAAGAGGGACTGTAGGGAAAGTTTAACATGTAGTTCTTGGCTGAACTAGTTTGCACAGTTTGAGATAAATCGCGAAAAAGAAACCCAGTTTACTCAAACTACAGTAGCTTGGCAGAACAGAAGAATTTTCTTCCATATAAACAATGAGAATGGCTGCTTTGAATCCTGACTTACATCCAAAAATGTACAAATAAATATGAATTAATAAATGATAGCTAGTAACTAGGGGTAGAAACACACATTTTGAAATGTTGAATGTATTTTCGAAAGAGTTTGGGTCATCTTCACTTTGTGCCCATTCTGTTTCCTACCATTGTTGGGACATTTAAGATGATTATTTCCATGGAAACTCAAATATGTTATTCATTTAAGCAATAAAGATCTTTGCATAATTTAAACCTTCAATATCACTGGAAGTTAAATTCTCAGTTTTGTTTGGAAGTTGCTGGAGATATTTGCTTTGTTATTATTTGTTATTTAGCCTTTTTGACTGTTTTTTTATGACTTATTATTCAGAACTAACGATAGTGATGAGAATAAGTATGTAGGGAATTTAAGATGCATTTTATCAACTAAAAACGCACTTTTGTTGGCAGTGGGAAAAGATGGGTAGTTGAATTTTTTCTGCATTATTGACGACAATTTGGGGCATTTAACAGAAACTTAGCTGAAAAATACTCCTGTTGCTGGAAAGAAACATTTTCTGGTTCAACAGCAGTGAAAAGTTATGTTAAAATATCTCATTTTATTTCAATAACAGTTGTGAAAATGGTCATTTTTAAATATTATGAAGGCTGTTTATCCGTCAACATAGTCATTGATTATCTGGGATGTTGGCAGAGGGATTGTAGGAGAGGTTTGACTTGTTGTCCTTTTTTGTTATCTGATATCTGGCAAAATCTGGGATAAGTCAGGACAACCTAGCAGCTACAGTTGCTGGGCAGAAACGTGCCTTTTCCTTTAAATAACCAACAAAAACTGTTTCCAAAACCCACACTCAGGCTCTATAATCCAATTTTAGAGAAGGTTAAAGCCAAATTTTCTGCTCAGCCTTGTGTAGACTCATATGAACAGTGTTTTTTCTCGCCAGCCTGCCAGGTTTGTCAAATAATAAGTTATTCTAGCCTAAAATTCGGAGCAGATGGAAAGTGTGTCAGTAGGCTACCCTCCATGGAGACATGAGAATCAGGGCAGCCAGGCTCCGGGGCTATGAAGTGGGCACACACACATTAAAAAGAGGATAACACTGATTTCTAACGGAGGCTTTTGGCTTCTCTGCATTCTCCAGAAATCCCTCAAATTTGTTCTCAAGCTTTCCAGCAGCAGAATAACACTGTTAGGATTTGGATTATGTGCATTGAATATGTTTTGAAGCTCTTGCCAAACGCAGACCTTTTCAAACGAAAAAGCGTTTCTGGCTGCCTCCTGCAGATACGATTGCCTCGAGGCCACAACAATGGAGATCACGACTGCGATGGCAGCGTCTGGTGGAGTCTGACGAACGGCAGTCACTACCAGGCAACAGTTAATCAAGCAGCCTGACATTAAATTCACCAATGGGGAGTGAGCGGCAGAGCGCGGGGGGAAAATGAGTGTGAAATTAGTCATTTTGCTCTGCACTTTGGTACTTCTTTTTTATCTGCTGCAAAGATGTGAGTCATTCTGAAGTGCTCTCCTTGGTGCTGATTGACAGACTGTCCAAGAAGCAGTTTTACTTACTGCTTTATCAGCAACGACACCAACTCAAACGTGGACTTTTTGTCACATAGTTTTGACTTTTGAGATGTAAACAAGGCCTGGCATTCAAATGTTCATCCCTTAGTCTTTGTTGGGAGATTTGCAATTTATACCAAAGCTCGAATTAACATTTCAGAGCAAAGTGAAGAAAAAGCAACTATTTTCCCAAACGCCTCGTGATAAGTGGATAATAGAAGACTTAATGGGGCTAATCGGCATGGCTTTTCCATTAGCGGCTGAATAAATGATGAAATACTGAGGAGAATGCTGCCTGGGATATTCAACCTGCTGCTCTCTTGTGACTCATTGTCGCTCTTTTTTAGTTGTTTCTGGGGAAAGGAAGAAAAACATCTGAAGAAAGTGTTTACTGCAAATCATACCAGTCTAACCTCGGCCTACCTCTCCCAGCTGTATCAACCAATTAAACACATTTATTTAAAGTTTTATTTCAGTTCATGATCTGCATCACTCCAGTGTCTTCAAAGTTTGTCAATAATGCCATAGCATTTTGATGTTCCAAGGCATAATGTTAAATATCAAGACAAGTCGCCTCATTTAAACCTTAAAACTGTTGCTCAGACATTAACCATCTTGCAAAGGTCAACACAGCTCTGAGTGCAACTATATTTTGCACCATTGTAAGCCAAGACTAAGGACTGTCTTTTGCTAGAATTAGAGCTTTTTCTGCGGCGTCAGTACCATTCAAACTGACAACCATGCAATATGGAGACCACTGGTGCTGCAGGATAGTTATCCATTAAAAAGCAGCCGTGGTAAGCGCTCTGAATCTTTGCAGCAGTGACATCTAAGTCTACTGCAATGTTGAAGTTCCATAAAAGGTTTTTACTCTCATCAATGACATTAAAGTTCATCCATGAGGATGATCATGGATGTGCAAGTTTCATGAACTTTTGTTCACGACAGAGGTTATTATCAGCAGTTACCGAAGGATATATTAAAATATTTTGTTGGCTTTTTGTCAAGGAAACCAGCATGGTGCTAACTTCTGGGTTTTCTGACAAAAATATTTCATCCCTACTCCACTCTATAGAGCAACGGCTGTAGTAATCGTTGTAGTTCTCAATCAATCAGTCAAACTTTATTTATATGGCACATTTCCTACAACATATATAGCTCAAAGTGCTTGCAGAAAAGGAAACAGGAGGAAGATGAGGGAGGAAAAAAATGTCAAACTAGGAGCCTGTCAGGGGAGCACAGTGTAGGATTGGAAAAGAACACCTCAGCACATGAGCAACATATTACAACAAACTCATGAGAGCCAGTGGGGACGTTGATTTGATGGGAAAACCTGCAACCTTGTCTAGCTCAGACCCCACAAAGTCTCTATTGTCAAACATTCCAGGAGAATAGCTACGTCTGCTCAAGGACAGACGGGTAGCCAAAACAGATATGGATAAGGAATATTTTGGGTCAGGCCAACTGTAATTTTCCATCAGCCTTTCTAGTCTTTCGGTCTGTCATGATAATGTTCCGAATCCGGGGGCCCATTAAACTGAGCCGAGCTGTCAACTTCTCCAAGGTCTTGTCCTGCTTGTGAACGAGTTTAAGGATCGCATATGTAGTATTATGTATAATGACCTACATGAAAAAAGAAGCAACTGATTAATTAAACATGGAGAAGCTAAATGATGAGAAATCAGTCCAATGCGTAAAACCTTAACATTTGCTGTCTTCTGTATGTTACAGAGGTTGCAATGCAAAATTAGAGTTTGAAAGTGGGACACTGATTTAAATTATACCCTCCTGCCAGCCTGCCAAACTCTAGCAGCCTTTGTCATCTAGTTTTCATGTACTTATATCCAGACACACTTGCTAATGTGCATTCATCTTTAGATCACTAACTTTGGGTTGATCAAGGGAACGTTTTTTACAGTGATTTTCTCCAAAGATCATAAAATAGTGATGAAAAAAAAATTAAATTTAAGAGTTGAAGGTTTTCACAGGTTTACACCTAATCTTTTTGGGGTGTGGTAAGATTGGAAGGCCAAATTTTAACAGCTTTTCTCCCTTATTTGAAGTTTCCCTATGACATTGATACAACAAATCAGCATTTAGTAAAATTACCTGGTGGAGTGTAGTTGTTTTTTTTGTCGGAAAGAGTCCTTAATGTGAAAAAAGGAGGCAAGTACATGGAGCTGAGCAGCATTATGAATATCAGTGCTGGCAGGAGTTTTAGTGACGTGGTCCATCAGTAAGAGCAGAACCAAATCTGAATGAGATGCAGAGACAGAACAGCAGCTTACAGGTACAGTTCTAGCTTTTTATCCACCGTGATTGAATATAGAAATCAAAGATTATAGGATTTAAAATTCATTAAAAACATCTGAAACAATGTAAGCAACCTAGTAAAACCAAGTTTAACGTAGGACTGCCATCATTTGAACTAATTGAGACATTTTTCGCACAATAAAATCTCCGTCTTCCATTATTTATGAGCTAAAGGGACGTTTGCAGCCTGCACTCTTGTGTTTTGTTTACAACCAAATCTGTGTCTGTCTTCGCTGTTGAATAATTCATCTTACTCTGTCTCGTTTTCAGAGAACCGGGCACTCCACACGGACATTTGGCAGATTAACCCATGGTGTGTTGTCAGTACAAGCTCTTACACAATTCTCCATTCTCTACTGCTAAAAATCGAGTTTTATTGTGTTATTGCCCTTATTTCTTCTGCTTCTGTGTAAAGCATGTGCTCCACTTTGATTTATCTCTCTAATAGCTCTTCTGTATTTAAAAATTATTGCTCTCTACATGTTTTTTTACTGCTTGCCTGCTTACAATGAGAGTGGGTTTTATTGTTGTACATCCACCCCCATGAGGCAATATTTATAATCAGGCTGTTGCATAAAATCCTGGGTGTTTTATGGTGTAATTTTTGGCTTGATTTGTGCCAGAGTAAACCACATCTACACAATATAGAGATTTGAATTGAAAATATGGCATTTCAGTGGAACTGAGGTGCCTGTTTCTCCACTAAATGTGGAGAAATTGAGCTTAATTTGATCTAAACGGGTGGATCTACATGCCCACACATGCTGCCTGAGCTAATGCTGATTGTTCATTGGCTTTCTTATCATTAGGCAGACCTTCTGGAATTATCTAATCAGGATCTGACTTGATGTGAGGCGCAATGAGGCACAACCTGTTTTGCGGTTGTCTTAGCCCTCCTCCTCCTCCTCCTCTTCTTCCTCCTTCTCGAGCTCTCCCTCTCTCTAACCAGTAAACATATCCGTCAGCCACCCAGCGAGCCTGGCTGGCAATTTTTTTTTTTTTTTTTTTTTTTTTAAGACTCTTAATGGGTACGAAGAGGATTGGTCGTGTGGGTGAGAGGGATGCTGGTTTCCATAGTAACGGTGCTCTCCCGTCTGCCCTCTCTTGCTGCCACTATGGAAGCGAAGTTTTCCGCTCCTGCCGAAAGCAAAGCTATGGTAAAACCTGCCTGTTTCGATCCATCTCCTTCTTTTGTTGTCATCTGTTCATCCTGCTGATGTAATGTGATCGTGCTCTCTGGTTGTTTATTCCCATCTGTGGTTTCAGCCTCAGTCCTTTTTCCTTTATAACTTTCCTGTATCGTTTAATATTTTAGATAACCCGCCTCGAAACATCCATCAGTGTTATTGTCTGCACTGCACCCAGCACCCCATGTTGTTTTTATTTCTTTCTGATTTTGAATGTTTTTCATTAAATCAAGAAAAAGCTCAAACAAATGCAATGTGTTGTTTTTTTTGTGGCATTTCTTCATGTTTTTTTTATTTTGTTGTCACTTTTTGTGATTACCTATTTGTTTTCTTTTCTGTCTATGCTTTGCCTATTTGCTATTGTACTGAAACATCATTGCATGTGACTTAGAAGGTCTGTGTAATTTGCAACTGGCTTTTAAAGGCTTATACAGTCTTGAACTTATTTGTTTTCTTTTTTGATGTTGCTTTACCGTGAAATAGGTTTGCAGACAGCAAATTGGGTTCCTTAGAAGCATAAAAAATAAAGAACACAACACTATAAGGATAAAAAATATTGCATAATGTGTCCTAAAGTGAATAAGAACAATATTTAAGACAATCTAGACAGTTTATACACTATATAAATTGTAACTGTGTTGTTGATGTCAATTTCAATATTTTTTCATAGAATTATACGTATATCTACATGAACTCCAAATATCTTGTTCTTGTGTTGTATTCAATCAAATACAGGTTGAAAAGGATTAGCAAGTCCTTAATTCTGTTTACATTTTACATGATGCGCCAACTCCACCAGAATCTGGGTTCTTATGTAATTACATGAAGAAAAAGAGATAATGATTTCAGTGTGAGTCGGTGAAAAAAAATGTGTCATTGTCTCTACAAGTGAGGCTAACTTTAGCAGAGCTAGCATCACCAGCATTTGGTCATGTTTGTATGGCAACATCTGGTCAACATGCCAGTTTAATCTGACATAGGCCACAGTTAAATAATCTTTTTGAATTCAGAATTATTCAGAATGAAATAGTTCAAAACTAATGTTTTCTCCTTCAGAATAACGGTTTACATGGAAAACACATTTATGCGCCTGTATTCAAGGCCTGTCAGCTGGGAACTGTTCTGATTGGACAGGGGTGGACGTGACGTAGTGACGTATTATGTCTACAAGAAGAAAAATTTCCAACTTGGACGCTACAGCTTTAAAAAGGTCCACATTTTAATTCTTATGTCCATCCACACTTTCATTACTTCCAAACCTTCTAAGGATCTAATTAAATAAACTGTCTCGGCATGCGTGGAGTCCCATGCTTGCTTTGGGCAGCCATCTTGTTCCCGTCAGCGTCCTGTGCCTCATCGCTGTAGGACAAGGGAACGAGCATGCGCAGACTGATTAAAGCGGAATTAACGTTTTTTGAAGAGGATCTACGTTTTATCTGAAATTAAAGGGGAATTAAAGTTCTCATGTAATCGTGATAATAGTCTACATATATTTCATCTCACATTCTGTATCAACGTACTGGCACACTGCTGGCCTGTACATTATACCGTCTTCATTTTCCTTAGCTTGTTTACATCCAGGCAGCAGAGCTCAAGGAGATGTTCCAGTTATTGTTTGAGTGACATATTAAAAGACACTCAAGTGATGATTTTATTCACCTTTAATAAACAGCATACTTTTGCGCCATCAAGCACCACCATGATGTTTTAATACAGCTCAGTCATTGTAGTTGTCAATGGGTTGGTTTTAATTTAACTCATTTAGTTTGAACATTCAATAATTAGTCAAATATAACCGTTGAAATCATGTATCTTGACCCCCTACTGTGTTTCCTGTGGCCTCCTGTGGGGCCCCATCCCCCACATTCAGACTTTCATATCTAACAGAAATTAACCAAAGGACCACTTTGTTTTCATCAAGGCCTTAAAGCTCACTGAGGTACTACTTTATTTTATTTAGCCTTTGCTCAAGTGCAGCTCTTGAAAAACTAAATAGGATGGTAAATGTGCTGGGGTTAAGAGGTGCTACTTCTGAAGAGTGTGAGTAATGACTCATCAGGTTTTACGGGTCGTTATTTATGAATTTTTCAATCACATATCGTAAAAATTAAGGGATCAGACTGTTGAGACTAAACAGAGAGTCGACGCTCATTTTGTTTTCGGTTTGTAACCAATGTCAGACTCACTTGGGGAAACGAACACTCAGACACCTCGTACCCTCCCCTTCTGGTGTCATCCATGTATTTTTATAAGCCACAGCTGGTTTGATGTCACGCTTGAGCGTCAGCCCATTTATTTCACTCTGGGGGCTCTCCGCGGCTCCTTTCAAGGACCCATCACACTCCGTGGTGCTAAGCAAATGTGAAATGCCATTTTCGCCCCTGACTCTGGTGCTGTTTTCAGCCTCATTTTGTCCTTCCTCATTTCCCATTTCCCTCTACCTTTCTCCATTTCATCTCACCTTTGTGTCTTATACATTCATTTCAGACTCTGAGACCACAGAGGATGAGACCACGGAGCCTCAGATGGAAACCAAAGAAGGGCTCGGGAGGCACCAGGACAAGGCGGGAAGGAGAGGGCATTCAGGTAATGAGCCCAGAATCCTTTTGTGGCATAAGCACGACTGTTATGGAAACTGGTATGATCAATATTGGAGAGTTTTCATTGAAATGTGATCAGTAGGTTGGAAAAAATCTAGTAACTCGTCACCAAAGCACCCGTGGGCAACAATTTGAGGTTGCAGCTAACAGGCTAAGTGCGTATTTTCCATGAGTGCAGTGATTATGTAATTTTGGCAGAGCTAATCTGGTGGCAGAAAGATAGCTTGAAGCCAGTTCACATCATGAAGTCCCGGACCGTCTGGACGTCTTCTCCAATTATTTGAACTGTTTGGCACGAGGCAAGCTGTCGTACAGTTTCAGGCTACCCATCAGCAGCTAAGGTTTCCCGTTGGGTGGCTCAACAATCCAACTAAAAGTCCAAGTTACATTAGCCAGACGTCCTCGTTTAGGGGGATGGGCAGCTGTTTTTAGAGCAAAGACCACATTATTTTGTCCTCAAAGCCAGAGGGCCAAATTCACCGTATTATCTCTTAGCGTCTTCATTTAAAATCAACAGCATTATTTATCACAGATCAAAATGTTGTTTCTTTTCTCATCTATTTCTAAAACAAACGAATGGTAATTTCGGCATTGACTTTATATTCTGTGAAAAAAATCTGTATCATGGGTTTTGAGTTTCTTATCATCAGATATTCACAAAAATCCACAATCCTGCGTCTGTTTTTCGTTCTAGTTCCTTTCTTACATCAGTACGGTCCTGTGTCCACAAAAACTTTTAATGATGCTTGCTGGCAGCTCTAATTTAGTGTTTTAAAATTAATTTATGTATTCTAGTATTCACAGCACATTGAGTGGAAAGAAAATGCCCTCAGTGTCAGCCAACTTTTTGACGCACTCTCCCAGCACTCTAGTTGAGAACAGTTCAACTTTTGGGGCACCGCTGCACCCGTCAATGTCACATCTCCCTTACTGATCAGTGAAAGTAAAGTAGGGGTGGTGCTTCTGATTCCCACCACCAGGAGGTTATGTTATTGCTGGCATCTGTTTGTTTTTTTGTTTGTTAGTTAGTTTGTTTGTTTTCTCTGTTAGCAAGATAAATCTAAAAGTTCTGGACGGATTTTGGTGAAATTTTCAGGAAATGTCAGAATTGGGACAAGGTACATATGATTAGATTTTGGAAGTGTTTCGGATCACCGTCTGGATCCACCATGACGAAAAAAAGATTTTCGTGAATAACTACTGAACTAAAATAGATATCATTAGGCCCTCATAAGACCAAGATGGCGCAGCCTCGGTACTGCGCTCTCTAGTACTGTGTTTGTTTTCGTGTATTTTCTGTGTGTATGCGCGCTCCAACCGCATCACTTTTGGCAGAGAAGAGCTGCTATGTATTAGGCTGCTCTCTCCTGACTTTTTTCCTACTTTCTAATATTCCTGATGCACATTTTATCCCAGCCTCTCTTTTTACACGTACATTATTTTATTTTGTTGTATCTTGTTTGTGTCTACCTCCTTGTACTCAAGAAAACAACTGCCGGAGTCAAATTCCTGTTATGTGTTGCATACTTGGCAAAGAAACCCGATTCTGATTCTGATTCTGATTATGAATCACATTGCTGATGGCATATTTTCAGGGTCAAGGAATCTAAATATTCAGATGAAATAAAGTTAGGACTAAGATTTATGGTGAAAATAACACTATAGGTGAGGACTGTGGCGCTGGCGGAGGTCTGCACTCTCCAAGTGCTTTCCTAGTTTAACTTTTAAAACAATACTGGTGAAGCTGAAACAGTTTTGTTTTTCAGAAGGGGAGATATTTCCTGATCTTGAGGTGCTTGTAGTGGAGATCTTGACTTGATGGTTGTATTTGGTTTTACTTTCATGGTTTCTGAATCAAGTTTTCAATGAATGAAGGCAAAAATAAAGCATGTGGAGCCATTTTAAATGGCCTTACACTTTGAGAGTGGACAAAGAGTCGGCTGTTCACAGGCCCAAGGACACTTTCCTCTCTTAAAGGGACCTGGGATTATCTTAACTCACTTCAGTGCACACACAACTGTTGTGACTTTATTTCGATGTCTACTACTCTTTTGTGTCTCCACTATTCAAATTACCAGCAGTTCAATTATGAAGCACATCAGCATTTGAAACATGTTAAAGGAGACATATCATGCTGATGCATGATTTAATTCTTACATATAATATAATAAATTTGAAAACAAGACCTTACACCCCCTTAATTTTCAAAAAATTAGATATTGTATTTTTTCTGATATCCTAGAACGAGATTTGATGCCTCTGAAAATAGGTCATTGCGAGATGTCCGTGAGATTTAAATCATCGTGACGACACGAGGTACCTTTCTTTTTATTGGAGTAATCTGACAAAACACTTCCTCCTCTGTGATGTCCGTTAGCCACAAAACCGTCACCGAGGAACACATCTGTCCAGCAGCAGTATATAGATCCCTAGCTCACACTCTACCAGCCACCAGCTGGTAATTACCAGCTCTGGCCTGTAGGGGGACTCAATACGCGGGCGCTGCTTTGAGCCTGCCGGAAAATACAGTAGAAGAAGAAGGACAGGCTGGCTCAGCCCCCGATAGAATTGACCAATCAGAGCACAAAGGGCTGTGACGTTGCGAGGTTACTGTAGGTCAGCCTGAGATCCGAGTGTTTCAACGAGAGCTTCATAATGGCCTAAATTGAGGATTTTGAGAACGCTATTGTGGGGCAATGAAGGAACTAAATGACTTGTACTGAGGGCAGAAATGCTTTACAGGCATCCTAGTCTGGCATAGTGAAAAGGAGAAACAAGCATGATATGTCTCCTTTAAACTGAACTTGTCTGCTGCTGCTGCAGGGCTCAAAGCAGCCATAGTAAATCCCTCAAACTTCTTATTATTCCAGGTTAAAGTTGAAGTCTGATTTTGAAGTCAGTGTGTAAACAGCAGGATATGAGCTCTAGTTTGCCAGACAAAGTAGCAAAGCATGATGTGTTTATGATGGGCTCGGAAAAATAAACACAATGTCATGGTGGTGTGTTCAAATGCAACCTTAATTAAAGAAAGTATGGTTTTACCAAGACCCTTAAATTAAAAAGAGGATTTTTTAATACTTGTTACCTTTTATTTTATAAGACTATTTGCATTATTTAGCCTATTAAAGGATCAATTCTTGGTTCTGTCAGCAGGTGACACTTTCCGCCATAGTTCTTAATAGGCTGACTAATCACTCCACCAGATACTGTATTACAAAACACATAATGTAATCATTCTGGCAGCAGAAATCATGATTAGGGCAAACCTCATTTTATGGCACGATACACTCCAAATGATGATACAGTAAAGAGAAAAGCAGCCTGCTCATATTCAGCATCTATTTTATGAGTCCGAGAGTCAGAATGATCTACTGCGGCATCACACCTCTGCCAAAAAACACCCTCTTACAATATTATGAGTCAACGCCGATTGGTAGATATAATGGATGCTCGCTACCAAGCTTGGCCCCAAATGGTGCTTTGGATCAAATCCGACGTGGCAGCACGCATTAATCCCTCCTGCTGTGATGTAACAGAGTGACACACTGCCCTAGTTTTCAGCAGAGAACCTGTGTCAGGTCTGGATCTCACCGCAGGGAGCAAAGAGCCTGGAGGACTGGAGCTGTTTTTGATAGAGCCGGTGTTAACTGTGTTTTGTACTCGAAGCTGTTGTAGAATAACTTATGAAACAGGGGTGGCTGATGATGTCTGCAGATCAGGTTTGTTAGCTGAAAGAATCATTTATCAGTTAATAGATTGAAATAGAAACAGTGTTATTTTTTTACTTAACATTTGAATCTTCGGATTACATTTTAATCTCTAGTTAGCACTGTTTTTTATAGCGTTATCCCCCCATGTTTTAGTCGAACTTGATTGTTTTTTGTCATCTATTATAGTCATTTAGATAGTCTTATTAATAACTTCACAAGCCTGTCTTTCTTGTTAGACCTGCGTTGAAAGCTCCCCTTGAAAGAGTAATTATGCCTCGCAGGACCCGAGGACAAACATGCCTTGCTCCTAACTGAGCTATGGGATGTCCAGATATAGCCCAGAAATCTTGTCACCCTTCTCCTGTACCACAAAGAAACTTTATATTCATCCCTCGCTTGTACACGCTGTTTGCACACTCCACGCTCTCGTGTCGGCGGGCCTCATCACATCCCTCCAGAGACAGCAACAAAGAAATAAAGAGAGAATATTCAATGAGGGAGGGATGAGGTGATACATCATTTGTTCCCTTCGAGGAGCTGATTCTCGCTGCCTGGGCTGCATACAAACACCACAGAGCCTCGTCCAACACAAACAAGATGATTTGTCTCCCTAAATTGAGACGTTTCTGCCTGAGATTTGGTTTCGTGTCACTCTGGACGGGCCTGGTTTGGATCCAGGGATTCATTGAAGCAAAAGCCTGTCCTGCCTTCAAGCAGAAACCATCTCAGAGGCAAATAAAAACAGAATATCAGCAGGCTGATACAGTTTGTTTTCTGACGGCACAGCTGACTCAGTACCATCCTCCACTCCAGGAGCAGCCCGTCGTTTTACATCCCCGACACCATCCCCGCTTCAAGGTTTCTGTCGTTAACGGGAAGATGCTGACGGCTCCTTCTTTTCGCTGCCAAAGCATTCCTGTCTGCGCTGCCCATCACTAAAATGTCAATCATTACCTGATTTGCGACGACGGGGGAGGATCTCTTTAAGTGGTGCGCGCTCCACAATGTAGCCATTTCACTTTCTGTTTCATTTCCTGTCTAAGGGGGAATCAATAGACTCTTTATCCATTGTGCTGCTTTTTTAAATGCTTAATGATGTTCCTGCTCTCCGTCTGACGTCAGGATGGGTTTCTACCAGCTCAGGGTTCTTGTTCTTTTTAATCAATCAATCTATTAGTTGATGGAGTAATCTGTGGGTACATGCTTTTTGAATTAAGAGAGATAGAGGTTTTTGCTGATGTCAAAAGGTGGCCTGCTGCTTTTACATAATGGTATAATCTGGACTTTCCAGTGTGAGAAAATATAATCAATGTCATGAAAGTAAAATGGCCTCCACAGTTCTGTAATCACATCACATCCTCTTTCAACAAAGAAAAAGAAACTTTCATTTATTAGTGTTGGAGCTACTCATAGGATATTGCCTTATTTAAGCTGAATCATTTATTTAGTGTAATCTTGTTTAAATATTAGGAGAGAATTACGTTACCTGCCTTGACTCGCATATGAACTTGTGGGAAGGCTGTCCACAACGTTTAGAAGTGTTTATGAGAATTTTTGACCATTCTTCCAGAAGCGCATTTGTGATGTCACACACTGATGTTGGACGAAAAGGCCTGGCTCTCAGTCTCTGCTCTTATTCCTCCCAAAGGTGTTGTATTAGGTTGACTGCTTTGTGCTCTGGTGCACAGTCATGTTGGAAGAGGAAGGAGCCAGCTCCAAACTGTTCCCACAAAGTTAGGAGCATGAAATTGTCCAAAATGTCTTGGTGTGCTGAAGCGTTCAGAGTTCCTTTGACTGGAACTAAGGGGCCAAGCCCAGCTCCTGAAAACACCCCCACACCATAATCCCCCCTCCACCAAACTTTACAGTTGGCACAGAGCAGTCTGAAAAGTATTGTTCTCCTGGCAACTGCCAAACCCAGACTGGTCCATCAGATTGCCGGATGGACAAGCTCTCCATTGCTCTAGAGTCCAGTGGCGGCGTGCTTATATCGGCGAGGAGTAAAATTTTCAAATTATTCTGACTTCTATCTTCATTTGCTCTGTCCCAGTAACACATATACTGATAATTCCACATCTGGACAAACCTCTCAAGTGTTAATTTTATTATGACACCAAAATAATTCAAATAGACCTTGTGGTTGCAGGGATACACTCTTTTCTTTATGAGCATGTCATTTCAAGAAGAAGGCTAAAAAAGGGGCTTGAGTTGGAGAGGTTAACCATTTTAAATCATGCTGATGTTTAAGAATTTTGTTTTATGGACATCCCAACAAAATTGCCAGTTCATCTGCTCTAGCTTGTGGTTGTTTTAGTCTATTTGGCTGGATCAGTAAACAATAAGGCCGGCATTAAGGCTTTCCTGGTTTACTTGAAAAGCCTCTCTTACACTTCATGGAACATCTTTTCATATATTAAAACTTAATTCATGTCTTTAACTCTCTTCTTCCTGCAGGTGAAGGAGGAGGGATGATGGACTACAACCCTGATGCTCCAGACCGCAGAGCCACCCTCCCAGGCGGCTACGACCCTGTGGTGGAACGTGAGCTTCGTGCTCTTGGCTCCCGCCCCCCGGGGTCCCACTATGACCCCACAAACCAAGCCAGGCAAGCTCTTGGCGGGGCTCCCGCCGAAGGGGGCCCCCCTGTACGTCACCTTGGAGTGGAACCGTTGATCCGAGCATCTCACGCTAACCTGGCGCGGCCTGTTCAGGGGTCAGAGGAAAGTGTTTCTGTAGGCAGCGACTACTATGGGAGCATGTTCAGCCTCTACAGAGGGAGAACATTTTCCATGCCCTTATAGCACATGGATTTTTCTTTTACGGAGTCCACTAAAAATCAACAGAGACTGGCCACAAACCCAAATTGCAAAGACACATAAGATGAGACTTTATATCCTATGTAGACCCAACAAGCAAAAATTTGTTCAAAGTTGCAGAACTTTATCGTTTTTTTACCCTTTTTTTTGTTGGAATAGATCCCATTTTTTCTTAGATGTTGTACTTTCCTTTGACTCTGTTTTCTTGCTGTGAGTGTGGTTTGTTTTAACAACAATAACAAGTCTTTAAATGATCACCAATACTTCTTATAGCCATTAGAAAGAACACAATGGTACAATCTGCTTCTTTACAGTATATTATTCAGCACTTCTTGAAAACTGTGATGACTCTTTTTAGCCCTGCATGTTTTGTAGAGCAGCTGTGCACTTTTTTGGATTAACACCTTATCTTTATAGGTTTGCTGTGGCATGCATGGGCTTTGATCAAATGCTAATGTTAGCATGTAAGCTCTCACTTATAAACGAACATGCGATTCATGGGTTGTTTTTAGGCATGATGTTTTTGTATTTTGGAGTTAAAACAGGCATTTTGTAAAAGCTCATGTTATAGATGTGCAAATTTGTTGCTGCACAGGCCAATAATTTCAAATTCTTATTGTCTTTAGAGTGTCTTCCACTTTGCCATCAAGTTCTTTTGAGAGTTTTGAACATGAGAAACCTTTTATTTCGATTATTTTTCATTTTTCTGTCACGCTGTCTGATCTCTCTAAAAACAAGACACAAAGAGCACAGACAAATCACAAAGAACTCACTGGCGAATATGAGAACACAAGACAAAACAACACAAATGGAGCTTAATCTGACGCCTACAGCGACTGCACTACAGCTCTAACATCACACCTCCCAATCCTCACCCCCTTTAGGAGTCAAATTGCCTCTGAATCCTCCCCGTCTTCTGCCCAGCCAGCTCCAAGCTCACAGAAAAACAGCATCAGCTCCCAAAACCAAGACCTGGATAAAGCCAAACCCTCAGATCCTCAACCCTCTAAGGCAGATCAAGCATCAAGTGTGAACAGTGTAGTCATGACGCCCAAAATGGCTCGTGCCGCACCTAAAATCTTCGATAAAGTCCGCGCATTCGAGGAGCGAAGGGCTAGCGTGGATCTGCCAGGAGGGATATCCGGATCAGGACTCGACTCAGAAGGCAGTGGAAAGAAATCTGGTGGCCTCACAAAAGAGGAGGGTCGTCTCCTGCAAGGTGTCGCCCAGAAGCGGGCGGCGTTCAAGCAGCGGGCCTCATCTTTAGAGGACGATGCAAACTACTCCCAGAAGGTCCAGAGCTACCAGAGCAAGTTTGCAGAGGAGCTGCAGCGCATTAAGAAGCTGGTTGGGAAGCCCAGCTTGAAGAAGGCGTACTCCACTGAGCAGCTGTCCCAGAAGGAGAGGCTGACAACAACAAAGGTGGAGCCCATCCCTCCACAAGTGGTGAAAAAGCTGGAGGCCCGGGAGAGAGCCCTGGGGGACGCCAAAGTCATGGAATCGCAGGTAAAAGGAGAAAATCAAAGAAGCAGCCCTGAAGAGAAGAAAGTGACACAGCCAAATCTACCAACAGCTTCAAGGACGAGCATCAGCAGGTTTGTGGAATATTATCCTTACTTTTAAATGTCTCTGCAATCATTCCTCCAACACTCTCTCTTTCTTGGCACTCAGGGAAACCCTACAAAGCTTTTCACCAGTCGACAAAGACACGGCTATTGCCACATCTTGCAAACCTTCATCCCCTATTAGAGATCTAAGCTCAGATTCAAAGAGAGAAACCAAGTTGGACGACATATCAGACCGCAGATCGCCGAGCCCGAGTGGGAAAAGATCATCCCCAATAACCGTGAAGCAACCAGGAACCCAGTACCCACCCAAACCCCCACGACTCAGCCCGTCCCCAACGCCTTCCATCAGCCCGCTCAGCAAAAGGCGGAAGGCAGAGGTGGGGCGCACGTCCCCCGCCTTTAAGTTGAACATCCCAACGATCCTGGTGGAGGATGAGCCGATGGAGACGAGTGATGCTCCAGATGGGAACCACGATGAAAGCAGGACCAGGAGGAAGGAAGGGAGGGTTCGAAAGAGCAAGAAAGGACGATCAGGTCCAGAGAGATCTCCAGAAGAAGGTAGGGAAGATTTATTGTAAACTTTTTAGGTTAATGACTCCATATTTTATGCTTTTTTCCCTTGTGTATTATGTGTGAAAAAGCACTTCTGCTATATCACCCCTCTGTTTCTGCCTCTACGTAATTAAGTCATGAAAAGCCCAACAATAAGCTACAATGCAGTACACTTTTCCGCCATTCATTGAAGGATCCAAAAGTACTTGGACGGTACAAATGGCTCTCATCAAAACAGGGAGGAAAAAGCATATTTTTATGTGTTGTGCTATTTTTAGCGGCATCTTTGCTTTGATTGTCTAAGCTCTCAGGTAATCTCATGCAGCGGTGACTGCTTGGATTTGCCCAACTATGTTTCCAGAGGTTGTTTCGTTAATTAGGTCCATTTTGGGTTTCTCAACAGTAAACAAGTGTTTTTGTTGTCAAGCAACCGTTTTGCTTCTTAAAGCTAGGGTCGGTAATTTTAGGAAAGTAGCATGAATTTGAATGTAGCATCTCCTCAGGGCTCCGCCTAGCCCCTCCCACCCCTTCTCAAAATTATTCAACTCCAAACCGGCCCTCAGCATGTTTTTGTTTGCACCAAGCCAAGTCATGTCTCAGTCAGTCGTAAGAAAACACCAAAACATTATCTAAGTAAAGTTAAAAAAACAAACATGTAAAGTTAGTTTGTGCTCACAGCCCGATGTTGATCCGAGTATAGGTATTTCCTCTGCCATTCTCCACATAGCTGTCAAGTGTCCCGTTTTGGCCATGAAACTACCGTATTTTGCGTATTTTATCCTCCTGTATTAGTATTGTCCCATAAATCTACTGTGTGACTACATTATAATAAAAAACATTCCTCTGCCTCTCCAATTTGAACTCTGTCATTAGCCTGAATGAGGCGGTAATGCTCCAAAATGATGGATGCCAACCGCCATAAAACCAAAGAAGAAGAAAAAGCCTCTTAAGAACTGCCACATAGAACACCAATCCCAATATTGACTCTGGTTTTCGAACTGGCTTTCTCCAAACTCTGTCTTGCTTCGGCTTTCTCTGCCTCAGTCTTTCTTTTCTTGTTCTGTTTAGCTGGAGGAACGGTTACCAGAAATCGAGGTATGGGTAGTTTCTCTGCCATTCTCCTGCGTAGTTGCGTCCCTCTTAGCTCGGCCATGCTCACAGAATCAGTCTGTGCATGCCAGTGAAATGAAGCGCAGGAGGCGGGCAGAACAGCAACAGGATTTGATTGGTTTAAAAATGTGTGCCACAACAATATGATTGATTGGTGTTTTCCCAGGTTTATTCCTGCTGTAGATAGTGGATATTTTTCGCTCTATTTTAAGAACACCTTATGAATTGATTGCCAAGTGTATCTAAATCAGATTACCAACCCTAACTTTAAGGTTTTATTGCTTTATATGTGGTGATTTAGCCAGATCATACACTGCACTATCAAGGACAGGAAGAAGGTAAATATAAGGACACATAAACTTAACACAACCAAAAACCTGAAGTATGTCTCAAAGTTTTTGGGGTGAACTCCTTAATTTAATCCAAACAGAAGGGTTTTCCCCTCTTCTAGCTTAAGATCTTTTTCTAGCTCTTCTAGCTCAGATGAGAATCTGGAGGATTGGTTTACAGTTTAACAGAAAAACTAAAAGTAATTCCCATTAATGACATTGTATAAGCTAAATGAGTGTAAGGATATATCACATGTTTAAGCTGTCTACGTCGTCCTTTACTCAGTGATGATCCAAACAAAGAGCTGAAGCTCGTGACTAATCTGAACACTTTCACTCAAAGCTGACCCGTCATTTTCAGGAGGATCATCCGATGACTCCCACATGTCTACTGATGAGGAGCCTGCAGAAGCACCCAGGTTCGAGAGGCCTCTTCAGGACACCACAGCATCCAGCGGGGCAGAGGTCACGCTGAGGTGCGTCGTCACCGGGAACCCGCCTGCGAAGGGTAAGACGGAGAAGTGTTTTTCACTCGCAAAATCTTCTGTTTGTGTTTCAGACTTCACTTTTTTATTTTTCATCATTTTTTTCTATGATTTTTAAATATGCTGGCAGGAAACATGGCACCAGCAAAAAATTATTGGGATAATTTATGTTGGTGAAATGCTTCAATTCCTTCTGATAAGCATTTTTAAAAAATTGTTTAATTTGTTTGCATCATAATTTCCTTTAGTCTAAAGCAAATTTCTATTTAACATTCATTTCATTAAGCCATAAATAACCAGAAAATACCTGTGTTTTCACGAATTATTCTAATTTTTTGTTTTCTTTTTTAACTTGTAACTCTTTTTTTGTATATCTTTACATTCTGAGATATTTTAAATTCATACTTCTAGTCAAAGACATAATATGTTGATGGTTCTAGGACTCCAGAGTGCAACCATTTTGGGCGCACATGCACTCAAAATTTGTAAGAGTGCACCTAACATTTTGGTGCACAAAGAAAAAATGTTAGGTGCACTTTTACATATTAAAGTTGACAAAAGTAACTGAGATAGCGGAAAATCTGCCGAAAAACGGACAACACACATCACCTACTTCCTCTCTTTTCTCTGTCCCTGCATTGAATCTTCACAGGCTGCAGGCTGTAGGCCAGCCCAAACACATGCACACACAGACACAGCCCTCAGTAATCATCCAATCAGCTGTTAGTATGCAAATGAGCCCAGACAGAGCCTGACTATGGTGTCAGGTTTCAGCACAGAGCAGTTACTCTGAAGAAGCAGTGAAGCTCTGCCAAAATTTTCTTAAGTGGCTGTCAAAAAAAAAAGTCATGAAATGTTTTGTCCTGTATGTCATTTTTTATAAATTAGTCATTTATCTTAGTTTCAGTTTTGTAAATATTGACTATAGTGTGTGAAGTCTTATTCTAGGCTCAAATTTATTGGAGAATAAGACCATCCAGTTAAATGTTATATTGTTGGTTGTAGTTATGGAGGGTGATAAAATGGTGACCTTATGGCGTTAAAGGTGGCACTATGAAAAATTTGAGTGCGCCTAATTTTGGTGGTGCACCTTAAAAACATTTTGAGGTGCACCGTTGCAACCAATGTTACCCTGGAGCTCTGGGTGCAAAGATGTAGCCAGAGAAGTATTGCTCTTCTCTTTTATTGCTTTTTGGAGACATTTTGAGTATTTTGTGAGGCTGTATATTCAAGACATATGCACTTACTGATCACTTGATGAGTTATACACAAATACATGACAGCAACTCAGTGCATTTAGGCATGTAGACATGAGGAGTATGATATGCCGAAGTGCAAAGCAAGCACCACACGGCTCAGGAAAAAAAGGAAAATGTTCAGTGATTGGCAGTTTCCTGACTGACGAGAAGTCTTTCTTGAGTCTTTATCAGGGGCTGGGGACAAAGGCAAGAATAGTTTGAGATAGTAAAAAGGCATCAAAATAAATAAATAAATAAATGAATGATGCACCCTAAAAGCCAACAGCTGCAGTTACAGGCCTACAAATCAGTGCTTCTTCTCCTTTTGATGTTGCTTCTGTTTTATCTGATTATTTCCCGTAACTCAATGATCTGTTAGCATTTTACTGCAGCAAAAATATGTTTGTTTATCTTTGTAAGTAAAAGTGAGGTAGAAATCTGCCTCTTTAAACAATCCGCTTGTTTTTCAGGAGAAGTCAACACAAACAAAAGCAGCCAGCTTTAATCATTACACATCTTTGTTAGGTGGATTGTGCTAAATCAGTGTTCCTGTGGGAGGTGTTGTTCACTTCTTAGCCGGTGTGAACATTCCTCTTCTTCTCGGCCTCCTTAGTGACATGGAAGAAGAACAACGTAGAGATCTGGAGCGACGCCTTCCACGCGGTGAAGTCCGACGGCGACCGGCACAGTCTGGTGATAAAACGCATGAGGCCCAACAACGCTGGCACGTACTGCGCCTCAGCTGTCAACTCAGCGGGCCGAGCGTCCTGCAGCGCTGTTATCTACATCCAGTCAGGTGAGACAGATGGAGATAATCTAACACATGAAGAGATGTCCGATCAGTTGCTACAGTGACACATTTTAGAGCGCGCAACATAAATTTAAATGAAGATACATGAGTAACGGCGCTCTCCTCACACACTTTAATCCGCTGCCAGCCCTCCTCCGCCTGACATTTTGCCGTTACGACTACAAAGGCCCGCAGGAGCTCTGCTTCCCGGCCGTGGCTCCTCGCAGCGATAGCTACCATGGCAACCTATTAATTCTTAAAGGCAGTGATCTCCCCCTCGGCGCAGATTCGAAAGCACAGACCTGCCCCGTCACATGAAGGTCCCTGGAGTCTTAAAGGCAGGCATGGCATTCAGAATGAGGTGTAAACAGAATAAACATTATTTTTTAGGGAATGTCTCTGCTGTCAATGTGCCCGAGGTTTGTGTGTGTGAAATAATAACCATGCTCAGAGTGTTGGGACATATATCCAGTTTTTAACATTTATGGACACATTTTTGATTAAAGTATAGGCTAAAATGCAGTTTGCTTTCTGTCCAAAGCTGTTCATGTTAGGAGACTTTTCCACAACCACTGAAACTCTGGACTCAAACAGCTATTATGATTGGGTGACAAATTATCCTCTGGAACTAGAGACGTGTCTTTAAACACCAGTGTTTGGAGTTATGCATTAAAAAAGTAGTGAGATTACTGTAATGCATTCCTTTTTACTGTAACATAGTAATGTAAGGCATTACCAAAAAGACAGTAATATTTTACTTGGTTCAAATGTCAGTAATGCAAGTTAGAATGCATTTTTTTTCCCCTCCTTGTCTGCATTATCTTTTCAGCTGAGCACTGTGTCTGGTGGCAGCATAGAAAAGACCGATGCATTTTTTTTCTAGCAGTGAGAAATAAGTAGATATGATTCACCACTACAGTGACCATCACCAGCCCTCCCCGTATGCTACTCCATCATATTAAACTTTATTTAACCCCTGATGTGAGCTGAAGGGGAGGACCATGCCACACCACAATGTGAAAGAAAGGGAAACAGTGACAGACAGGACAAGACAAGACAACAGGGAGGAGGACAAACAGGTAGTGTAACTAATTTGAGATAGCAGTCCAAGTGCTGTGCTGATTTTAGTCCATACCGGAAGTAAAGGCTGTTGCAGTGCATTTTTAATTTGAACTGATTTTTTTGTTTGTTTAAATACAAATTCACAAAATACTCCGTAAGGTCAGCAGAGGAGAAAAGTCCTCCGCTAAGCCAAAAGTTACACAATCTCGAACACAATTTTACCAGAATTTTACCTTTTGTCTGTTTTTGTTATGATGGTTTCTTGTATTGTGCCATGAGCATCAATGAGGCTATTATATTCTACTGTTTTTGGCCTTAAGCTGAACTCAGTCAGATAGCCACCACATCACCTTCACTGGATGTGTAATGAGCTTTTTAAGTGTAATGAGCTACGTTTAGATTGACATTCATATTTCCTGTTATTTTGACGAGAGTAACTTAAAAGTAATATGATAAGAGTGTAATGCCTTACATCTCAAATACAGTAATATTATAATGTAACTAATTACTTTAAAGTGACAATAACAAGTAATAAAAAATAATGCATTATGTTTTTGAAGTAACTTGCCCAACACCCTCTGGTCTAATCAGCAGCAGACGAGCTGTGTGGCTGTTTTTTTCCTCTGGCCCATCAAGCTGATGTTATCACGTTGATGCCATCATCAGCGTGACGTAGCCCCTCCATGTAAACAATGGAAAGGAGCATGTACATAAAAAATGTACAAACTCGTTGCTGATGATTCAAAGACAGATGGAATTTGTTGCTGAGACGGCAAAGAGTCACGTGAATTATAGACGGTGGGGACGGGCATAATGTTACGCCATGGGGACGTTGCGCTGTCATCATCCGTTAATTAGCGGGTCCAACTGGTTGTGATGTTCTCACTGAAGCCAATCGGAAGTGAGCCGGTTAAAACCCAGTCGACCCGAGTTGAAATGCCGATTAAACCCTTTCAAACTGCCAACAGGAGCCGATTGTTACGGGGTTTAAACAGGTTTTTTGGTCAGTCTGAAAGGGGTATAAGTGTCCCATGTGTCTTGTAAAGACAAGACAACAAAGTCTGCAGCATCAGAGTTTCTCCCTGTCCCCCTGCATACAGCGGCAGTAGCTGCCTGAAACAGCTGATTCCCTTGCACCTCATGTAAAGACCTACCAATGTGGTATGGAATGCTATTTTGTCAGCAGTTGAAGCCCACTGGCTTAGGATGGTAAGCCTAGAGTAGAGCATAGACTGTAGAGAGAAACTAAGGTGTTTAAAACATTGCACTGACAGTCAACCAATCAAATCAGACTGGGCCCATGTGGCAAAAAAGAGCGGACAGAGTGAGAATAGAGGTAGATCAGGAGTACTCTATGTAAAAAGTAGCATTTTTCTTCTTATTAAAATAGTTGTGAATGTTCATATGAGGTGAGATAAGCTTAATATATGAGGTCTTTCAGTGTTTAAGGGTATTTTAGACACTGTTTAAGTGTTTGGCACCAATTTTGGTAAAAACTAGTTTTGATATTATTCAAGTTTTACCTGAATCATGTCAAAGGTTTTAATTCTGTCATTGTGACAACCACATGTCCCGTTATTTCTAGAAGAAATGTACTCCAGTATGATTTTGGGTGCATATTGTCCAGCCTCGAGTGTATGTAAATGCATCCTGCGCTTCTTCAGCTTTGTCAACAAATGTGAGCGCTCACTCTGCCACCGTCTCCGCAGCAGCTCAGGGACTCTGTTGCCATATTAGGCCAGTGCAGTCTAACTTGCAGGAGTATTTTTAGCCGCCCTCTTGTTCTCCCGAGTAATTGCAGTCTGCTTTATGTCCCCCCGTGTGAGATTACTGCAGCAATCATGGAGTTTTTCATCTACGCGGTTTTCACACCGCAGAGTTTGGAGTTGTCAAAATGTGGTGGGAGATTATGTGAGTCATTGTAGCCGAGGAACAGATGAGGTTTTTTGGCACGGTGAGCCAAAAGTGAGGGCGAGAGTGACTGAACAGCCGAAAGCATGCAGCTTTGGCTTGGATGCCAGAACTCTACATGCTGAAAGATTCACTTTGTCTTTTGCTGAGCGCACAAAATGATCCGTCACAGTAGTTCTGTATGGTTAGGTTTAACAAATGCATAAATTTTCACAAGATTAGTTGTTTTTAGATACAGCTAGGGCTGCCTGGATGATGTTTTTGTGCTGCTTAAGTTCATCTTAAATGTTCCAGATGGCAGTCAGTCGACTGGACTTTGTAGTGTTCTGAATTTGCCAAACACCTCAGTAAGCCCTGACTGTCAGAATGAAGGCTCCGCTGCACCTCCCCTTCTTTGTCAGCACTACTTTCAAACAAATGGACTTATCAATTCGTCGGTGTTCATGAGCTCACACCTCATTCATTCTGATTAAAACCAAAATATTCCCACACTGGGGCTGTGGCAGCAGGCTTAGGAACCGTCGCTTTTGTGCCTTCATTCATATTAGTGTTTGTTTCCTTGTTTCTCCTCATGACGCTCACTGGAATCTCTATGTGTGTGGAGGAGAGTGTACGCCTCCCCCCACAAAGACTGAATGACTGACAGATGGCTCACCCCGCTCTCATTCCACCAGTTTCTAAAAAATAGAAAATTGAGAACAACTTTAATTGTCAATTGTTATACTTAAACAGATTGAAGAATTTGAGTCAACATTTTAAAATAACCAAACTGTAGAGCAGTGATCACCAACTGGCGGCCCGGGGGCCACATGAGGCCCCTCAGAGCTTTCAATCCGGCCCCCTGACTATTATTTTACAGAAGAGGATTTGGGCCACAGCAAAGGAAGCTTTTGAGGAGATTTAGCTTTTTCTTTGACTGTGAAAAACTAACAATATATGCAGTGATAAGTATGGATTATTCCTCAAAATTCTTGCTTTTCTCCTCGATATTTCTGCTTAAATTTCAGAGTTCAGATTTTTTTTCTGCGTAATTCTAAATTCCCCCATAGTTTTCCCCCACAATACCAAAACTAATCTCGAATTTTGGCTTTTTACAGACTTAAAAACAACTTCAACCTTAAATATTCTTTTCTTTTTTAAGTTTTTGTTTGCCCTTTTGGTTTTTCGTATTACTAAACATGAGGAAATGTTAAGAGTAAAAAATGTTTTCATTTTAATGACAGCTTTTCGTCATTTGATACCCTCAACTATTAATTAAACCTCATGCGGCTGCCTCAGGACTGGTGAATTGAAACACTTCATTATAATTGTTTTTATTTTTTTATTAGTGTTTTCTGGCTCCCAAAACAAATGCCAAGGAAAAAACTGGCTCTTGTATGGACGTAGTTGATGATCCCTGCTGTAGAGGTTATTTTTCGAAAAATGCAGAACGTTAAGAAAAAAGTATATCTTCAAGAAAAAATCTCAAAATTCTGAAAACGGACAATGAAAACAATTTGATGCTGTGTAAAACATCTGTCTTGTGAACTTAATATTCTAGGATTTATCTAAATTCAAGTTAAATAAATTGGAAATTTAAATAAAAAACAGCATTTTAGGGAAAAGTCGACATTTTTTCAGCAAAACATTTAAATTAAAAACAAAAATGTAAAATATTGACAACAAAAATATTTACGGTTTGTATGATAGGAAGTAGAATGTCAAAAATGATAAGGTAAAAAAGTAAATAGTTGAAAAAGAATACAGATTGTTTTTTCTTTTCATTGAGAATCAACTATTCTCAATGAAAATTTGACAATAATGATGAAACATTCAAGGCATCTGCAGCCTTTATTGTCGGAAATCCAAGAGAATGCAAACATGACAGTGACGGTGCGCAGAGGAAAAAGGAAGGTTAGCTGGCTCCGACTGTGCAGCCGTTGTGTAAGAGTTGGCAGGTTTGCGTAAATACTCCCGGGAATGATTCCCTGGAGCACAGACGCGGCTCAGAAATGTGACTCTAGGTAAGTTGTTTTTCCATTTTAGTGCCTCTACCATGATATTTCACTAAACACTTACGTTCTCACTCTTAATAAGCCTTCTTAAATTGTTTGTCTTGTCTTTAAATGGGAGTGTTTGACTGCTGTGAGTCAGTTCTGGTCTCCTTGTTTGTGGTTTTAGCGTTTGCTTTGACTCTTTTACCCCTGCAGCCAGCAAAGATCTCTTTCCTCTCATATCCGGCTGTTGAAAGATTTTTACATCCCAACACCCCGCTGCTGTTCTCCCTACAAAGCACTACACATCTTTATTCTGCTCCCTCTGATGGATATTCTTTATTTCCAGTTGTTAAAATGTTATCAACTCATGCCAGAGCTTGAGCTCTCACAAAGAAATGGAGAATAAAAAAAGGCAAAAAGAGGGGAAGCCTAAAGAGAGGCGCTGGAGTGTGTCCATGTTTTATGTTCCTCTACCCAGTGGTGAATGATTGCTTGACTTAACTGTCGGGAGTCGAGACGCAGCGTCTGTCCTGGACCTCCACGGGAATAAGACAGTGATTGGGTCAGGGATTAAGGGATTAATTCATTATCTGCGGCTTCAGAGAGGTCCCGACTCGCTCTTCTTGGTGTGTGGGAGCGAGTGGCCCACTCATCTTGGCAGAGAGAGAGTCATCCCCAGAAAATTGAGCAAAGACTGTAAACAGGAGTGCTTGCTGACAGACTGTAAACTCCTGAAGGTTTAAAGAGGCTCCCGGATGCCGTGTTGACCAAATCTAGAGATTTGCTCTTAATTACTCTGATTAGAAAGAGTGCAACTCAAAGAAGGCTGCCTCATGAGCCACAGTTAAGTGATTAGGGTCTTAAATCTTAAGTGTAGCATGATTTAATCATCAAGTTATTATCACTTAATCTCTTAGTCATTCAAAAATGCCTGGTTATGTCAGTGTGGTCCCTGACCTTTTCCTGCAGTCCTCACTTGCCCCGTCTCCACCTGAGGGTTCAGTACAGCTCGCTTTTTGTGGCGTTTCCATAGCCTAAAACCGTGACGAGACCCCTTATAAGTCAGCCTTATGGCCTTTTCCATTAGCTCTACTCAACTCAACTCTTCCCGGCTCTACTCTACTCGCCTTGTGCTGCTTTTCCATTAGCCCCAGTCGCCTGCCCAATGGGGTGCAGTGTTACTGAGTGGCACTGCGGTGACGTCATTTTGAGCACGACACAGCAATCTGTGGCTTTTTGTCACAAACCGAGTAAAAAAGGAAAGCAGAAGAAGGCTGCAAGTGGCTAGAAGAAATACCCCTTGAGAAGCACAGGAGAGTTTTGGAAGCTATACAACAGAATGAAGCCGAGGACGAGAGCAATCGAGCTGCAAAGAAAAGACGGATGAGGGCAAGCGAAAGGTAGCTACCGCTAGCATGCTAGGGCGTCGCGCTTATGACTCATTAATGATGACATTGTCTGACCAATCAGTAGCCGGCAGTCGGTGACATCATCTTTTAATATCTACTCTGCTCGCTTGGAACCAGAGCGGAGTAGGTACTAAAACTAGCTTGTTTTAGGAGGTACCAGGCTAGTGGAAACACGCTGCAAATTGAGTAGGGCCAAGGCGTGCTAGTGGAGAAGGGCCAATACTGTTCTACTTTTTGTGACCCTTCTGTTGGGGTGCCAATCATACCGATCCGACACCAGAAGGTGGAGCTAGAAACACTGCAGTCTGTTGATTGGTCGAAGGAGACGTCACTTCCCGGGCAACAGCGGAACAACACATAACCCCGCCATGTTTAAAGCTCCACTCCTCTTTGTGAAGATAACTCTCGCGGCACACAACCTTCTCTGAAACAAAGCTTGGTTGCGCTTTGTAACAAAAAGCCACATGCTGATCACAAAAAAGAAGAATTGCTGGATGTCTTTCATCGTTTCTCTTTGTTTACTGTGTTGCGTTTTCTTCTTCTTTGTATTTAATAGCCGGGTACACTGTGTCGCGCTGCTATGACGTCATGCTATCGGCATCCGGCTTAGACGCCGCCTACCAAGTAGGGTTCAGTTGGCTGTGGAAACGCAAACAGGATCAGGCTTTACCAGTCTGGCCTGAGCCAAACTGTGCTGCTCATATGGGACCACTTGGTGTAAACGGGGCTAAAGAGTCGAGCCTCAGGTGGTTCAGCAGGACAGGAACCTGCACAGAGTACCAAATCCTGTCCCTTATATTCATCTTATGCAAAGTATCCATCTCATTGTCTTCCAGAGCCAACCCACAAGCAATGTGGGAAACCAGAGGGCAGCAGTTCCATCCAATCAGACGAGGAGTACCCGAGCCCCCAGGAGGAGGCCATGGAGCTCGAGGAAACACCAGCTCCAACCAAAAGGGTCCACTTCACAGAGCCCCCATCATTTCGGGTACAGACCATGAATTTAGATTTATTTAGGGATCACTGGCTGCAGAGTAGTTGTGCCAGCCTTCTGGCAACTAGCCTCAGCATTTTCCTTAGTTATTAGAGAAGCTTCCAAACCAGCAGAGCGAAGTTAACGGCCTATAGTAACCCCCTTTCTGGGCCTGCCACAAACCAGCTGAGAGAAAGTGGGGCGGTATTATGTGTTTGTACAGAGGCCATTTGTTCTCATGCATGTTGTGATTGGTTTTAAAAAAAAAAAAGTTTTATTGAAATTTGTGCACATAACAAATTCCAATATAAATATTTATAACAAAACAACATGGCAAAGGGAAAAAGGCAGTTCAGGGTTTAAAAATATGATGACATTGAGAATATAATGTATATTATAGGAGCAAGGGAAATAACAGAAATAAACTTAGTCAATAGAATGAGTAAATAAATACCTAATCTGAACCCAAATACACAAACACACACATATGCATATATGTGAATATATGGGTTCAATGGACAATGAAGTTTTGCTGTTGTCTTTTCCATTAGAAAAACTGTTTTCAACCTCAGAGTGGGAGGCGATGGTTTAAGCCATCATATTGTTATCATCTTCCTGGCAATCAACAAGAGAATACTTAATAAATGGGCTTTCTTTTTGTCGCTTGTTGTGATTGTTTGACAGGTTGCACCAGGTGATCAGAGCGTATCTGAAGGTCAGGATATCATCGTCTCAGCTAAGATCCGGGGGCATCCTAAACCCATGATTTACTGGTAAGAACACCTCTCACAGCTCCACAGTCAGGTTTTTGCCTTGTGTGTGTGTGTTTCAGCCAAGGTTACCCGCCGTCAGACACACGCACTCTGCTTTATTAAACACCGGGAGCATAAACATCTGTGACATCACTTTGTCCTGACCCCCAGGCTGAAGGACAGAGTGACGGTGAAGACAGCGGGGCGCTTCTCCGTGAGGGAGACGGCTGACGGCGGCTGCGAAATGAAAATTGTCTCAGCTCAGAGGGCAGACGCCGGACTTTATGTCTGCAAGATCGTCAACGAGTACGGAGCCAAGCAGTCTGAGTGCAGAGTGGACGTCAGAGGTCAGTGATGAGGACATGGAGCCATCATGTTGGAAGAATTACTTTGATTTAACTCTCTTTCTCTTATTCGGTTATAGCTGGAGCACAAGCAGCACTGAAGATCACAAGGGAGGTTGAAGACGTGGCAGTGAGGGCTGGCGAGTCGGCCATGTTTGAGTGTTACATGTCAGGACCTCCCGATGTGGATGTGGATTGGCTGTCCAACGGGAAGTTGATCCAACCTGCACTGCTCAACTGCAAGATGCATTTCGATGGAAAGAGGTGACTTTGGTGTCTATATGGTGATAAGGCCTGTCACGATAATCAATAAATCAATTAACCACTCAATAAATAAAAACGTCCTCGTTAAGTTTGCAAGCCTTGATATTGACACGTACATTCGTGTTTGTTTTCCTCCTCTCTCTCTTCCAAACAAGCTGGATGAGAAGATGGTTCACTCCGTACATCATTCTCAATGCCTGGGTGTGTTGGTTGGTGGAATGAGCGGAGTGAGCCATCTGTTAGTCAGACAGTACAAATCGACCGAGAGAAAATACATGTCACGAACAATTCAGAAACTTGATAAACTCCATTTTATTTATTGTTTTTATGGTTGTGTGTGTTTTTATTGGAGTTGTTTTTTTCTTTACAGAGACAGGGTCTATTTTTTTTATTGTTTTTGATTAGTATAAAGATTTTTATGTACGTGCCATTTTTCCCAAAAGAGAGTCCATTTCATTTTTATTGTTTTTTTTCCTTTTTTTTGTTTGTTTAAAATATAATATTGTTCGTTTAATTTATTTTATTTAAAAGCTCTTGACCTTCCAATTACAGTTAAATACTCTTATGAAATTAAAGCGTATTGCTTTTGCTATGGTGTACTCACTTTATTACGACATATATTAGAGCTGCGCAAAAATCGCTTAAATCGATTAATTCGAATTATTTTCTGCAGAAGATTTAAAAAATTAAAAATAAAGATTTTTTTGCCTTAGTCCAATTGTAAGTAGTTGCAATTTGGAAAAAAAATTGCAGTTTTCATGATGGTCGGCCTCGTAGGGTTTGCACAAGCACTTTTATTGGCTTGTATTAGTTATTTAAGTAGATTAGATATTGATCAGAGAGTTTCATGCTAATGCTGTAGAAATATCTCAGCCTTTTAGTGTTTATGTAAACAAGCCTTTTATGACATAGACTTTGACTTTAAGAGGGAAACATTAAGACAACATAAAGGCAAAACTTGATTTGTTTCCTTTTAGGGATGGAAAAATCGATAAAAATCGTAAATCGAGTGTTGTGGAAAAAAATTTGGGATTTTATTTCTAGGCCATATTGCCCAGCCCTAACCTATGTTTAATTACATTAAGGAATAAATGAAGTTTCAAAATAATATTGACAATAATACCGTTTTTCGGCAAAATTTTTTTGGACAGTTATCATCCAGCAAATTTGTTATCGTGACAGGCCTAGTGGTGATAAAACTTGCTTTTTTCAGGTCATATTTTTTCTTTATTTGTTCTTTTAATGTTAAAAATAAACTTCTGAGGTTAATAAGAGCCTATGAGAAGATTTTCAAAAGCAAAGTCCTCACTGTGTTCACTCTTCTGCTGTCACAGATGTCGTCTGCTGCTAAATTCAGTGCATGAGGATGATAGTGGGACGTACACCTGCAAACTGAGCACTGCCAAAGGTGAGCCATGAGAACTTCACGAGCACTGTTAGTTTGATGTAGTTTCTATTCTGGAAGGGAGATTAGTTTTAGCTCAGGCTCTAGTTTTCATCATTATCAAGAGATGAACCTTTTTCTTTACAGAGGAGTTAACATCAAGTGCAAATCTGAAGGTCACCCCATCCAGGGAGCCGCTATTCACCCGTAAACTGGACATCCTGGAGGTCATTGAAGGTCGCACCGCTCGCTTCGACTGCAAAGTGAGCGGATTACCTCCTCCACGGGTCACATGGATGCACTTCGGTGAGTGTTTTCAGCGTACGAATCAGATTTGTGGTGCAGGGGAAAGCGCCTTGCTTGATTGTTTTTTAATGTCATTTCAGAGACAAAAGTGGAGGAGAGTGATAACATTCGTGTTCTTCAGGAGGGGGGGCGTCACTCGCTTGTCATCACCCATGTTAGCAGCGACACTGAAGGCTTCTACACGGCAGTTGCACAAAACGTCTATGGAAAATCGGATTGTACAGCTGAGCTTTACATGCAGGAACCGAGAGCTGCCATCGCCTCTCATATGTAAGAAACTGTTTTTACTCAGTTATTCATCATTCTATCATTTCAGAGGCTTTGAAAAGGGGAAATGTGTCAAGAAAATAAATCTTAAAGGACAAAAACTCATAAAAGAAACAAAATACCATAAAATACCAAATAAAAGCCAGGTTCCAATTAATCGCCAGGTCCCAAATAAACGCTGAGTGTAGCTGCACATTTTGACAAATAAACACCGGGTCTAATTTGTTTGGCGCAGCTCACGAGCTACGGTCGAAGTTTACAGAACACACTTGCGAATAGGGATGGGAATTGATAAGATTTTATCAATATCGATGCTGTTAACGATCCTGCTAATCGATCCAATTCTTTAACGATTCCCTTATCGATTCCTGCATTTTTTCCATGTGAGCAAATGGTGGTCTGATTTTCGTGGCAACAATGTCAAACACATGTCACATTATGTATAACTGCCTCTGCAAATTGCAGGTGTGTCCACTCACTTAAGGTTGTGTAGTAGGTGCAGTTAGGATTAAGTCACAGTTCTGATGCTTCTGAACCCTGTCAGTGGAAGGAATTGATAAGGGAATTGATAAGCAAAAAAATTAATGATATCGATTCTTTGATGGAGTTGTTAACGATTCTCAACTGGAATTGGTTTTCGATTCCCATCCCTACTTGCGAATGCTGAGCTCACGCTTGAACAGAAACATGATCAGACTGTACCTTAACAGTCCACTTGGTTTATTTGTCTCTCTGGACCTCCTGTCGGCTCACTGCTCCTCCCTCTGTTTGTCAGCAAATGCAGGTTGGTGTGCAGTGCTCTGTTTCACGACAGGGCAGTTACACTCAACGACCATAGAGGCCACTAGAGTGCAGAAAGCTGGAATCTTACAGACTAGGGCTTTACAAATCCAAAGAAGAAGACGTTGCCTCTGCCGCTGCATGTTATTTGCCTTTAACTAATGTCAGGAAGCCAGTCACGTCAGTTAGCGGTACACTACTGCTGATCGCAATAGCACCGGTACAGCGGAAAAAAAGAAATATGACCTTAACTACTGGTAGTTCCTTACTAATATTACGTGTGTTTATAGAGTGGTGAGTTGAAAAAAGAAAAAAAGAGTATAACTATGGTATAGTAATCTTGCCTTGAAAATGTAAAGGTGATATTCAAATTGGTGTCAGTAAATAATTTGATTACATTCACCATATTTTTTCATTTTTGGTAAGCGAGATTTTTGTGGGAAAAGAATTCAATGCCTGTCCCAAATAAACGCCTGGTCCCAAATAAAAGCCTGGTCTGTCCTGTGATTGAAACAAACAAACAAATTTGGTATTTGTCATATCTCTGTAGGTCAAAGCTTGAGAAGATGCCATCCATACCCGAAGAGCCTGAAGTCCTGGAGAGCGAGGTGGAAAAGCGGACAATGCCGGACTTTGCCAAACCTTTAGCTGACGTCGAGGTGATCGAAGGCAAAGAAGCCGTGCTGAAGTGCAGGGTAACAGGGCTGCCCTACCCAACCATCGGATGGTACCACAATGGGAAACCAATAGAGAGCAGCGAGGAGCGCAAAATGACCCAGCGTAAGCACTGAAAACGATCAAAGTTGAAGCGTTCGCAGGGTGGAGATCGGTGAATGAAAACGTGTGTGTCTGTTCTCCAGACAGGGATGTCCACAGTTTGGTCATTCGGAGCTCGTGTCACGCTCATGGAGGCGTTTACAAGGCCGTCATCTCCAATAAAGTGGGAAAAGCTGCCTGCTACGCACATCTATACGTCACAGGTAGAAACAAAGACATGCAAGAGCTGAGATTAGACTGATTTTTCCAGATTGTTTGGATTCCTGACGTGTTTATTTGAAAACAGATGTTGTTCCTGACCCTCCTGATGGTCCTCCAGTCATTGAGGCTATCACCGGGAAAACTATCACCTTGAGCTGGAAGAAGCCGAAGAAGGTAGAAAGTTCATTTGGTGAGTTTTGGAGCACTAATCCTTATTTCTCTTGAGAGTTTTAGAGCAAAGCATTTGTTGGAAACATCATGTGTGATTGCTAGTGCTGTCAGGAGATTAAAAAAACTGAGAGATTAATTAATTATGACCTGTCATTATTCAATCTAATTAATCGCATTTTTAATCTCACTTTAAAAATGTCTGAAAAAGCCTCAACTTGGAGTATTTTCATTGAAATTCATCAGATTATTGTGGCTGATCAAATGATTTTTCCGCACACCCCAAAAAACTGAGGTACAAGAATCCCAAAACATAAAAACTAGTTGTAGTAGTCATGGTTACCCTTCGATATGAATTCTGCTCTTCTCAGAAGTTTACCGGAGACCTTGGTGAGTTTTGTCTTAGATAAGATTCATGTGACATTTAAGTGGCAGATGACACATCTGTGTGGTATAATTTAGTGTAAGATAAGGAGATAGTCTTAGGACATAATTTCTCAAAGTTTGAACTAAAATTTAACAAAAGGGTCTACCTGCTACATTATTCTGATATGATTGGTCTGTGTTGAGTATGACGAGCAGACTGACCGTCTGATCCACTGTTACTCTGATATTTGAAGGATCTGCCCTCTAAAATACAAAAACAGTGAAATTACATTAAAATGTGATGAAAACGATTAAAAAACATAATGTACTAATAATGGCTGTGATTAGTCAATTGCGATTAATGTGATAATTTGGCATCCCTATGTCAAATCATCAGCTTCTATGACATCGAAAGAATCTGCCATCTGAAAATACCAAAACACAGTAATTAGATTAAAATGAGATTAACACGATTAAGAAACATAATCGCGATCAATATGGTAATTTGGTACCCCTACATCTGGTCACCAGCTTCTATGGTATCTAAAGGTTCTGCTCTCTGAAAATGCCAAAACATGGAGGTGAGATTAACACGATTAAGAAACATAATCGCGATTAATGTGATAATTTGGCACCCCTACATCTAATTACCAGCTTCTATGGTATCTAAAGGATCTGCCCTCTGAAAATACCAAAGCATAGAAATAAGATTAAAAATGAAGGTAATACGATTAAAAAACCTAATCACGATTAATGTGATAATTTGGCACCCCTACGTCTAATCACCAGCTTCTATGGTATCTAAAGGATCTGCCCTCTGAGAATACCAAAACATAGAAATGAGATTAAAATGAGATTAAGACGATTAAACAACAAAGTCTCAATTAATGTGATAATTTAGCACCCTAATGTCAGATCACCAGCTACTATGGTATTAAGGTACTGCCCACTGAAAATACAAAGACATTCAAATGAGATTAAAAATGAGATTAAAGAGACTAAAAAAACATAGTCGCGATTAATGTGATAATTTAGCCCCCCTACATTTAATCACCAGCTTCTATGGTATCTAAAGGTTCTGCACTCTAAAAATATCAAAGCATAGAAATGAGATTAAGAATGAGATTAACATGATTAAAAAACATAACACATGTGAGTGCAATTAATCGCGATTAATGTGATAATTTGGCGCCCCTGGTAATTGCATTCTCTTCTAAGATGATTACCAGCCTTTTGTGTACATTTGAACATTTAGTGAATATTTGTTTACAGATTCTGGCTCCTTGCTCTACGTGGTCCAGCAGCAGGCTCTGGGCTCGATCCAGTGGTCTGTGGTGGCGTCCAACCTGCGGGTGACAAACTACACCGTGACCTCCCTGTCCAAAGGAGTCCGCTATGCCTTCAGAGTCTTGACGTCCACTGGGAAGACGATGAGCAAACCATCTCCATCCACTGACCTGGTCCAGCTGCTGGACAGAGGTGGATACATCTCACAGACTGATTCTTTACCTCATATATGGGCTCGCTTAAATGGTTGATGGCATCTTTTTTAATCTTTATCCCCTTTAGGACCGTATTTAAGGAAAGCACCGATCATTACGGACAAACCTGATGTTGTTTACGTGGTGGAGAACCAACCCACGAGCATCACCATCACGCTGAACCATGTACACGCTGCTGTCACCTGGAAAAAGTAAGCTCCTTTATCTTCTTTTTCACTTTGTGATTTCTTGTGAACATTTACGACGTGTGTTCTGTGTAGAGAGACGAGTAGAGAACAGGCAGCTCAAATGTACTGTGGCTGTGGCATATTTCCTCCTTAGGAGAGGCGTAGTGTTGTCCAACAAGCCAGGCGTGTGCGAGATGAGCATGCCAGACGACGACCAGCACACCCTGAAGCTCCAGCGGGTCAAAAGCACCGATATCGGCCAGCTGGTGGTCACAGCCAGCAACCAGTTTGGCAGTGACCTCTGCGCGCTGCAGCTGGCCACGGCAGGTTGGTTTGGTTCCGGCAGAGTGCGATAAATTTAGAGTTTCTGCATGAATCTGGAGAACTTACTCCTGGCAGCTGTGGATGCCAACATGGAGGAGCTGTTTGTAATTTAAGTTTAGCTTTGGCTATTTTGAAGCTCAGAGTCCTGACCTTTGAGAGGCTGTGGAGGGAAATTATTGTAAAATGACTTTTCTTTCTTCAGAATCTTGGCTGGGAATGATGTTTTTATGCATTATTTTAGAGGTTAGGGCTGTCATAGCTGTTAAAAATATAACCAAGAGGGCAAACAAATATAATTTCTTTTTTGGCTTTGTATAGCACTAACAGAAATCTACCTGGTAAATACATATTAAATATAAACTAACAGCATTCAAACCTGGTTAAATCTTGGGCATATAACTCTGATTTTACTTTTCCAGCATATCTCAGGAGCTATATAGATATAAAGTTGAATAAAAATAACCAAATGTTCCTTTTTACAGGCAAACATTTAAGAATAAAGGAGAAATCCCAGCCATCCCAGCCTGCAAATAGTTTATATATAGCTTTTAATTTGTATTACAAAGGCCAATGACTATCAAAACTACTTAGTATAGTTGCTTGTCAGAAATACATGATATTACCAAAGTATGCGCTCACCTGCATTGACTCACATATGAACTTAAAGGAGACATATCATGCTTGTTTCTCCTTTTCACTATGCCAGACTAGGATGCCTGTAAAGCATTTCTGCCCTCAGTACAAGTCATTTAGTTCCTTCATTGCCCCACAATAGCGTTCTCAAAATCCTCATTTTAGGCCGTTATCAAGCTCTCGTTGAAACACGAGGATCTCAGGATGACCTAAAGTTACCTTGCAACCTTGCTTTGTGCTCTGGTGCACAGTCATGATTGAAGAGGAAGGGGCCAGCTCCAAACTGTTCCCACAAAGTTGGGAGCATGGAATTGTCCAAAATGTCTTGGTGTGCTGAAGCATTCAGAGTGCCTTTGACTGGAACTAAGGGGCCAAGCCCAGCTCCTGAAAAACACCCCCACACCATAATGCCCCCTCCACCAAACTTTACACATGGCTCAATGCAGTACGACAAGTATCGTATAGCACAAATTGTCAATTAGTTACATAAATTACAGCTAAATTAGCCTTCACCTTTTAAAGACTCTTCATTTTGTCATGTGGCAAGTCTACACAACGTTCATGAATTTTTTAAGAAATGAAATGAAAATTTGAATGTAAATGTGAATCTTAAAAGACCAGTTAAGTTCTTAAGAGGTTCAACTTTCTTTATAAACTTTGCTTTGTTTATTTTTTATAGAATATAACAAAAATAAATAAAATAATTCGCAGACAGGGTCATTACAGGCTCATCAGACAACATTTTAGGGTTTCAAATCATCTACTGATGCAGTTAAGACTAATAGTCAGAGACACTAAACTGTGTTACATAATATATTAGTTCACCTCTTTTGAAGTTGTATTAATACCAAAACAAATCAGAACAAAAAAACACATTTTCATGTATGGCAAAACAAACATCACCATCTCTTTAGGTTTAGGTATGATTTCCAGAATCTTTCAAATACAGATTCGACTTTTAATGTTTAAATTGTATGATATACAGCAGTTCAAGTCTCTTTAACCACTTTGCAGAAAACATAGAATACCAACCTAAGGAAATCTTTGTTTTTTAATCTTCATGTGCCCAGCAAGACTGGCAGATGGATGGCATATGCCATCTGATTTCTTTGTTCTCAAAGCCGATTGGTCCAGCATTATAATTCAGAGATCATGACAGAGCAAAAGCTCGTACGACAGTGATAATCATCTGTTTCTATTCCTTTGGGTGTTCTTCTTAATAAGCTTGTCCTGTTTTCTGTTTCCTCTGCAGTGCCGCCAAAGTTTGAATCCATCATGGAGGACGTGGATGTGAACGTGGGGGAGACGTCCCGCCTCGCTGTGGAGGTTGAGGGGAAACCAGACCCTGACATTCTGTGGTACAAGGTACAGTTCAAACCCCTTCCCCTTTTTAATGTAATACTTAAGAGATGAATGTCCTGCAGCCTGCTGTTGTCACGCGATATTTTGAAAATGTAGATCATGAAATTAAAGACAAACTAAACTTTGCCTTCAGTTTGTGTCAGAAAGACTTTATGAAAACTCTTTTGTCTCATCATTCGGTGTAATGAAAGGATTTATTATGTCATACTCATATATTACAATAAAGAAACCATTTAACTACTAACTATTATTTTTCATTGATTTTTATTAATTCAATTTTGTTGTCTTAAATTCTGTGTCTTTCTGTGTTCACCAAATTCACAGAAAAACCACAACTAATTCTTTTATCAGTGACAATTTTTAATTTTTCCATCATTTAAGTTAGTAGACACATCCCCTTAATCCATCATTTGATAGATTAAATCAAACAAACAGTGGATTTCATGTCACATTTGCTTTTTCAACTTAAGAAGCTTGACGCAAGATGGAACTTTTGACTCTTAAAGGGCTGTTTCAGCACTTTTTACGTTGTATGACATACTTGACAATAGTCCGTGAAGTGACTCCCACCTGCTCTGCCCCTTTAAGGAGAGGAAGCTCAGACAGGTTAAGTTCACGAGAACAGTTGTTTTGTGTAATTGTGTGCGTTTTAAATAACAACTCGCCACAAAAAATGTTGGGTCGACTGAAACAATGGAGCGAAAAGTGTTTGAAAAGATCAAACTCAATATAATCTATTTTGAATTTTTTTTATTTTATTGATTTTTATTGATTTTGCCCCAAATATTTCTGCAATTTCATGTCATCATGCAATGAACTGTTATATTTTTTAAGCCCCACAGCATAATAATTTTTGTTTGTAGTTGTCTTTTTTTACTAAAATGTTAATTTTAAATGAACTACAATTTTATTAAATATGCCTGAATTTATTGATTGCCTCTGCCACACAGTTGAGTCAGTAGTTAAAGCTCTCTGTAACCATTTCTGTTTTTTTGTGGCTCTTTTGCAGGACGACGTTCTTCTCACAGAAAGCAGCCACTTCACCTTCGTGTATGATGACCCCGAATACTCCCTGGTCGTCCTTAACGCTCGCCCTGAACACTCTGGCGTTTACACCTGCACTGCGAAGAATCTGGCCGGCTCCAACTCCTGCAAGGCTGAACTCACAGTGCATACAGGTGTGAAGCTGTCACATACATCAGTGCTGTCTGCAAGAGAGTACACCGTGTATGACTCACACTGTACTGCCAAAAGTATTCGCTCACCTGCCTTGACTGACATATGAACTTAAGTGACATCCCATTCCTACTCCATAGGGTTCAATATGATGTCGGTCCACCCTTTGCAGCTGTAAAAGCTTCAGCTCTTCTGTGAAGGCTGTCCACAAGGTTTAGGAGTGTTTATGGGAATTTTTGACCATTCTTCCAGAAGGACATTTGTGAGGTCACACACTGATGTTGAACAAGAAGGCCTGGCTTTCAGTCTCCGCTCTTATTCACCCCAAAGGTGTTCTATTGGGTTGAGATCACGACTCATTCATCCACACCAGACTCTGTCATCCATGTCTTTATGGACCTGCTTTGTGCTCTGGTGCACAGTCATGTTGGAAGAGGAAGGGGCCAGCTCCAAACTGTTCCCACAAAGTTGGGAGCATGGAATTGTCCAAATTGTCTTGGTGTTCTGAAGCATTCAGAGTTCCTTTGACTAGAACTAAGGGGCCAAGCCCAGCTCCAGAAAAACACCCCCACACCATAATCCCCCCTCCACCAAACATTACACTTGGCACAATGCAGTCTGACAAGTATCGTTCTCCTGGCAAGTGCCAAACCCAGACTCATCCATCAGATTGCCAGATGAAGAAGCGCGATTCGTCACTCCAGAGAACGCGTCTTCACTGCTCTAGAGTCCAGTGGCGGTGTGCTTTACACCACTGCATTGCACTTGGTGATGTGAAGCTTGGATGCAGCTGCTCCGCCATGGAAACCCATCGATGAAGCTCTCTGCACTGTTCTTGAGCTAATCTGAAGGCCGCATGAAGTTTAGAGGTCTGTAGCGTCTGACTCTGCAGAAAGTTGGCAACCTCATTGCACTATGCGCCTCAGCATCCGCTGACCCTGCTCTGTCAGTTTACGTGGCCTACCACTTCTTGAGTTGCTGTCGTTCCCAAACACTTCCACGTTCTTATAATACAGCTGACAGTTGTGGAATATTTAGGAGCGAGGAAATTTCACGACTGAATTTGTTGCACAGGTGGCATCCTATCACAGTTCCACACTGGAATTCACTGAGCTCCTGAGAGCGACCCATTCTTTCACAAATGTTTGTAAAAGCAGTCTGCATGCCTAGGTGCTTGATTTTATTCACTGGTGACCATGGAAGTGACTGGAACACCTGATTTTGATTATTTGGATGGGTGAGTGAATACTTTTGACAATATAGTGTATAATAACTAGAATCTCAGGTGTTGAATCATGCCTGATTGATTTGTATGTGTGTTTTAATGTAAAGGATCAGTAAATGGGTGGAAAAATAAAAATAGTGTCCAGATAACGGCGCCTCAACGTGATTTTTCTCCATTTCCAGCTCAGTTTAACCGTTAAGATTTTATTTGCTTCCTGACGTACGACGCTCCATAAAAGCCACTTTCTGTTGAAAATTGCGCCTCTAAATCGGCACCATATGGGCGGGACCGCAAGGTGTTTCTGTGACTACAATATGAAACCATCTGTCTCTATGCTGGCTCACATTTACAGCCACACACACACACACACACACACTCATAAGATGCTTCTGTTGGTCCCCGCAGAGCGACAAGAAGCAGCCGAGCCAATGGAGGACGAGGGAACCATCCTGAGGAAGATGAGGCGTTTGACGGATTATTATGATATCCACAAAGAGATAGGGAGGTGAGTGTGTGTGTGTGTGTGACCCCCGCCGTTTTGCATCTCAGCAAGTACATCAGCGTTAATGGCTGTTCCAGTGCGGCGGGGTCGGGCTGTAGGAGGGACCGGAGCTGAGCGACAGCAGACCGGAGATGAGTCACCGGAGCGAGAGGAGGAAGAACATCAGACGACAGATGATTGTTTTGGTTTAACGCAGCAGACGGACATTTACTGTGAATTTTAGAGCAAGCGGGACGGAAAAATGAGCCGACAGGAAAGTCTGTCGCCACATTATGGTTACAAAACATTCGAGAAACCCAGAATTAAATGTTTCAAATCCCACCAACAGAGCTTTCAGGGGGTGAAAAGCTGTTTTAAAACCCCCCCTCCTCTTTTTCCACATGTCCTTGTAACGGCACTGATATTTGGTAATGTAGTAAATGCTTCAACAACTTTTATATAATAGATTTCAAAGCTTTCACTGACTTTCCAAGAACAATAATCCACCATAGAGCTCTTTTTGTTACATCAAACTCTTAAAATTTCCAATAATTAAGTCTTGGGGAAACATTATTTCCCATAAGCCCACCACTTTCATTTGATTTAAGCATTCACTTCTTTAAAAAGTAAACGAAAACTTGAGGAACACCAAAATATTCTCATTTTCCCATCCCTGGTGAATAAGAGGCTCAGGCTTGGCAAGGGGATTTTTTTATTTACTTTATTTTAAGTGTTATTTTTCTTTAGACAGAAAGTAAGGCCACAGATTCAGTTATTAAAATGTATTTGATAACAGAATGTCTCAGTTTATACTCACCTTTGTCTTTACTTTTGATAATACAAAACCATAGGTGGGCATGCCCTCCTCATCACTCAGTGCAGTCTGTTAGTTAATATCCAATTTTAAAAAAATATACAGAAGAAAACAAAACTGCTGTTAGGTATTTCAGTCAGATTTCCCATGTGCACAGGCAGCTTTTATAAAACCATTAAAATTGATATATTTCTACAATGATCAATAATTATTTGATTTTTTTATTCCTTATAAAATATATTAGATCAAATTTACAGTGACTGTTTTTGCTGTGGTCTTTTTTCAGATTTTTTCCAGTGAACTTGGTAGAAAAAAATAAGTTAATTAAGCTTATATCACCACTAATTACTCAGTTTTTTTTCTGACTGCTGCCTTGGACTGGTGACTGTTGTGAAATCATTTTTATTTATTTTTTACATTTTATTTTCTTTTTTTTATAAGTATCGTACAGACAGTATATCCACTTTAGTTTTCCAGAATATACGAAACAACAGCAACAAATACAAAAAATCAAACAAAAATAACACACAAAAAAAAATCATAAAATGAAATAAGACACACAACAGGCCTGTGTTGTATTTGTAACCATTCGATGATCAATATTAAACAGGTTCATCTTGATAATATACTAACTCAGATTTTACACGCAAACTCATCCAGGGCTTCTTCAGTGAGGATTGGATGAGGATTGCAAACATGAAGCAGCATCTATAAACACCTGAGGCTTCTATGTTGTTGTGAAGTAAGGTCGTTTAGGTTGTTTTCAAGATACAGAGGAAGAACTCCAGCAGATGGAGTCACAGGTAGACAGATATGACCTCATGATAGGTAACGTGGTCCTTTGTTGCATCACAAAATAGATCTTAACACAGGGGCCAGCATAGTTTTTGAGCAATGATAATTTTGTTGACTAACTATCCTCGTCATAGCCTTTATCCACAGCCCCCCTTCATCCCCTGTCGAAAGCCAGACAGCAACCAACAAAAATAAGCGCACATGAACAAAAACCCAGACCCAGTCCTCATCAACAAACAAAAAAACGGAACAAAATGCCCAACAGAGGCCCAATCCAACCAGACCCAACCCGGCCATCCAGAAAGCAGAGACGTCTTTGTCCTTCACAGAGAATTATTTGACATACTGGTCATTTTGTATCTCTCCCATATTTCCCACCTTCTTTCAAAATCATTTTTATTTCATGCAGATATGTTCCTCATCGACCGTACTTCAAAAATTTGCCCAAAAAGACTTTCCTAAAACCCCTTATAACGTGGTCTGTGGGTACCATAAGTGCTAAAATGCTAACCCACTTCAGTGTTTTCTGACTCACTGCTGGTGGTAGGAATAGATTTGCAAATTGTACAGCTTTTTCATGTAAATTGCTAAAAGGTTCCTATCATGAATATAGTTACAAGGTAGTAAACAGCAGTTGACAGTGCATTTATTCTTTTTTGTGTGGCAGATTTGTGAAAAAACGCTCCTGTGTGGACAGAAAAATGACCTTTAATGCTCTAATATTTAAAGTTTGCCCTGTTATGAAGTCTCTCCACTTTAACTCTTTCATGCAGGAAGTATTAAATCACAAAGTTATCCTTTTTTTAATGTTACTTTTTAATCTCAAACAAGTTAAAAATCATTATTTTTTTCATTGTTACATTTTGAGAATTATTTCCCTGTCCGCTACAGTAGACACCATGCATCAAAAATATAAAAAGTAATTTAGTGTTAATTTAGAACTTAAAGCTCCGCGAACATGTCTTTACAAATATTTATTAAGAGAAAATAAAATAAAAGCTAAATCTGATATATATGTGCAATTACTGTTTAATGAAACGAATCACTTGTGAAGTTCACAAAAACTTGAATTAGAAAAAATGCAAAATTATGTGAAATCTGAATACAGGCATAATACCCAGTTAGCCCTTCATTGCCATGAGGGTTTATCATTTTAATTTTTGGTCAGTTTATCACACGGTACTGAAACCTAAATCATTCAAACTTATTCCAGACATCTGTCTACTATAATGGGCACCATGCATGAAAGGGTTAAAGTGATGTTGGGATGAAAAAGTGCAACACTGTTGCCTCAAACTTAGGGTTGCCAACCGTCCCGTATTTGCCGGGACGTCACTTATTTGAACCAAAAGAGGCGCATCCCGGTCGGGACGTTGTTTGTCCCAGCTGCATGGGTAAAGGGAAGATGCATATATTTTTTCTTTCTGTGGGCCATGCATGCCTGCCTGCATGGCCAGCTGTAAACTACTGGCACCAGGTGATGTGTCGTGTGTTGTGTGTGTGTTTTCAGCTCAAATATTGCACCTTCTTGGTTCTTTGTTCAGAAGATTTACAGTTGTGATTTTTCACTTTTTTTAAGTTGAAAATAAAAAAAGAAATGGAGTTAAGTTTTCAAATAAGTAGGCAACAGCCAAAAAATGTTTGCACAACTTCGTTGCACTATTAGGCCTACTCCTACATTGTTTACTGCTGTTACATTGTGTTTACATTGTTTTAAAACTGTTAATATCCAGAAGAGGAGAGCAATTGTTAAATGTTATTTTGCACATTTTGCAAAAAATTAATATATACTGAAATGATAACTGTCTTACATGTATGCCTCAAATACAAACTGATCAAACTGATCATGAGTTATTGCAATCTTGTTACTGTAAGTGTAATGCAGTAGCCTAATGTGTTTGTATAGTCTGTAATAGGTATAACTGTGGTAAAATGCTCTTATTTATGTGTTTTTTCCCTCCAAAACCCCCAAAGGTGTCCCTTATTTCAATCACTGGGTGTTGGCAACCCTACTCAATATTAATCCAAAATGCCAAAAAAAGCTTTTTGTCTTTAAAATGCTATCCTTTGTCAACCCAGGGGGGCCTTCTCCTATGTGAAGAGAGTGACTCAGAAGAAGGGAAAGGCCGAGTTCGCTGCCAAGTTCATCTGCGCTCGGGGGAAGAGGAAAGCCGTGGCCCTGAAAGAGATGGACCTGCTGTCCGAGCTGGACAGCGAGAGGATCCTGTACTTCCACGACGCCTTTGAGAAGAAGAACGTGGTGGTTATCATCACAGAACTGTATCCTTTAACCCTCCAAACAGAGCGCTCGTGTTAGCCAGGGTCTTTTTGCTGAAACGATGCCCATTTACATCACAGCCGAACATGATCATATCTTTAATTCAAACATTCAGCCTTGTTTCAGATTTCCTCGGTTTCACTGTGGAACAAAAGTGCTCTTAATCGCATCTCAAGGACACTAAAGATCCACCGCATTAATCCTAATGTCTTCTGCAAACCCCCGGAGGCATGAATGGAGCGCCGCACCGCTTCTTCTCTGACTCATACCCGCCGATGAGTGGAATTAGCCGGAGATGGGGTGTGTGGGAGTTTTTGCTCATTTATAATTCATCTCTCATGCACCTACCTACCTACCTACTGAGCATGGACTCTGCAGGCAAGACGCAGCATTGTTGGTTTTGTGTTTTATTCCTTAACTGCTGCACAAAGATGTCACGAGGAGCTGCTGGAGAGGATGGCCAAAAAAACAAGCGTGAAGGAAGTGGAGGTTTGTTGTGCTCCTGCTGACTGCACTGCGCTAACATTATGTAACGTGGCTTTTTTAATTCACTCCTTCTTCTTTCTCCAAAGATTCGCTCCAGTGTGCAGCAGGTGCTTGAAGGTCTTCGTTATCTGCACCAAAAGACCATCGCCCACCTCGATATTAAGGTATCCCTCCGTCTCACAAACACAAGTCACCCCACTTCACCCCACATTCACCCCCTAATATCATCATCTTCTGTCGTGTTCCCCTTTTAGCCAGAAAATATCCTCATGGCAAGCCCAGGGAGCGACCAGGTGCGCATTTGCGACTTTGGCAATGCAGTTAAGCTGGAGTCATCAGAGGAGTTTTACTGCAAATATGGCACGCCAGAATACGTCGCACCAGAGATTGTTAATCAAACTCCAGTCTCCACAGCAACAGACATATGGTGAGAAACCTGTTCCTGCAGGCACTGCCTCCCTATCTGCAAAAAAATCTAATTTATTCAGAAAAATACTCCTGTCACTCACTCTCTGCTCTCCCACAGGCCTGTTGGAGTCATCACCTACCTCTGGTACGTTTTACTGCTTTCTTACCACTAAATCTGCATCAGTTTGAACATTATTCACAATTATGGGTAGGGCGGGGTGATATGTGCCAAAAAATGATCTCTTCAATATTTAGCTCACTATGCAAGAATAATAGACTTTAATATAAGTCTGGTGAAATCAAACAGTGTGGATGTTGTTTGATGAAACAACAGTAGAGTCTAATCCCCTCAGTAATGGGCAGGCATTTGTAATAAACAGCAAAAATTGTAGGGGAACCTTCACAGACTTACTAAAATCTTTCCTATTTTAATAATTAATTAAAGTATAGGAACTTAATGATCCTGTCTTTCTTCCTACATCTCTAAGTTGTATAAATTTGTAACAGAATAGATGTTGTAACTGGCAGCATGTGGTAATTTCTTGTTTTTAACAGTTCTAAGTAAGGTGAAATAGACCAAAAGTTATAGCAGATGTTTGTCCAGAGACCTGATTGGTTAATTTTGATATGATAATAGTAAAGAAAATGTATAAATCAAACAGTTTTGACACCTTTGAAATGTGGTGCCCCCCCCCCAAAAAAAAAATTACCACCCTCACAACTTTGGATAATTTACTTCTTTTTTCCCATTTTATTTATTGGTTTTTCACATTCCAGAATATAACAAAAAATGTGCAGAAATACAATACCATCACAAAACAAAAACAAACCCTTTCTTCTCTTTCTTCCATACCCCACCCCCCATGGATAATTTAAACTTCGAGCGTAAAAATTGCTAACCTGGCACGCCAGATGGACAGTTCCATATTGAAGATATTTCACTAATCCATCTGGGAAGGAGCCCTGCGAAAATGTTTTCAGAGGCAGAACCTTTTTAAAACAGCAGCAACTTGTGATTGGACGATTGTTCGGCTTGTTCCACTCATCACAGACCAATCCATATCAGGCATCGCTGCTATGATGTAGCATACGTGGTGGCTAAATGTAGCGGCTAATGGCTAACAGCTAAAAAGGGCAATCAACAATTAATGGCTGCTAACAGCCATTAGCCGTAGCGGCTAACAACAGTTAACCGCTACAACTAAAGGCCATTAACTGTTGTTTGTCCTTGTTAGCCATTAGCCATTAGCTTAACTACCCTAAAACTGTCATTTCACATTAAATTATACCACACAGATACAATATTTAACTCTTATATGTGACATGAACCTCGTCAAAGACAATCCCTAAGAAGTAAACTAATGAGAAGAGCATATTTCGCCAAGTATCACTGAGTAACCATGATGACCACAGGCTAACCTGCATTAGCTGCCATTATTTTCAAACACTTCCTTACAAGTCACTTCCTGCTGTCGTTAAAACTGACGGAGGACTCTTTTGGAAAATAAAAACATATTCTTGAACAAGAATACTTTTTGAAATGATTAGGGATGTTAAGTAATACACAAAGCTCACATGTTTTAAAGTCCAAAAATCCATGCTAGAGCGAAATAATCTTCAGTTATATTTGGACCAGTGGGGAGGCAGCACCATCTTAATTGAACATCTCTATCAGCGACATTTTGAAAAAAGTGTGCATTGAGTGAGAAGCAGAGCCAGCACCACCTGCTTTCCAAATGTGTTTTTGTAACTTAGTTTACAGAGCTTTGCCAAGTTTTGGGAATAAGACTAAAAGAATTTAACAGTATTTGGTGTTTAAGGATTTCTTTTTCCGTTGCTGTGATATTAAAGAGGTATCGCCATAATTTTTTTTTTCTCTTAATAAACACCCTTTTTTCAGTGCCATTTAGAATAAGAGGTAATTCCTCAATTAGACTTACTTTCAAACTGGGTTTATTTTGTCAGTAATCATGTTTATTTTGAATGTGAACAGTTTCTTCACTGAACATCTTTATTTTCATCAACATTTCCCAACCGTATCTGATCTAAAGAACACATTAATTCAGCTTGAAAACTCAATGTACTGCCCAGCTCTAGCTCATTATCTAGCTTACTATTAAGCATCCACAGCTTGATCATTATTATAAAGATATTTGTGTGATTTTTTTTGCTTACAATTGTTTTTCTCGATCAGTCTGACCGGTGTGTCTCCGTTCGCGGGAGAGAACGACAGAGCGACGGCCTTGAACATCAGGAACTACAACGTGGCGTTTGAGGAGAGCATGTTTTCAGATCTCTGCAAAGAAGCGAAGGGATTCGTCATCAAACTCCTGGTGGTGGACAGACTGTAAGAACCGTTTTACTCTGCCTTTGACCAAAAATGAAAATGAGCGTGCTCCTCCTCATGTCGGTGATTTCTCCTCTCCCAGGAGGCCCAGTGCCGTCGAGTGCCTCCGCCATCCGTGGTTCAAGGTGAGCCATGGTTTTGACAAATATCAGCCTGTCAGAAATACCTCCTGTGGATTCAGATTTTGTGCCTGTTATTCAAGCAAGGTTAATGATAACGTTCTCTTATTCCATCATGCAGTCACCGACCAACAAGAGCATCAGCACGGCGATGTTGAAGCAGGTTTTGTCAAGGAGACGATGGCAGGTGAGATACTGTGGATGCATAAAAACACATTAAAGTTTAGGAACATGAGATTCAAAAGATTCATAAGAGCCCAAAGGCTGTTTGAGACTGATTTATTCACATTTAGTCTTCAGAAAACAGTTCATCTCTCATCAAACTCACTCCCTAATTGACCAGATTTCTAGGTATCCCACATAAAGATTAGACATAAAGCAAAGCCAATTTAAGTCCAGCATCAGGGCAATCAATTAAGATCCAGATTCTAAAACAAGAAGTGTCATTATGTCTTATTTTAAATTTATTGCACGTGTGCCAACGTCAATTGGAGGTCACCTGCAGACTATTAACTTCAATAAAGGAAATTTAGACCAGAATTTGAAACTACTTTTTGATAACTGGTCAGGATAAAAAAATGATAATGACAATATCGATATTGAAAACAAAATGTGAAAAGTCAGGCATTTCAAAATAGGTTTTTTTTTCAGCAATCCAAAGCCAAACAACTGTGGTCTGATCAGTACTAACCACAGTTTACAAATCTAAAAGTTTGTCTTTCTCTTAAATTGCGTTTTATGCTTTTGGAAATAAACTCTTCAGATAAAAATGGGAATTAACAAAATAACTTAAAAGCTCAATATATTGCAGATAAAACTAAACAGGGGAGCTAAAACGTTTTGTATATGAAAATACTACACCTAAGGAAAGAAAAGACATGACATGTAAAATAGACAACAAATGCTTCTCAAAGTTTGCCCGGACTGACAAGAAGATCTGGATTCAGATCCGAATCTGCTATCTGATAGTGGCCGGTCCAAATTACAATTACGCCTCAGAAATTGTATTTAGAAAAGGCTGAAAAATGTTTTTTTTTTAAGTTTGACATCCAAGACTCACAAACCATCTTTTATCAAAGTTCTTTCTAACAAAGGCAGCCCAAAAAATCAGTCCAACTTCAATATTTGCATATAAAGTGGTGAATTTGATTGAGATTTTTACTATCCTATGTTCTCTTCAATCTGTCTTCCAGCGCTCTCTTATCAGCTACAAATCCAAAATGGTAATGCGCTCCATCCCGGAGCTTTTGAATGATTCATCCAACCACGTCTCCATCGCTGTGGCCCGGCACTTGAAAGAAGGCTCCCCTCCGCCCTCCTCTTCATCTGACTCAGATGCAGATGTGGACGAGCTCCCCTTCATCCCCATGCCCCTGTCCATGGTGTTTTCTGGGTCGCGGGTCTCCCTTAACGAGATCCCGGGGGATGAAGAGGTTACTGCCAGGCCTGCTGTGGCTGCTGACAGGACGAGGACGGGGGATAATGTGGAGACGGCAGGTACAAGAGAAGGGGCTGATCAAGAAGATGAAGAGGGTAATGAGGAGAAAATGGGAAAGACAAAACGAGCCCCTCTTAAGAAAGGATCAAGTGTGGAGTCGGAGGATTCACAGACGAAAGCGCGGCGGGCGACGATGAGGAGAGGCAGCTCTGCTGACTCAGCACTGCTCCTCCACATCGACCCAGAGGAAGGAGACTCCAATAAAGATCCAGAGGCGAGTAACAAGAGCCTGAAAAAAGCCGTTTCAATGGAGCTACCCAATCGCAGCCCAAGCCCCGGAGCGGGGAAGTTAAGCCAGGAGGATTACGCCCTGAAACTGGAACTGATGAGACAGCGGCTGCTCAGGGGAGGGAGTATGGACAAGAAGATGAGTGGCCTGCGCGGGCCGTTGTTTGAAACTCTTGGGATGGAAGACGATCGGCGCACTGGCTCTTTGGACCGCAATTTGAGGAAATCAAGAACCAGTCCCTCGACGCTGACGAGAGCTGCATCCTCTGAGACTCCGGGAGAGGACGTGCCAAAGACTAAAGTGTTTCGTAAGAGCGCCTCATTCACTCAAGGGGATTCTGAGCCCATGCCCTTGCATCGCAGATTCGGGGCCCCCTTGGAGATTCCATCTGCCGGCAACGGGAGCGTAGAAGGGAAGAAGCTCCAGGAGGCCACGTCCATGTCTGCACTGACAGAACAAACGTCTCTGGAGTCCTCACCTACGAACAATGCTTCTTATATATTCCCACAGTCGAGAAGGTTGGACCAACAGAACAATGGGGATGACATAACAGAAAATAGGACCAAAAATCAGTCGGAAAAGGTCGAATCAGAGTCAAGATCACCTTCTGTTGTCACTCCTATCATTGTAATTGAGGAGGATGATGAGGAAGAAGAGAAGAAGGAAAGTCAGGAGTTGCATATTCATGAAAAACATACAAAGGAAAACGAAGACTTAGCAACAAAAAATAAGGCGTCATCTGCAAATGAAAGTATCAAATCTCAAACTTCTGGTAAAACAGAGACAAAATCAACCGATACAAAATCTGCAGACACCCCCACATCTCCAGAACATGCTGCAGTTTTTGCCAAAGTTGCAACAGGCGATAAATCTCCTCTTTCCTCATCATCAAACCCCGACCTTCAAGCCCTCCCTCGCCAGCCGGTGCTCAGAACCGACATAAAAGACATCGACTCCGAGGAGCTCTTTGAAGCCAGGTTCAAGAAACGCGAGTCTTCTCTCACCCGCGGCCTCCGCAAACTGACCAGGAACAAATCAGAGGAGAAATCGCCAGTGCTGAGCCGAAAGGGGGTCGAAGGGGGCGAGGAGATCTACAGGCCGGGCCCGCGGGGGGCTCCACTTGAAATGGTATCCAGAGGGCTGCAGGAGAAGTCCAAGTCTGTTCAAGATTTGAGAGGCGAAGATAAGGAAACAGGCCTCGGGCTGATTGGGAGGTTCTCCCTGCGGGCGAAGAGGTCAACATCCGCAGAGAAGAAAGGCGAGGAAAAGCAACAGGAAGTGAAGGAAACTGCCGCCAGCAAGAGGGTCTCATGGGCGATCGGCCGCAGCAAGTCCCTGGATACAAAGGAGCTGAGCAGTGCACAGAAGCAGCTAGAGGAAAAAGAGCAAAGAAAAGCAGAGGAGTCGTCCGTTTCAGCCATGAGGCGCAAGTTTGAGTCCAAAGTGGCTGGAATCTCGGCCAAAATAAGGACACAATCAGAGGAGAGGAAGGATAAAGAAGCAGATAAGGAGCTGGCGCAGCTAAAGAAAGTGTCAGATTCTCCAGTGTTAGCAATGAGGAACAAGTTTGAGAACACAGTGGCGGGAATTTCTTCTAAAATCAGGAGCCAATCTGAAGAGAGGAAAGACGACACGGAAGGGAAAAGGACGCCGTTGTTTGCAAGGCATCGCCATTCCCAATCAGAGGGCCGGGGCCTCAAAGGGATGGGGATCCCAGAGAACCAGCTGGCCAAACAAAGCGGAGCTGGTGCATCCAAGGAGTCCATCGAATCGACGTCCAGTGTCCAATCTGAAAGTGACAGGAGGTCGCGGTGGGACAGGTGGGGTTTGTCGAGGAGCAAGAAAGACAAAACAGCGTCTCAGGGCAGCCTGCCATCATCCGCCCCCAAGGAGGAGGGTTTGTCAAAGAGCCAGCAGTTCATACGCTCCGCTTCAGATTTCGCCCCCGTTTTCCACATCAAGCTGAGGGACCACGTCCTGCTGGAGGGGGAACCTGTCACTCTGAGCTGCCTCCCCGCTGGAAGCCCACATCCGCAGATTACATGGATGAAAGGTGGTTTTACTAGATCTATTCATTTCCCCTTCATAGAGTGTATTTTAATGTGTCACACTACCTGCTTATTGGTCTTAGTTCACACAAAACACCTCCTCAACAGTAAACTACATTTTTTCTTCACTTTTGTGCAATGGAAAGAGTTGACTATACACTGTCAATGTTAGCATACCTGATTTGAGCCTGATTCTAAAATGTCTTCTTTGGATTTTCTTACCGTATTTTCCAGACTATAAGTAGCATGTATTCAGTGCTTTTATAGAGAGCTGGTAGCTTTGTATGAAGCGGTAACACCAAGAAGGCCCACTACGTCCTTTCCGTTGGCATTGCTGTTAACCAAAACATCCACCATGGGGGGCTCAAACAAATCTGTCTCACACACCCTTCTCCTTCGCTGCCAACCAATGATTTTTTTTTTTTTTTTTTAATGTATTTTTTGGGCATTTTTGTGCCTTATTGACAGGAGAGAGATAGTGGATAGGCTTGTGAAAGGGGGTGAGAGAGTAGGGGAAGACACTCTGCAAACTGGTCACAGGGGGATTCGAACCTGGACCGGCAGAAGCAAGTACACGGGGTGCCTGGTTGCTAACCGCTCCGCCAAACCAGCACCTCAACCAATGATTTTTAATTGCTCCCCAGTCTCCTCCCAGCTGTTTTTTTGCATTTGTTTCTCCCGTTGTCCAGGCGAAGTATAGTGGTGTTTCTCTTCAAAAAGTTCCTCCATCGTTTTTTCTTCTTCGTGTCTCAGTCAAGCTATGTAAAGGGGAGTAACAGTAACACTGCCCCCATGGTTCCCACTAGTATTGCTCCGTTTGGTCCAAATTTGTAAGCTTTATTGAAACGTGCAGAAATACAGTGAAATGAATGCAGAGCATGGACGGGAGGCTCAGTCCATATTCTGACCCGTTTTTAACGTTGAGCTTAAACGGGCCATAAATGGGACTCGTTCCTCCAGTTCTGGCCATCTTGCTTTCGGCTTGCGATTAGCTTTCTTCATTTTCTTCATCGGAGTAAGAGTAGCCTCTGCTTTTCGCCAGTCCCTCCGGAGTTTCTCACTCACTCCAAACTTGATTACTGCTACATTTTTTGCTACCTGCTGTTTGTTGATAGGATTTTCATTTTTGGGGCGTTTTGATTATGTCTGGCCCAGCTTAGAGTGCCCTTTTGTGGCTGTAGACAGTAATGTTTACTACATGGTTCATATCTACCAGTATGTTAAATGATGTACAGGGTGTCCATAAAATCTCTTTACAATTAATAACAGTTATTACAAAGGCAGTTGGCGAGATATCTTAATCAGATTTGTTTTATTTTAATCGGTGTTTATTAAAGTTTTTATTCACATTAAATTTCGGTGTTTCAGATATTCTGTTAATGGAAGAAAACGCTTGTCTTGTACTGTTGTTTCCTTCAGATGTTCTTGGTCGCCCACTCCTCCCTGTCTTCATAAATTTCTTGTGCCATACACAGATTGAAGGATGCGATGGTGGATCTCTTCAGTAGTTTTGCCGAGTCTGTACATCTGATTTTGTCTCAGTAAACCAGGATACACATTGTGTCTTCTCTTGAGGAGTAGCCATTTTATAGGGGTTCATTTAACAGCTTTTCTGCCATTAACAGAATATCTGAAACACCAAATTTTAATGTAAATAAAAACTTTAATAAACACTGATTGAAATAAAACAAATCTGGTAAAGATGTCTCATCAACTGCCTTTATGTATATTTCGATATGGAAGTCGCAACTGACTATAAGTTGCAGGACCAGCCAAACGATGAAAAAAGTGCGACTTATATTCTGGAAAATACGGTAATTTTTTTCTCAAGTGGATCTGAAGTCTTCTGCAGATTAATTAACTTCTCTTCAGCTTACCTTTTGCTTAAACTGTTCAATACTATGTCAGCTGACCAGAAGAAAAGCCTCTGTTATGTCCGTACTAGCACAACAATGCAGGCTGAACTTTTCCCTTTCTTCTTATTTTTTGTTTTCCAGATCGCAAACCGTTCAGCGTTGAGGACCGGGTCAGCCTGGTCTCGCACCCAGATGGCCGGCAGCTTCTTATGATCATGAGATCCAGCCACAAGGACGCCGGAGTTTACGAATGTGTCGCCACCAACCCCATCGCGACCATCACCACCTCCTGCACGCTCTCCATAGCCAGTAAGTGTCCCAAAGTGTTGCTTAAGGGTCAATTTCTCATTGAATGGAACGGAAAATTAGATTTGGAGAGGGGAAATAAAAGTCTTCATTAAAACCAAATGGAATAAGTTCTCCTGCCAGGATTTAGAGTGCCTTTTTCCTTTTATGGACAAACAGTGATTATCATTAAAGTGTGATGTATCATACATAATTTAATTTTAATAGCAGAGAGAAAGGTTTGAATGTTAATCCAGCTGGAATGAATATTAATGTCAACAAATTAGCTTTACAGTAGATTAACCAAATGGGTTTTTCTCTCATATTCGTCTTGTACTAGAAATAAATGAAGCTTCCTCCAGTCTGCCTGCTCATATTCCAGGCTGCAGTCATGCCTTTGCTCAAACTGTGTGTAATTAGCACAGCGCTGCTTAGATTCTGCCTCAAATACAACAATAATATTAATAATAAGACTCCAAGGTTGCACTGGGAGATTATTTTCTGCTTGGGGTCTCATCAATTGAATTTAGACTTTATGGTAACACTTTATAATAACTATACACTATTAAGCATTACTTAAGCATAATGAAATCATTAGTTAATCCTTAATTCCTCATGAACTCATCATGAATTCATCATTAGTATTGCATTACAAAGCATTAGTAACGACAGTCATTAATCCTTAACTAATGCATTACTAAGCATTAGTGAAGCATTAGTAAATCCTTAATTTTTCATGAATTAACCATTAATTCAACATTAGTAATGCATTATAAAGCATTAGTAAAGACAGTTTTAAATGTTCAATTAACACATCATTAAGCATTAGTTAAACATTAGTAAAGTGCATAATTTATTGTTAACTCATCATTTGTAAGTAATTAGCTATACATTACTAAGCTATTAAGCATTAGTTAAGCATTTGTTAAGCATTACGAAATCATTAGTTAATCCTTAATTCCTCATGAACTCATCATGAATTCATCATTAGTATTGCATTACAAAGCATTAGAAAAGACAGTCATAAATCCTCAACTAATATATTACTAAGCATTAGTCAAGCATTAGTAAATCCTTAATTTTTCATGAATTCACCATTAATTCAACATTAGTAATGCATTATAAAGCATTAGTAAAGGCAGTTTTAATGTTCAATAAACACATAATTCATTGTTAACTCATCATTTGTAAGTAATTAGTAATACATTACCAAGCATTAGTAAACACAATTATAACCCAATTATAAGTACTTGAGCAGCAGTTGAGCATTAGTAAATGCTTAATTAATCTTGAATTCATGATCTGTATAGCATTTATAATGCATTACTAAGCACTTAATAAACCTGGTTATAAATGTTTTGTTGTTCATTGATAACCTGAGTTATTAATACTTTATAAAGGGTTAGCAACTGTTAATAAACATTTATTCATACTCAATAAATTACTTATTAATGCCTATTAATGCAGTTACTACTCATTAGTTACCATTAGTTAAGTTTATTCTGTGAGCCCATCTAAAGTGAGGACTATCTATGCTTTATAAAGCATTTACAAAGCGTTTATAAATGACACAGAGGCAAAGACATACAAATTGTCAGTTTTATTGGTCCCAAACACAAACAATACACACTTTAAACAAATACAAACGATAAAATTTCAAGTAAGCTTGACAAACATCTTCAAATAACAACAATCTGTGTTAAAATAAAAATAGAAAAATAAAATTCAAGCTCACACTTTGGAAACCTTAACATTTCGAGTCAACAGGTGAACTATCCCTTTAGGGCGCACGCATGCACGCACACGCACACGCACACGCACGCACACACACACACACACCAGAAGTAGGTGGCTGCCTGGTTCTTGGGTTCTGCCAGTTCATTTAAAGTTCCCAAATTGAAATACATTGGCCCAGAATCCCAGAATCAGGCAGCCACCTACTTCTTGTGTGTGCCCTTAAAGTGAACAAAGTGCTTTTCAGTAAAACAAATATACAGTTTTCAAATATTGCTAGATAACACTAGATAACAGTGTTAAAAAAAAAAATCAGCTGACACACTCTAGCTCACAGGCTACACGGTGTACAGCTCTAAGGCTTTATGGTGGAAAAAATAAAACATTCTTATCTGACAAATAAAACTGGCCAATTAAAAACACAATTGTAAGCAAAATGCAATCGCACTCCAAAGAAAAACAACTTGTGGATCACAGTACACAAGTGGATCACAGTGCTATTCCAGTAGGTAACCGGTCAAGTAAGGATAACTGACCAACGTAACATTTTTCAATTATTACTTTATTACTTATAAATAAAAAATTATTACTTTTTCTTTAATATTGGACATAATATCAAATTTTATGTTGGTGTGCCCACTTGACTGGTATTCTCACAGTGCACCCTAGCCCAAGCTCACTTCTTGGTGAGGGGCAGCAGCTTGTTGTTGTTTTTAAGTGTTTTTACATTCTCCTTTATAGCAGAATCCTGTTCAATTGCCAGAGAGCACTCAGAAGCCAACACTGCTAGTTTTACATGACATTTTTGTGACCATCTAAGATGTCCTTGTATCTGTTCCGTGCAGCGATAAAAAGCTCAGCGATGGGTGCAGTGGCCACCACTGTGTTCCGATGTACACCGACGGCTGAGAACGCAGCACCCATGGTGGTCCCTCCTTTATGGAATGCCTTTAGTATTTGTTGATACCTGAGCACTGCCTGCTTCGGATTCAGGGCTGCAATACAAAGAACATAAAATTACACATTAAAAGACACACACACACACACATTCTATATCAAGATAATTAATTGATCTATATCAAGATATTGGCTGACAATAAATAAATACTTATTTCCATGGGACAACCATTGAGGAAAATGAAATTGTGTTTGAACTATCCCTTTAATATCTTTGTTTTGCATTGTCGACTTTGAATTTAGCCCCTCTTCCCATCGTGAACGATCTGGCAATGTTTGCATAGTTTTTCATACAATGGAAATGGGAGGAGCTCGTAATGTGGTTAGCTTGTAATGGGCAGGGTCACTCATAGTTAAACAATGTCTGCATTTATTCATTTGTGTGTTTTTATTAATTTATTTATTTTTTACCTCTCTGACGTGCCTTTGGGCCCATCTCCTTTTCCTTTGACTTTTTCACCTTATTTTTCCCTTTCCCCGCCTTTATTTTTGTCCTACTTGTTCTTCTTTTTGTCCGGAGATGAGTCGGGCGAGACAGAGTTAGACTCGACTCAGACACACTCTCACAGAAGAGGAACGTGAAGTCTTGCTTTCTGGGAGGAGTTGGGTGCTGTGTTCAGGGTGGAGGTGGATGCTGCACCATCTTTTTAAGAGCTATTTAAAACAGAAAGAAATCATACATGTGGCATCACCTCACATGAAAGAGTTTAAAGCTGCATTCATATAGTTTGACAGTTATTGAGTTTATCTGAGTTGTGAACCAGTGATGCACAACTCAAATCAACCACCTCAATGATTCCCAAACAAATAATGATACAAAACTGGTTGGCTGTGTTCCTTTAACCAGAAAACCACCCCCCCGGACCCTTCCCCTTACTTGAATGATGTTAAATGAACACTTTTGAGGGCTTCAGAACTATGTACAAACGAGACGGGTCTGCATGCAGTGCGCAGAACGGTGGAGACCAAGAACGGTGACCCGGCAAGAAGCGGACAAATAAGGGATAGATTGAGGGCCCATACTATCCAACAGTGTGCTGTTTTTTTGTTTCTGTCAGCAGCAATAAGATTTCTGAAATTTGTTTACAGTTGCCTTCCAAATAAACATACTGCCTCTAAAAACATTATGGGTACGATATGACAGTGTGGACGGTGCTTGAAGAATTAAGCCACCAGAAATCTTATTGTTGATAAGGGAACACATTTTGCTGCCATACTAGCAGAGCTGGCTTCTCCCCTCCTCGTAGTAGCCTACCTCCATGGCTGGGAAATGTCCTTGTTGGCGCAATGCTATCCACAGCACTACATCGCAGGGGTCAAAATTATGAAGGGTCTGCTGACCGCTGAGGGTCAACGTTGTTTCATTTTCTTCTAAGTCTGAAAATTCTACCTAGTAACAACTGATACTATTAGATACGATGAGCCCTCAATCCTTCCCTTATCTGTCTGTCCCTCTTATTTGCCAGCCCGGCCCCGCTTCTGCGCTCTGCATACAGACAAATTTTGTACAAAACAAAACAAAACAACAAACAACTTTACTAAAATGAAGAAAAACACAAGTTAAAATCAATTAAAAACAAAAATTAACCCTTTCATGCATGTGTCCACTACAGTAGACAGACATTTGGAATAAATTTTATACCATTCATGTTGCAGTGCCATGTCCAACTATCAGTTGGTGAAATCCTAAACCCTTGTCTAAAGTTTTTAATAATCTTGTTTTTTTTTTTTGTTTTTTTTTACATTATGGAGATATGTATTACATCCAAAATCCAAAACAGCCAGCAAAAGGCAAATTTGGTACTTGGAATTTATTCACATAATATTGCATTCACTCACAAGTAAGTAGTTTGATTAAACAGAAATAGCATACATACTTCAGATTTTGCTTTTTCTTTTATTTACGCTTAATAAACATTTGTCAAATATGTGCTTGTGGATCTTAACTAAGTTCCACTAACTTACCATGTTGATGCATGCGGTGAAGTTGGCAGATGTAAAACTATGACAAAATATAACATTGAAAAAAAATGACCATGATTTTTAACTGTTTGAAAGTAAAACAAAGTATTGAAGAAAGTATTCCTTTGTGATTTAGTAATTCATGCATGAAAGAGTTAATAAAATATAATATAACAATATTTAATCCAATTATAGTGACCTTAAGTTGTGTCCAGAGTCGTAAGTCTTTTGACTTACCTGCTGCCAACTGTTCTTTCAGAAAATCTCTCTCTCTGGTCAGTTCATCAATCCTCTCCTGTTGCCAGCCTGCCTTCAGCTTATACAGCTCCAACTCGCCTGCAATTTTTTTGTTTGCCAGGACTTTAGTTGGGGCAATGGACACACCTAATGGAAAGTAAAGTTCAGCTCAAGTCATACTACTACAGATATAGCACACAGTACAGTAAACATCAAAAAGATACAAGTCAATCAAAGGGTACAGTACACACCACTAGCATCTGCGATGAGCCTCTCTTCCGAAGAATCCATCTCCACATTCTCCACTGCTACTTTCTTCTTGTTGGCATGTCCTCCCCCCATACCTAATACAGAGTAAATTGTTTATTGTATTAATAAATCATCTAGATTACTGGTTCTCAAACTTTTTCATTTCAGGGACACCAAATTGGCACATATCAAACAGCTGTAGGCCTGTAGCAGTAATTATCATTAACTTTCATTTCAAGAAATTCCGAGTTTGGCTTGCATTAGGCCACTTAATGGCAATTCTGTTCATGGGACCCCATTGTATATAAAGTCAATGTTTGATTGGGCCCGGAAATGTACAAATGGTTTGTACACTCTTACAGTCCCATAAGGGTCCATTATTTGGTTAACTATTAACCCAGGGACTTAATGCTCCCTCTAGCATCTAGTCTATATCATACAATACACAAGCACAAGCAAAGACACGATTCCGAATCCCCGAAAAGAGGATACCTGGTGCACGGGCGCGGCGTGACCTTTGCTTTTTGAAAATTCGGGAAAATCGATTCTGAACTTTGACATTGATTTACTGAATTATGGCACAAAAAATCGCAATAGTTAAATTAATCATTTTTTTTGCACACCCCAAACTGCATGAAGCCGCGAGCAGCCGGGCAGACTTGCATAATGAATAATACACGTTCCGGGGTTGTATTCCATGTGGAAAGGGAAACATGAAAAAAGAAATGTACTCACCACTATCGACGGTATCTCTCTTTTCCGCCGTTAATATGTCACTCTCCTCCGTAGTTTTTTTTTTTGTTCCGTCTCCGCGTACCAAAGATGCGCCCACTTGACACTGAGGACAACTCCATTTCTGCAATCTGTTGCTCTTTCTCCGACTTCCGTATTTGGAGCATGCGCACTAGCGTTTTGAAGGTAGGAGCAAGCGCAGTAGCGTCCTACACGTCCCAGTGTCCTACAAGTCCCAGCCTCCTTTGCGGTTCTGGAGAGCTAGACCGCGGGCTTTTTATTTTTTTCATATTGATGACAGCTCTAGAAAAACACCCCGAGACTCTTTTTTATTCTATTTACATTATAATCCACTTCAGACCGCACGTTTGAAACAATGAGCAAGTTCAGAGAGTTTAAGAATCTTATTAGTTGGGACAACATTGGTAGTCATTAGTAGTGCACAACATGCCATCACCAGATGAAATTGAAGAGGAGGACAAACAGTCAAGATCAGTATTCCTGGTAAGAAGCCCAATTATATCATCATATAACTTCAGTGTGTCTGTGTGTCTGTCTAATTGTGTCATGCATTTGCATGCTTAAATTTGAATTTTTGGGGGAAGCTTAATGTGAAGCTGCAGGGTTTATGCAGGGAGGTCTCTCCCCAGATTAGGTCTGTTACTCTGTTGACCAAATGGTTCTCAACCTGTGGGTCGGGACCCAAAGGGGGTCTATGACAATTAGTTTTTATGTCAAACTCCCATGTAATAAAAGATAAATCATGGCAGATGGGTAACTGCAGGACAAAACCTTGTCCAATGGTTGTCAGTTTAGGAGTTATAAAGACTTTGAGAACATGTGATTTAGCGCAATTAAATACATAAATGATGAATGAATAAATTCCTTGTTATCATTCTTCTTATCATTCATTTTTTCCCAAGTTGCTTTTTTTCTAGGATCTGTCGACGACCAGAACATGGAGCGAAACAAATTTTGGTCAGGCACAAATCCATCTTCAGCCACTCAAAAGTACCCATCTGTAACTGGATGGAATTCATGTACAGGTAAGCAAGTAATAGCAGTATCATTAAACATGTGTCATAGGCTCACAGCTTACTACATTTCCAGTGTCTTTGTAGTATCCATACAATATGAAAAATCATGCATGGAATGTTTTGTCAATTATTTGGATTACGCTGAGTTACTGAAATCTGTACACATAGCATGTCAGGTTCAGTTTCAGTGTCCTTCAGTCAGTGTCCTTCACTCTCCCTCTATATCAGTGCTTCTAAAGAGTCCCCACTTGGTTTTAGTGGGATCTCCAGCTAATACAGAAATCTTAAGACATCTAGAAAAAAGACATGAAAAAGGCACATCAACACATCAAAAGTAAAAACAGCGCCCTGCGCTCCTGGTGGCGCTAAGCCATGGTTAACTAAATAACCATACAGTGTACAGTTAAGTTTATGGGCATAGCGGCTGGATCGCTGTCAGTCCTGGCTTGTCCCTTGTGTGTGTATGGAGATTGCTGATGTCATAATAATACAGTATACTGGTATTTGGGCATGTCTCGTTAGTGGCCATATATGGAAACAACTGATATGTTTGCACCTGATGCATGCCATGGTCACACATTAAGGTTAGACAACACACTCCATTTTTGGGCATTGCTGCACTTCAAGATATGTATCCAGTTGGGATGGGAGGGTCCTCAGTTCAAATATGATGACTTTGGGGGGTCTCGACATGAAACGCTTTGAGAAGCAGTGCCCTGTGTAATATGTCCTCTTGCATCTGCTGATTAGATCATAGGCCATGGTACAAACAGTGGCGACAAGGATACACACAGATCCTTGTGTGGTGCACAGGATCTGTTAAGAGATTATCTTATCCATTTATAAATGTTATGTGAATACATGTTAATTTATTTTTGTCTTTATAGATTTGCTCAGGGCTACGGCTGCAGATCGACATGCTAGATGACACCATTGCAGGCAGCTCAGCAACCCTGAGCAAAATGGCCAAGCGATTAAGGGGAGTGTGTATAACAGCATTGAAAAAAATGAGAAGACGTACAGGTCAGAGGATGGGATAGTTCACCAGTTTACTCGAAATGTTAAGGTTTCCAAAGTGTGAGCTTGAATTTTATCTTTCTATTTTTATTTTAACACAGATTGTTGTTATTTGAAGATGTTTGTCAAGCTTACTTGAAATTTTATCGCTTTGTATTTGTTTAAAGTGTGTATTGTTTGTGTTTGGGACCAATAAAACTGACACTTTGTATGTCTTTGCCTCTGTGTCATTTATAAACGCTTTATAAATGCTTTATAAAGCATAGATAGTCCTCACTTTAGATGGGCTCACAGAATAAACTTAACTAATGGTAACTAATGAGTAGTAACTGCATTAATAGGCATTAATAAGTAATTTATTGAGTATGAATACATGTTTATTAACAGTTGCTAATCCTTTATAAAGTATTAATAACTCAGGTTATCAATGAACAACAAAACATTTATAACCAGGTTTATTAAGTGCTTAGTAATGCATTATAAATGCTATGCAGATCATGAATTCAAGATTAATTAAGCATTTACTAATGCTCAACTGCTGCTCAAGTACTTATAATTGGGTTATAATTGTGTTTACTAATGCTTGGTAATGTATAACTAATTACTTACAAATGATGAGTTAACAATGAATTATGTGTTTATTGAACATTAAAACAGCCTTTACTGATGCTTTATAATGCATTACTAATGTTGAATTAATGGTGAATTCATGAAAAATTAAGGATTTACTAATGCTTGACTAATGCTTAGTAATATATTAGTTGAGGATTTATGACTGTCTTTACTAATGCTTTGTAATGCAATACTAATGATGAATTCATGATGAGTTCATGAGGAATTAAGGATTAACTAATGATTTCATAATGCTTAACAAATGCTTAACTAATGCTTAATAGCTTAGTAATGTATAGCTAATTACTTACAAATGATGAGTTAACAATAAATTATGCACTTTACTAATGTTTAACTAATGCTTAATGATGTGTTAATTGAACATTTAAAACTGTCTTTACTAATGCTTTATAATGCATTACTAATGTTGAATTAATGGTTAATTCATGAAAAATTAAGGATTTACTAATGCTTCACTAATGCTTAGTAATGCATTAGTTAAGGATTAATGACTGTCGTTACTAATGCTTTGTAATGCAATACTAATGATGAATTCATGATGAGTTCATGAGGAATTAAGGATTAACTAATGATTTCATAATGCTTAACAAATGCTTAACTAATGCTTAATAGTGTATAGTTATTATAAAGTGTTACCGACTTTATTTGTCACGGCTTTTGGATGTTTAGACTCCAGCCAACGGAGCAATTTGTCTCCCCTTGATGATCTCGCAGCAGTGTGAAAATGCTTCAGACAGTTTATCTCCCTTGAGGAATTGTGTGTTGTTGTTTTTTTGCTCCACCAGGTAGATAAAATAAATCAGAAAATGCATTTAGGAATTCAGGAGGAACAGTGATTGTGTCAAGTCTGCTTTGATATAATAGAAAATAGAAATCTATATTGTTTCTTGCCTCCAAGCTTGATAAAAAAGGACAAAGAGACATTTTTGTAGGATATTTCACGTAGGGGTGTCATGATGCATCGATCTGGATCGATACATCGATTGGTTAGGCAATGGTCCAATCACATCGATGGAAACTCAAAACATTGATCAACATTGTCATCTTCAATACACGCCTTTATTTTGAAATCCCAACTGGACATGCATGTCAGTTTCCGCCCAACCGCGCGTCGTTCTGAAGTTTCCAGGACTGTAAAGTCTCACACATTCAGCATATGAGATACACATTTTTCGCTCCCTCACACGCCACACCTGATATTTCTCCTGCTTTAAAATGTATTGTGTAGTGCCCACCGCGTAACACCACTGTATGCGAACGTGTAGCAAGACGCTGTTAGCATCACAGAATTGAACAGGAGCCAGATATATTAGCCAATCATAGAATAGCTCTGCTGTATCCGGGTAAGATACGGTCAATCTGACAGCAGAGGATGCACACTGCACGCACAACAGGACTGCATTATCTTATCATTGTCTGCAATTATTTTTTACACCAGTATTAATATCACCTTTACATTTTCGAGATTACTGTACTGTTGTTTTACTCTTGTCTTCTTCTCTCAACTCAGCACTCTTTAGACACTCTTAATCCTGGTAAGGAACTAGCACTAGCTAAGTTAAGGTCTTGCTTCTTTTTTTTCGATGCGCCGGGGCCATGGCGATAAGCAGTAATGTACCACTAACTGGAGGGAACGGCCTCCTGATTTTAAGGGCAAATAACATGCAGAAACAGCGTCTTCTTATTTGGATTTGTGAAGCCCTAGTCTTTAAGATTCTTGCTTTCTGCGCTTTAGTGCCCTCTGTGGTCGTTGAGTGTAACTGCACTGTAGTGAAACTTAGCGCTGCACACCAACCTGCATTTGTTGACAAACAGAGGGAGGAGAAGCTGACAGGACATCCAGAGAGACAAATAAACCATGTGGACTGTAAAGGTTCAGTCTGATCATGTTTCTGTTCAAGTGTGCACTGTTAGTTGTGAGCTCGGCAGTCGCATGTGTGTTCTGTAAACTTTGACCGTAGCTCATAGGCTGCGTCGAATAAATTACACCTGGCGTTTATTTGGAACAGGCTTGTACTTCACAAAATGTACTGCTACATCCAGCGTTTGATTGGAACCCAGCTTTTATTTTGTATTTTATGGTAGGTAGAAAGTAAAACAGCGAGAGCTTTGTGTCATTCCTCCTCCACACCGACCATTAAACAGTGAAACAAAGTCTGATCACACTGACATACAAACTGTGATTACCAGGCATCAAAGTAAAACAAAATTGTGGTCAATGGTGAGTTAGTTAAGTCAAAAGTTCTAAGTTTGAACATGAGAAATGTTTTAATTTAATTAAAAATGTAGGTCAGTAATAATAAAATCAAAATAGTTGCTCAGTAATTTGTATTATAATGTTGCATCATCACTTGATATAATAAACAAACATTATAATGTAACAGTCAGACCCACAAGGTAACTGTGGGGGCAACAACAGCACCTTAACTGAATTAAACCAATTTAAATTTTAAAAATGATTAGATCATACAGATGGTTATAATCCTCTATAAACTATCATACCCAAAGGTCAGCACATCTTTTCACATTTCAGCAATGAAACTATAAATTTTTTTTGTATTTCTGTCTTGCTTCAGGTGAAATGTTGCTGATTGTGATCTGTGAATACATAATATCGTCTTAAATCGATTGAAGGCCCCTGAATCTTATCGAATCAAAATTGAATCGTGGCAGACTTTGTGATATCACCAAATATCGTTTCATTGTCCAAAGAATCGATATTGTATCGTATCGTGTATCGTATCGTATTACGCCCATCATTACACTTGGCATCTGATCATATCGTATATCTGTATACATATCGCATCGCATCGCGTCGCATCGCATCGCATCGCATTGTATCGCCATGAAACTGATGATTTACAACCCTTACTGCATGACATCAAACTCTCATTTCACCCACTGAATAAGAAGAACTGAAAGTAACAAATACAAGAATGGGTGCACATATTAGTTCGTTAAAGGCACGTGTTTCCTGAAATGCCACGTTTTTTGAGTTGTACCCTAAAAGTGGAGTAATAACAAACTTTCTGTGGAACTGCTTCAACTTTACAGAAACTCCCTTGAAGCACTCGATTGCAAAACAGTGATGAACCATGTGGCTGAAACACCAGCAGGTTTTTTACCGCTTCCTCCTTTTTTCCCTTCTCTAGGTGTCCCAAAACGTCCCGGGACCCCTGAAGTCCCCCAGACCTACAACAACACGGCCCTGGTGCTGTGGAAGCCGGCAGACACAAAGTCTCAATGCAGCTACAACCTGGAGAGGAAGATGGAAGGTGGGCAGGAATTCAGCTTTTAGAACATCTTCTCCTTTAAAAACTACATCCCCGTTTTGTTTTACAATCAGGAAAATGGAGATAAACTTGAGGAGTTGATCCTCTTACAGGCGTCAGAGTTTGAAAATCTCTGACAATATTTGTCTTTTCACCGCCTGAAGGAGGAAATCGGTTCTCTAATCCACAGACGCCAATTAGAGGCAGAAAATGAGTCAGTCCATCAGGGAATACAGACTGTACTCGCTCTGCTGTCGAAGCTTTTTGTCATTATGCAACTTTAATCACAGTTATGTCATAATGCAGTGGAGGAAAATAAGGTCTGGAGGAGCACACATCTATATTTATTAGACCTTTATGGCTCTGATAGACTCCAGTCTGGCTTGTTTTGCCTCTTTTTCTTCCAAATTAAATCTTTGCCAGACAGCAAGTACAGCTCATTACAAGCTAATTAACATTTTAATCAAGTCTTCTTGTAAATGCATGTGGAAGGAATAAAAGCAGTGGTGTTTGATTGTCAGCAGCCAAATTAAACATTTATTAGTTTGCATCTACATCAGAGAGCCCTGAGGGTTGATCTCTGGACATGAAAACACTGAGATTTGTTGGACAACACTGCCGCTCTGTGTTCAATCTGAAAACTGCAAGAAGAGAATAAAACCTGTCAATGTGTTCACACTGCAGTGACTCAGTTTGAAACCAGTTTCCACAACAAAGTGTTTAAAATTAGGCCTGTCACGATAATCAATAAATCAATTAAAATAGAATAGAAGAATAGAATAAACCTTTATTTGTCCCACTCGGGGAAATTTCCAGTGTTACAGCAGCAAAGTGGACAGCATTAATAGAATAAAAAATAGACTTAAGTATAAAAATAGCAGCATGTACATTACGCTACCTATATAAGACATAAAAATATAAAATATAAAAATATACAAAGGGCTTGGAAACAAAACTAAAAGCAAATCCTCTTAAGATTATATACACATTTACTGAGTAATTGCATGTGGGATAAGTGATTGTACATGGGTGTACTTCCACACTGTAATTGCACTTTATTTTAATTAACTGTCTGTTAAGCACTTTGTGCTCCATTTTTTGTATGAAAAGTGCTACAGATACATCTCAAAAAATTAGAATATCATGGAAAAGTTCAATATTTTTCATCACTCATTTCAGAATGTGAAACCCATATTGTATCGATTCATTACAGATAGAGTGAAACTTTTCAAACATTTATTGCTTGAAATTTTGGTAATTCTGAAATGAGTGATAAAAAATATTGAATTTTTATGATATTCTAATTTTTTGAAATGTACCTGTAAATAAATAATGTTTGATTGATGATTGATTGATTGTTAGATGATTGAGGATTGCACATTAATTGCACATAATAATTGTAATAAATAAATAATAATAATACATTTTATTTATGGGGTGCTTTTCATAAAACTCAAATACACTTTCCACACAGAAATGAAATAAAAGCAGGTTAATAATTGTGCAATTAATGTGCAATTAATGCCCATAGTAATTGCAGGATAAATAAAAAAATCCTCGGTAAGTTTGCTAGCCTCCGTAAATTGACGAGCATGCGTGTTTGTTTCCTTACCCTCTCTCTTCCAACCAGGCTGGATGAGAAGATGGTTCACTCCGTCCGTCTTTCTCAACGCCTGGGCGTGTTCTATAGCAGAATGAGCAGAGTGAGCCATCTGTCAGTCATTCAATCTTTGAGGGGGAGGCGGGGCCGCTCGCGTGTACACACACACAGAGAGCTGCAAGTGAGCGTGGTGAGGAGTAACGAGGAAACAAACACTAACATGACTGATGGCATGAAAGCGACGGTTTCTAAGCCGGCTGCCACAGCCCCAGTGTGGGAATATTCCTTTTTTTAAACAGAATGAAAAAGGTGTGAGCCAATGAACGACAACGAACCGATATGTCGCATTTGTTTGAAAGTATTGGCGACGAAGAAGGGGAGGTGCAGCGGAGCCTTCGTCGGCAAAGGCGTTTGGTCGGTAAAGTAAATATAGATAAAACAGAGAAAAATGATCGTTCGTTAAAGAAATGCAGTCCTTCGTTATGGTTGAAAAGCCAGAAATGTTAAAACATTTGACAGACAGTACAAATTAACTGGGAGAACGTACATGTCACAAACAATTCAGAAACTATATGAACTCCATTGTATTTATTGTTTTATTGTTGTGTGTGTTTTTATTGGAGCTTTGTTTTTTCTTTACAGAGACAGGGTCTGTTTTTTTAATTGTTTTTGATTAGTATAACGATTTTATTACATGCAGTTTTTCCCAAAAGAGTCAATTTTCTTTCTTTTTTTTTTGTTAAATTCATTATATTGTTTAATGTATTTTATTTAAAAGCTCTTGACCTTCCAATTACAGTTAAATACTCTTAAGAAATCAAAGTTCATTGCTTTTTACATGGTGTACTCACTTTATTATGACATATAATTACATAAATGAAAAACATTATTCAAAATAATATTTACATTGTTATATATATACAATAATATTAATATCATTTATCGGCAATCATTTTTTGGACAATTATCGTCCAGCAAAATTTTTTATCATGACAGCCTAATCAAAATACATCTCTGATAGACAGTTGGTTCACCTTTGACCCTGTTGTTGACTCATCGACACTTCTCTCTCTCTCCTTCTCTCTTCTCAGGAGATTCAAAGTGGATCACTGTTGCCACCGGTGTGGTGGACTGTTACTACAACGTCTCAGATCTGCCAGCAGGGGGAGCCTTCAGGTTCAGAGTGTGCTGTGTGAACAAAGCAGGACAGGGACCGCACAGCAACAGCTCTGCTCCAGTCAGCCTCAGCGCAGCAGGTCGTTGATCCACTGCTCGTTACAGATCAAGTTTATGCTCATGTACAGATTTGATTTGTGTGTCTCTATTGTGGCTGTTTTACTCATTTTGGCTTGTTTAAAGTGAGAGAGTGAAACTAAATGCTGGACGTTTGGAAGGAAAATCATAAATCAAGCCAGAGTTTCAAATCATAATCGCTCTTTTATTTCTATTTGAAGGAAAAAGCGGGTATTTTAAAATCTTCCTGCGTTGTTTGCTGTTGTTGCAGAAGTGCAGAGTTTTTAACAGTTACATGATGTCTTTAACCAGGAATGAATAATTCAGAATTAACGTATTCTCTTTCGTGTTTACATGGAAATAGTAATTCGGAATAGAGGCTTACATGGAAAACACAATTTTGTTTCTGGGAGTTGGGAATGGTTCTGATTGGACGGAGGCGGATGTGACGTAGTGACGTATTTATGTCTACTGGAAGTAAAATTCCATTTCAGCGTTTCCTTTCGGGAAACCTTGTTAACATAGATGCTGCAGCTTTTAATAGGTCCACATTTTAATGCTTACGCCCATCCGCACTTTCATTATTTTCAAATCTTGGCTCGAATCCAACGCTTGCTTCGGGCTGCCATTTTGGTCCTGTCATCATCCCGTGCGTCATCACAGCAAGACAGGGAAAACGAACATGCACAAAACGACCGGAATTGATTTAAAGCGGAATGAACGCATACATCAGGAGTCATCAACTACATTTATCCAAGGGCTAGTTTTTTCTTGACATACGTTAAGGAGGACGGACTCTAAAATAAATCTAGTTGAGTATTTGTGAGTAACATTTTAGGATTTCCTCAGAACTGTTTGCATTCCTTTACCTTTCAAAGTGAGATCAGTCCCTATCACCCATGCTGCTGCAACCTACAAGGAGATACTCTAGCTACTTCTGAAATGGACTTTCATATTTTCTAGCTCTATGACTGGCTCCAGTATCCTTTTTTTTTTCATTTAAATTTCAGATCACAGGTGACTTTATGTAAAACAGATTACATATGGAGTCATGCCTGATAAAACAGTTTCAATCAAAGATATTTTGGGGAAATCCATCAGTAGTTTTGGGGATTTAAAAGCAGAAAGATGTGAAACCACAACAAAACTTTTGCCCTGGATATGTTTCTGAATTTGATAATCATACAGGAGCCATGTACAAAATTATGAGTCGGTGATCACTGGTATACATTATCAAGGAATTATTTTAGTTCGGATTTATTCAGAATAACCAGAATAATTTTAATTCGGAATTATCATTTTCATTTGGAATTACGTGTTTACATGGTCATTTTTAACCATCCATTTGGAATTAAAGGGGAATTAAAGCTCTCATGTAAACGTGATAATTGGAGATCTAGGTTTCAGTATTTCTGAAGGGAAACCTCAGAGCAACTGAGAATAAAACTTTCCACAACAAAATGATCAAAATTAGGCCTTTCACGATAATCAATTATAAATCAATTAACCACACGATAAATAAAAACAACCTCAGAAAGTATTCCAGCCTTGATAAATTGACAAGCATGCGTGTTTGTTTCCCTCCCCCCTCTCTACCAAACAGGCTGGATGAGAAGATGGCTCACTCTGTCCATCTTTCTCAACGCCTGGGCACGTTGGTTCTATAGTGGAATGGTCAGGGGTTACGGATAGTGATCCATCTGTCAGTCATTCAATCTTTGTGGGGGAGGCGGTCCGCTCGCATGTACACACACACACACACACAGCTGAAGTGAGCGTCATGAGAAGTAACGAGGAAACAAACACTAACATGACTGATGGCACGAAAGCGACCGTTCCAAAGCCGAATGCCACAGCACAAGTGCGGGAATATTTTGTTTTTTATACAGAATAAACAAGTTGTGAAAATCTTGGAGCAACTAAGTCTTTATCTGCAAAATAAGTCAAAAATAAAATATTAAATGCGTCAGTAAAACTAAATTAAATGTATCAAAACAAGACTTCAGAATCAGAAATACTTAATTCAACATCTTAAAGCGTCTCTACTACACAAAGTAACTTAAACTGACTGAGTATGGATGATTGTTTCACTCTGTCTCCACAGCTGGAGGATCTCCACCTGCCATCGCCGTGGTACAAACCGCTCCACCTGCTCCAGTCGTCACCTCCTCCGTAACAGTCCCTCCTCTTAAACCGGTCCAAAACAACGCCCCCAGAGTCACTGTCTCCACCTCCACCTCTCCTTCACACGCAGCCTCCCCCCCTCCTCCGCCTACAGCAGAGACAGACAGTGTCCCCTCCTCCCCTCCAGTCAAAGCCCCTCCCCCTTTCGTCCTCCCTAAACCACAGAGCCCCGTAAACATCGTGTCTCCCATGACCCAGACCCCGCCTGTATCCTCCCCGACGCCTCTCGTGACTCCGCCAGCAACTCCACCCAAACCCACAGTGCCCACGTACGTCCCCGCCACCACCATCACCGCCCGCGTCGCCCCGAGCCCGGTCTCTTTTACCCCACAAGTGCTGCAGAGCTCCAGCCTGAGCCCCATCGCCGACGGAGCCAATACCCCCACCAGAGGGACGCCGTCAGGACGAGCTACACCCTCCACGGCTCTGAGACAAGGGGTGCCGCAGAAACCGTACTCCTTCTTAGACGAGAAAGCCAGGTGAGAAAACGTCAAGGTTAAAGGAAATTTAAGAGGAACATCTTTGTTTCTATGACATGAAAGAGAGCCTTCTACTCAAAAATGGCATCCTCATAAAGAAAAGAGAGTATCTCTGCAGCCACAAGGTCTTTTTGAATAAAGGTAACACTTGAGAGATTTGTCCAAATGTGGAATTATCAGTATATGTGTTACTGGGACAGAGTAACTGAAGATAGAAGTCAGAATAACTTGAAAATTTCAAATTATTTCACTGTGAATATCTCTTTGGAATGATGCAGTGGCAGCTTTAGAACTCTATGAATGAAAGACAAAATATGTGAACATTACTTCTGCCACGTTTGAGTCTGATAAAGTGATGCAGAGTAAAGTAAGAGAGGTTTCATTACGGAGTGGTCAGGTGGAATCTTTGCACAGTTTCGCACCATTAGTTCAATTTGAAATATCTGAAATACCAGCTTCATATTTCATTATTATGTCCCTTTTGGTGTTCAATACACCCAATCAAAACAGTTTTTATCTTCTTCTGCTCATCCGTGGCAGTTTTTGACTGTTTTTGAAAAAAAAAAAATCAATACATTATTATTTTTTTTGTGTCTTTTTGGAAAAAAACTGCCAGAACTCTTTAAATTTACACATTCAAAGAAATCAATACAAAACAACCCAAGTTTGAATCAAAGTGAAACAGATTTTAATATTTGATCATCCATTTGCTTGGTGTGTGTAAAAATGTCTTATATGATTGTGTAGCTGAAAATTTCCTGTTTAATTTGATGTGAACACGACTATTTCTTCATGAATAGTTCACTTTTTCTTACATTTTTGCCGTAGAGCATACAAGCATTCCAAAAATCGGATACTACATTGAGGCTACGTTTACACGGACACTCTTGACTTGAAAACGCCAAGATTTTTCCTTTGCTTTTTCAAAGTCGATCTGCGTTCAGACGGAGATGCTGGAGACGAATGAAACCGCCGTGGTATGCATGCCAGTCCAGTAGATGGCAGTGTAGGTTTGCAGAAAGGCAAGAAAAACTTTTCACAAACAACAATGGTGAGTAGACGCACAGAGACGCAGGAGTTTCTCTTCTGGACAAAAAATCTGTCTGTATAGTTTTGTCGATAAGCGTGATAAGCAGCTCACACAGTAGACGGGCAAAGCTGTTGTTCCTGGTATGCGCGCGCAGCCTTCATGTGAGAGAGTACTGCGCGTGCGGTGATGCCAGCATTTGAAAAGCTCGGATCCAGGTTTACACAGCGCTGCATGGAGCAGTGTATTCAAAGCCTTCCACTCTGGAGCATGGTTTCAAAAGTTACCGTTTTCGGACGAAACGCAACAAGTTTCCATGGAAACCCAAGGCCAAAACACAATGAAAACTTAGGCTACGTTTACACGGACACTCCTGACTTGAAAACGCAAAGATTTTTCTTTTGCGTTTTCAAATTCTTCTGCGTTCAGACGGAGACAAGTAAATCCGCTGTCGTATGCATGACGGCTCAGTAGATGGCGCTGTAGGTCTGCAGAGAGGCAGCGCTGCTACAATACACTTACGAAGAAAAAAGACCTCACAAACAACAATGGCAAGTAGATGCACAAAGATGCAGGAGTTTCTTTTCTGGACAACATATCTGTCTGGATAGTTTTGTCTGGATAACAAACCGAGCACGGTAAGCAGCTCACACGTTACTCGGCAGACGGCTAAAGCTGTTGTTGTTCCTGGTATGCACGCGCAACTTTCATGTGAATGAGTACCGCGCATGCGCATGTTTCAAAAGTTACCGTTTTCGGACAAAACACAACAAGTTTCCATGGAAACCCATGATCAAAACGCAATGAAAACTTGTGGGATCTGACCCGTGTAAACGCAGCCTAAGCTAGTGGAGTCACGTTTCCTCATAAAGTGCGTTAATTAATCCTGCTGTTTACGTTCTGTTTTATTGTTAATGGTTAAAAGGCAGTGCTAGACGTCACTGCGCTCAAACTGCTGCAATAGAGTCAATTATACAAGTTTGTATGACTTAAACAAAATCGAACGACACTAACCAATCGATGAAGAGAGGATTTCCTGTCATTATCTCCTGGTCTGTGAATGAAGTAAATAGATACTGTATATCTGATATATTGTTAATTTGTTATTTTTGGTCATTTTCAGGCCTTCAGATTAGGGGAGAGGGGTGAGAGATAGTAGCGAAGACCCTCCGCAAACCAGCACCCGAATACAACAAATCGTTAAATTTCTCTGCACTTCCTCCTCAGGGGTCGTTCTGGCGTCGTCAGAGAGTGCCGGGAGAACTCGACGGGCAAAATCTACATGGCCAAAATCATTCCGTACAGTCAGGAGGACAAGCCGAGCGTCCTGAAGGAGTACGAGATCCTGAAGTCCCTGCACAACGAGAAGATCATGGCCCTGCACGAAGCCTACGTCACACCCAGATACCTGGTGCTGGTGGCCGAGTACTGCACGGGCAAAGAGCTGCTCTACAGCCTCATCGACAGGTAAAGGAGGGACGTGCCACCTTTAAAAACATTCATTTTGGGACTGTCCGTTAATCTACAAGGTCTGGGTCATGATATATGTTTTTTTCTCTGAGGTATATGAGAGGAAGATCCCTCCTGATAGGGAATTAGCTGTTTTTGGAGCCTCACTCATCAGTGCTCCCCACACACACAAGCAGCATATGCTAAACACCAGCTCCATCATGCTTAAATACTGGTTGCAGAACTGCGAAACAGTAATCTGAAATTCTAACTCAAATTGGAGAAAACATGGCGTCCCCTTCTGCAACATTTAGAATCTTCCTAATCCCGTTTGTTTTCGTTGCTCGCTGTTATTCTCTGTACTCAGACTCCCAATGAGACACTCTGCCCCATAGCAAAGCTAGGCGAAGCCACGAGCCCCCGTTGCTCTGCCATTCGTTTGTTTATTTTTTCTTCATCTTCCGGACACTTTTAAGATTCGCATCTAGTGTATATTTCCTGTGCTCTTTGACAAGTCATTATGAATTATTCTTTTTTGTCCTCATAAGTTAGAAGTATGTTTGCATGGTTTTTTTTTTTTAGTTTTTTGATTGTTGTTTTTTTGGTTGTTTTTTTTTGTAAGGTGAGAATGGGGTTGGAGATAGGGCTGGGCAATATATTGATTAAATTGATTAATTCAGATTATTTTCTGCAGAAGATTTAAAAATTAAAAATTGGGATTTTTTTTCATTCACTTTAATTACAAGCTGTTGCAAAGTTTGACAAAATGTAAATACTGAAACTTTACAGTTTTCATGATAGTGACCTTGTCAGGTTTTGCACAAGCACTTTTAGAGGGTTGTGTTTATTTTAATAAATTAGATTAAATATTGAAAAGAGATAAATGTGACAATCCCTCATCTTACAGTCTTTATGTAGGCAAACCTGCAAGAACTACATAATCAACATTTTATGACACACTTTAATTTTAAGAGGGAAATTCTGATTGATTTAGGGATATATTTTGGCAACATTAAGGTAGAACTTGATTCATGTCATTTTTGTGTCACTTTTTTTGCTTTGTGAGGGAAAAAAATGATTCAAATCGAAAATCTGGAATTTTATTTTTAGGCCATATCACCCAGCCCTAGCTGGGATATGATTTTTTTTTTTCTTTTTTTTTTGTTTGTTTTTTTGTTTTTTAACCAAAATTGTCTTAATTATAAGTAATATTGAAAAAAAAATATCGCAGCTTCAAGAAACTAAAGTCTGTCCCTACCGTAGGTTTCGTTACTCCGAGGATGACGTGGTGGGCTACTTGGTCCAGATCCTGCAGGGAGTCGAGTACCTCCACAACCGGCGCGTCCTCCACTTGGACCTGAAGCCCGACAACATCATGGTGACCAACCTGAACGCCGTCAAGATCGTGGACTTCGGCAGCGCCCAGACCTTCAACCCCCTCAGCCTCAGACACAGAGAGTCAGGACCCGGGACGCTCGAGTACATGGGTGAGGACCAGTCAGTCTCAACCCTCCAGGGGGTCCTCTGACGACAGTCATCTCATTTTTTCTATTTTTCATCCATTAACATGAAACTCCAGCTCCAGAGATGATCAAAAGTGAAGTTGTTGGACCTCCTGCAGATATCTGGAGCGTTGGAGTCGTCACACACGTCATGTGAGTTCAGACAAAGCTGCTTTTCCTCAAGAAAATGCAAGATGTTTTGTTTTCATTAACAATCACAGCCACACTGATGCATTCTGGGACTTTTAGAATCAGGAGTTAAGATGAAACTTGTGTATGTCTGACTTGTTTTAACAAATTTTGTTTATTTTCACTAAAACTCCACCCTCTGTTAGCAGCATAACTCATAAAGTTATGGATAGAGTTTAATGAAATTTCGACGACATAAGGGCAGTGAGTGCAATCATAATACAAAATATAGGTATGCGTATCTATAAACATACATATATATATATGCATATATATTCATGAGACCCCCTGAAAAAAAAGGGAGGCAAACATACACGCCCATACCCGCATGAAGTAGAAAAATATTTTTAAAAATAAAAATAAGTGGAAAAGAAAATAATAAACCATTTAGTAATATATACATAGTGTACACATAGTAATAAAAAGTTATAATATATTAATAACACATACTGATACTTAAATTAACTACAGGGATAAATAGATAAATAAGAAAAGAGAATAATAATAATTATACTAATAATAATAATAATAAAAGGAAAATGAAATTAAATAAATAAGGGAAATAATATAAACTTCAACTTCAACTACCTGCTCAACTGTTTGGCAGAGGTCATTGATAAAATCAGGTATATTTAATGTTTTTTTTAAAAAAGAACAAATAAATCAGTGTTTGATTCTGTAAACATTTCAGGGAAAAGAGAAAACAACAAATCAAAAAACGGATCATTTCTTGGTGAGGATGTAAAGGTTTTTTAAAGCTAGTAGTTGATTACTCGATGATTTAAAACTGCACATATACAGGAAAAAACTATTAAAAAAGAGCATTTTTTTTAAATAAAAAAACCCAAAAAATGACCTAAAATAGACGGCATTGAGATTGACACATGTATCAGTTAGTGGGTAAGGATTTAAAATATGAATCGCTTTTGCTTTTGAACCTTTAAATCCCACACAAAGATAATTTCAGCGCTTTTCGTGTGTTTGCAGTTTTTTTCTGTTTCCTAAAATATTGACATAAATAAATAATGAGGTGTCGGGTTTTAAACACATCCAGTTTTCCTGAATTTACTGACTTCTGCAAAACAGTTGAGCTGGAAGTTAAAGGGGTAATAATAATAATAATAAGAATAAGAATAATAATAGTGATAATATTGTTGTTATTATTATTATTAGTAGTAGTAGTAGTAGTATCAATAATAATAATAAAAGTGATGATAATAATAGTGATAATAATGATTATATTAATAATTAATAATAATAATGTTAATAGTGATGATAATAATAATAAAAGTGATAAGATTAATTATAGTGAAAAAAATGATAATAGTGATAATAATAATGATAATAATAGTAGTAATAATAATAATCAGAATAATAGTAGTAATAATAAGAGTGATAATAATGGTGATAATAATAATATTAATAATAGTAATTATAATAATAATAATGATAATAATAATGATAATAATAGTAGTAATAATAATAATGATAATAGTGATAATAATAATAGTAGTTACAATAATAGTGATAATAATAGTGATAATCTTAATAATAGCAACTAGAAAGCACTCGGAGAGCGCAGACCTCCGCCAGTGTCACAGTCCTCAGCCCTCATATTGTCATTTTGACCATAAATATTTGTCCTACCTTTATTTCATCTAAATATTTAGACCATGAAAACATACCATTAGCAACTGGAGTCATAATGATATCTATTTTAGTTCAGTAGTTATTCACAGAAATCACATTTTTCGCCATGGCGTCAGACGCTGATCCGGATCAACACCAAAATCGAATCAGGTCTTCCTTTTCCCATGCTGAACATTTCCTGAAAATTTCATCCAAATCCATCCATTACTTTTTGAGTTATTTTGTTCACGGACGGACGGACGAACAAACTCTCCCGAAAACATAACCTCCTTGGCGGAGGTAATAATAATAATAATAGTGATTATTACTATTATTATTATTATTATTATAAAAAGGGGAAATTTTTAAGAAGCTAAAGGAGAAAATACACATTCTATTATCTACCAAATCTAAAATTGGTATTTTAAGATGTTCTTATGCGAGCCAGAATACCGAACATGAAAAGTTAAACACTTATCGACGACAGCTAGCAGAACAAGAACAGAACGTGGTCTTCCTAAAGGTGTCATTATAGATAATACCAACGATCAGTTCCAGGCACTCAGAGAGCTTAAACACTAAAAACACAATTATATAGTCCTCTCTGCTCCCATGGGTATAACTCCATGGGTAGCTACACAAAAAACAACAGTGACCATGATCTATCCTGGAACTACAGTGTTTTATTGTTCTATGTTGACTTTATTGTTGTTGTGTTGCTCTTTGGTCTAGACATGTTTGATTACGAGGTTGTCAGGAGCTTCACATCGGCGTTTCAGACTAAACCCTCATATTTACGTTTCCTGTTGCTCCCAGGCTCGGTGGTCGACTGCCCTTTGAAGACAGAGACCCTGCGCATGTGGAGTCTAAAATCCTGATGGCAAAGTTCGACCCCTCCAAACTCTACCCTAATGTGTCCCAAAGTGCCTCCGCCTTTGTGAAGAAGATGCTGAGCAGTTACCCCTGGTGAGAGCGTAAACATTTTCACTTACCCGATGTTTCCTTTGAACAAAGAAATAACATCATCCCTGTTTCAGGGCTCGTCCGACCACGCGTGACTGCTTCTCCCAGGCGTGGCTGCAGGACTCCTACCTGATGAAGCTGAGGAGGCAGACGCTCACCTTCACCTCCGGCCGCCTCAAGGAGTTCCTGGTGGAGCAGCAGAGCCGCCGCGCCGAGGAGGCCACCAAGCACAAGGTGCTGCTGCGCACCTACCAGAGCTCACCCAAACCGGCGGGCTCCGGGACGCCGGCGCACGTCTCCGGCCCGAAATGAGCGAGGAAAACGCAGCGAACCGTGCACATTATTTTTTGCATCTTAAGTCATTTTTGATGAGAAATATCCGCCTGGGGATGGAAAAACAGAGCAGCATCAGAAGAATTTTGATAAGAGGCTGAAGAAGCAGACGTCGCTGAGCTGCTGAAAGGACACAGGATGTTCTTTATTTTCTTTAATCGCCGGTTTTCCCGCCACATTTCAAGCTCTGAAATCGCACATCCTCATCTGATTTCCACTCTGCACGATCAGCTCGGAACGTCAGCGTGTACCATTACTCGTTTATTTAGTGGTTAAAAACAACTCATGTGAATGTACCATCATGATTTAAGCTGCTAATTTATTTTGCGTTTTACTCCTCCGTTTTAAAAACCAAAAATATTCTCCTTTTTTTTTTTTTTCCTTGAAATTGTTTACTATTTCATGTTAATTTATTTGCATGTGTGTGCGCGCGCAAAGCATTTTTGATCCACCTTTTGAACCAAGGGGGGAATAAATCAAACTACTGTGTGTTTTTTTGTGATTGGTGTTCGGATTCAGGAAGTCAAAATAGGCTGAGAGGAGTTCTTTGGTATAATTCTTGTCCTGTGGTTAAACTGTGACACAAAAGCAGTCCTGACGTTGCCCTTGTTTCTCAGTATTACCCGTGGGATCACCCAGTCAGTGCCTGAATCGGATTAATATCCAAAATCTTGTAAATGTGTCTCCATTTATTCGAGGTATTTGAACGAAGACGAAACTTTGACTGCTTTATTTGGACTTTACGACGACACAGATGCTTCTAGATTCTTACACACACGCAGACGTCGAGAACATGCCGTCCTTGTAATAATAGAACGTCCTGTGTATTGACAGTGTTCCTCTTTTTGTATGACTCCGGACGGTTGCAGATTTGTAAATGTACCATTTTGCGGTGTTTATATGTGGAAAAAGTTGAAAATGTTTTTATGAGATAGTCTGTAATAAACTATTGATATGATTGGGGACAATAAGTTAATTTCTCTCTTTGTTTTGCAGGTTTTAGAGATTTGATTTTGATTTTTCTGCTGAATTTCTTAATGTAAAATGTTCCTATTTTTTGCCTTTCTGGATCTCCCAAAATGTTGTTTTCATTTATATCTACATAAGGGCTGTCAAACAAATGTTTCCAATTCATTGCTAGTAAGGTAGTAGTGTAGTAGTAGCGACTACCCTTGTTATTTTTTAAGTCTTCATTGACAAAGAGAAGCAATTTAACAGTTTCTTTAATTTCTGCATGATTAAAACCCACTTTTATTTTATTTATTTTTGGCAGAAAGAACCCACAACATATCCAAAAGCCGAACAGATTGTTAAGTAGGTGCAGGCGCCTGTTTTACATCCCCTTTGAGCTCTCTTGATTTTTTAAGAAGTGAAATGAGATGTTTGAAGGAGTAGCAGTGTCCTTATTTTCCATCAATGAATGATACCAATGATAACTAATATGGTGGGCCTAAACAGCGGAGTAAACATGATGCGTTATGCAGGGGTGCATATGAAATCTGAATCATCGAGTAGCTTATGATAGAGCAAGACTGGCTTTACCTTTAAAAATTGACCGCCATGGATGGAAAATTAAGCGAAATGCGTGATAGGGTAATTGTGAAAAAGTGAAATATTTGATATTACAAGGTGCCATGGATGTATCTTCTTACCTTTTTTAAATTGAAATTTAGACCGGAGGAGTGGCAGTGTCCTTATTTTCCATCAATGTGAAAGCTTGAAGACGTTAAGGTGAGTACTACCAGCTACTTCCTGTAGCTTCACTGTTGTGTGACCTACCAGCTAAATAAAATTTTGGCCTATTTCTTTTTTTTCCCCCCTCGTCTGCATTATCTTTACAGCTGAGCACTGTGTCTGATGGTAGCGTTGAAAAGACCAATGCATTTTTTTTCTAGCAGTGAGAGATATGTGAATATGATTCACTGCTATAGTGACCATCACCAGCCCTCCCTGCAGGCTACTCCATCAAATCAAACTTTAACCCCTGATGAGAGCTGAAGGGGAGGGCCGTGCCACACCACAGTGTGAAAGGAGGGGAAATAGTGACAGACAGGACAAGATAAGACAACTGGGAGAGGACAAACAGGTATTGTAGTTAGTTTAAGGCCTGTTTGTTTTGGCCTATGTTTAAACTGTATTGTACCTTGCAAAATTGCCCGTTGTCCAACATTACCAAAATGAAGGAACGCTTGTATAAAAATATACAGCTTTAATCAAGACAATTGTGTTTATACATATAGATGCTACAAAATATATCATTCAATATCTAGACATAATATGCATATACTACGTAAACATTTTTAAATGTAGCTTGTACCTATGCACACAACACAAACATATTTACATAAATGTTATTAAAGGCTAATCCATTTCAGCAGTTTTGTTACTTCTTTATTTCCCCATCTCATATAACGTACTTCCTCTTGATATACTTTTTATAAACAGTTTTTATACCTCTTGTTTTGTTTATACTGTGTTTTACCAAATTTATCCAAATTGTTCTATAAAGCCACCCCTCAGTTAGAGCTAAAAAAGCCTGGACTCTTCCAGAGAAAAGTTTACGGCAGATGAGCTGAGGGCACTTTAGAGACGCTCCCTAACCCTCAGCAGTTTCAAGGGAACCCAAACTGGGCGTTTCTTCGCTGCTGCCTGTTCAGAAAGTTTTTACTCTTGAGCAAGTTTGTTCTGAAAGTAGTCATTACACAACTAATGTAACCTCGGAAAATCTGCCTGCGTGTTCCCTCAACTGTCTAGACGGAGCGAACAACAACCCAACACCGCTGCGTTTTATCGGAGGAGCAGCCGTTAGCCGAAGTTTGAATGTTTGTTTGCTAGCTGCTGTTGTTAAATTGTCGTCGTTTACGTCCTGCAGTTTTGAAATGTAATTATGTGACACATTTTTTGAGAGCATAGACCGTCATTTATAATATGAAGTGCGTTTTTTCTTTATTAAACGCTTTGAGGTTGAATATGGGGTTCAGCTTCTGACGGTTTACAGTCAGGTGTTCGGCTTTGTGCGGAGACCGTGTAAAGTGATGACTTCCGGTCGTTAAAGCGAAGCTGCAGATGTTGACGCCCCTCCTTAAAGTTAACCCATTTCCTCTGTATTAACGGCTAGTTTTATATTTGGCGGGCAATTGTACAATTAATGAGGAAGAAAACCGAAGTCACCATGTAATGATGACTTCTGGCCGTTTATTGATGTTACAATTATTGTGCTTCCTCAGGTCCAAAAAGCACATTGACGGTAGTTACAATAAGAGGTGATGTAAGTGGTGAACATATGCCTGCTTTGAAATCTCCAAGAATCACATTTAAATTAAATGGGTATTGAAAATAGAATATGGTGTCTTTGTAGACTGTTCCACTGCATACTTGTCAAAAGTTTTGCAAAATAATGTATTCTCTCTTATTTTCGTTTCACACAACGTCCCAGCTTCATGGAACAGGGGTTTTTACGACAGCCACAGGCGTTTCCGGCTGAAAGTCTCCAGTAAGCACGGTCACATATCACACCAATACACCAATGAAGGCAGCACACTGCCGTGGCAAAGTTTGGGTCATTTGTTTATATACACGCTGCACATATTGGGACAGAACATGTTTTATAACAATATCAACAAACTTTAAACACAAATACGTCGATTTTTTTGTTATTAAAAGACAAATAAGAGGGATTTATAAAGATTATTTAAAAAAAAATCCCAAGTTATAAAATTATAAATCTACCTGAGTCCTAAAATGTCGGAATAAGAGAAAGCCAGATGGAATACACAATCAGTGACCAGAGATGAGCTTTATTTAAGGGTTGTCACAAAAAGAGCTGGCTCCCAGAGGACAAACTCTGCCTCTGCTGCACAGAACTCAGAGATTGTTGTGTACAAATATGTCAAACTTTGAGGATCTGAAGACAATAAATGGAACATGAACACACACAGCCCAAATATTTATGCACATTTTGTACTATATTTCTTAATTATAGTATTCTTCTTATATTTTATTTTTCATTTACTTTCATTCCTAAATACTTCAAATTTATAGGCTTTTTGTCACATGTGGTCCGACTGTATGTGAATGAGCTTTGCCTCAATTAGGGAACTTCCTCCTGCCCTCTGAAGCTCTTTCTTTTTAGTTTTTGTGTGCCAAGAGGGCACCGGGATGAGTTATTGTGTTGTGTGTTCACTAATGTTTTATTTGTGGCCATCCCATGAAAAAAATCAATACAAATTTTTCACATAAAATTAAGTTACAGCAAGAATGAAAATAACTCTAATAAAATAATAAACCCAATGAGTAAAGACTTGTAGGCGGTATGGTTAGAGCGAACTTTAATGTCAGGCAGCATTAAGGGATCATCGCTCATGTTGCAGCGCCAGAAGAGGGAGTGTTTGCGCCTGGCCGTCCCTCACTGCGCCACTTTAAGTGAAATGGGAAGCCTTGAAACCTCCATGTTTGTATCTTGAAATTGCGAGCGGAGTTGAGCACCATATTGAATCAAAGTTGCCATCTCCCTGTCAAATGTTTTTGTAACTTTTCGACTCCCAAACTTCCACCGGGCCCTCGGCAGCTTTGGGAGCGGCATGGACGAACTTTGAGCCGCCTCGTCGCGGTGTCCCCGGGCCGTCACAGCCCCGCTTTCGTCCACGGTAAGAAGTTTTTTTGGATGCAGCGGCGGAGTTGGCGAGCAGAGCTTCTGAAGTTTGAAGTGTGAGGTCGGCACCGTGGACCAGAGCTGGATGTGATGGACAATCCGTCCTCAGTGATCACCCAGGTCAGCCGGGATGAGGAGGGGAGCAAAGCCGCAGCAGAGAGAGGTAAGAGCCCGTTTATTTCTGTCTGAGCTCACAGCTCAGAAAAGTTTTGCAGCTCCGTCAAAAGAGTTCGTAACGCTTAGGTTAGACGCCTTCCGTGTTTGTTCTTTTACTGAAGACTTTATAAAAGCAGAGGCACTTTTTAAAACTTCACTACATGAGGACTTAAAGCTGATAAACTCTCTGTTTTTATGTTTTGCATAGATTATGGCCGCAGCCCAGATGAAAGTACCGGAAGTGACGTAACGATGCTAATCAAACTAGCTAGTATTTTAATGAAGCATCGATTAAAATATCGTTTTTAATCTATTAAATAAACACTTTTAAATCAATTTATCCTTACAACTTACCATTTTCAGTATTTTCCAACAAAAGAACAGTATTTTCTGTATCTTTGACACTTGTTTATTGTTTTATAATCTCTTCTTTTAACAAAGTAGACGTTAAATGTCTCTTCATGCATTTAAAATATTACGACTCCCCTAAAAAATATTTCTGAAATGTACTCTTTTCTCTCCAAATTATTTCCAAACCCCTGTAATATTTTGACCTGTTATTACTTCCTTTTGTGAAAGAAAAGTGAAAGAAAAGTGAAATCTATAAATCTGCGGGAAAGTATTTATAAAGCTTGATTAAAAGCCTTGAACGTTTTTCTCAGTCCAACTAATTGCTTAAGAAGGTATTGATGTAAATTGATATTTCCTTAGTTATGTTTTCACATTTACAGCAATGTATTTTTCTACCAGATCAATCCAGTATTACTCAAACCAACATGTTAAGTGAGTCTATCTTCCAGAGTAACATTTCTAATTATTATGTTATTTTGGCAGGTGTTTTCTGCCTATATGAAAGAAAAGAGATTTCAATTCTATTTTATTTTGGTTTAATTCAAGTGTAGAACTTTTTATTTTGTGGCAGTTATAACAATATGACCTTTTATGAGGCAGGACACACGGTATTTTTATGGGCATTTTAAGTAGTTGTTTACTATCGGTACCGTAAAACAGTAGTATAACTTCCTCCACCATGCACCGTCACATTTTGTCTAGTCAATGTAAAAAGCTTTGAAAGTAATTTCATTTTTTAAGAGTGAATCTTCCACAATAGTTGTTTTATTTGCCCATGAATCATTTTAACACTAAAATGAACTGAATCAATCATTTGTTTTTGCAATCAAAAGTGCCTTTTATTTTGTCACCAATTTTCACTTAAACCAACACTATGTAGCTTTTCAAACATAATATAATCCTTCGATATTCATTGTGATGGTCCACCACTTTACAATGAGTTCAATGGAACCTCTGTCGTGGTCTGTCGTGGTCTGTATCCCTTTAACTGGCGCTATGTAACTTCGAGGTGGATGGTGGGAACCCTGCCACACTATAAACTACACATTTGGACTGCTTTACGGCATACGTCACTTCCCCCGAGTCCCAATTCGTTTACAACACGGAAGTCTCGGCAAAAGCCAATCGCGTAGCTGTAACCATGGCGGAGGCAACAACGTTAGGAAGAGAAAAGTTTTGTCGGAGGATACAAAACAAAGAAAGGGAGAGAAAAACAAGCTGAATGCTCGGACCAAAGTAAACATCGGTTCGGTGTTCACTCGCTGCGTGAAATAAAAGACGAGGAGGGATGTCCGACTACTATCAGGTATGTTGGCCGACTAATTTATGACGAAGTTCCTCAGAAAACTTGGCAGGAAAAAAGTACAGCACAACCAATCCAAAACGTACCAGTAGGTAGTTTTGTTTAGACCTATTTCAAGTGTGTGATATCGCCAGCTCGTCGTTGTCTTTACTTTTATTCACATTATCGCTTCAACAGGATGGGGGCGACTTCACGGTAATAAAACCAAGTTGAACTGAGCGATTTTTAACATCGTCATTTAGTCAAAAATAAATGCATTACCTCGTCGCTATCCATCCTGCAAACAGCCGCTGAAGACAGAAGAATACTTTTGAGCGAAGTCCTGGCTTCTGTGATTCGCCTCCAAAACAAACGCACGCGACCGGCAGATCTGTATCCTTACGACAGTATGCGCGCGCTAGTGCTCATGGGTAGTTGAGTTCCCTATCTGGTCAAGCGGAGATCTTCCGCAGTGCTGCTTTAATTTTTTAAAATAATATAAATGGACAATTTTTATTTTTTGTGTTGTGTTATGACACATGGCATATTTACAAGTTACACTCAATGACCAGTTGAGTATAATAACTTACTTTAATAAATCCTCATCTTGATGTCACTTCACATACTTAAATTTTAGGGATGTATGAAATTGTATTTTTTCTTATATCTGATATGCCGATATTTCTAAAGTCATTCTTGCAGACAGTAGTATAGATACCCATATTTTGTTCAGGAGAACAAAGTTTCTACTCAACTAAAATTGACCTGTTTGTTCAATAATTACAGTCACTTGTGGAATAAGCAGATGTGAAGCAAGAAAACCAACATGCTATTTTTTGATAAATTACACTTTGGATTCTTAAAGGTGGACATTGTTGATGATGAGGTTAACAATCGTGGTAAATTGTACATTTTAACAGTGCTACAGCTAATAAATGAGATTTTTATGCCATTTGATATGGCCATTGTTAGAGATCAGCAAAAATGTTCACTCTTAAATAAGAGCATGTTATGTGATGGAGTTTGCAAAATATGGTAATATATAAAATCTTAAAAGTTAATAAGTCAACACAAACCCCCTTTTAGAACCCTGTATAGCTGTAAAAAATAAACCAATCAGATCAATTTAGGGTTATGCTTATGGGAAATAATCTTAAGAGATGTTAAATGTATTTGCTCTAGTCAGCTAACTTCAGTTGCCGTGGTTTTTGTTTACACACTGAATGTAAAAGACAATAGCATGTTTATTTCTCCGTCTTTGATGTGTGTGGGCGTCTTACAGTGGTGCTGTAGTCCTGTTAAAGCCTGGGATATAGATTTTGACAGTGACTCTGTTGGCTCTGTGCGGGGGACGGTGGATCAAGAGCGTCACTGTAAACAAACCAGTCAGAGAGCACAAAGTGTAAATGCAGGTTACTGAATAATCCGACGACCGGTCGGTCATCATCCTGAGAAACACTCTGCCTGTCCTCGCACGAGGGGCCAAAATAACTTGGAACGAGGAAATGGATGAAGTTTTATGATATTTTATGTTTTGTATACTCTTAGATTAGATATAAGGCAGGATAATAGTGTTTTTACTCACATGGTATATTGTCAGTAATCAAAAACTCCAGGCAGACTCTCACACTGTCCTTATTTGTACAAAATAAACCTAAAGCAACATTTCATGTAATAGAGATTTTAAATTTTCTCTCTCTTTCTCTCTACCACACATCAGAATTAGAAATCTGCAGTTATATGTCATAATAAAGTGAGCACACTGTCAAAAGCAATGAACTTTAATTTCTTAAGAGTATTTAACTGTAATTGGAAGGTCAAGAGCTTTTACATGAAATAAGTTAAACAAAATAATGAATTAAACAAAAAAAAGAGGAAAAAAGACAATTAAAATGAAATGGACTCTCTTTTGGGAAAAACTGCATGTAAAAAAAATCATAATCATCAAAAATAACAAAAAATAGACCCTGTCTCTGTAAAGAAAAAAACTAACCTCCAATAAAAACACACACAACAATAAGAAACAATGAATTAAATGGAGTTTATACAGTTCCTGAATCGTTTGTGACATGTACTTACCCCAGTCAATTCGTACTGTCGGTCAAATGTTTGTAACATTTCCCGAAATGCAGACTTGCAATGTATTGAACAATATTGTATGTGAACGCGCACCATTTTGCGCTGTTTTATTTATATTTACTTTACCGACCAAACGCCTCAGTAAGTCGGGACGAAGGCTCCGCTGCACCTCCCTTTCTTTGTCACCACTACTTTCAAACAAATATGACATATCCGTTCTTTGGTGCTCATGAGCTCACACCTTGTTCATTCTGTGTAAAACCAAAATATTCCTGCACTGGGGCTGTGACATTCGGCTTAGGAAACGCCGCTTTCATGCCATCTTTCACGTTAGTTTTTGTTTCTTTGTTACTCCTCACGACGCTAACTTCAGCTCTCTTTGTGTGTACAAAGATTGAGTGAATGACAGATGCATCACTAACCCTAACCCCGCTCATTCGGCTATAGAACCAACGCGCCCAGGCGTTGAGAAAGATGAACGGAGTGAACCATCTTCTCATCCAGCCTGCTTGTTAGAAAAAGAGGAGGGAAACAAACACACTTGCACGTGAATTTATCGAGACCGGCAAACTTACCGAGGGCGTTTTTATTAATCGTTCGGTTAAGTGATTTATTGATTATTGTGACAAGCCTATACAGGACTGGATTTAAACAGTTAAATGTAAACATTTGTCCTCACCACTTTACCCACATTTCCTCATGTAGCCTTTGTATTTATGCACTTTTCACAGAGCTCTCTTTCTGTTGCGACTTCTTGCTAAATTTCTGTACTTTGTGATACCAGTGTCAACAATAATTGACATTTCGTTGTAATGTTTGATTCCAGAAAAGGACCATGCATTGAAATTCAAAGAAAGTAGTCATTCTAAAAAGTGTGCAACAGTTTTTCTCCAATATTTGATAATGAACATGAAAGTTATCCACCATAAACATCCAATGTTTTGTTGGGCCCAGATGCTCAAATTTGTCTGCATATTTGTGAAATTTGAAGTTTTAATGTAACATAAGGTGAGAATCATTAAAGTTCAGTCGTTTTTTAAACCAGCGATCTTAAAAATGATGAGGATTCTGAAACTCAAGGTATTAAAGAGTGAAGGAAATGATGAGGTTTTGTTTCAGTTGGACAGTGTTTGCAGTTTCTGATCATACAAATGAAAAATAACCTGATGTAGGACGTCTTTGATAGGGATGTCCCGATCTGATATTGATATCGGATATCAGTCCAACATAAGTGAAAATACAAATATCGGGTGATATCATCCTGCATCTAAGATATCCATTATAGGCGCTGCAATACAAGCGTTCTAATTTTTAGAGTTGGGCAAAAAATCGTTTTAAATCGATTAATTCAAATTATTTTCTGCAGAAGATTAAAAAATTAAAAACTGATTTTTCTTTTCTGCCTTAGTCCAATTGTAAGTAGTTGCAATTTATGAAAAAAATTACAATTCTCATGATGGTCAGCCTTGTAAGGTTTGCACAAGCACTTTTATAGGCTTGTATTTGTTATTTAAGTAGATTAAATACTGATCGAAGAGTGTCATGCTAATACTGTCAAAATACCTCAGCCTTTTAGTGTTTATGTAGACAAACCTGCCTACGTTTATACTACATAATCAACCTTTTATGACCCAGGCTTTGACTTTAAGAGGGAAACATTTAGACAACATAAAGACAAAACTTGATTTGTTTCAATTTTATGTCACTGTGAGTTTTTTTTCTTTTTGGGAGGGAAAAATCGATTAAAATCGTAAATCGAGTGTTGTAGAAAAAAATCTGGGATTTTATTTCTAGGCCATATCACCCAGCCCTACTCATTTTTTTTATTTATTACAGTTGTAGAATATGCTTAAGTTTAAGTTAAACACAGTGGCAATTTTGCAATATAAAAATAAATATTTTTGTTTTTACTGGATTTCTTAAGGTAACTTTTCTTCAAATTTATTTTTCATTTATTTTATTTAATTGTACTCTATTCTTATGTTTAAGGTTAAAATGTATTTATTTTTTATGTATCTTTTCTAACAGTCCTGAAGTCTTACTTTCTTACAGGCTACCCTACAAAAACAAGTAATAAAAGTATGAATAACTCCTGCTGATATCGTACCACATCGACATCAGTATCGGCCAATACTCAAGGCTGCAATATCAGAGGTGAAAAAGTCGTATCTAGACACCCCTAGTTTTTGACCTCCATTGTTTTGATATCCATTTTACGTCTTTTTTTTTTAGATGAAATTACTTTTTAGCTGCAGAATATAAACATAATTTTTGGTCCCATAGAGCCCTTTGGTATTGTCCCTCACAGGCCTCTGTAGTGTCATATAATAACAACACTCATATAAAAATGTGTCATATTTGGCCTAATAAATGAAAGTGCTGTGGAAATTTCTCCATAATCTTTGATGCTTAGCAGCTGCTCTGCTGTGAGTGTTGTAGTGGATTACATAAGCTCTCCCTCCACACAGCTGCTGCTCTCACAAACACTCACTCTGTCCTCCTCCCACAAGTTCATTAGCTCCATCACATCAAACCAAAGCGCAAACTTTCACTTCAGACGATCCTCACCGTCTCATCTCTGCCGTGTCTACATGAACTCAGACTCTGTTAGTGAGATCGGAGTAAACATACGGCACAGTACTTTCAAGTCGGTGGTTTAAAGCCTCAGACCTCTTGTGAGCGGCCATCTTTGTTGTCGTAAGTAAACAGTTTCTCAATCTCAGCTACCAAAACAAAATGTTGCTCAACGTGCTGAGTAACAGGAGATCGCTCACACTGATTAAAGCGGCTTATTCTTGTCTGTTCCAGAAATATACACTTTGTCATTTTAAATCTTTTATCTTGATTATTAATGTGCTAACATTAGTTAAAAACTTGTGACTTTACTGTCAGAGGAGGTAAAATACAAAACATAGGTGTTGTGTCATTCAGGAGGAAAATGAGATAAAAATGCAGCCACCGTAAACTGTTACCTTTCACCCTTTAACGACTTATTGGTGTCCAAGTTTGTCAAAGTTGATACAAGTGCAGAAAAATAAAAATAATTCATTTAATTTACATTTGTTGTTAACATATGGTCCTTTTCCATTCACCCTACTCTACTCTACTCTACTCTACTCAACTTGTGCTGCTTTTCCATTGGCCCCAGTCGCCTGCACAAAGGGGTGCAGTGTCACTGTAAACAGCTGAGCGGCACTGCGGTGACGTCATTTTGAGCGCGACACAACAATCTGCAGCTTTTTGTCACAAACCGAGTAAAAAAGGAAAGCAGAAGAAGGCTGCAGAAATAGCCCTTGAGAAGCACAGGGGAGTTTTGGAAGCTTTACAACAGAATGAAGCCGAGGACGAGAGCAATCGAGCTGCAAAGAAAAGACGTATGAGGGTAAGCTAATGGTAGCTACCGCTAACATGCTAGGTCGTCGCGCTCATGACTCATCGATGATGACATTGTCTGACCAATCAGTAGCCAACAGTCGGTGACATCATCTTTAATATCGACTCAGCTTGCTTGGAACCAGAGCGGAGTAGGTACTAAAACTAGCTTGTTTTAGGAGGTACCAGGCTAGTGGAAACACGCTGCAAATCGGGTAGGGTTGAGTGGAGTAGAGCCAAGGCGTGCTAGTGGAAAAGGGCCAATAGACCGAGGGGTGCTTCATGTCACCCAGACCATCAGCAGAAGTACAACCTGAGGTGAACTCGTGGTTAAACCTTGTGCTCACGCGCTCTCAAAAGAAACATCAGATCGGCTTTGTCTGGCAATTGATGGATGGAGCACACCGCCGGCCTCATGTGCACACAGTTTATACAATTTTCCTCCACATTCAAGAGGTGTAGTGATTTCATTTGCAACCGTGTCACCAACTTTAAGCCACATAAGCTGATGAAAACAGAGTGAGTTCTCATGAAGCTCTAATTTTAAGGTTTAGAAACAACCTTAATGGCTCTCTCTGATCTTGTGCGCTTGTGGGTTATACTCTGCGCAGCGTGTTTTTGCTTGCCATCGTTAACACGTTAAGAAGTGGCAAAATGAAGCTACAGCTAAAAATAAGCCCTTAAAATAAAGCTAATGAACTTATCTACTGGTTTTCACACCCTCACCAGTATCAAAAGACCATGATCAGCGACTTTTATGCTTGCTTTACAAAATAAAAAAAAAAGTCTTTGTTAATTTTAGGCTGTTTGGGGATTAGGTACTGTACCTTTATTAATATGTTTGATTTTAAACAGGCTATTTGATTAAACATTTGTGGCCCTAAGACCCCAAAAAGAATATAAGTTTGGCTGACATTGAATCAATGAAAAAGAAAGTAAAACACTTATTTCTTTTATGTAGTTTGATATTTAACACAAGACAAACGTAGCCTAATGCTATTTTCTTCAATATAGTTCAGCCACTCTGCTTTAAATGCCATTTTTGGGTAGTTTTTATAGTTTTTAATAACAACTTTATGTTTCTATAACTCAGCCTCATAGCCATAGTTGTATTTTTAGAAGCCAGTCAAATAAGCATAAATCAGTATTGTCTAGGTGTCTGTATGAAACAACTCCCCTTTGACACATTTTTACTCTTAACATGAGCACAGATTCTTTTTTTAACTTGAAAGTGGGATTGATTATGTACTTTTCACTCTCTGGTCTGATGTTTTATTAGTTGATGTTTTATTGGAGAGTTTCATTGTGACATGAAAGACTGAACAGCTGTTTGTGAAGCAGCGAACGAAACCTTCAAAGCACAGGCGTATAAGTCTGCGTATACTTTTAAGAAGAGCTTTGTGCATTAACTACATTATTTATTAAAAAACAGCAAAGACTGAGGCAGACTCAGAAGGTTCCGGAAGTCGCAGAAAGAATTGGATCCTGACCGATGAACTGGTCTGATAAGTAAAAATATGTGTGACTGTTCCACTCTGTTCCCATGAAGTCATAAAGCCAAGCCAGAAATATTCATTTTCAGTCACAACTCGAACATGAGGAAACACGTCTGCACGTCGGTGATGTTGAAGGAAGTGTGGAGCAGAGGTTAATGGTCCTCTGCAGTCAAATGTTGGAGATTATCTCTGCGTGATATGACAACAAACTGAAGATTATCTCCGCTGATTGAACGCTGATGATGTTTTTCTTCACCTGTTCTCGGTTCTTTATTTCCCAGAACATTTACCTCAAATATTGAAACGTGATCATTTTATTTTATACCATTTTCCTGAAGTGTAGCAGTTGTTTAAATGTGCATGTTAACATCTCTATTAGTCGTATGTTCAGTTAAAAAATGGTAAAATTGGTTTCAGGCTTCATAGATCAGAGCTATTTTTAATCCCGATTTTTTTGTTTGATCCTAAACTGTTTAAAGAAAGAATTTTGAGGCTGCAGAAGCTGAAAATGCTAGCAAGTTCAGCCCTGTGAATGATAAACACACCACTGCACTTTTCCACACTAATGGCCCTTTCCCACTAGCATGCCTTGGCCCTACTCTACTCAATTTGCAGCGTGTTTCCACTAACCTGGTACCTCCGAAAATAAGCTAGTTTTAGTACGTACTCCGCTCTGGTTCCAAGCGAGCTGAGTAGAGACTGAAAGATGACGTCACCGACAGCCGGCTACTGATTGGTCAGACAATGTCGTCATCGATGAGTCATGAGCGCGACGACCTACCATTGCCGTTAGCTTACCCTCATATGTCTTTTCATTGCAGCTCGATTGCTCTCGTCCTCGGCTTCATTCTGTTGTTTAGCTTCCAAAACTCTCCCGTGCTTCTCAAGGGGTATTTCTTCTTGCCAGCTGCAGCCTTCTTCTGTTTTCCTTTTTTACTCGGTTTGTGATAAAAAGCACAGATTGTTGTGTCGTGCTTAAAATGACGTCACCACAGTGCCGCTCAGCTGTTTACAGCGACACTGCACCTTGTTGGGCAGGCGACTGGGGCTAATGGAAAAGCAGCACAAGGCGTGTAGAGTAGAGCTGGGTAGAGTCAAGAAGAGTAGAGTAGAGTAGGGCTAAAGAAAAAGGGCCATAAATATGCTATTGTTTTATTTTGGAAGAAGGCTTTTATTTTGAACAGATAAAACCAGGACATGCCATCTTTTCAGAAGCAGCTTTGCACAACTCCGGAGAGAAACCACCACACTGTTTAGTTACAGCTACAACAGGAACAAATAAACACACAGAGAGTTAAAAAAAAAGCATATTTTTTGGGATTTTGGAACAAAAACCTGAGCTGCGTATGAAATTATATGCTGTTTAAGGGGAGGAAAAGAGTAGAAGTGCTTGAGAATGCGCTTAAAAGGATCTTTATCATTTTCAAAACTGTAATGTAACACCATTAACTTAAAACAAATATAGGTATGTGATGTTTTACCACGATATACAGCCTAACCCTGACCTGGATGTTCGTTCTTTATTAAACAATAAAAGTCCAGGATAAAAGAAACATCTTTGTGTAGGCCTTTGTGCCATAGCAGTTGAAAACTGAAAATGATACTCCTCTTGATACACCCACAGTCTTCTGAAACTGTTATACATGAATGTTTGCACAGAAACTGTTGCTCGACACATATTTGCCTTTTCAACAAAAATAAACTCATCAAATATTCTCTCTTATGGAGCATTTTATCTTAATTTGGCGCCTGTCTTCATGAGTTTATAGATGCCTGATGGCTGATTTGAAGCAGATGAATACAATTTTCAAAAGCATCCCAGTTTGACATTTTAAGAGAAAACACTCCTCTGTTATATAATAAAAAAAAACCAAACAAGGCTCCTTTTTTAGACTTGAGCAGAAGCTCACTGTCTTCCTGCAGTTTGTTTACTCCATTCTCATAATGCTTCTTTTTATGAACGCTCAGTTTGGAGGTCAGCACCTCGCTGTCCGGTGGTCGGCGTGTGATTAGAAAGCTCCTAAACTGACTCATGGGGACACAAGATGATATGTTTGCTGCTAGGATGTTGCAAATCCTCACGTTTCTTCTTATGTGTACACCAATTTAGTGTCCTTATAATGGCAATAAAGTCACACACATTCATCCATAAGTCGATGTTTGGCCGCTTCCTGTCCCGATACCCGTCTGTTTCCTCTTCCTGTTGTGGCCGGGTGCAGCACAGGGCCATCGGACGGTCAGGCAGGGTTTGAATCCACAAATGGAGCAGAGAGGGGAAGAAAGAGGCGTGAGAGATGAACAACAGAGGGCCGAGTGTTGGTAATGCGCTCACGTCCAGGGAGAGAGGGGGGCACAAAGAGGCCGAAAACAAAGATTTATGGGACTCGGAAACGCACACAGAGGAGTGTCGGCGTGAGGAGGAATTCTCCCAGTGATGTAAGCGTCAGCAGGATTGGACTAAACTCAGTTAGTCTACATTAACTCTTAAACTCGGTTAAGATTGTAATGCTTACAAAAGTCAGAAGATTTTTGGCTTTTACCTCTTTATAATGAATAATGCAGGTGTCACTCACAGTACAGTATATTTTGACGATTTTGCTCTTAATGCACATTTCCCCAGATCAAAATAAACACTCTCTTGTTAATCACTTGTATATTAATTTGTCCAGCAATTCAGAAGTGAATCTCAAGCTCCTGCTTCTTCTTTGTCAGGATTTCATGCCTTTCTTTCGACGTAGATTAAAGTAAATATCTCCTGGATGCATAAATATTGGCTGAATGTATGTCAAACATTTTTTGATATCTTTATTTCTGTGCTAAGGGAGAAAAGGCAGGATAGCTGTGTCTTTTGGGTCTCAAATTAGCACCTCTTAGAAACAATAAATAAGGGTTTTCCTTTAATGAGACTTCATGACAATTAGGGATGGGAATCGAAAACCAATTCCCGTTGAGAATCGTTAACAGCATTGTAAATCTATCTATTTTCATTTAGTAATCTTCTCCCGTCTGTTTTTCCTCTTTTATTTTATTTTATTTTTTTTAGATTTTATTTTATTATTATTTGTTATTATTATTATTGTTGTTATTTTTATTTGATATATAGATATTTTTGGGGGGTTAAGTGGGAATACAACTTTATCTAATTTTTTCTCTGTCAGCAATTGCTTTTCTTTTCTTCTGCTTAATTGAGTTTATGTGTCTCATCTGTAAAAAACTCATTAAAAAAGAGAATCGTTAACAGCTCAATCAAAGAATCCATATCATGAGTCTTTTTGCTAATCAATTCCCTTATCAATTCCCTCAATTACAGGGCTCAGAAGTGTCATAATTGTGGTTTAATTTTTACAAAAGGCGCCTCCTGCTAAACCTTAAGTGAGTGGAAACACCAGCAGCTTGAAGAAGCAGTTATCTATGCTGTGACATGTGTTTGACATTGTTGACACTGAAAATCTACAGACCAACATTTGCCCACAGGGAAAATTTCACCCCCCGTCTGTAAAGCAGTCTACCTAAGGACCTAAGAGCGGCACCTACTGTTCATATTTTTAAAAGCAACATCAAGACCAACCTTTTTAATCTGGCTTTTAGCTGAATTTTGTTTTACTCTTTTAATCCGCATCATATGGGTTTTATTGCATTTTAGTTACAGAGTTATTTTCTATGTTTTACCACTTTTCATTTATTTATTTTTTGGTTTTAAAAAAGTTCTATCTTAACCAACTTTTATTTATTTATTTAGTCAGTTTAGTTTTAGCTCCCGTGTTTCCTAATTTTTGATTCAAGATAGCATTTTCTCAGTTCTCTGTGGATTTCTGAAGAGTCCTGGCTTATGGCCCTTTTCCATTAGCCCTACTCTGCTCTACTCGACTCTACCCGGCTCTACTCTTCTCGCCTTGTGCTGCTTTTCCATTAGCCCCAGTCGCCTGCCCAGTGGGGTGCAGTGTCACTGTAAACAGCTGAGCGGCTCTGCGGTGACGTCATTTTGAGCGCGACACAACAATCTGTGGCTTTTTGTCACAAACCGAGTAAAAAAGGAAAGCAGAAGAAGGCTGCAGGTGGCAAGAAGAAATACCCCTTGAGAAGCACAGGAGAGTTTTGGAGGCTATACAACAGAATGAAGCCGAGGACGAGAGCAATCGAGCTGCAATGAAAAGACGTATGAGGGTAAGCTAATGGTAGCTACCGCTAGCATGCTAGGTTGTCGCACTCATGACTCATGGATGACGACATTGTCTGACCAATCAGTAGCCAGCAGTCGGTGATGTCATCTTTTAGTATTGACTCTGCTCACTTGGAACCAGAGCGGAGTAGGTACTAAAACTAGCTTGTTTTAGGAGGTACCAGGCTAGTGGAAACACGCTGCAAATTGAGTAGGGCCAAGGCGTGCCAGTGGAAAAGGGCCATAAAGACCTTTTGTGTGTGTATGTGTGCTTGGGTACATGAGTTTGTGTGTGAGCAGCTGTCTGTGTTAAATGTGGGCTGGGAGGATGGGTGGGGTTTCTATTTTCTGTACCCTCTTACTCTGATCTGCTTATTTATTGTCACGTACAGCACTTTATGCAACATTTTATATATGAAAAGTGATTTATCAATAAAGTGATTGGATGATTGAAAATCTGCAGGAATCACTAAGGGAATCGTGAAAGAATTGGATCGATTAACAGGATTGTTAATAGCACCGGTATCGATAAAATCTTAACAATTCTCATCACTAATAATGTAACAGAGAAAAGCTATTAAAAAGTCGTCTCAGCCCGCGTCAGGTTGGTCTTTACTTTGCTCAGTACAGCTGCGCCTCCACCAAGCAGTCTGATCCAGTTTGTTTTTATTTGAGCAGTACACAAATAAAGGGAAATGTATCCAAATCCACGCTGGCCCACATTTTAGGTAAGAATACTGAGCAGACACACGCAGGGTGAAGCTAAAAAGTGCTGCAGTCTGTTGATTGGTGGCAAGAATCATCACTTCCTGTGCATCCGCAGCCCCAAAATAAATTGACTTGCTGGTGGAGCTGAATGATCTCTGACTTTTCCACCACTATTTTTATTAAAAAAGCACTCCACTGAACAATGCTGCATGGACCATGGTGCATCATACTGAATAATGAGATGCTTTAAGTTCTGATAAACTTTTTTGAACAATATAATTGAGAAAAAGCCCCCTCCTCTTTTTCTTCCAGAAATTGCTCCAAAATTGTCCACATTAGTTTAATTTTTTACTGTTTAGTCTGGTAACATCTCAGGTGCATAATGATAAGAGTCACCACATTACAAAGACAATCAGATGTTACAAATGGAAGTAGACACAGAGCAGCGTCAGCAGTGAGTTGTGCAAACTCCCTGCCCCGTCACACCTCACTGATTGACAGAGATAAGTCACTCGGTCTGGTTAATCTTTCAAATTAGCAGGAATCAACTGCTTTAATGTTGCACAAAAACCATCCTAAAGCTAAAAAAAAACTCACATGATGCTTGGATCCTACTCTTTTAACCTCGGCTGCTCATGTTTCCTTACTCTGACGCTCTTAAAGTTGGTTCTGAATGTTGAGTAAGCGTGCTGTTGTTGCAGTGGAGCGGAGGATTGTCGCTGCTCGAGCAGTTTGGTTGCATACTATCAAGGTTACAACTTGCATACCAGGCAAATTCATGTGGTGTCGTCAGCAGAGTGTTGTTTTTATGAAGTTCGCTGCTGTTATACATTAACTTGTCTTTGTTTTTCACTTGCTAAGCTTGTGTGCGGCCATCATTTCTCTGTTTTCATGCAGATCATTTAAGAATATGAACCAGAGCTTACATAGAGGACACTACGATATTAATCCAACATCTATAGCAGGCTCTTTATCGCCTTAATGAAGTGTTTATGACGCCTTTATGTCGTCTGCATGCTTCAGAGTGAGGTGTTAAACGCTGCGTCTTGATTGGTCGTATTCATTGTTGATGACGTCACGCTGCAGGTTATGTAAGAGCTCCTGGCAGCGGCGCCGAGCGTCTCCAGGAGGGTCTGTGCACATGACAGAAGTATGAGGAAAGCTGCTCGCCGTGCTTTTGGCTGTTTTTATAGCTTCCCTGATGAGGGGGAGTCGTATATGAGGAAGGGCCGGTGTTTACAGTGTGCTGCTGACAGACTCTGCAGCACACATGTTCATGCTAGTACCATGTAAGATGTTCTCAGACCTTTTAAAGGGTCTGCTGCTTGTTTTATATATTATGTTTACTTAGGCGCTGCCCTGTTGTCATGAGGGAGGCCCTGTGACTCTTTTCCTGTGTGCCAGAACTATCCTTCGCTTTATCTTATATGAGTAAGGATGAAAAGAAGCGATAAACAGCGATTAAAAACATCAAACTTTGTGTTATTTACTCTTATTTGTCCCATTAACTTATACATTTTTACTTGGTTTGTTTATTGTGAAACATTAAAAAAATAAGTGATTGTATGTATGTCTGAATTTATATCTTTAAAGCTCCAATAAGGAACCTGTAGTTCATGAACAGCAGGGGTGTCCAAACTATGGCCTGGGGCCCAAATGCGGCCCATTTTGAATTGGCCCCTGAAACAGTTGAATGAAAAAAGACATTTTGTTTCTAGCAGCAAATACCATCAATCATGCTTTTTTTCTATCATATTTATTGTGTCGCAAGGTCTCATTTACCAAATATTTTGCAATATTCATCTTTCAAGTAGGGCTGCCATGACTCGTATGACTAAGTCGACGATCAAAATCGGTGACAACTAATTTCATAGTTGACACGTCGTTTTCTCTCAAGACTGCTGCTGTACCTTGTCTTGTCTGCCTTTCTGTCCTTGAGTCATGTGCAGTTGTGGTATTCTGGGTCAGCTGTGACATCACTAGAGAGTTACCCGAACAGTATCATGGTTAACCGGCAACTGAGCTCGAAAGTTTTGACGTTTTACCAAAACAAAAGAGAAGAATGTGCAATGCAAAATCTGCAAGGCTGAACTTGCCTTCCATGGCCGTACGAGAGCAATGCATTAGCATCTGTAAAGAAAGCAGGTCTTGGCTCACTTAATTTCTGATGAAGAGGGACAGTCATCTCGGTAAGTTAATTGGCTAGTTAACGTTAGCGTCAACAGTATGGTGACCAGACCTTCCTGATTTCCGGTGACAAACGTTTTTTGATGACTTGTCCCCGGATAAAGCTGTCCCTGAAAATATGTCCGATGACAGTTTTTTACTATTGTGCTTCTGCTAGAACAAAGGTTATTACTCCAGCTGTGTAGGAAGCAGAAAGCGTTAGGGAGCAGGTTGAGCGCCGACTAAGACAACAGTTACTGTGTTGCCAATTCTGCTTATTAAAAGTGACTTTGGGGTTGCTCTTCTACTTGTGTGAATCACACATGATTATCAAAGCAAGACATGAGTGTGGTTGGTAGTTTGTTCTTTCCTCACCTCTATTTCCTGGTTATCACGCCCACATGAACCAACCCAGCACATCCCTAAACACACTAACGCATTTGGCGCATGCACAACTACACAGGCGCCATAGTTGCCAGGTCTGCTTATTATAAGTGATTTGGGCCACCAGCTGCATGCTGGTGTGGTACGCTGCAGTTCATGCATGATGTGACTAGTCGACTGTCAAAATAGTCGTTTGTGGCAGCCCTAACTTCAAGCATGAAACAGCAGTTTACTCTTGTTTTGTTTCTGACAGTGAAGATAAGCTATCAGTGTTTCCCATCCCTGCTGCTCAAAAGGTCATTCTCGCCCTGACTCGGTGTGAAGTCAGTGATAGGTTACAAGGTCTCCTTGACAGGAGATGACCCACCCCACAGCCCTGCAGCAAGTGGCTCGATCTTTCGTGTATTCCTCTTCATGCAGCCCTCGATGTATAACATTTGGACACCCCTGATGTACCGTATGCGCCACTGACTCTACTTAGCGTTAGTGTTTTTCTCTGATTTATGTGTCTTTTATCGTTCTAATTTGGCTTTTATTGTTGAAAACTGCCTTGTGTTTCTTTGGTTGTCAACCTAAAGCACTTTGGTCAACTTTAAAATTGATAATAAATAAATTTGACAGTACATATATATTATCACTTAGCATTAATCCTTATTGTGGAAAATGCCAACAAAAGCCCTGTTCATGGACAGGACATTTATATAGGCTATAAGTTATTAGGGAGATTTTGCATAATAAGAATCTGTCATAGTGATCACTGAATTCTGAGTTATTAGGCATAAAGAAATCGAAGTTTGTAAATCAAAAACCTGATTAATTCATAAATAAATCTTAAGTGATATTTTCAAACCCTGTACATGTTACTTTCTGTAACATTTTGTAAAGTCAGCTTGTTGACCTCCTCCTTCTTTTGCAGGTTCCTCTCCCTCTCTATCCTCGAAGAAGCCCCGCAGCAGAGGCCTCCTCTCCAGCCTCTTCTGCTGTCTGTGCCGGGACCAGCCCGAGCCTCCGCCCGTCAACAACAACGCCCCTCTGCTGGTCGAGGAGAACGGAACCGTCTCGAAGGCAAGTTCGCCTTTGGCATTTTTGTCTTGTTTTACAGCAACAAGAGATCAGAGCTCTGCCTGGCTGAATTAACCCTTAAAAGATCCTGGGGATGTTTTGTCCCTTTTTGTTTTTTAAATTTTGAATAGTTTTGGCTGTGTTGTTGGGTAAGTAGAGTTTAAATTTGCAAATATTGTGTCACTTCATCAAATTTGCCTAAAATCGCCGAGCAACAAAAAACATAACATATTTGATCCTTTAGACCAAATTGGTCCCATCTGAAACCATTATAAATGCTCATTTTGACCCCACATTTATCTAGTCACAAACAAATGCATTCCTTCACATTAAAATTCCATTTTGAGGTAGAACCTTTCTAGTGTCATTTTTATAGTTGTCCACCATATGGAGCCATTTTTTATATTTAAATCATAAAGTCACATTTCACCTTTTTTTACTGTTTCCCACAAGGGTTTTTTGCTAATAAAATGAGTGAGTTTTGTTTTTCAGTCTGACCCTACAGCAAAATGAACAATGTATCAAAATCAATGTTGCTTTCAACCATTGACCCATCTCAGAGCCTTATAAAAATTAGGACCTAATAGTCGTTTGAATGTTTATTTTGGAAATTATTGATGTTTTTTGTTTTTTTATGATAAAAACAGTGGATTACACACTGGCATTCAAAGGGCTAAAAAGCCCATAGTATAATTAAACTTGATATGAATATTTCAGGCTCAAGTAGTTTTAAAAGTTTGAGTCATTTTAAGTTGAAAAAAATATTAATAAATAATATCTTTATAGCACTTTATAGCATCTTTTAAGGGTTAAGCTGTTCCAGGTCAAGCTCTTGACTGTCACCTTCTGTTATGCTTCATTTTTGTTTATGCTGCTGTGTTTTAGATTCAGGTAAAGCCGCTGCTGCCTCCAGTGAAGTCTAAAGACTCTGGGAAGATCTGTGTGGTTATAGATCTGGATGAGACGTTAGTACACAGCTCATTTAAGGTAAGAAGAAGAATGTCACTGATGATGTACTTTCTGTAATAACCTGCCATTTCAGGTTATTTTCTGGAGATTTCAAGTTACTTTTGTTATTAAAAAAAATGGAACCGGTGTTGTTCCTGTTACCTGATAGGTAAAAAAGCTAAAAAAAAACAGAATTGTACCTGGTATGTTAATACAGAAAAATAAACATCTGAATACATACACATCAGTGAAGTTATCGGTACTTCTATACAATAGCACTTTCATTTATAAAACTCTCCAAGTATTTAATTTAACCAGCAATCTAAGGCCATGAGAGTTAAAAGGAGAGATTAAAGGGTAAAATGTCATAATTTGCACTTAATTTCGACCTGTTTTGCACAAAACACAGACAGAAAAAGTTAGAAAACCAGACATACATCAAGATCAGATTCATTCCCATTTACATGTTCCTATTTTTACATCTTGTACGACATAGAACGATGACAGTGAGGCCAGCAACACATTAGATGATCCTTTTAAGGCTCCAACTGGATCGAAAACAGCAAAGTGATCACATTGACAGAACAAATTTAAGGATTATTGGGGCAAACAAGAAAGTTAGCTAGCAGAGGCCAATAACCTAATTGCGTTTTTTTCCCCAATATTGCGATTTACTCTACAATTGTTTTAATGTTGCTCATCTTATGTATTCTTAAATAAACATAAGCAGTGGATCTTTTTATAGTAAAACCAAAATGACATTAAATTAAGCTAAGGATAAAAGATTTCAGAAAAAGTGGAGAAGTAAAGAACAGAAATATATAGGTGCAAAAACGGTATGAAATTGCAGAAAAAAAAAAAAGGGGGGGGCAAAATTGGCAAAAAAAAAAATCCAAAAGTGGCTTAGGAAAATTCAGTATGGCAGCAAAATTGGGAATTAAATTTGAAATTAAATTTCAAAAACCATTTCAAAATTCCAAAAATAGTTCTGACAGTGGCCAAAAAAAGATGAATGGGGCAAAATAGGCATAAAGTTGTAAAAACAGGGTTTAAAAAAAGGTAAAAATGGTCCAAAAGTGGGAAAAAGTGTATGAATAGAGGTGAAAAAATAGGCATGAAATTGCAAAAAACTACATCACAATGTCAAAATGTTCAACACATTTTGGGTTAACAATATTGAACCTTCTGTGATTTGAAAATTGCAACAAGCCATATTGCGATTTAATCTAATTTGCAATTAATTGTTCAGCCCTATTCACAACACTGTTCATGTTTAGCTATTTGCTTCCCTCAGTAGCTAATCTTCAGCAGCGTGGGGTTGTGCAGTGTAATGGTTCAAAAAGCTCTCTTTTAGACTGACACGTTTCATCTTGGGGCCTTTGTCGGGTCATGAGGGAACATGTTGCAAACATAGATATAGGGTAGGAATGTAATTGGAAAAATGTAAACAGGAAAAGCAGGTTGATAAATGTACCAGTTGCATGCGGCTACATACTAGATCAGCCTATAGAGCAGCAGATGAAGTGGGGTAATGTTTCAGTCACATACTGATTCTGTTTAAGTGAAGCTTCTTGTTGACCCTGATGAATGCCACAAGCTGAAACACATCAGTCTAATGAAGTTGTTGTCTTAGCTTCAAGTGTTTGCACCTTGAGCTTGGGGAATAAAAAGAAGTTGTGCCAGATAATTTGACTTTTGCTCAAAGTTGGAGGTCAGAAATACACGTCGAATAAAAGCATAAACAAAGAGACATTTGTTGGTAATTTCCCCTTTTCAACATTAAATATAAGGACAAAACAGCATGCTTATTTGTTAGTGTTGCCATTAAATATGGTTCTCTTACAACCATTATACCTGGATTATCTGCATGGATGCATACAGGACGTAAGCTTTCATAGTCAAGACTGACGTCTACATACTGGAGGCGAACTGACAGTGAGAGCGCATTGACTCGGTTAATGCTTCAACTTATTATTATTGAATGTAGGGCTCCAGACTAAGTTTTTGCATTGGTTGCAACGGTGCACCTAAAAAAAAAAAATTACGGTGCACCAGCACAAAAATTAGGGGCACCCAAATTTGATATAGTGTCACCTTTAATGCCACAAATTCACCATTTTCTCACTCTCCGTAACTTTTATTTTTCCATGCTGAAACCTGACATCACAGTCAGGCTCTGTCTGGGCTCATTTGCATACTAACAGCTGATTGTATGATTACTGAGGGCTGTGTGTGTAAGGAAGTGTGTGTGTGTGCATGTGTTTGAGTGGGCCTACAGCAGGGACAGAGAAAAGAGAAGAAGTAGGTGCTGTGTCTTGTCCGTTTTCAGGATTTTACCTCAGTTACTTTTGTCAACTTCAATTTGTAAGAGTGCGGCTAACATTTTTTCTTGGTGCACCAGTGCAAATTTTGTGTGCATGTGCGCCCAAAATGGTTGCACGCTGGAGCCCTGGCATGCCATAACAATCTATACTGCTCCTATTTATACAAATATAAATGTCTGGTTAAGGTAATTTTAACCATTCCTCTAGACTGTGGCACAAATAGACTTTCCCTTTCTAAACTCCACCTTTGAATTTATTCCTATACAACTGCCTGTGACATCTGCTCCATTCTTCTACTCCAGCGAAGGGTTAAATCTGAAGCTCATATTTGTCCACTGTTACCTCATTACAACACAAGAAAGCTATGTTAAATATTACAAACGCTCCTAAAGGACAGCATTACCTCCATCTGGTTGTTTTTGGCTTCAGAGTGACATTTCCATCATCGCTGGCAAACTCCAAACCCAAACTAGCTGGTCCATAACCCAAATAAACACAGAGCTCCTTCATGTACACACACAGCGCAGACTGTTTGTCTCTACCTGCAGGACGTGTCCTCGAGTAACTCAGACTTTCTTTTTAATGACGAGCTTCTGCCTCTTATTCCCAATAATTTTCGTCTTGTGATTATTTTTGCAGAGGAAAAGCTTGAATTTGATTTTATGTCTGTTATTATGGTGAAAGTGATGTTTGCTTGTAATGACACGTGTCTTCATGTTTCCTCCAGCCGGTGAATAACGCAGATTTCATCATTCCCGTGGAAATCGATGGAACAGTACACCAGGTAACGTTGACGCCACCTGGCAGTCCTTGTGGTTGTGGTCGTAGGTGCTCCGTGTGCGTTTATGGGATTTGAAGACGGATGACGTACCCTGGGTTTGGGCCTGATTCAAGTAATCCAGGATAGGTTTGTTCAGACAAGCTCAGCCTATTCCGGATGACTTGGTTCAGGAACGCTGCCCTCAGCCACATAGAGGAGAGAACTCGGAGCTTCAAGGAGACGAGAACTGAATTTTCAGCCCATATTTGTAAAGGTTAAACTTAGCTCTTAGTATAATGTGTCCTTGGGCTGTTGAGGTGTGTTTAAACATGTTTGATTTAAATATAAGCTGTGAAGGAACCTGATTCAAAAACTCTTGCGTCCTCCTCCAGGTGTATGTCCTGAAGCGGCCACATGTCGACGAGTTTTTGAAGAGAATGGGAGAGCTGTTTGAGTGCGTCCTTTTCACTGCCAGTTTAGCCAAGGTGAGTGAGAATGTAGACATTAACGTAGCCTTATTTATTTGGTACCAGGCTGGACTTACAGATGATAGGTCCGTCAGATGTATATAATTGGAAATAATGCAAGTAATTACTGAAAGCAATATGTAGAAATAACATGACCGTGCTGACTAGAGTTTGCCTAAAGGCTTATTTCTGTCTGCAGCCCTTGCAAAACCTTGCTGTTAAACACTCAGGAAATTACTGACAGCACTGGAGTGATAATTGAATGACAGGGATGTGACTTGGCAAAGGCAGGTATACAGAGAAGAGTAGTGGACCATGGATAGAGCCCAGGGGGACGCCAAGAAGAAATTATACAGAGTGAGAAGAAAGGTTGTTCCAAGTTGTGTGCTTATCATGCCCAGTATTTTGTTTTAAAATAGGTACTGACTTAGAGATGTGATGAGGAGTTTTTACGTAATTACAAAAAAGGCTCACTTTTAGATATATGCCTGATGGAAATACACACTTTAAGATGAGTTTTATAGCATCAAAATAGGGTATCTATAAATGCTATTCCTTAGCTCCTGGTCGGGTCGAACAGGGCTGGACTGGCTTCAACTTCGGGAACAAGACTATTAAAACTAGAGCAAATTTATATTATTCGGACATGTCTTAGAGCATCGAGCTGTAAGTAGCGATATATAGCCGGCTACAAAGCTACGATACTAAGTTTTCCAAAAATTGCTTGTTGACACACATCAAAAACTACCGCTTGGTAACTAGAAAGAGATAAATACCTCGTCGCTTTGTATCCTGTAAGTTGTTGAAAAAAGAAGTTGTAAAACAATGCAGAGTTCTGAGGAAGGTCCGAGCTGCATTTATTAGCATCACAACAAACGCACGCTTTTGCCTTGGGTCATTACGACAGCCGCCGCGTGTGCTCATGGGTAGCAGAGTCTTTATGTCGCCGGAAATAGATTCTCCTCATAGCACCTTTAATTAAAAACAAAATACTTCAGATTTTTTGAACATGCATGAAGAATAAGTAAATGGAGAAGCAAAATGGACCAAGTACAGAACCTTGAGGGACACCATAGGAGATCTGAGCAGAGTAAAATGACAGGTCATAGAATGTTAAATATTTTGTTGTTGAAAATATTTTCAATGCGGGGTGCTGGTTTGGTGTAAGGGTTAGCACCCCATGTACATGCTTCTGCCGGTCCAGGTTCGAATCCCGCCTGTGACCAGTTTGCAGAGTGTCTTCCCCTACTCTCTCTCCCCCTTTCACAAGCCTATCCACTGTCTCTCTCCTATCAATAAAAGCACAAAATGCCCAAAAATATACATTAAAAAAAAAAAAATATATATATATATATTTTCAATGCGGAAATTGATCAGGAAAGGACAGACATTTAAACACAATAAAAAATGTGAAACTGAGTGAAATAATCTCAGTAAAGTTACCTCTGAGGAAATGCCTGCCAACATTGTCGTTGCTCTCGGTAAGCGGTGTTTACAGGCTAAATTTGGCAGCAGCTGTTGAGCTGAGGAGAGGCAGAGAACACATGATAGGCTGAAATTTATCACCATGGAAAAAGACATTTAACTCTAAAAACACTGTGAATAATGAAATTTATAAAAAATTTTAAAAATTTCAATTTGGGATAACACTTATACTTTTATGATTTCTTTAATTGTTGGTTTACTGCTGTGTAAAAGGTATTTTAATAATGAGATTTAAGGACAAACTTTCAACTTGATAGTTTTTTCAGCACAAACGAAGTTAGTCAATGCTCAAGCAGTGTGATAATAAAAAAGCAAACCACCAAAAACTTCTAGAAGTACAACAAACTACATTATGAGACTTCTTGAATGATTCTACATCATAGGCTGGTATTTGGCTGATATTTTTGTGTTTATTATTTGTATTTAACAGTTTTTTAAGCTACGAGAAAAGTTTATTCTTTTCCTAACTGAACAAAAGTAGCTTAAAGAAACAAGTTTATTCATAGTTTGGTGCTGGCTTGGCTGATTTTCTGATGCCTTTATTTTCACATAGTTGAATACAGTGAAAGAATATGAAGAAGTGTTTCGAGAGTGGCAATAAAAAAAATGTAAAAGCTGACAATGCTACCAGCTGTACGTATATATTGCTGAAATTATGAAGCTGACAGTTGCCCCTCTTCTCGACACTTATTCAGTAGGTTTTCTCTAAAGAGTCCGTGGATTTTAAACAAAATAGAAAATCAAATTAAAAGAAAAAGAAGTATACAGAAGCTGCTTTAACACACTTCTTTCTTCAGTATGCAGATCCTGTCTCCGACCTGCTCGACAAATGGGGCGCGTTCCGCTGCCGCCTCTTCAGGGAGTCGTGCGTCTTCCACAGAGGAAACTACGTCAAGGACCTGAGCCGCTTGGGCCGAGACCTCAGCAAGGTCATCATCGTGGACAACTCCCCGGCCTCCTACGTCTTCCATCCAGACAACGCAGTGAGTATTGTGGATTAAGACGGGGGCGTTTGAGTCACCATGGTCCTGACAATGATGTGTTTGGGTGGAGCGGTGATAGTTCACTCGGGGGCTGTTTCACAGGAAATACTTGAGCTTCTTATCTGTCACTGGACATTTTTCCCACTCATCGATGACATGATCATAGATTAAAAAAGAAATCGACACTCACAGTTCAAGTCTCTGTCAGATCCACCCAACTTCATGGTGTCCTTTTTGAGTTAAGGATGCTATTGAACAAAAACTCTGACCTACGAGGCGTATAAGAGGGAGACCTCTGTCAGTCTGATGTGCCAGACTGACTGTTTCACATATCCAGGGTGGATATGTCACTTATCCTTCAGTGATACAGCCCTCAGAAAGAAGACTGTCAGTCCCGTGCACTAAAAGTCAGCCAGTTGATGGAGTAGGCGGGTGCTGTGACCATGGAGTAAAGTACATAAAGCAAGCCTGTTACTCTTATTCAAACACTGTATTGCCAAAAGTATTCGCTCACCTGCCTTGACTCGCACATGAATTTAAGTGGTCCCCCATTCCTGATCCATAGGGTTCATTATGACGTCAGTCCACCCTTTGCAGCTTTAGCAGCTTCAACTCTTCTGGGAAGGCTGTCCACAAGGTTTAAGAGTGTTTATGGGAATTTTTGACCATTCCTCCAGAAGAGCATTTGTGAGGTCATATACTGATGTTGGACGGGAAGGCCTGGCTCTCAGTCTGCGCTCTAATTCATCCCAAAGGTGTTCTATCAGGTTGAGGTCAGGACTCTGTGCAGGCCAGTCAAGTTCATCCACACCAGACTCTGTCATCCATGTCTTTATGGACCTGCTTTGTGCTCTGGTGCGCAGTCATGTTGGAAGAGGAAGGGGCCAGCTCCAAACTGTTCCCACAAAGTTGGGAGCATGGAATTGTCCAAAATGTCTTGGTGTGCTGAAACATTCAGAGTTCCTTTGACTGGAACGAAGGGGCCAAGGCCAGCTCCTGAAAAACACCCCCACACCAGAATCCCCCCTCCACCAAACGTTACACTTGGTACAATGCAGTCCGACAAGTATCGTTCTCCTTGAAACCGCCAAACCCAGACTCATTCATCAGATTGCCAGATGGAGAAGCGCAATTCGTCTCTCCAGAGAACACGTCTCCACTGCTCTAGAGTCCAGTGGCAGCGTGCTTTACACCACTGCATCTGATGCTTTGCATTGCACTTGGTGATGTGAGGCTTGCATGTAAACCCATCCATGAAGCTTTCTGCTCTGTTCTTGAGCTAATTCGAAGGCCACATGAAGTTTGGAGGTCTGTAGAGATTGACTCTGCAGAAAGTTGGCAACCTCTTTGCACTATGCGCCTCAGCATCTGCTGAACCCACTTCAGTAGTTTACGTGGCTGAGTTGCTGTCATTCCCAAACACTTCCATGTTCTTATAATACAGCTGACAGAATATTTAGGAGCAAGGAAATTTCACCACTGGATTTGTTGCACAGGTGGCATCCTATCACAGTTCCACACTGGAATTCACTGAGCTCCTGAGAGCGACCCATTCTTTACCAAATGTTTGTAAAAGCAGTCTGCATGCCTCGGTTCTTGATTTTATACACCTGTGGACATGGAAGTGACTGGAACACCTGATTCTGATCATTTGGACGGGTGAGCGAATACTTTTGGTAATATATAGTGTATGTGTCTAAATGTCTCTTACGTGAAGAAGCACTTTAAATGTCCTTTGCTTCTCTCAATGAAGAAATGTTGTCAAGTTTTAATGAATAAGTCACTTTGGCAACATCTGTGCTGCTCTCCTGACAAGTAGCTGTTGTGCTGTCGTATCCGGGCTTGCAGTTGCTTCTGTCATCATATCTGTACCCCCCCGCCCCCTTCCCAAAAGGGCACTGATTGGTCAGTGCCACAGACGAAGCTTGAGTGTTCAAGCATGATTCTTCTCTAGATAAATCTGCAAATGACAGTAGGGCTGAACGATTTGAGAAAATAATCTAATTGCGGTATTTTTCCCCAATATTGCGATTTACTCTGCGATTGTTTTAATGTTCCTTATTTTATGTATTCTTAAACAAACATAAGCAATAGATCGTTTTATAGTAAAACCAATATGTCATTAAATCAATCTAAGGATAAAAGATTTGAGAAAAAGTGGAGAAGTGAAGAATAGAAGCAAAATAGGTATGAAATTGTAAAAATAAAAAAGCCAAAAAAATTCAAAAGTGACGAAGGAAAATTGATTATAGCAGCAAAATTGGGATTAAATTCAAAAACCAGGTAAAAATTCCAAACATGGTCTGACAGTGGCCAAAAAAAAAGATGAATGTGAGCAAGATAGGCATAAAGTTGTAAAAACTGGGATTAAAAAGGTTAAAATAGGCGTGAAATTGCAAGAAACTACATCACAATGCCAAAATGTTCAACACATTTTGGGTTAAAAATATTGCACTGTCTGTGATTTGAAAACTGCAACAAGCCATATTGCGATTTAATCTAATTTGCAATTTATTGTTCAGCCCTAAATGACAGACACTGAATGTTGTGCTGCTCCGTAAGATTAGATGAATATATGATGAATGAATATCTGATAATGAGGGAGAAAAGCTGTTAAAAAAAAAAAAGCGGCGAACAAGACGTTTCATCTGAAAATTGTCTCCAGCTGGAGAGATGGAGACATTCAAGGAGACGGATGTGGGTGAGTGTCGATGGCCATGGTGAGCCAACTGTGGTTTTATTTGGGGATCGACCTGACAGAGATCAGAGAGGGCACAAACGAATACAAAACAAGTGTGTCAACCTGTTTTCTGATGATTTATGGTGCTCCCCAGGTGCCCGTGGCCTCGTGGTTTGACGACATGTCCGACACGGAGCTCCTGGACCTCATCCCCTTCTTCGAGCGGCTGAGCAAAGTGGACAACGTCTACACGGTCCTCAAACAGCAAGGGACGGCGAGCTAACAGCGTTCCATTTTTGTCATCTCAGCCCCCGAACAAAAACAAAAACAGAGTGAACACAACAACAACAACAGCACCAGCTCCAGCGATCACTGCCCCTCTGAACACAGACTGCTTCACAGCTGACCGAGCCCTCACCTTCTCCCCAATCCAAACCAGGTCATGTTTTGGTCGTCAACGCTGCCACCTGCTGGCCGAACCGAAAACTGCCTTAAATCTTCTGAATCCTCTGGGAAAAGGCTGGGTACTAGACTTTCTCCTCTCTTCTGGAAACAGCAGTCCCACCGTACAGAGATTCAAGGATTTAGAAAGAGGGAATCAAACAGAACGGAACATATGACATGCAAATAAACTGACCAGATGGTGGACACGTACTGTAGGCATCTTTTTAGATAACACATTTGTCACCTTAATCCATCAGATCACACTATCTGCCTGCAGTCAGTGTCTTTTTTTAGTTTTAGAGCAACATGATCAGGTATTTTTGAATAATCATGACAGTGTTACGGCAAAATCTGAACAAAACAGCAGGGTTGTGATGCTTCTTTGAATTAGGTAAGGGTAAAAATATGGAAATATGTTTTTAATGGCCTTATGGGAATTTAATATAGAGCACAAAGCCAAGCTTAAAAAGCAGCTGTTGTACTGAAAACAGAAGACACAATTAATGTTTTGATTTTGAAAGAATCGAGATATATTTTTGAAAGCAGGGAACTAAAAAGGTTTTAAACATGCAGATTTTAAATGGTAAATACATAATAGTATGTTTTAGTGCCTTGTTAGATATTAATTTCAGCACCATGCCAGTTTAAATCTGTGCCAAAAAACAGCATTTTATCCACTTTTGCCTGTGAAAGGTAAATAAAATAACCACTTGCTTATATGCAGGGCAATTCTTACGATACTTTAAACTTTGGTGCCATATATATTTTTTTTTTTATAATTCAGATTTTTTGTTTTAGCTCGTAAAAACAGTGACAGACATCTTGAGTGCCTTATAAGTTGAAAAACATGCATACTTACATGACAATGAACGGCCCAAAAACATTTTCAGCTTTTGGAAATTGATCAGCATAATCGATTTACAGAACACAGCAGAAAAAAAACTTAATAACTTTTGATACATTTTTTAATCTGTGAAAAAGGCTAATAAAAACATCTTCGGTCACTTTTGGAAGTTAATTTCATTGTATTCTACCATAAACAGCAGCTTAAATTGTAGCATTTTTTATCTTTTAATGAAAAGTTAATAAACTAAATTTCCTTTGCAGGAAAAACAACATTTTGAATCATGAAAATATAATGTGAGAATATACTGTACACACCCATACAATTTTAAAGAATAAGCTACATTAAAAGTTACTTTCATTACCTTGTGGGGATTCATGTCGACACCCCTGGATTCAGCTCGGAAACGCTTGAATTTATTCAAGTGAAAATAAAGTAGACGGATTTTAAAACTTTTTTTCTGATAAAGTAAAATTGCTGTTAATTTTAAAAGATGGATTTTTAATGGAAACATCTTTAGTGCCTTTGAGGGGTTGATTTTTTTAACAACACCCATGCAAACACAAGCTTAGAAGCAGCATTTTTATTTACTTTTACCAAAATAATGTAGAAAGGAAGAACCTTTTGCTTTGCAGGAATAATCCGCATCATAGAATAGGTGGGAAACTGATAAAATTATAAGCAAATGCATTTAAAAAAATGTATTTGCAGTGAAATTAAGCCCTAAACCAAGTGTCCTTAAGGAAGTTGACCATGACTGCAGTATTTTTCCTTTATATTCTGACACTAATATGAACATTGAACCATCCATATGTCTGTAAAGGAGCAGCTGCTATGTTTATTAGGCATAGATATTGATTATTGGACACAGTGGGTGCCCAGTATCACCTGTGTGGCAATAAATGTCATGGACCTGTTGACTCCAGAGACAAAGAGGACCAGTATCACCTCCTGAAACCGCTTGGAAATCGGTCTTTGTGAATGTCGCATCATCACGATCTGTGGTTTTTAAAGCCACTTAACAACACTTGAATTCTCTCAGACTGCTTCTGAAAGATGAAAGGAAGCTATATGATGCATGCAAACAAGTTAGTGCGGCTTCCTGTAAGCTTCGGAGTACATTTGTTTTCCAAAAGCGGTACACACGGGCTGGAAAATATTTCAGGACTCTGATAAAATGTGTCGAGTGGCGGAGCTGCCGTGAAGACTCGAGGTGGTCGTCAAGAGGATAGTTTTTGTCCGGATTTTAAGGAGAAATTCACCCTGAAACTCTTCACCATATAAATAAAATAGAAGTTTAAGTAGCTACTTGTGCACCTTGCATTTACAACATTTTTTTTGAGAAAAATAAACCAACATAAAGGGGCAGATAAGCTTCATATTCATTCAAAATTGCACAACAACATTCGGGAAAATAGTTGATTGCTTAAACCCCTAAAAAGTAATTACAGTGCTGTGATTTCAGGTTGGATTGTTTCCTTAAAATCCTTATAAGTACATAGACTTTGAACCGTACTGGACACCATTTGGACTCCTTATTCTGCGTTGACAATACCGTGTGTTGACACTGATGAATGCAGGTGGGTTTGACGAAGAGCCTCAGCAGCAGGCTTGTGATGTGACTTTATCTCGATCGGACAGCGAGGACAGAAAAGATCCACCCCATAAAGAGCTATTACATTATTTTTCTATGTTTAACAAATTCTTGTCAATCAAATTAGCCCTTTATTCTTTGCTAAATACTGATTCGGAGTTGGCCCTCTTGATGCGATACGTGCAGGAACACCAACAGATGACGAAAGAATAGGCACATAAAAGGGTCTGATAGGTAAGCTATGTTCAAGCCATCACCGTGTCTACATTAGGCTCAGTGCTGGTTTTTAGTATTTCATCGGCAAGAAGAGTATTTATAGGAACAAGCTGTCATTTAACTACAGAACATGGGCCCATTCACTGATACTGTACTTCTTACACATTCAGTAGGTATGTATATTTTGTTTTGCACAGTAATAAAGCAAACAAATTGTCATTAATATATGGAATATTCATGTTACTGTACTCATGATTGAATAGATGTAACCTAATTTTTTGACCTTTTTGTTCTATCATACCAAATTATATATGGACTCTATGTAATAATGTCATTTTTCTTTCCCATAAATGCTAAATGAAAGATGGTCCAAGTGATGTTTTGTTGAGCGATTCTTCTCTTGTATAAACGTTTCTGCCAATATGGGAGAGGTGTTGATATAATGTACGATTGTTTTTGTTTGTCTGGTAGCAAGATAACTGAAAGTAAAGAACAAATGCTGAAATTTTCAGGAACTTTTGGTCATGACACGAGACAAAAGTGATGGCACCGGAGTGTTGATCTAAATCCAGATGCAGATCCAGGAATTTTTAAGGAATTGATAACAAGATAGTGCAGTTTATCCACATTTTCACAAGTAATTCAGTAAGTTCTCAAAAGATTTTGATGATATTTTGAAGAAATGTGGGCCATAGTATTTCTGGATTTTTTTAGGTAGCAGCCCTGCAAACCTGTTATATTTATTTGTGAAAGTGGCCCATTTACAGCTCCAGCTTAAAGCTTTTTTTGTGGGAATATGAAGCTTGATGCAGACAAAATAAACTCTCAAATAATTGTTTTAGGACAGCAGTTGATGGAGTACATTATGTAGGCTTGATTTTGGGTTGATTTGAATGTTTGTCTTTTATTTGAGATATTTTGTACAAAAGCAAGGATAATACAAAAAGGGAAGTTGATGTGTAAAGGTGGTAAAGATGTGTAAGATCGAGTTCAATTCAAATGTTTTAATATCTACCAAAATGTATAAATACAAAAATAAAAAAGCAAAGTACGAAGCATTTTAAATACTACTAACACAATTGCAACCTTTAATAATAAAATTACTATTAATAAACGTATTTGAGGCCGTTTATCGAAGTGCTGAGACAGCATTTCAGTGATGTAGCATTAACGGTTGTTTCCACAGCTAGCTTCAGTAAGCTAGTTCAATGGCAGTGGTCCCGAAGCTAACTTGATGTCTCATTTGCCAACCGTTGGATGTAAGTCGAGTATTTACTCAAAACTCAGCCCATGTTATGATTGTTCACCAGCAAGTAAAGAAAAGGGGTGTCTATCAAAACCGGAAAATCCATGTTTGAAGCGAGGTCGACGACGAAATTGTGTTAATTTGACATTGGGGCGAGTGCTAACTTAAGCTAATCGCTAAACGGCTAACATTAGCTTTTTAGAAGCAGACAGACATGATAACATGGTTTTGTTTAATTTCTGGAATTATTCAGTATAAATGTGACTGGTGTAAAATGTTTTGAGCTGTGTTAAAGTTATTTTTTATAGTTCATAAAGTTAAAAAATGCGCTAACAGTAATTAAAATTAATTGCCAAACATGGCGAACCTTAGCACAGCAACCACAAGGTAATGCATTTCTACCTCCTTTAAATCAAAGTGGTAGACCTTGTTATTTATGTAAGACCTAAGCAGTAAGAAATATGTTAAAAAACAGCAACACACATTGTTCTCTCTAGTATGGGAGCATGTTAAAAATATCATTTCTAATATATAGGGTAAGTAACTTTCATTAAAATGCTCTGAATATTTTTCTGCTACAAACTCCATTCCTAAAGTATAGTAAATGTCATCAGTAAATATGAATCTAGTTTTCGTCCCAAATTCCAAGAAGGGCTGATTTTCGGTTTCTTAAAACATAAAATAAATAAATTAACTGACGCCTTTAAATGAAACCAGTGAGTTTTATTTTGAGATCTTTGTCAAAATAGAGGAACATATAGTACATAAGGGAATTTAATATATCCTACACTGTAAAAAAGATCCTTTTCATTGAAGAAACATGCCTCAGGTATGAAATGCAATACCTCTGAATACCCTCAAATTGAAGCCAAACGAAATGATTGCTATAATTTTCCATTTTTACAGTCCTTAATTTCTCTCTTTTCCATCACAGTCACTTGCTTCACTCTCCCTCCTTCACTGCTCCAGAACAGTGAGCGTGGCGCTGCTCTTGGCCTTGCCCATGGTAAACTTCACCACCCCGCTCATGTCCACGCTGGGGTTTTTCAGGGTGAGCTTGTGGACCGTCCCGTGGTTTTCCACACGGACCAAGGGGCCCGACTGTAGGGTCTCTCCATTCAGAGTCCAAATGGGGGGCTTGTTTATGGCAACTGACACCTCGCACTGAAAACATGCTGGCTCGGACTCAATCACCTCTTCATCCTCAAGTTCTTTAACCATCACGAGAGCCTGGGCTGCGGAAGCAAAGGGAAAGGTATGCCATTTAAATTGGAAGATTAACAAGTCTTGGCTTCATTAAGGACATCCACAATCACTCACCTTCTACCATCAGGTTGGCTTTGCATGTGTGCTCCCCAACCTCAATGCTGTACGTGCCCTCATCCTCCATGACCGCCTGCAGGATCACCAGTTTATGTGAGCATCCGTCAGCCAGGATCTCAATCCTATCCGAAGGCACCACCTCCTCTTTGCCCTTATACCAGGTGGCACTGCAGCGAGGCGAGGAAACCGTGCATTCAAGGATGACACGGTGTTTCTCCAGGGCAGTTCGATCTCGCAAGGGTTTCACGATGGAGGCAGGCAGCTCTGAGGTGAGAGGGACATGTTTGTGGCTCATTATGTAACACTTCAAAACATAAAGAATATGAAGGACAGCATGAAAGTTAGATTTACCTTCTACTTCAAGGTAAGCTGTGGATTCAACATCTCTGGCTACAAAGCGGATTTCCCCTGCATCCTCAGCTGTCACGTTACACATCAGTAAGAAGTGTTTGGTCCCTGAAAGAGACAGAATGGCAAGAAAATACTCTGAAGCTGTTTTTCCAATGCAGGTGTTGACAACATCCACAAAAAAATACTTTATTATTGTTGTTGTTCTGTTTCATTTGAGCATTTTTTGCTTCTTCTTCTTCTTAGTGTCCTTTTATTCACTTCTCTAATCCTTGCAGTTCACTTTACACCCAGTAGAGGTCCTCCTAGATCCGCCTATCATTTGTATAAAACCGTCTTTTTATTCAACCTTAATATTCATGTTTTTCATTATGTATGTGGCTTTCTTGCTCAAACATATCTCATATTTTTTTCTGGGTGCCCGTTATGGTGGGATTTCATATTTTATCCCAGATTCCTGTAACCCACTGAGCTACAGTACTGTAGATAATATAAAGCAGTGATTCCCAAACTGGGGTACACTAATACCTGTTTCAGTAGTTAAGTTCAAACTGGCAAATGTTTGTATTGTGAGATTTGATAAAGGCTTGAAGTGTTGTCAGAGAGGCTGGAGGCTGGATTTGTGAGGCATCTTGGAGAAGGAAATCTTTCCTGAATTATCTAAGATTCTTATCTTAACAAGTTCAGTTAGACATCCTTCTTAATAAAACTGGTGAGTTTGTACTTTACAAATTCAAATTCTTTAATGAGTATGTTACAGAAATGTTAATTTCTATTTTCAAAACAAGTGAACTGGTGTTGACCACTGAAATTACTGGTAAAAAAAAATCAATTTAGTGAGTACAGAAGAGTATTAGGGCCATTGTAGATTGAAAAAAAATTGGGAGGTTGAAATAAAAGTTGATTTTAAAACCACACAGTTTTAAAATAGCACATTTTAGATCATGTTATCAGTGTGTGTGTAGGTGTGTGCGTGTGTGTAGGTGTGTGCGTGTATGTGTTGGGGTGAAGTTTGAATGGGGGTTGTGGACTGTTTTAACATGTTTAGCACTTTGTAGGGATGGGTACCTTTCACATTTGAACCGATACCATACTGATGCCCGGTACCTGGGAATCGGTATCGGTACTCAACGGTACCAATTTTCGGTACTTTTGTGTGTGTTTATGGGGTAATAAATATTAATTTGTTTAATATTAAGATCTCAAATTTTTTCAGTGTAAATTTATTTCTCAGTATATAAAATTTGAAAGATATCTATCAAAACAACATTCAACTGTTTTATTGTAACGTTGTCATTGTTCCAAAAATGTCTTCAACATAAAAACCAGTAACTAAAATAAACTAAAACGTTTAGGTACCTAAACATGGCACCTTTTGATTTGACCTGAATCGGTACTGGGTAGTACCTACAGAATTCAGTTGGTACCTCTTAAAGTACCTAATTTGGTACCCATCCCTTGCACTTTGTGCTGCTTTTTTATGTATGAAAAGTAGGGCTGAACGATTTTGGAAAATAATCTGATTGGGATTTTTTTCCCCAATGTTGCGATTTACTCTGTGATTGTTTTAATGTTCCTCATCTTATGTATTCTTAAACAAACATAAGCAGTAGATCTTTTTATAGTAAAACCAATATGTCATTAAATTAATCCAAGGATAAAAAGTGGAGAAGTGAAGAACAGAAGCAAAATAGGTATGAAATTGTAAAAACTGGATAAAAATGTTATAAAAGTGTAAAAAGGTGCAAATAGGTATGAAATTGCAAAAAAAAATGGAGAAAAATCGCCAAAAAAATCCAAAAGTGGCTGAGGAAAATTGATTATGGCAGCAAAATTGGGAATTAAATTTGAAATTGAATTTCAAAAACCATTTAAAAATTCCAACAATGGCTCTGACAGTGGCCAGAAAAAAATGAATGGGGGCAAAATAGGGATAAAGTTGTAAAACGGGGTTAAAAAAAAAGGTAAAAATGGTCCAAAAGTGGGAAAAAGTGTATGAAAAGAGGCTAAAAATAGGCATGAAATTGCAAAAAACTGCATCACAATGCCAAAATGTTCAACACATTTTGGGCTAAAAATATTGAACCTTTTGCGATTTGAAAATTGCAACAAGCCGTATTGTGATTTAATCTAATTTGCAATTAATTGTTCAGCCCTAATGAGAAGTGCTTTATAAACAAAGTTTGATTTGATTTGATTTGATTTGAAATGACAAGAATAAGGTCAAAATTTTGAAATAAACGTTGAAATATCAACAATAAAGCTGAAATACAATTTCATGATAAAAGTCAAAAAGATGAGATTAAAATTAAAATGTGAAAAAATGTGGAATGTCAAGAATAAAGTCGACATACAATGTATTTTGAGTCCTATCTTGACTTATTGGAATTTTTTCTTTATATTTCAACCTTTTTCCTGACATTTCAACTTTATCGCAAAATTTTATTTCGACTTGGCTGTCATCATTTCAACTTTATTTTCGTCATTTTAACTTTAATCTCGAAATTTCCACTTTTATCTTGCCTTCGCCAAAAGCACTTTCTCCATCTAACGTGGCTCCAATACTCTTCCCGTTTGTGAGAAATAATTCAATCCAAGAGATTTTGTTTGTTTGTTATGCATGTTAAATGTGGGAGGTGGGGATGGTGGCAGGTTTAAAGACACACTTCTTTTTCTAGCTGCTGTAAGTGGGTGAGAGTAGGGCGTACATGGCTTGAGGTCAAGTGTCTAAGGGGGTACTGGCTGTGAAAAGTTTTGGAACCACTGATAAAGTCGTTTACTGTATGTTTCCCTCATGGTTTTAAAAATTTACTGCATTTATCTGCATTCATTTCTGACCTTCAGTCCGGATCTTGATGGTGCTTGTGGAACGTATTTTGTGCCCGTCTTTGTACCACTCCCCGTGGACGTCTTCCAGAGAAACTTCACACATGAAGACAGCGTTTTGGTCTTCCTGGATGTAAAGGTCCTCCAGATCCTGCACAATCTCCAGCTTATGCTCTGTGAGGTAAGTAGAAATCTTTAGATTAGCAGTAATGGAATCAAAAAATAATATTACGACTTCATTTTTCAAAGATTTGTTGGCAGTTTTGGCTGTTTGAGTCCATCAAGTGGCTCAAAACCGCAGGATAAGCAGTAACATCGTCATGAATTGTTTGGATCTTGAAATTTTAAATATGAGTCTTATGGCCCTTTTCCACTAGCCCTACTCTACTCTACTCGACTCTACCCGGCTCTACTCTACTCGCCTTGTGCTGCTTTTCCATTAGCCCCAGTCGCCTGCCCAACGGCGTGCAGTGTCCCTTTAAACAGCAGAGCGGCACTGCAGTGACGTCATTTTGAGCGCGACACAACAATCTGTGGCTTTTTGTCACAAACCGAGTAAAAAAGGAAATCAGAAGAAGGCTGCAGGTGGCAAGAAGAAATACCCCTTGAGAAGCACAGGAGAGTTTTGGAAGCTCTACAACAGAATGAAGCCGAGGACGAGAGCAATCGAGCTGCAAAGAAAAGACGAATGAGGGTAAGCTAATGGTAGCTACTGCTAGCATGCTAGGTTGTCGCGCTCATGACTTATTGATGATGACATTGTCTGACCAATCAGTAGCCGGCAGTCGGTAACGTCATCTTTTAGAAATGACTCAGCTCGCTTAGAACCAGAGCAGAGCAGGTACTAAAACTAGCTTGTTTTAGGAGGTACCGCTTCAAATTGAGTAGAGCCGAGTAGAGTAGGGCCAAGGCGGGCTAGTGGAAAAGGGCCATTATAGTCTAACTCCTACCGTAAACCTCCAGTGAACAGGTTGTGCTTATTTCCCCTGTGTCACATGTGTAGGTGCCAGAGTCCGCCACGCAGCACTGCATGATCTGACAGAACCGCTTTCGGCCCATGGAGTAGATCCGACAGTTCTTTCCAGGCTTCAGCTCCGTCCCGTTCTGGATGACGAGAGCAAAGGTGATTTTCTTCAGTTTGAGCCTCTAATACAGCAAGAGCAAACAGAGTATTGTGTGTTTTTTTTTTTACCTTCAGCCATTTAACTTCAACTATTTGTCGGGAGAATTCACACTCCAAGGTGGCCGGGAATTCCTCCTCTACACGGACATCAGATAGAGGTTTCAGGATCGACACCGGGGTCTCTGTCATGTAAATCATAAAAAGAAATCAGTAACTAGACCGTCTGTCAGCTAATTCTTCAGAGAGATCTTATATTAGGGCTTTACCTTTGACAGTGAGCCTTGCAGTGGTCCGAACCCCTTCAGCTGAGAAGACAATAGTGCCCGTATCCTCCAGGGTGAGGTTGGACAATGTCAGGCCATGCACAAGCCCGTTGGTGCTCACCCGAAACTGGTTGTTTGGTTTCACTCGAATGCCGTCCTTCTGCCAAGTTCCCTCCACGTCCGCATGGGAGAGCTCCACCTCGAAGGATGCTGTCTCGCGTTCAAAGGTCTCCTGGTCAATGAGGCCTTTGCGAATTGAGATTTTACGGGCTGGAAAGGAGCAGAAAGATGAAATTATACTAACCGTTAAATGAAGAACCCTGCCTTGATTAATGGAAAATATAATCCCATGTCTGCATCATGACTTAACAGAACTTAAAGCTGATCCGTTTAGTGTTAAATAAAGATCACTGTGTTTCAAGGGCAACAAAAGGTGCCTCAAATTTAGACTGAGCTTGGTTTATCACATTACAGAAACAACACCTACAGGAGCTCCATGATCCATTGTCACCGTGTCATTCAGCACACTATTGTTGGCACCGTGGCCGTGATTCCAAAAACCTTTTCACACCTACAGGTCTAGCCCTGCTATTCTTAGTATCACTTTGCTCTGTGGCTTACTTGGAAAACACCTCACAGTGTATCCAGTCCCTCAGTTGTACAAACTTAAGCCAAATAAGGTTACACAGTCGAAGTGTACTCTATAACTGTTACAATGTCCCGCTTAGAGAACAATACAAACACTTAAAGTATTTCATTGAGTCACTTAAGAATCTCAAAATGGTTTTATTTTTTCCAAATGTTGTAGCATGGTCACAGGTATGCTATTCGACAGTTGGTTGGACAAAACAAGGGACTCCAGTTAGAACTTGTTCCACTTACGTTCCACATTAAGCTTGACCTGGGCCCGGTCATGCAGGGTCTCACAGCGGTAAGTTCCTCTGTCAGCTAGAGTCAAGTTCAGGATTGTCAAACTGCGCTTGCATCCATTCTGAGCCAAGATGTGCCGTGAACCAGGTTGGATGACCACCCCTTGCCTCATCCATTGGACCTCTCCTGTTTCAAGGCTGATTTCTGTCTCCAAGGTAGCGTCTTCAAATTCTTCCGCCATTACAGCCTCCATTTTCTTCGTAAACATGACTTGAGCTTCTAAACATAGAAGATGGAGAGGTTCAAGGAACTTGTGCTGATGCACTCCAGCCTACTCATTTCTTATTAAAGCAATGTTACCTTGAACTTTGAGGCTGGCTTTGCTGATATGTCCCTCAGCCTCTGCAGTTATCTTCGAGCAGTCCAACATCTGGCACTTCTTGATCATCAAGGTGTGGCACAGGCCATTCTGACTTGCCTGGAAACGATCACCCAGGTTGATAGGCTCATTGTCCATGAGCCAGACCAACTGGACATCTTCAGGTGAAACCACACACTTGAAGGTGGCATCTTCTCCTTCAAGAACAGTGGTGTTGTGAAGCTCTGTCAGGAACTCCACCACTCGAGGCACTGAAAAGACACAATAGAGACCATGAACTAGGGATGTAACAGTATGAAATTTAATATCACGGTTATTGTGACAAAAATTATCACGGTTATCATTGTTATTGTGGTATTGTTACCGTGTGCTCAAAATGTTCAAAAAGTACTTTAACACAGTCTTGAAATCATTTAACCCCTTTAATATTGTAATTTTAACAATTCTTTTGTCTTTTTTATCAATAACTGTGTCAGGAAATGTCCTATAAGTAAATTTGTTTAACTTTTTCATGTGAAATAAAAGTAAAAAATTCTGGCAAGTATTTGTCATTATTATGTTAAAAATGCTTAAACTGTGTGTAATTGAAGAAAGGAAAAAAACGTATTTGTACTTTAAACAGGTTTCTCTTCATAAATGTAAAATAACATGTCAAAATAAACAGGCAGATCTATTTTGCATACATTCACACATTTTTGTTCGCCTACAGCATTAGTGTCCATGTTATAACTCATTATATTAGACCATGTCCAGGCTTTTTTTTTTTTTAATTTATTTTTGTTTCACTATGATAGTCCCTGAAGCAATTAGCCCCCTTCAGACTCTCCTGTGGTCTCCCCTTTCCATGGCAGATGTCCTCGACATCTCCTTCTTTCATATTTCCAAGTTATGATTAATTAAATCCATAAAGCAAGAACTATGACGGAAAAAGACGATCAATTACGACGAAATACGGCGAATAAACGGCAAAAGAACGGCAAGAACACACTCCAGAATGATACTAATGCGGCTATTTACAACCTTTATACATTATTTACACAGAAAATACTCATAAACCGCCTATAATTCACTCAGGTATGGCTCACTGAATCCTCTCTCTCTCTCTGCGCGTTTACTCGAGGAGTTACCGCAGTTTTAATCATGCGCATTTTTGTCTTTCACTGCAGCTTGGTGTTTTAGACAGGCTGGCTATCTTCAATCAGTTTCCCCTCGACATTGCTGTAAAATCTAATCTTGGACCAGGCTCTAGACTTTGTCTGCTTCGAGCGGGAAAACCTGTACAAGTCTGAGCGGGGCTCCAGCTTTCTTTCAGAGGCCAAGCATGGGCATGTGGGCCTCAGTTTTTGAGAGACGGCTGCTTCATCAAGAGGCAGACACACATAGTTCTGGTTTTTCCAGGCAACAAGAAGCATCACCGTGAGTTTTTGACACGGTGTGGTGATCAAACACGGTTCAACAGTAATTTTAATAGGACATGGTAATGATTACCGTAGGAAATTTTACCTCTGTTTACCATATTACCGGTAACTGCTACATCCCTGAATCCACAACTCCAATTCAAGAAGGAGGTCTAAGTCCAGAAATACTCACTCTCTACTCTCAGCATTGCTACTGTTCTATCATCTCTGGACTCGCAGGCGTACTCCCCAGCGTCCTCCCTTGTTAGGCGGTGGATAGTCAAGCTCCTCTCAACGCCGTCTGCCCTAATGGAGAACCGTCTACTTGGAACTATCTCCAAGCCATTCCTCAGCCACTGGACATCTGCTTTTGGCTTGCACACTGCACAGCGAAGGGTCACCATTCCATCAGCGTGGGCCACTGTGTCCCGCAGAGGACTCATGAACTTGATTCTCATTTCTGTGAAGCAGGAAACAAAAGACATTCAAGTGAACTTCGAGTCTTATAATAAAATACCTCTAATTCTTCTAGATGGGAAAATTGTAAATGTTCACCTTTTACCAGCAAGCTGAAGTGGATCTGGTCTGTGTTCACATCACAGGTGTACTCGCCAGCATCAGAGCGCCTCAAAGGGTCAATAGTCAGGGTACGCTCATGGCCGTCAGTAAGTGCTTTGAACCGTTCGCCTTCAACCGGCGTCCAGTCTTTCAGCCAGCGCACAAGAGCATTATCCTTTGACACGTAGCTCGTCAAGGTCACGCTCTCAGCTTCATAACCCGTGATAACGATGTCCTCCTGCTTGTTCACAAATGTCACTGGAGAGTCTTTGACGAAACACAAAAGAGAGACTAAAATTGAGTTTCCTTGCTCATGTTGCTAATCCAACATTGAAAGGATTCTTGCAAAGTTTGTACCTTGGATTCTGACGATGCTGATCATCTTGTCATCAACAGCATCGCACAGGTATTTTCCAGAATCTGATGGCTGGATATTTGAGATGATGATTTTCCTCAGAGTGCCATAGGTCTCAATGTAGGTACGGGAGTCCTCGGTAAGCAGGCGGTCATTGCAGTACCACTGAACTGAGGCGTTTGCACGGGACACTTCACATGCCAGGATGAGGTCGTCCCCTGCCATCATCTCTTGGTAGTCTGGGTTATTATTGGAGTTGCCTACAATTCTCACTGGAGGCTCTAGATTAAAAGAAATGAGACACGTAAGATATATTGGATCAATATTAAAGCAACAACTGTTTAAGAGTCATTTATAATCTTACCTTCTACGGTAACCTGGAAGCTGATGCTGTCGTCTCCAACATCCAGGAAGTATTCTCCTGAGTCTCCAGGCTCAGCATTTAGGATGACCAGTGAGCGGAAAGGACCCTCTTCTTCTTCACAAAACCTCTCATCACCTTGAATACGACAGCCATCCTTGTACCACTTGGCAGTGGCATTGCCTCTTGATAGCTCACACTCCAGCACAATATCGTCAGAAATCAGGGATTTGAGATCCGTCTTGATCTCTAACTTCCTCAGGATTTTCACCGGAGGCTCTGAGGGTGGAGAATAACACTTAAACAGCAGCGGTCTTTAATCGTAGCTCATGGAAACAGCATTATACAATGTTTCCTACCTGAAACTTTGACCTGGAAATCAATTTTATCATCCACAGCATCGCAGGTGTATTTCCCAGAATCCTCTTGGGTGGGTGAGTGGATGGTCAGACGATGGATTAGTCCATCTACTGTGATGGAGACATTACTGCTCTCCTGTACTTCTGTGCCATTCAGCCACCACGTCACTTCGGCATTCGGTCGAGACACTTCAACCTCAAGCACAACTGGTTTTCCACTTAAGCTCTGCACTTTGTCAGGCATGTTTTCAGGTCGAGCAAGACTCACTGGTGGCTCTGTGGAAGAGCAGGAACGTCATTCAGAAGGGATTAGACATGATTGCTACCACCCATGATTGCTGCTAATTTCCTTGCCTCTTTTCCTAATTCGTACCTGTTATAGTCACAAGGAAAGCCACAGAATCATCTTCAGTGTCACATATGTACTCCCCTGCGTCATCCACAGTGGTCAAAGGTATGACCAGCCTACGATGGGCTCCCTCAGCTTCCAGTACCAAGTTCGGACCTTCTTCTACCTCCAGGTTGTCTTTGTACCAGCGGACTGGGTCGTCATCCTGAGAGATCTCACAGCTGAGCTCCAGCCTCTCGGGGGCCATATGGGTCAGTTCCACGTCCGATTCCAACGGGGAAACTATTCTTACCAGCGGCTCTGGAAAAAGAAAGAAAGAGTCAAATGCCGTCTCTTTAGATATTTTACAGGCTATGTTTGCAGTAAAATAGAGTCAATTTTACCCTTTACAGTAAGCTGGAAAAACACAGAGTCTCCGTTTGTCTCGCAGATATACTCTCCAGCATCCTCCACTGAGCCACTGAGGATAGTTAGCCTCCTGTAGGGACCCTCAGACACTAGTTTGATGTTGTTGCTTTCCTCCATCTCCTGACCATCCTTGAACCAGCACACCTTCCCACTGGAGCGAGACAACTCGCACTGCAGGTGGATCTCCTCTGAGACATAACCCTCCATAACAACATCATCCTTCGGTTCCACAATCATCACTGGAGGCTCTGAAGTAAAAAAATTAAGTCAACAAAATCAAGAAGGGAGGTGTTAAGCTCTAAATTTGCAAACAAATATATCACTATAAACAATGCTTGGCCGAGCAATTGTTGAAAGGGTGCCTATACCTTTTATGTTAACAGTGAACTCCATGCTCTTTTCTCCTGCCCGGCAGGAGTAGCTTCCAGCATCGGAGGCCTCTGCAGAGCGGATGATCAGCCTTCTCATCGTACCCTCTGCCTGCAGAGTGATGTTGTCACTTGGCTTAATCTCACAACCATCCTTATACCTGGAACATATAAACAAAACAAAATAACAGTGTTGGATTAACTGCGTACGTGAAATTGCATGAACGTAAACAACTAATCAAAATGAACCAAATCTGAAAACTGAGCATCAATATTGGCATTTTGACAAATTTGTATTTTAGTCTTCGAACAAACATGGCATCTCACCAAACAACGTCGGCATCTTCTGCTGAGACATGGCAGAGCAGCACCACGGGGTCCAGCTCCATGCTGCTCTTGTAGAGATCCTCCTCTGGGACTTGGGTGAACTCCACAGGTGGACCTAAAACAGCAAAAGAGTGGGATGCATGTCAGTAGCTCGAGCACACAGGGTACCACTCAATAAGCTTAATCAGAATTTTATCATTTGGCATAAATATGAAAGAGCATTTAGAGCTGAAATGCGTTGATTGAGTGTCCATTAAACACTTCAAAGATTCCATATTTTACCAGCTTCTTTTATGTGTTTTTGTAAAGAACCTAAAATGAATGCAATACAATCTTAAAAATTAAGAAACCTTGGGCTCTAAAGTGACGTTTACCTGATACATCCACGTTGAATTGGATGACATCTCCTGAAGTTTCACATGAATAAACTCCAGAGTGAGACTGGTCTGCCGACTGAATCACAATCCTCCTCATGTTCCCATCTGATTGGATGTTAAGTCCATCTGTTGCCTCCAACTCTTTTCCATCTTTGAACCAGGATACTTTTGCAAAAGGGTGGGAGACTTCACAGTAGAGCACAATGGCATCACCTATTTCCACTCTCTTTTTGCTGTCAGAGTCTGACAGAGGGCTGAATTTTATGACTGCAGCTGCAAAGAGACAAACCCAGAATGTAATCTCAAATATAAAAAGCAGTGACGAGCTTGATTTTGCAGCAAGAACTAGTTTTCCACTTACGTTTGACTTTGAGTACGGCTGAATCCCTGACTCCGTTGGCAATGAATGTGATCTCTGCTGCGTCATCAGTACAGCCAGTTTCATGGATAACCAGTGAGTGCTTTGTTTGGGACTGTTTAATTGAGTATCGGCCACCATGTTGCAGTTGGGCGCTGTTTAAAAACCAGGTTCCAACCATTGATGCAGACAGTTCGATGGAGTAGTGGGCCTCTTCTCCTTCCACTACCTCACAGGCTTTAAGGTTACTGTGGATCTTGGGTCCAGGAACTAAAGAAACAGAGTAATTCACAAAATGTAAACTTGAATTAGAACTTAATTGTCATCAAATGTTGCTATTTGAAAATGGCCCAGCATCTTAGAGTATTGGTTCACATTATGTATAAAACTGAGTTTATTTTGATTTCACAGGTGGCGTCCTCACCAAGATGGACAGCTTTGGGGAACTCAACATGTCCACTCCGGCCGTACTTGTTGATGCAACAGACACGGAATCGGTAGTTCCCTTCGCATGGCACGCTGTCGCCAGTGACTTCAGCTGTGGTCGTGGTTTCTGAGGTGAAGCACTTCTGCCATTCCTGGGAGCCTACTTCCTGTCTCTCCACAACAAAGATGGATCGGGTGGATGTCTGGCTGTTGGGGGCTGGAGTCCAGGTAAGCAGGGCACTATTGGGTCGATCCACATCCATTTGGACTCCAACGGGGCAGATAGGAGGGCAGTGCCTTGTAGCTTTAGTACAGATAGAGTGAAGAATTGTCTGGTTAGTCAAAACTTCATCATCTTGTCTGGCTCCTTCCTTTGAATCTACCAAAAATGTTTAATGTCAAAACAATTGCATAGATAGTTTCCTTAAATTTACCTTTAACTTTGAGTCGTGATGAAGTCTTGGACCTTCCCGCCACAAACGTAACAACCCCCGAGTCGTGATACGCCACATTGACGAAGACCAGGATGTGAGTTTTGCCGAAAGACTTGACGATGGTTTGGTGCGTCTCGAGCAACTTTAAACCGTCTTTGAACCAGTGGACCTCCATGTCATCACTTTCCACCTCCACACAGAACACAGCATTTTCACCCTCCAGGACCTCAAGCTTTCGAGGAAGCTTACGGATAATTGTACCTGTAAGTAGAGAACAATAGTATTTTATTGCTTTTTTTGGATAATAGCTACTGCAACTAGTTATTTTATTATTATTATCTTTATTGAGACTGGGACGTGGTTTAAGTTGAGACAGTTAATGTTTAAGATGATTAAGATTAGGCCTGTCCACGATAATAAATCAATTAACCGCATGATAAAAAAACGTCCTCTGTAAGTTTTCCAGCCTCGATAAGTTGACACACGCATGCATGTTTGTTTCCCTCCTCTCTTTCTACCAAACACGCTGGATGACAAGATGGGTCACTCTGTGCAACTCTCTTCTAATACCTGGGTACGTTGGTTCTGTAGCAGATTTATAGCGGAGTGAGCATCTGTCATTAATTCAGTCTTTGTGGGGGATGGGGACAGGGCCGCTCGCGTTCTAAGCTGAATGCCACAGCCCCAGTGTGGGAATATTTTGGTTTTAAACAGAATGAACAAGGTGTGAGCCCATGAACACTGACGAGCCAATATGTCGTATTTGTTTGAAAGTAGTGCGGACGAAGAAGGAGAGGCGCAGCGGAGCCTTCGTCCTGACAGTCAGTGCTTACAGTGGCATTTGGTTGGCAAATTAAAGAGAAATTAAACAGCGCAAGATGGTGCGTGCTCACAATGTCGTTCGCCATATTGCAAAAGAAACGCAGCCCTTCAATATGGTTGAAAACCCAGCAATGTTACAAACTTTTGACAGACAGTACGAATTGACTGGGAGCGCGTACATGTCACAAACAGTTCAGGAACTGTATAAACTCCATTTTATTTATTGCTTTTATTTTAACTTGTGTGATTTTATTGGAGTTTTTTTTCTTTACAGAGACAGGATCTATTTTTTTATTGTTTTTGATTGGAATAGTGATTTTCTTTTACATGCAATTTTCCCCAAAAAAGAGTCTATTTCATTTTCAGTGTTTTTTTTTCTCTTTTTTTGTAAGATTTATTATACAGTTTACTGACTTTATTATGACATATATTATAATTACATTAATGAAATAATGATGTTTCAAAACAATATTGACAATAATATCATTTACCAGCAATAATTTTGTTGACAATTATTGTCCAGCAAAATTTATTATCGTGGCAGACCTAGTTAAGATTAAGCATTTGATTTTGCATGAGAGATTCTCTCAAACCTAAGGTTACAATGTTACTTTATTAATAGAAATTTGTTTTGGGGAGTCAATGTGTAGCCACTTTCAGCTCTGTCAGCTACCATTATTTTTTAAATTAAAAGTTTACCTTACCTTTAACTGACAGCTCAGCAATGCTCTTTGCTCCATCAGGCATCTCGCAGAGATACACGCCATCATCATCCGTCCCAACATCATGGATGGTCAGTCTCCGTCTTGTTCCTTTCTGCTCCATCCCGTACTTGCTGCTGGGCATCAGCCGCTGGTCCTCCAGATACCAGGCTGATGGGATTGTCTCATCAGGGACCTCGCACTCCAACACAGCAACATCCCTCTCCTTGACTTCTACGTCTTTTAATGGACGCCTGAAACGCACAGCTGGGCCTGTAGAATAGGTAAATAGATATTGAATTAGTTTCAATGGGGATGTTTTGCTTAAAAAAGGGTGGAATTGTTGTAGATTTGGATTGTAAAAGTTATCAGAACTCAAAAATAAACAGAAGTCTTTTGGTGATTGAATATAAACGCCCAAATAATATGCAAAGGTATACAGCTAGATTGTAATAAAGTGTGCCCTTTTATGGTTACAAGAGGATACTTAAAAAAATCAGTTTTCCATGCACTCTGATTTCACTTAAATCTATTGTACCACCATTAAATTCCTTTTACACATGGACTGGTTGCTTTAGTGGCACTCCATTATCTGAACATAAAGCATGGATGTGTTGACCCCAAGCTCTTATGATAAAGACATCTGGCACACAGTATGGCTGTTCATATTAAAAGGTAAGTCCCCTCAGCAATTATCTGCCCATGCAGGGATCAGGAAAATAGAGTTTGCCACCTTAAAAGGGGATTTTATGCTTAAATACAAGGCACACTAGCAATTTGGCAGGACATATACAACGCATAGCTGCATAGCTATTCTGCTATACGGTTCAATGCACCAGCAGTGCAATAGTTTATTCATTTAGAATCTTTTCTTTGGTTTAAATTGTTGACCTGTTGATATTTTGGTTTGGCAGAATCAGGTAAGGCTTTTTTATCTTAGAGTAATCATTTTGGGCTCCTTCATAATGTATTGTTGGTCACATGTTTTGGACTCCTATCATCCATCAAATTCCTTTTCTAGAATCTGTAAGGTTTCTTCCTACCTTTGACGGACAGGTGGACAGCACTGAGTGTGTTTCCAAGAGCATTTGACGCCGCACACACATACAGCCCCGTATCCTGCACTTTACAGTACAGAACCTTCAGCGTGTAGTAGCCTTCCCTGTCCTCAAATATCAAATGTCGTCTCCCAGGTTCAAGGGGAAGCCCGTCTTTTTTCCAAACAATCTCTGGCTTAGGCTTTCCAGTTACGAAGCAGCGGAACTTGGCGTGCTTCCCCTCTGCGACTGCGAACTTCTTGGCTTTCATAGCACTGACAGATTGCTCCTCCGCGATCTTTAGCAAACTATGCCTCCCGCCCCTCTGCTTTGGAGACCACTGGCCGCTGTTTTGACCACTGGAGGACCTCTTGCTGTCCTCCCGCTCTGGGACGGGCTCAACAAGGAGGACAGCACCAGCTAAGGCCTCACCGTGACAGTTTACAGCCTTACAGGTGTAGACACCTTTGTCTGGCATGCGTGTCCTGTAGATCTTCAACTGGAACCAGCCGCCATCTTGATTGCTTATGCTAAAATGTGCGCTCTCAAAGATGTCACTAAGTTTCTTCCCATCTTTCTCCCATGTGACCTCTGGTGAAGGAGTACCCCAGATTTTACAGGAGAAGGCGGCATCTTCTCCCCGATCTACCCGTAGTGACAGAGGCTTAATGAGAAATCTTGGTTTGTCATCAGATGTTAGATCGACCTCGTCACGGGCTTCACTGAACTTGCTGCTGAGCTTGTGCTCTCCATTTTCTTTCTCGTGTTCACCATTTTGCACTGCACAGTAGCCATTCAGATGTCCCTCAAGTCTGCTGTGTTCCTTCATTGGTTGCATTACACCATTCACTGCTAATTGCCGTTGCCCCCCTTCTTGCGTTGGAGCCTCTCCTTCCACTTTCAGGGAGGCTGCTGCGTACGTCTCTCCAATGCTATTTTTGGCCTTGCAGATGTACTGGCCAGCGTCCTGTGGGGTCACTCCAGCAATGGTCAGCAGGTAAGCTTTTCCCTCCTCAGAGAGCCTGTAGTGTCCATCAGACAAAATCCTGATATTTTTGCGCTCCCAGATCACATCAGGGCGAGGGTCTCCGTCGATTTGACATCTTAATGTTGCATCTGAGCCACACTTTGCCAGAACGGGGCGTGGGTAGCCCAAAACACGAGGGGCACCACCGAAGATGTCCATGGTGATGTCCTCTGCTCTTGGGTTTTAATAAAGACAAGTGTTTTGTTGCTGAGTGGCTTTTTAAATCTTCTTATCTCTGGTAAAAGAAGCTGTAAGATAAAAAGAGTAGAGTTGTCTTTAAGAGAACTAAAGGTTCAGACATACTAGGAAAATTTTACATTTTCTAAATACTGCTCTTGCATGTTTAGACGACATTGGATTTTGATACATTGATTGACTTTGGAATACAAAAGTATTCACATGGGATTCATTTTGACATGATTTTATAGAGTTGAATCTTATGTGCTGCACCTATGTGACCATTTATAGACGGCCAGTTTCCCTCATTACCGTGTAAATATGATAAAGTTTTTAGCGAATGTTGTTGCCTTAGATATGCTGTCAGTGTTTGCCAGGCGGACCTCTTTCCGCTTTGTGCAGAAAAGCTAGCATGTAACAATGGTGGGATGCATACAGTTGATTTTCAGTTAGACATGTGGTTTGTATTAGCATCCTTTTTTTTTTTAATATAGGATTAACCGGAGTACTGCTACTTGTGTGTTACATTTTGGCCCAAACAAGAAGGTACTGCAAACATGTCATCTTAAGGTCAGCCGAAACCCAATCTTATACAACCAATTCCAGCAGACTGTTGGTTTAAGGGGTATTTTCCTGTTTCTTGGTTATCTAGTACTTTGTTTCCAACTAAGTAGAGATGATTCAGTACAGTTGTGCCTGCAATAAAATGTCCGAGACATTCAGACTTCTTGATGAATGTGCCAAGGCTTAACCGAGCTTAGTTTGCGAGTTATCACATGCTTGGCAGTTTATAAATGTAGGTTTTCCAACAAGCATAAAACACAGAGTTGCGTCTCAGCTGGTGCTGTAACTCATGGAAGAGTATATTTTTAAAGAGGTCTTTCCAAAAAAAGACACAGGAGACCGTGTGTCTCTCAGCACACACCTGCAATCACTAATTTAAAGCAAAACTGACTAAGAATGTCTCGTATGGAACATTTTAGGTGATGGATTTCTCTGTCTCTGCGTTGTTTTGTTGCATAGTGTTCAGTCTTTACAAGTCTTCTTAGTCTCTTATGACATTTGAAAGCCTGAGCCAAATATTCATTGGAAAACATCCATCTATCTCATGTGGCTAGTTTTATTTTCCTCTTATTGTCACAGGCTCTCTTCTGGCATTAAGAAATGGTCCCATCCTTGTTGTATGACGCACTGCTCTCCATATCAGATGCACATCATCCAAACAGCATGGATCATTAGTCAGGGGCCGAACATGAAATGAAACATGCTCGGCTAATGGCTCATGAAGAGATAGAATTTAAAGATAGAGAGTGAACCCAGTTAAGCTCATAAAACTTGCTTGATTAGGCGGTCAAAAAATACACTTACCACTGCTGCGAGCTGCCCCCTTTAAACCATCTTGTGACTGTAGTGATGTTTTCTCGGAAATGTGGTCTCAAAGCATTCAGGCTGTCCTGAGTTAACTTGTCTGATCTTTGGTCCTAGGAAAATTCCTTTAACATGTAGAAATGCTGAACGTTGGCTCCCTTGCTCCATAGGATGATCATGTAGCTTGAATAGAGTCTCCAGGTCTTGCCCCTCAGGTTTGGGTTGCTGGCTGTGGATTCTGGTCTCTGGGAGTTGAGGCAAGTGAGAAAAACAGTCTTCAATCGCCCGAAATCGTAGTCGTGATCAGTTGGTTGGTTCGTCCTCAGTCTGGCATTTGTTTACAGGTGGCACAGAGGGATATGACCACAGTCTTACAGAAGAGTTCTTGGTGCATGTGTCAGCCCTGATACAGTCATTGTCCGACAGCTAGAGGGTGAGACAGAGAGGGGGTTAGGATTAGGGGGGTGGGGGACATAAAATGCTTTCGCAGCTGCTGCCACCGCGAGCCACTACCTAAAAATACCGGCAGCTTCGATGACAGTGGGTCAGATAAAGTTAGGCCCTCCATTCACAGACCTCGGCTCACTAAAGATAGAGGGGAGGCCGAGCTCTGCTGTGGATCACCCGGCTCAACAGATTGCCTGAGTTAAACCGTAGAAAAGGCAGGACACCCCAGCTGCTTGGACTCCTTGAGTCATGAGTCATGTTGACCCATAAATAGGGTCTGATAAAAATCACATCTAAACAAAAAGAAATATTATTATGATGAATCGCCAAATAAAAAAAAAACACTTTAACGAAATGAGGTTTAAGACAGCATGATGAAAATCCTGTAAACAGCTATTGCAACACTGAAGAGCCCTTCTGTGATTGCATAATATGTAATAAATATGGGGGTCTAAAAGCATTTCCATTCCAGTTGGTACAAGTAGTGCCCTCTCGTTAAAACCCCTTTATAATGGATGATTTGTTGTACTTGACCCTTGAGATTATTATGGCGTAGTAGATCCTAAAACAAGGACAAAATGTGACTTTTAGAAATAAGTCCAAAAAAACAATCCTTCATATAGATTAAGGCAAGTGTAAGAGGTAACAGGAAAGTTTTACCCTAAATTAAGAACTTTTCCTTAATTTTTACTCCTTTAGGTCTCCAAGTTTAACCAATTTAACCCTTTAATGACCAGCTTAGCTGTTTTGCCGTTGCCATCAGTACATTCAGGGATATTCAAAGTATTAAAACAGAACAAATCAAATCATTGTTTGATTCCATTAACACATCAGGGAGCAGAGAAAGCTAATAAACCAAACAAAAAACAGATATCTTCTTAGTGTGGGATTAAAATGTTCAATAAAAACAATAAATGAGATGGAGTTTATACAGTTCAGGAATTGTTTGTGACATGTAGGTTCTCCCAGTCAATTCGTACTGTCTGTCAAATGTTTATAACATTTCCCGAAATGCGGACTTTTCAACTGTTTTGAAGGGCATTTCTTTTGTATTGTAGCGAATATTTATCTTCTCTTTGCCGACCAAACGCCTCAGTAAATGCTGACTGTCATGACGAAGGCTCCACTGCACCTCATCTTCTTTGTCGCCACTACTTTCAAACAAATACGACATATCGACGGTGTCTGTGTTCATGGGCTCACACCTTGTTCATTCTGTTTAAAACCAAAATATTCCCACACTTAGGGCTGTGACAGCTGGCTTACGAAGCGTAGCTTTCGTGCCATCATTCATATTAGTGTTTGTTTCCTTGTTACTCCTCATGATGCTCACTTCTGCTCTGTGTGTGTGTACGCTTGAGCGGCCCCGCAAGATTGAATGACTGACAGATGCTCACTCTGCTATAAATCCACTATAAAACCAACGCACCCAGGTGTTGAGAAAGTTTTATAGAGTGACCCATCTTCTCATCCAGCCTGTTTGGTAGAAAGAGAGGAGGAAAACAAATAAGCATGCACCTGTCAATTTATCGAGGCCAGCAAACTTACCGAGGACGTTTTTATTTATCCTGCAGTTAATTGATTTATTGATTATCATGACAGGCCTAATTCAACATAAGGAAGTAAAAGTGTAACATTATTTAACTTTTCTGCAGTAAAATCGTAAAATGAAGACTCTACTACCCTGGTTCATAGACCGACTGAACTATAAAGAAGTCAAATTACCTATTTTGATATGGTTTGATAAAATTACTGAGGCTATAATATAAGACAATGACAGATGAAGAAATTCACAATTCTTCCCATATTTTCAATCAACTTTGATTCTACTACTATTTCAAGCCGAACAGTTACATTACTTTAAAGAAGAGTCATAGCATGATTAGTCTTCTGAAAAGGCAACAAAGCTTCACCAAAACAAATTCTTTCTTTGTCTACTCAAGTGTTTCCCTCAGTAGTTCTCTGGCCTTTATACAGCTCAGTTTATATCACAGAGGCCTGTCTCATTCCACAAAACCAAACATTATCTGCTTCATTAAACAAGGTAAAACTGAACAAGATGGCATTAAACAAGGCTCCTGAGACTGCCGCTGTGTAAGCTGAGGCTCTTGTCAGTGATGTATGGGCCACTGATAAGGAAAAGTGTCAAAGAATTTAAGCCCATTATGAGCCAACAAGTGCTATCCTCACTGTCAGGGTGCTAGAAAAACATTTGAAGCTCTTAACAGCTTTTCAAACTAACCAACAATTTTTTGCTCCTTAAATTAACTCGGCGATTTTGTTGTTTTACCAAGACTTTAGATCTTTAAATGACATGCATTTTCAGGATGCATAGCCCAGAAATCTCACATTGTTGGTTAGAATTAGCTCTTCTTTTTATCTTTTCAAGTATGTGCTTGTACTCGGGCAGTTCGAGAACTCCGACCCCCTCAGGTTTGCATCCGGTGTTGACAGTTGTCGCCTGCATTCTCAGACAATAACTCTCCCTTCAAGTGGAGTGTTTCGGACGGGCCAAAGCCACCGATAGACTCGGCAGACAATGTGACCGCAGATATTTGACCTTCATGGACTTCGCATACCATCTCAAACACCGATGTATTTTTACATTTCAGTTGAAGAGATTTACTAGCAGAACAAGTGTTGAGTCATTTCACGATACAGGACAAAAATAACCTCTGATATCAAGCACGTGTCAAAAAACAATTTGCTAAATGAATAGCAGAGTCGTTTGAAGGACTGACACCACACTGGTCATTCCATTTAAAGCGCCGTGTACCTCTGACATCCATCCATTTATCCCAGCAGCTGTTGGGTACAATGACAACACCAGGAATCAAAAGTACAGCACTGTTCTTTGTTATGAGATTGAGTTTCAACATCAGAAGGGAATTGATGAAGGCCAAAGAACTTTTAAATTGATCAACTAAATGTTTATATTGAGGAAAGACAAATCCAGTGAGCTAGAAACAGTCTCATCATCCCCTTAGGACCAACTGGAACTGTCTTCTTGGTATTGGTGACAGAGGATTTTAGTTTTCATCATCCTGAAAACTGCAAGGACATCACAGGTGAAGTACAACCACCTCCATGTGCTTTTAATGCTCTTACAGGTCACAGTTCAGTCAACAAACTAATTAGCTTGAATACAACAAGAGTAATTCAGCTGGCTACTTAGGGAGCCACATTAATAGCCAGGTTTACATGGAGCCACATATACCGATTAGAATCAGGTTAGAAGCCCAAACCTAATAAAAATGCTACATTTAAACACCTTAATCGGAATAAACAGGCCAAATCGCAATCGAATTTCATTCGGTTGCACAGGGGTAGTATATTCCTTTTCCCAAACCGTTTACAAGTAAAATCCTGTCATGTAAACGGTGAATCGGATAGTTGTCAGGCTGGGTTCTGTCTGCGCATGCTCTGCCTTGACATAAACGAGCAGTGATGTTTACTCACTTGACAACATGGCGGCTTCCAAACAGAGCACACAGCTCTGATCTGCGTCTGAGAGTTTGTTTTTAATATAAACTCTCAAAGAACTAAACATGATCACCCGCTTTTTGTTACGAAGCACAACCAAGCTTTGTTTCAGAGAAGACTGTGTGCCGCCAGAGTAATCTTCACGAAGACGAGTGGAGGTTTAAACATGGTGGGGTTATGTGTTGTTCCTCTGTTGCACAGGAAGTGAGGTCTCCTTCGACCAATCAACGGACTGCAGTGTTTCTAGCTCCACTTTCTGAGGTTGGATCGGTATGCTTGGCACCCCAATAGAAGGGTCTCAAAAAGTAGGACGGTTTGGTTCGCTTTTAAGGGTTTCTGTCCTGGTTTTAGGCTATGGAAATGCCACAAAAAGCGAGCCATACCGAGACGAACCGAACTGAACCCGCTGGTGGAAACGGGGCTTTTCATGGTCTTGGTCCCTCTTATTTATCTGATTTGCTTTTACCATATGAGCCCAGTAGAGCCCTCAGATCTTCAGGAAGTGGTCTTCTAACTGTTTCCAAAGTTCGATTTAAACATGCATTGTAGCATCATTTCAGTATTACGGCCCTCGTCTGTAGAACAGTCTACCTGAAGACCTGAGAGCATCACCTACTGTCCATATTTTTAAAAGCAAACTCAAGACCTACCTGTTTAATCTGGCTTTTAGCTGAATTAAGTTTTACTCTTTTGATCTGGATCATATGGGTTTCACTCCATTTTAGTTAGTTACTATTTAAAGTCTTACTGCTTTTTTTTACCACTTCTTATTTATTTATTGTTTTATCTTAGTCAACTTTTAGCATTTTATTACCTTTGTTATGTCTTATCATTTTATTTATTTATTTATTGGGTCAGTTTAGTCTTAGCTCCTGTGTTTCCTCATTTTCAGTTTGAGATAGTGTTTGCAGAGTCCTGACTTAGGCTACGTTTACACGGACACTCCTGACTAAAAAACGCAAAGATTTTTCCTTCGCATTTTTATATTCTTCTGCATTCAGATGACGCTGGAGACGTATGGACCCGCTGTAGTGTGCATGCCAGTTTAGTAGTTGGCGGTGTATGTCTGCAGAGAGGCAGAGCTGCTACAACACATGTATGAAGAAAAAAAACTTGGCGAATAGGCGCACAGAGACACAGGAGTTTCTTTCCTGGACAACAAATCAGTTCTGACAACAAATCTGTCTGGATAGTTTTGTCTTGATAACAAACTGAGCATGGTAAGAGGCTCACATGTTCATCGGCAGACGGCCGAAGCTGTTGTTGTTTCTGGTATGCTCGCACAGCCTTCATGTGGTAGAGTACTGCGCATGCGGTGACGTAAGCGTTTCACCCTGAAACGCTCTGATACGGGTTTACACGGAGCTGCATGGAGAGCGTTTTGGAAACTTTCCGCTCTGGAGCACGTTTTCAAAAGTTTCCATTTTAAGACAAAACGCAATGCGTTTCCATCTAAATGCAAGGCCAAAATGCAACGAAAAATGAGCGATTTGACCATTTTCGGCGCAGTGCAAACGCAGCCTTAGAGTCCTTGTGTGTGTGTGTGTGTGTGTGTGTGTGTGTGTGTGTGTGTGTATGGGACTGTCTGTGTTAAATGTGGGCTGGAATTGTGGTGGGGTTTTCTGTTTTATCCTGTATCCCCTGACTCTTATCTGCTTGTTTATTTTAACGTACAGCACTTTGTGCGATATTTTATGTATGAGAAGTGCTTCATAAATAAAGTTTGAAGTTTCCAGGGTGAGCTGGACTTCTTTAAGCACCTGCAGACTTTCACATTGGTCTAACTTAATTCTGAGAAAGATTCCGCCAAATGTGGCCCCTGTTGTGCATGTTGTTTGTCCGTACCTGATGTAAATCTTTTGCCAGTGACACCCCTTAAGTTAACATACTTAAAGGAAAAAAAACAGCTACAGGGATAACTTCCTCTGCCTGACTGAAAGGTTATAATGCAATTTTCAACATCAACCAGCAGATGGAGGTAGAAGATTATTCAAGATGGCAGAGCACTGTACTCTTTAGAAAAAAACCTCAACTGAACATCCAAATACATGAAAAAAAAATCAAGTTTTTTGATTTGAAGTGTCATTTTCAAGTGCTAAAACAAAGAGGATGTGATCATATCTTAAGTGATAAGTCAGCTCTGAAAATACTACATCAGCATGGCCTTTTCATAAAATCCTTCACTAAATAAAAACTTTAATAGATGTGAAGATGGATATGGTTAAAAATAGGATTAAGTAAAGCAAACATAGAGGTGTTAGACTTGATAATTCACCAAAGTACAAATAAGAAAAAGAGACTTGTGTAGAAAATGTGACAGATTTTAATTATGCCATGAAACTGCTACTTTCCTGTGTGGCTTTATCAAGCGGAAAGTCTGGCTTTTAAATCTGTTAAACTGTATTGGTCTCAGGAAGGAATCGCAGTGACCCCAGAGAGAAGAAGAGTGTTAAAGCGCACGTACACCCTTGAGCGCATAACCCCATCTCCCCATTTAAAACGTGATCTCCGCCCTGAAAGTGAGGGTAAATGTATACTGAGAAAAAGAGGAGGTGATAAATGATTAAATAAAAGGCGTGCAGAGGGGAGAGTGAAGATCAAACATTCCTGTAAAGTGACCTCTGACACCATAGCTCCGCCTCCTTCTCGCTCCAACCTGTGAGCATGCTGCGAGAATCAACAAGGGATTCTGGGAAAGACAGAAGGAGGGCTTTTTTGAGTATAAACAACATCTGTGTGTATGAGTGCAGGGCAGAAAGAGGAGTATTTAAGCTCAATTGTTTTTGAAATTATTACTCTTACATATTTTTCTTCTGAGGATAATTTTAGCTCCGATTAATCAGCCGTTCTGGGCGAAGCCTCCGTACAACCTTTAGCTCTGGGGTTGTCTTAATTTGGTGAAATCAGCTTTTTACAAATGATTTATTGGAGTTGGAGTTACTGTTTGAACTTTTTAGGAGCATTTTCTCTCCGTGTGGTGTAGCATTTCCTTTTGATCAAGATCAATTTATCTCCAAAGTTAGAAAATTTAAAGTGATTTTTAAAAGCAGCTTAATCAAATTTGAGAAATCTTCTTACTATTTGATTGAGTTCTGCATCTGAAACCATCTTACAGATAAAAGTTTTCTCACTGCAAAGTCTCAGCTAACAAAACCACCCACAGCTTGTTTATTCAAACAAACCTCCCATCTGTTTGCCCCTCTGCCACTATAAACACCAACCAAACATGCTTTAAATACCCCCTGCAACACTCCTGGGTTCAGAAAATACCAAATGGTTGGTCCTGGGCTCGGCAAAAATAACATGGCTGAGTATTAGATTGAAGCTGAAAATACTCCCCAGTGAATACAAAGGAACCACTGGTTTCATTTTTTCAAGGAAATAAGTAACAAGTGACATAACATTTTATTTAAAGTCCATTAAGCGATTGTTTTAATCTTACATCACATCTTACCAGAAGGAAATTTAATCAGTTTTTCATATTTTATTGTTTCAAGGGACTTTAAAGGCTGATTGTGGTTTCCAAATGAAACGCACAGTTTGTTCCAGACCTTTAGAACAAGCTGTTCAAGGACTCATGTCTCTATTAGATTGATTTTTTTTTTTCAAACTTTATTAATAGAACATTTTTAAACAAATAAGCCAGAGTCACAATCAGATAATAGACATATAAACATAAAAAACAGTGTCTATTAAGCATCACATCTGCAAGTCAAGACAACCCCCACCCCACCCTGGACCCTCCCAAGGCCGAACCAAAAAAATATATAGTAATAATAATAAAGTAAAATAAATAGATAGATAAATAAATAAAATAAATGAGATAAACAGATAATAAAAAATAAATAAAATAAAATAAAAAATGAGGGGGCATTAACACTTAGGAAAACATAAATAGGACAAACTATGAGACTGATATATTTAACGGATATGCAAAGACTTTTAAAGATTGTCATCTTCAGAATTATATATCGCAGTTAATTGAAAGATGAACTACCTCAGCCAGGAGGTTATGCTATTGCCGGCGTCTGTTTGTTCTTTTGTTTGTTACTATGTTTGTGTGTTTGTTAGTTTGTTTCTCTGGTAGCAACATAACTCAAAAAGTTACAGGTGGATTTCGATAAAATTTTCAGGAAATGCCCTGATTAGAACAATGAACAAATGATTAGATTTTGGAGCGATCCAGATCACCGTCTGGATCCGCCATGAAGAAAAATAACTGAATAACTACTGAACTAAAATAGATATCATGATGAATCCAATTGCTAATGTTATGTTTTCATGGCCAAGGAATCTAGATGTAAAAGTAGGAATAATATTAATGGTAAAAATCACAATATGGGCCAAGACTGTGGCTGAACAGATGTAAAAACGAGAGCCTTAAGAAGTAAACGAGGCTAATTGGCACATAGCGTGACAAAATGATTGTTTTGTTATGAATGTAACGTACCCAACCTTATTGTACCCTGCTGTTTCCTATTGTAGGACATCATTTAGTCCTTTTTTATTGGATATTATTATTATTATTTCGTATTTTTCATATTTTTCTTTCTTTTTTCTTTTTTTTTTCCTTTTGTTTTTTTTTCTTTTTTCACATTTTTTTCTTGTTAAAAAAAGAAATAAAAGGATATTACTATTATTATTATAACGTCCATTCCATTACCTTTTCAGCCTGCAGTTATGGCAGCTTGCAGGTCAATCATAGGGCTGATATACAGAGAAAACAACCAGGCATGCATGCATTGGGGGGGCGTTGAAAGCACCACATAGAAAGACACCAGTAAACCAGCAACTTTAACCTGTTCAGCCCCAAAGTACTTGATTTTGGGTGCTCTAACAAAAACATAAAGTGAACTAGTCATGTTGCACGTCAAGTTAAACAGGAAATTTTCAGCTACACAACCATATCAGCCATTTTTACACCAAACGCAACATCAACACCAAGCAAATGAATGATCAAATATCAAAATCTGTTTCACTTTGATTCAAACTTGGGTTGCTTTGTATGGATTTCTTTGAATGGGAAAATGTGTAGAGTTCTGGTTGATTTTTCCAAAAAGAAACAAACAAAAATTATTAGGGCCCGAGCCGAAAAATCGGCGAAGGCCCTATTGTAATCCTAAGGATTATTAGGGCCCGAGCCGCGACCCGTAGGGGTCGGCGAAGGCCCTATTGGAATCGCTCGGATTATTAGGGCCCGAGCCCGACCCCGAAGGGGCCGGCGGCGAAAGCCCTATTGTAATCGCTCGGATTATTATTAGGGCCCGAGCCCGACCCCGAAGGGGCCGGCGGCGAAAGCCCTATTGTAATCGCTCGGATTATTATTATTATTATTATTATTATTATTATTATTATTATTCTTTTGCCTGTTTAACCCCAAATTGCGTGCCTTCAACTTGAGATAAACGCGAACGCGCCTAGGCCAAAAAATTAGTTCGCCCGAAAAATTTATGAATCCAGTGTTTGCACAAAATAATGTGCGCCATAGCGCCCCCTAGTGGCTTTAAACTGCAGCCCCTCCGGCTTCTTTCACATATTCACCTGAAATTTTTATGGCATAAGTATCATGACCAGATCTACAATAAAGTCTCTTATGACCATGGTCAATTCCGAACAGGAAGTTCGCAAATTAGCGTTGAGGATCGCGTTTGGGCGTACGTATTTGAACGAACTCCTCCTAGGGTTTTTATCGGATCAACTCCAGATTTGGATTGTGTATACCAGACACCTTGACGATGAAAAGTTATTAAAAGAATTTTCGTAGGTCAATGGGCGTGGCCACAAACCACGCCCAAATTTGACCAATTTTTCACTTATTGCAAAATGAACGAAATTTTTTGGGCATAACCACCCGGCCAAGACCTTTCCAAAGGTATATAATTGTCATGGGAATTCCGAAAAGGAAGGTCGTAAATTAACGTTGAAATTCCGATTTTCCCGATTCTAGGGCTCGCATTTGAACGAACTCCTCCTAGGTTTTTGATTGGATCAACTCCAGATTTGGATTATGTACACTAGACACATTGACGATGAAAAGTTATTAAAAGATTTTTTGTAAGTCAATGGGCGTGGCCAGTAAGGACGGCCAAAGTTGACCATTTTTGGAAAACACGTAAACCTTAATAACTCTCTCGTAAAATGTTGGATCCAGACCAAAACATGTACACATGTTCACTGTCCATGCCTGACTTAATCTATATACTTTGTTTCACACTCAAATATAGCGCCCCCTGCTGGTAACAGGAAGTCTGATGTTTTACTCTATCATTACAATCTCCTTTGTTTTTCAAGATATTTTTTTCAAATACTCTCAGAAAGGGTCTTCACACCTTCATGAAGCATCAGTGTTGAGGTCGTGTCCTCAAGTGAAACGGTGTGGCGATGGCGATGCCTCAAACTTCACTGATCGCCATCAACCTGGAAATCGCTCTAACTCCTTAATTTAAGGTCCAATCTGCTTCAAAATCCACAAACATGATCAATGTCCACCTCCTAACACATCTATAAGCTCAATTCTCTGATACTGCAATCGCACCAAGCTCTAGAAATTACATAAATTACATATGTAAGTGATGAATACTCCAATCTTCCCCAAATTCAACACACATTATCACAGCTCCACTCTGGATTTATTTTTTAAATTTAAACATATATTTGTGTTATAGGAATAGCACCATCTAATAGACACAAGCAGTGTTAATGCCAACAACACTTAAACATGTTTTAAATCATCCTTCCCTCCCCCTCCTCTTCAGACTGAGCTGAGGTTACCTCACATACTAATTAGCCCACCCTTCTTCACCCCACACCAACCTCAGAGTTGGTGTGGGGTCAGTCATGCTCCCACCTCCTGCTTAGAGTGAGAAACCATAGATTCTTGACATGTCATCCTCTTTATTTAGTGTTATCTGTTTACTTTAGATGCTTCATTCAGACTTTGTGTATGTGTGTGTGTGCGTGTGTGTGTGTGTGTGTGGCAGAGGCAGTGACTGTCAGGATAGTAACTTCTTCAAAAATCTCAGAAAGGGTCTTCACACCTTCATGAAGCATCTGTCTGCATGTTTGTGTGTGTGTGGCTATTTGCTGAGACAGGTATTGCTTCACATGACGTGCCTGGGACAAAGGAACAGTGCCACCCAATGGGCATTAGCTGTTTTTATATCTCAAATACCTGCTTGCATGTAGGGGCAGCAACATGCAGCTGTTGGGACATATGGTGCCAGCAAAATTTAGCCAGGGGGCGATGGGGGCGAGGGTTCGATCATCGCCGCTATGTTTTAATTAGGGCCCGAGCGAATGGTCGGCGAAGGCCCTATTGTAATCGCTAAATTGTTCTGCCACTTTAACCCCAAATTGCGTGCCTTCAGCTTCAGATAAACGCTAACACACCTATCCCCAAAGTTCAGTCACGGCGAAAAATTTATGAATCCAGTGTTTGCAAAAAAAAGTGCGCCACTGCGCGCCCCTACTGGCCTTAAACTGCAGAAAATCCGCTACTTTCACGGATTGACCTGAAATTTTGCGGCATAACTAGCATGCCCAAACCTACAAAAAGTCTCTTGCCCCCATCGTCAATTCCATACAGGAAGTTCGCAAATTAGCGTTGAAAGTCGATTTTGGCGATTTGCAGGGTACGATTTTGAACGAACTCCTCCTAGGTTTTCATCGGATCAACTCCAGATTTGAATTGTGTATACTAGACACATTGAGGATTAAAAGTTATTAAAAGAATTTTCGTAGGTCAATGGGCGTGGCCAGAAACCACGCCCAAATTTGGCGAATTTTTGACTAACTCCAATTTGCACGAAATTTTTTGGGCATATCCCCCAGGCCAGGTCGATCACAAATATATAAATTGTCATTGGGAATTCGAACAGGAACTTCGTGAAATTAACGTTGAATTTCGATTCTCGCCATTTTAAGGCTCGTGATTTGAACGAACTCCTCCTAGGTTTTTATCGGATCAATTCCAGATTGGGTTGGTGTATACTAGACACATTGAGGATGAAAAGTTATTAAAAGATTTTTCGTAAGTCAATGGGCGTGGCCACGAAGGACACCCAAATTTGACCATTTTTGGAAAAACACGTAAACCTACATAACTCTCTAGTAAAATGTTAGATCCGACCAAAACATGTACACATGTTCACTGGCCATGCCTGAGTATATCTATAGCCTTTATTTCACTCTCAAATATAGCGCCCCTGCTGGTAACAGGAAGTCTGATGTTTTACTTGACCATTAAAATCTCCTCCGTTTTTCAACATATTTTTTCAAATACTCTCAGAAAGGGTCTTCACACCTTCATCAAGCATCAGTGTTCATGTCGTGTCCTTAGGTGAAACGGTCTGGTGATGGCGAGGTCTCAAACTTCACTGATTGCCATGAACCTGGAAATCACTCTTAACTCCTTTATTTAAGCTCCAATCTGCTTCAAAATTAACCAACCTGATCAATGTCCACCTCCTAACACATCTAGAAGCTCAATTCTCTTATAATGCAATCGCGCTAAGCTCTAGAAATTACATAAATTACATATGTATGTTATAAATAATCCAATCTACCCCAAATTAAACACACATGATCACAGCTCCACTCTGGATTTATTTTTTTAATTTAAACATATATTTGTGTTATAGGAATAGCACCATCTCATGGACACAAGCAGTGTTAATGCCAAAAACACTTAAACATGCTTAAACAGTCGTTCTTCCCTCCCTCCTCTCAGACTGAGCTGAGGTAACCTCTCACACCAATTAACCCATTCTTCACCCCACACCAACCTCAGAGATCTGTCACCCAAGCTTCCACCTCCCTGCTTAGAGTGAGACACCATAGATTCTTGACATGTCATCATCTTTATTCACTGAGTTACACTGCGGTTAAAAGTGTTCAAGAGACATTTGTGATATTGGTCGCATCACATCGTCTGACATAATGCTCATAGGCTTTGTATGTTGCTGTTTTAAATGGTGGACTCTGTATGTTGCTGTTTTAAGTTGTGGAAGACATTTTCTCATGCTGGTGATCTGACACTGTTAATTCTACTTATTAAGCCATTTTTTTTTTTTTTTACTTACCAACTCTTCTTGGCCCAGCTCAACACTGTTTGAGTCATTGCCATCATTCATCTGTATGCTGTACAGGCCTAACCATATCTATGTTGTGGCTATTTGCTGAGGCAGGTATTGCTTCACATGAAGTGCCTGCGACATAGGAACAGTGCCACTGGGCATTAGCTGTGTTTCATATTTCAAATACCTGCTTGTATATGGTGGCAGCAACATGCAGCGGTTGTGACGTGGGGCCAGCAACATTTAGCAGCACCACCGTTTCGCAACAGCAGCATTTGGTGGAAGCAATATGTGGTGGAGTCAATAAGGCCAAACGGACGCATGGGAGGCGAGGGCCCGATCATCGCCGCTTGCGGCTTTAATTAGGGCCCGAGCCCGACCCGAAGGGCCGGCGGCGAAGGCCCTATTGTAATCGCTAAGATTATTATTTTTCTTCTTTTTTTTTTTCTTCCGCCACTTTAACCCCAAATTGCGTGCCTTCAACTTGAGATAAACGCGACCGCGCCTAGGCCCAAAAATTAGTCCCGGCGAAAAATTTATGAATCCAGTGGTTGCACAAAAAAAAGTGCGCCACAGCGCCCCCTAGTGGCCTTAAACTGCAGCCCCTATGGCGACTTTCACCGATCGACCTGAAATTTTCATGGCATGACTATCATGCCCGGATCTACAAAAAAGTCTCTTACGACCATGGTCAATTCCAAACAGGAAGTTCGCAAATTTGTGTTGAAAGTCGCAATTTGGCGATTTGCGGGGTACGTATTTGAACGAACTCCTCCTAGGGTTTTTGTCGGATCAACTCCAGATTTGGATTGTGTATACTACACACATTGACAATGAAAAGTTATTAAAAGAATTTTCGTAGGTCAGTGGGCGTGGCCACAAACCACGCCCAAATTTGGCGAATTTTTCACTAACTCCGATTTGCACGAAATTTTTTGGGCATAACCCCCAAGTCAAGATGATCACAAATATATAATTTCTCATTGCGAAATCCGAACACGAAGTTCGTAAATTAACGTTGAATTTCCGATTTTCGCGATTCTGATGCTCGCATTTGAACGAACTCCTCCTAGGTTTTTTATCGGATCAATTCCAGATTTGGTCTGTGTATACTACACACAATGATGATGAAAAGTTGTTAAAAGATTTTTCGTAAGTCAATGGGCGTGGCCAGGAAGGAGGCCCAAAGTTGACCATTTTTGGTAAACACGTAAACCTTAATAACTCTCCAGTAATATGTTAGATCTGCACTAAAACAACTACACATGTTCACTGTCCCTGCCTGAGTTCATCTATATGTTTTTTTTCACTCTCAAATATAGCGCCCCCTGCTGGTAACAGGAAGTCTGATGTTTTACTCTTTCATTAAAATCTCCTCTGTTTTTCAACATATTTTTTTAAAGATTCTCAGAAAGGGTCTTCACCCCTTCATAAAGCATCAGTCTTGAGTTCGTTTCCTGAGGTGAAACGGTGTGGCCATGGCGAAGCCTCAAACTTCACCGATCGCCATGAACCTGCAAATCACTCTAACTCCTTCATTTAAGATCCAATCTGCTTCAAAATTCACAAGCATGATCAAGGTCCACCTCCTAGCACATCTATAACTTTAATTCTCTGCGTTTCCAATTGCATCTATCTTTGGATATCTCATAAATTACATACATGTGGCGGCAGCAACATGCAGCGGTTGCAACATGTGGCGCCAGCAACATTTTACGGGACCAATGTTTTGCAACAGCAGTATTTGGTGACAGCAATATGCGGCGGTGGCGGCAAGGCCCAACGGGCGCGTGTGGGGCGAGGGCCCGATCATCGCCGCTTGCGGCTTTAATTATTTTTATTTTTCTCCAGCCTCTTTAACCCCAAATTGTGTGCCTTCAACTTGAGATAAACGCGAACACGCCTAGTCCAAATTGTCAGGCATGGCGAAAATTTTATGAATCCTGTGATTGCACAAAAAAAAGTGCGCCACAGCGCCCCCTAGTGGCCGTAAACTGCAGCCCCTCCGGCTACTTTCACGTATTGACCTGAAATTTGTAGGGCATAACTATCATGCCCAGATCTACAAAAAAGTCTCTTACGACCATGGTTAATTCCGAACAGGAAGTTTGCAAATTACCGTTGAAAGTAGCGTTTTGGCAATTTGCAGGGTACGTATTTGAACAAACTCCTCCTAGGGTTTTTATCGGATCAACTCCATATTTGGATTGTGTATACTACACACACTGACGATGAAAAGTTATTAAAAGAATTTTTGTAGGTCAATGGGCGTGGCCAGGAAGAACGCCCAAATTTGGTGAATTTTTCACTATCTCCGATTTGCACGAAATTTTTTGGTCATGATCTACAGCCCAAGCTCATCACAAATATATAACTTGTCATAGGGAATTCCGAACAGTGAGTCAGTAAATTCACGTTGAAATTCTGATTTTTGCCATTTTAAGACTAGCATTTGAACGAACTCCTCCTAGGTTTTTGATCGGATCAATTCCAGAATTGGTATATGTATACTACACACATTGACGATGAAAAGTTTTTAAAAGATTTTTCGTAAGTCAATGGGCGTGGCCAGGAAGGACGCCCAAAGTTGACCATTTTTGGAAAACACGTAAACCTTAATAACTCTCTAGTAACATATTACATCCGAACCACAACATGTACACATGTTCACTGTCCCTGCCTGACTTTATCTATATGCTTTGTTTCACTCTCAAATATAGCGCCCCCTGCTGGTAACAGGAAGTCTGATGTTTTACTCTATCATTAATATCTCCTCTGTTTTTCAACATATTTTTTTCAAATATTCTCAGAAAGGGTCTTCACACCTTCATGAAGCATCAGTGTTGAGGTCGTGTCCTTAGGTGAAACGGTATGGCGATGGCGAAGCCTCAAACTTCGCTGATCGCCATGAACCTGGATATCACTCTAACTCCTTCATTTAAGGTCCAATCTGTTTAAAAATTCACAAGCATGATCAAGGTCCAACTCCTAACACATCTATAAGCTTAATTCTCTGCTACTGCAATCGCACTAAGCTCTAGAAATTACATTAATTACATACAATATGCATGTTAAAAATTATACAATCTACCCCAAATTCAACAAACATGATCACAGTTCTACTCTGCACTTTTTCTTTTTGGTTCCCTGCCAAGAAGGTTATGTTTTTGGCAGTTTGTTTGTCTCTCTTTTCGTCCATCTGTCTGTCCGTCTGTCTGTCGACCTGGCTGTCCACCTGTCTTTCTGTCTGGCATACTGTGACCAAAATAACTCAAAAAATAATGAATGAAAGTGGATGAAATTCTCATGAAATGTTAAGCATGGGAAAAGGAAGAACTGATACGATTTGGTTGTTGATCCAGATCAGCGTCTGGCCACCATAGCGAAAAATTTGATTTTTGTTAATAACGACTAACTAAAATAGATATCATTACTAATCCAGTTGCTAATGGTATGTTTTCATGGTCAAGGAATCGAAATATTTAGATGAAAAAAAGGTAGAACTGATATTTTTGTTTCAAATTACAATGTGACTCAGGTCTTTTGCGCTGGCAGAGGTACCAATCTTTCACAACAGCAGCATTTGGCGAAAGCCACAAGAGGCGGTAGTGGCAAGCCCCAACAGGCGCATGGGGGGCGAGGGCCCGATCATCGCCGCTTGCGGCTTTAATTAGGGCCCGAGCCCGACCCGAAGGGGCCGGCGGCGAAGGCCCTATTGTAATCGCTAAGATTATTATTATTATTTTTTTTTTTAATTTAAACATATATATGTGTTATAGGAATAGCACCATCTCATAGACACAAGCAGTGTTCAGGCCAAAAACACTTAAACATGCTTAAACAGTCGTTCTTCCCCTCCCCCTCCTCTCAGACTGAGCTGAGGTTACCTCTCACACCAATTAACCCACCCCCCTTCTTCAGCCCAAACCAACCTCAGAGATCTGTCAGCCGAGCTTCAACCTCCCTGCTTAGAGTGAGACACCATAGATTCTTCACATGTCATCCTCTTTATTCACTGAGTTACACTGACGTTAAAAGTGTTCAAGAGACATTTGTGATATTGGTCGCATGACATGGTCTGACATAATGCTCATAGGCTCTGTATGTTGCTGTTTTAAGTGGTGGACTCTGTATGTTGCTGTTTTAAGTTGTGGAAGACATTTTCTCATGCTGGTGATATGACACTGTTAATTCTACTTATTGAGCCATTTTTTATTTTTTTTTATTGACCAACTCTTCTTGGCCCAGCTCTACACTGAATCATTGCCATCATTCATCTGTATGCTGTACAGGCCTAACCATATCTATGTTGTGGCTATTTGCTGAGGCAGGTATTGCTGCTCATGAAGTGCCTGCGACATAGGAACAGTGCCACCCACTGGGCATTAGCTGTATTTTATATCTCAAATACCTGCTTGCATGTGGGGGCAGCATCATGCAGCAGTTGGGACATGTTGTGCCAGCAACATTTAGCGGCACCACCATTTCTCAACAGCAGCATTTGTTTGGAAGCAATATGTGGCAGTAGCGACATGCCCCAACGGGCGCATGGGGGCGAGGGCCCGATCATCGCCGCTTGCGGCTTTAATTAGGGCCCGAGCCGAAATTTCGGCGAAGGCCCTATTGTAATCTTAAGGATTATTATTATTATTCTTCTCCCGCCACATAACCCCAAATTGCGTGCCTTCAACTTCAGATAAACGCGAACGTGCCTAGTCCCAAATGTCTGTCACGGCGACCGCTACTGGGATCCAGTGTTTGCACAAAAAAAAGTGCGCCACAGCGCCACCTAGTGGCCTTAAACTACAGCCCCTCCGCCAACTTTCACCGATCGACCTGAAATTTTCAGGGCATAACTATCATGCCCAGACCTACAAAAAAGTCTCTTACGACCATGGTCAATTCCAAACAGGAAGTTCGCAAATTAGCGTTGAAAGTCGCGTTTTGGCGATTTCCTGGGTACGTATTTGAACGAACTCCTCCTAGGGTTTTTATCGGATCAACTCCAGATTTGGATCGTGTATACTAGACACCTTGACGATGAAAAGTTGTTAAAAGAATTTTCGTAGGTCAATGGGCGTGGCCAGAAACCGCGCCCAAATATGGCGAATTTTTGACTAACTCCGATTTGCACGAAATTTTTTGTGCATAACCCCCAAAGCAAGCTGATCACAGATATATAATTTGTCATAGGGAATTCCAAACAGGAAGTTCGTAAATCAACGTTGAATTTCCGATTTTCGCGATTCTAAGGCTCGCATTTGAACGAACTCCTCCTAGGTTTTTTATCGGATCAATTCCAGATTTGGTCTGTGTATACTAGACACAATGATGATGAAAAGTTGTTAACAGATATTTCCTAAGTCAATGGGCGTGGCCAGGAAGGACACCCAAAGTTGACCATTTTTGGAAAACACGTAAACCTTAATAACTCTCTAGTAATATGTTAGATCTGGACCAAAACAACTACACATGTTCACTATCCCTGCCTGAGTTAATCTATATGTTTTGTTTCACTCTCAAATATAGCGCCCCCTGCTGGTAACAGGAAGTCTGATGTTTTACTCTTTCATGAAAATCTCCTCTGTTTTTAAACATATTTTTTTGAAATATTCTCAGAAAGGGTATTCACACCTTCATGAAGCATCAGTCTTGAGGTCGTGTCCTTAGGTTAAACGGTGTGGCGATGGCGAAGCCTCAAACTTCATTGATCGCCATGAACCTGGAAATTACTCCAACTCCTTCATTTAAGGTCCAATCTGCTTCAAAATTCACAACCATGATCAAGGTCCACCCCCTAACACATCTATAAGTCTAATTCTCTGCTACTCCAATCAAATCTATCTTTGGATATGTCATAAATTACATACATGTGGCGGCAGCAACCTGCAGTGGTTGCAACATGTGGCGCCAGCAACATTTTACGGCACCAACGTGTTGCAACAACAGTATTTGGCGACAGCAATATGCGGCGGTGGCGACACGGCCCAACGGGCGCATGGGGGCGAGGGCCCGATCATCGCCGCTTGCGGCTTTAATTATTCTTCTCCTTCTTCTCCCCCCAATTCAATCCCGAATTGCGTGCCCTCAACTTGAGATAAACGCGAACGCGCCCAGTCCCAAAATTCAGTCCCCCGGAAAAATTTATGAATCCAGTCTTTGCACAAAAAAACATTGCGCCATAGCGCCACCTAGTGGATTGAAACTGCAGCCCCTCCGGCTACTTTCAAATATCGACCTGAAATTTTTAGGACATCACTATCGTGCCCATACCTACAAAAAAGTCTCTTACGATCATTGTCAATTCCGGACAGGAAGTTCGCAAATGAGCGTTGAAAGTCGCATTTTGGCGATTTGCAGGGTACGTATTTGAACGAACTCCTCCCAGGTTTTTTATCGGATCAACTCTAGATTTGGATTGGGCATACTAGACACAATGATGATGAAAAGTTATTAAAAGAATTTTCATAGGTCAATGGGCGTGGCCACAAACCACGCCCAAATTTGGCAAATTTTTCACATACTCCGAATTGCATTAAATTTTTTGGGCAAAATCCCCAGGCCAAGACCTTCACAAATATATAAATTGTCATAGGGAATTCCGAACAGGAAGTTCGTAAATTAACGTTGAAATTGCGATTTTTGCGATTCTAAGGCTCGCATTTGAACGAACTCCTCCTAGGGTTTTTATCGGATCAACTCCAGATTTGGAGTGTTCATATGTGACACATTGCCGATCAAAAGTTATTAAAAGATTTTTCATAAGTCAATGGGCGTGGCCAGGAAGGACACCCAAAGTTCCCCATTTTTGGAAAACGCGTAAACCTTAATAACTCTCTAGTACAATGTTAGATCCGGACCAAAACATGTACACATGTTTAATTGTTGTTAATTCTCTGGTACTCCAATAGCATCAACCTTTAGATATATCATAAATTACATACGTGTGGTGGCAGCAGCATGCAGTGGTTGCCACATGTGGCGCCAGCAACATTTAGCGGCACCAATGTTTTGCAACAGCAGCATTTGGCAAAACGAATATGCGGCGGTAGCAGCAGGTCCCAACGGGCGTGTCGGGGGCGAGGGACCTATCATCGGCGCTTGCGGCTTTAATTATTAGGGCCCGAGCCGAATTGGCCGGATCGGCCGGCGAAGGCCCTATTGGAATCGCTAGGATTATTATTCTTCTCCTTCTTCTCCCCCCAATTCAATCCCGAATTGCGTGCCCTCAACTTGAGATAAACGCGAACGCGCCCAGTCCCAAAATTCAGTCCCCCGGAAAAATTTATGAATCCAGTCTTTGCACAAAAAAACATTGCGCCATAGCGCCACCTAGTGGATTGAAACTGCAGCCCCTCCGGCTACTTTCAAATATCGACCTGAAATTTTTAGGGCATCACTATCGTGCCCATACATACAAAAAAGTCTCTTACGATCATTGTCAACTATCGTGCCCATACCTACAAAAAAGTCTCTTACGATCATTGTCAATTCCGGACAGGAAGTTCGCAAATGAGCGTTGAAAGTCGCATTTTGGCGATTTGCAGGGTACGTATTTGAACGAACTCCTCCCAGGTTTTTTATCGGATCAACTCTAGATTTGGATTGGGCATACTAGACACAATGATGATGAAAAGTTATTAAAAGAATTTTCATAGGTCAATGGGCGTGGCCACAAACCACGCCCAAATTTGGCAAATTTTTCACATACTCTGAATTGCATTAAATTTTTTGGGCAAAATCCCCAGGCCAAGACCTTCACAAATATATAAATTGTCATAGGAAATTCCGAAAAGGAAGTTCGTAAATTAACGTTGAAATTGTGATTTTTGCGATTCTTAGGCTCGCATTTGAATAAACTCCTCCTAGGGTTTTTATCGGATCAACTCCAGATTTGGAGTGTTCATATGTGACACATTGACGATCAAAAGTTATTAAAAGATTTTTCGTAAGTCAAAGGGCGTGGCCAGGAAGGACACCCAAAGTTCCCCATTTTTGGAAAACGCGTAAACCTTAATAACTCTCTAGTACAATGTTAGATCCGGACCAAAACATGTACACATGTTCACTGTCTGTGCCTGAGTTGATATATGTGCTTTTTTTCACTCTCAAGTGTAGCGCTCTCTTCTGGTAACAGGAAGTCTGATGTTTTACTCTATCATTTAAATCTCCCCCATTTTTCAAGATATCTCTTTCAAATATTCTCAGAAATGGCCTTCACACCTTCATGAAGCATCAGTGTTCAGGTCGTGTCCTAAAGTTAAAGGGTGTGGCGATGGCGAAGCCTCAAACTTTATTTGGGCCCGAGCCAAAAAGGCCGGATTATCCAGCGAATTCCCATCAATTTGGGCCCTAAGTTGCGTGTATATCTCTTGAGATAAATGCGAACGCACCTAGCACCAAAATTCAGTCATGGCGAAAAATGTATGAATCCAGTGTTTGCTAAAAAAAAATGTGCTCCATAGAACCACCTTGTGGCTTAAAACTGCAGCCCCTCTAAATACTTTTTAGGGCATCACTATCATGCCAGGACCTACAAAAAAGTCTCTTGCTCCCATCGTCAATTCCGAATGGGAAGTTCGTAAATTAGCGTTGAAAGTTGCGTTTTGGCGATTTGCAGGGTACGTATTTGAGCAAACTCCTCCTACATTTTTTATCGGATCAACTCCAGATTTGGATTGTGTATACTAGACACACTGCCAATGAAAAGTTATTAAAAGCATTTTCGTAGGTCAGTGGGCGTGGCCAGATACCACACCCAAATTTGGCTAATTTTTCACTAACTCCGATTTGCACGAAATTTTTTGGGCATAATCTCCAGGCCAAGACAATCACAAATATATAAATTGTCATAGGAAATTCCCAACAGGAAGTTCGGAATTTAACGTTGAAATTCCGATTTTCGCGATTCTAAGGCTCGCATTTGAACGAACTCCTCCTAGGGTTTTTATCGGCTCAACTCCAGATTTGGTTTGTGTATACTACAGACATTGAGGATGAAAAGTTGTTAAAAGATATTTTGTAAGTCAATGGGCGTGGCCAGGAAGGACGCCCAAAATTTACCATTTTTGGAAAACTCGTAAACCTTAATAACTCTCTAGCAATATGTTAGATCCAGACCAAAACAAGTACACATGTTCACTGTCCCTGCCTGAGTTAATCTATAAGCTTTATTTCACTCTCAAATATAGCGCCCCCTGCTGGTAACAGGAAGTCTGATGTTTTACTCTACCATTAAAATCTCCTCTGTTCTTCAACATATTTTTTACAAATATTCTCAGAAAGGGTCTTCAAACCTTCATGAAGCATCAGTGTTGAGGTCGTGTCCTTAGGTCAAACGGTGTGGCGATGGTGAAGCCTCAAACTTCACTGATCGCCATGAACCTGGAAATCACTCTAACTCCTTCATTTAAGGTCACACACAGACACACAAACACATTACATATGTGACCTCGCAGGGCGTGCTTTCTGTTTCTGAGGCAAGAGGAGGACATCTTTCACAGACCTCAAATGAAACTCACATTCCAAGATGGAGAGGAGCATGCTTGCCATCACCCACACACACACCTTTCCATCACTCTTATAAAAAAGAAAAAGTTATTGTATTTCTTCAGTTCAACATCCAGCCTTTGCCTGTATTGTTGTCCTCCTCGCTGGCGAGTAAAATCCATCTGATTGCACCCAGCTGCATCTTCGTCATCTTTTATTTTGAGTTATGTCAGGTGTTGGTACCAACCTTAAAAGATACACTGAGCTCTTAGAACTGTGAAGGGAAAAATCCTGACAGTACTGGTTTGGTGGAGTGGTTAGCAACCACACACGTCCCGTATACATACTTCTGCCGGTCCAGGTTCAATCCAGTCTGTAACCACTTTGCAGAGTGTCTTCCCTTACTCTCTCTCCCCCTTTCACAAGCCTATCCACTGTCTCTTTCCTATCAATAAAGGCACAAAATGCCCAAGAAATACATTTAAAAAAATCATCAGGCTCTAATTTCGTAGATCAGGAGCAGCGTACCTGCCCTGCGCCAGGCCTGAGCTTGGTAGCAGAGACAGTCAAAGCTGCTGTAACTGTTACAGCAAATAAGAGAGTGGAGGGGCCATCAGGGCAAGGATTGGAGGCTACTAACGTCAATTAACGTCAACTGCCCATCTACGTAAAGACCACCTCATGGGACAGATGTAATCTGTTCCTTTGTCATAAATAGGACTGACAGTTACATTTACACATAGCAGCAGGCTAATCCGTTCATCATTCTTGTGATCCACCTGCAGTCCTGGTCAGTCATTGACATGCAGCCTTTGCTAACTCAGTGTGGCCCACCAGCTTATTACAGCCTTCAAAACTAAAAACTGAACATATTCCCTCATTAGTCTGAACAAAATGTTTTTTTTGTTTTGTTTTCATCCTTCCATCATCTAGTCCTTCAATCCCTTCAGAGTTGTTGACACTGGAGCCTGTCCCAGGTGACATTGGACAAAATTAAACAGAAACAAACAAATACAAACAACAACAACAACATGTAGAAATACAGCAAATGAAAATATCAAAACAGCAGGTAAAAAAGTGGCAACAAATAAAGCAAATAAACACAACACAAACAAATACAACAAAATGATAAGATGAAAATTTAAATATGTCACACTTAACATTCTCCTCTGATAACTGTAGAAACCGTCACTCTGACCACACCTTCTCTGACCTCTGCTTTCTGCCTGACTTCACCTGTACCTGCTGACTGTCTGTGGGTGGAGTCTGCACACTGCAGAATAAAACTGAGGAGAAGCAGAGACACTGAGACCACTGAAGCCTCACACAGACAAGTCCAGAGCACCTTTTCTGAGCAGCCTGAAGATGAGCAGCAAGATAAACCAGCACTCTGGTGAGTCCTGACACTGCTGAACTTTAGTTTAATGATTTTGTATTTTAATAACTGGTCTGAAGTGAAATCAGCCCTTGACTGTATCAGCTGTGTCAGCTTCAAGAGTCAGTAGCTGCTACAGTGTGGATCAGGACACTCTCTGGTGTCAGGGTCAGGAATAACCGATCTCAGGGGAAAGGAAAAATCTGTCACCTGTTAAACTTTAAAACAAAAGGTATTTAGAAAAAAAATATCAGGTGAAAAAGGTGTTTTTCTTCCAATACTTTATTGATTTCCATTTTTGTCATTATTTTATATTCAGTTTATGAATTTTTATATTAATTATTTTTCTCGTCATTACATTATATATTTTTATTGTATTTTTGTGTTCAGTTTGTTTGTCATATATTATTTGTCATATTTAGGGCCCGAGCCAAAATGGCCGAATCGGCCGACGAAGGCCCTATTGGAATCTTAAGGATTAGTATTAGGGCCCGAGCCGTGACCCGCAGGTCCAATGCCCTATTGTATCATTAATTCAATATCAAGGCCCTATTGTAATCACTAAGCATATCAGAAAGGCCGGATCCCGAAGGCCTATTGGAATCGCTGGGATTAGCCCGACCCGGGCGGGGCGGCAAGGCCCTATTGTATCGCCGCCAGATTATTATCATTATCAGGCTAAATTTCGAGGCCCTATTGTCAAGTAGGATTATTACCCGAGCTTGACCAACGGGCCAACGGCCCTATTGTAATCGCTAAGATTATTAGGGCCCGAGCCCGACCCCAGGCCGGCGAAGGCCCTATTGTAATCGCTAAGATTATTATTATTATTATTTTTTTTTATTATTAGGGCCCGAGCCGAATGGCCGGCGAAGGCCCTATTGTAATCGCTAAATTGTTCTTCTGCCACTTTAACCCCAAATTGTGTGCCTTCAACTTGAGATAAACGCGAACACCCCTATCCCCAAAGTTGAGTCACGGCGAAAAATATATGAATCCAGTGATTGCACAAAAAAAAGTGCGCCACTGTGCCCCCTAATAGCCTTAAACTGCAGGACATCCGGCTACATTCACGGATCGACCTGAAATTTTGCGGGCATAACTATCATGGACGGACCTACAAAAAAGCCTCTTGCCCCCATCGTCGATTCCATACAGGAAGTTCGCAAATTAGCGTTGAATGTCGCATTTTGGCGATTTGCAGGGTACGTATTTGAACGAACTCCTCCTAGTGTTTTTATTGGATCAACTCCAGATTTGGACTGTGTATACTAGACACATTGACGATGTAAAGTTATTAAAAGAATTATCGTAGGTCAATGGGCGTGGCCAGAAACCACGCCCAAACTTGGCAAATTTTTTAATAACTCCGATTTGCACTAAATTTTTTGGGCATAATCCCTCGGCCAAGACCTTCACAGATATATAATTTGTCATAGGGAATGCCGAACAGGAAGTTTGTAAATTAACATTGAAATTCCGATTTTTGCGATTCTAAGGCTAGCATTTGAACGAACTCTTCCTAGGTTTTTTATCTAATCAATTCCAGATTTGGTTTGTGTATACTACACGCATTGACGATTAAAAGTTGTTAAAACATTTTTCGTAAGTCAATGGACGTGGCCAGGAAGGACGCCCAAAGTTGACCATTTTTGGAAAACACGAAAACCTTAATAATAACTCTCTAGTAACATGTTAGATCTGGACCAAAACAAGTACACATGTTCACTGTCCCTACCTGAGTTAATCTATATGCTTTGTTTCACTCTCAAATATAGCGCCCCCTGCTGGTTACAGGAAGTCTGATGTTTTACTCTATCATAAAAATTTCCTTTGTTTTTCAAAATATTTTTTTCAAAGACTCTTACAAAGGGTCTTCACACCTTCAAGAACAATCACTGTTCAGGTTGTGTCCTGAGGTGAAACGGTGTGGCGATGGCGAAGCATCACTTCACTGATCGCCATCAACCTGGAAATCACTCTAACTCCTTCATTTAAGGTCCAATCTGCTTCAAAATTCACAGGCATGATCAAGGTCCACCTCCTAACACATCTATAAGCTTAATTCCCTGCTACTGCAATCGCACCAAGCTTTAGAAATTAACTTAAACGAATATTAATGTTACAAATCGTGATATGGCTAAGGACTGTTGTGGTCAGCACCAATGTTTCACAACACCAGCATTTGGCGGAAGCATATACGGCGGTAGCACATGCCCCTAACGGGCATGCGAGGGGTTCATCATCGCCGCTATGCTTTAAATAATTTTTTATTTCTTGATCCATTTTAACCCCAAATTGCGTTCTCAACTTGAGATAAACATGACGCTTAGCCCCAAAAATTAGTCCTCTAAAAAATTTAAGAATCCAGTGTTTGCATTAAAAAAAATTGCATAGCGCCCCTAGTGGCCTTAAACTGCAGCCCCTCCGGCAAGTTTCACGGATCGACGTGAAATTTTTAGGGCATAACTATCATGCCCAGACCTACAAAAAAGTCTCTTACAACCATGGTCAATTCCAAACAGGAAGTTCGCAAATTAGCATTGAATGTCGCATTTTGGCGATTTGCAGGGTACATATCTGAACGAACTCCTCCTAGGTTTTTGATCGGATCAACTCCAGATTTGGATTGTGTATACTAGACACCTTGCCGATGAAAAGTTGTTAAAAGACTTTTCGTAGGTCAATGGGCGTGGCCAGAAACCACGCCCAAATATGGCAAATTTTTCAATAACTCCGATTTGCACCAAATTTTTTGGGCATAACCACCTGGCCAAGACCTTTCCAACGATATATATATATGTCATGGGAATTCCAAACAGGAAGTTCGTAAATTAACGTTGAATTTCCGATTTTTGCGATTTTAAGGATCAAATTTGAACGAAATCCTTCTAGGTTTCTTATCGAATCAACTCTAGATTTGGTTTGTGTATACTACACACATTGCTGATGACAAGTCGTTAAAAGATATTTCGTACGGCAATGGGCGTGGCCAGGAAGGACGCCCAAAGTTGACCATTTTTGGAAAACACGTAAACCTTAATAACTCTCTAGTAACTTGTTAGATCTGGACAAAAACAAGTACACGTGTTCACTGTCTCTGCCTGACTTCATCTATATACTTTGTTTCACACTCAAATAAAGCGCCCCCTGCTGGTAACAGGAAGTCTGATGTTTTGCTCTATTATTAAAATCTCCTCCGTTTTTCAACATATATTTTTCAATTATTCTCAGAAAGGGTCTTCACACCTTCATGAAGCAGCAGTGTTGAGGTCGTGTCCTGAGGTGAAAGGGTGTGGCGATGGCAAAGCCTCAAACTTCACTGATCGCCATCAACCTGAAAATCACTCTAACTCCTTCATTTCAGGTCCAATCTCCTTCAACATTCACAAACATGATCAAGGACCAACTCCTAACACATCTATAACTTTAATTCTCTGGTACTCCTATTGCATCAACCTTCAGATATGTCATAAATTACATACGTGTGCTGGCAGCAGCATTTAGCGGCACCAATGTCTCGCAACACCAGCATTTGGCGGAAGCAATATGCGGCGGTCGCAGCAGGTCTCAGTGTCCACGTGGGGGGCGAGGGCCCGATCATTGCCGCTTGCGGCTTTAATTTTTTTTTTCTTCTTTTTTTTTTTTCTTCAGCCACTTCAACCCCAAATTGCGTGCCTTCAACTTCAGATAAACGCGAACGCGCCTATCCCCAAAGTTCAGTCACGGCGAAAAATTTATGAATCCAGTGTTTGCACAAAAAAAAAGTGCGCCACTGCGCCCCCTACTGGCCTTAAACTGCAGAACATCCGGCTACTTTCATGGATTGACCTGAAATTTTGCGGGCATAACTAGCATGCACGAACCTACAAAAAAGTCTCCTGCCCCCATCGTCAATTCCATACAGGAATTTCGCAAATTAGCGTTGAAAGTCGCATTTTGGCGATTTGCAGGCTACGTATTTGAACAAACTCCTCCTAGGGCTTTCATCGGATCAACTCCAGATTTGGATTGTGTATACTAGACACATTGAGGATGAAAAGTGATTAAAATAATTTTTGTAGGTCAATGGGCGTGGCCAGAAACCACGCCCAAATTTGGTGAATTTTTGACTAACTCCAATTTCCACGAAATTTTTTGGGCATATCCCCCAGGCCAGGCCGATCACAAATATATAAATTGTCATGGGGAATTCCGAACAGGAACTTCGTAAATTAACGTTGAATTTCTGATTTTCGCCATTTTAAGGCTCGCATTTGAACGATCTCCTCCTAGGTCTTTTATCGGATCAATTCCAGATTGGGTTGGTGTATAGTAAACACATTGCCGATGAAAAGTTGTTAAAAGATTTTTCGTAGCTCAATGGGCGTGGCCAGGAAGGATGCCCAAAATTGACCATTTTTGGAAAACACGTAAACCTTAATAACTCTCTTGTACAATGTTCTATTCAGACCAAAACAAGCACACATGTTGACTGTCCCTGCCTGAGTTAATCTATAAGCTTTCTTTCACTCTCCAATATAGCGCCCCCTGCTGGTAACAGGAAGTCTGATGTTTTACTCTATCATTAAAATCTCCTCTGTTTTTCAACGTATTTTTTTGAAAAATTCTCAGAAAGGGTCTTGACATCTTCATGAAGCATCAGTGTTGAGGTCGTGTCCTTAGGTCAATCGGTGTGGTGATGGCAAAGCCTCAAACTTCACTGATTGCCATGAACCTGCAAATTACTCTAACTCCTTCATTTAAGCTCCAATCTGCTTCAAAATTCACAAACATGATCAATGGCCATCTCCTAACACATCTATAAGCTCAATTCTCTGCGACTTCAGTCACAACAAGCATTAGATATGTCATAAATTACATACATGTGGTTGCAGCAACATGCAGCGGTTGCGACATGTGGCGTGAACAACATTTAGCGGCACCAACGTTTTGCAACAGCAGCATTTGGCGAAAGCAATATGCGGCGGTGAAGGCCAGTCCCAACGGGCGCATGGGGGCGAGGGTTCGATCATTGCCGCTATGTTTTAATTAGGGCCCGAAAAAAATCGGGCGAAGGCCCTATTGGAATCGCTAAGATTATTATTCGAGCCGCCCGTAGGGTCGGGCGAAGGCCCTATTGGAATCGCTCGGATTATTATTATTATTATTATTATTCTTTTGCCTGTTTAACCCCAAATTGCATGCCTTCTACTTGAGATAAACGCGAACGCGCCTAGGCCAAAAAATTAGTCCGCCCGAAAAATTTATGAATCCAGTGTTTGCACAAAAATACATGCGCCATAGCGCCCCCTAGTGGCCTTAAACTGCAGCCCCTCCGCCAACTTTCACCGATCGACCTGAAATTTTCAGGGCATAACTATCATGCCCAGACCTACAAAAAAGTCTCTTATGACCATGGTCAATTCCGAACAGGAAGTTCGCAAACTAGCGTTGAAAGTCGTGTTTTGCCAATTTTCAGGGTACGTATTTAAACGAACTCCTCCTAGGTTTTTTATCGGATCAACTTCAGATTTAAACAGTCCATACTAAACACATTGACAATGAAAAGTTATTAAAAGAATTTTTCAGAAGTCAATGGGCGTGTGGCCACGCCCAAATTTGACCAATTTTTTCACAAACTCGAAAAGCACGAAATTTTTGGGCATCACCACCAGGCCAAGACCTTTCCAAAGATATATAGATGTCATGGGAACTCCAAACAGGAAATTCGTAAATTAACGTTGAAATTCGACGCAATTCTAAGGCTAGCATTTGAACGAACTCCTCCTAGGTTTTTGATTGGATCAACTCCACATTTGGAATATGTATACTAGACACATTGACGATGAAAAGTTATTAAAAGATTTTTCGTAAGTCAATGGGCGTGGCCAGGAAGGATGGCCAAAGTTCGCCATTTTTGGAAAACACATAAGCCTTAATAACTCTCTAGTAAAATGTTAGATCCGGACCAAAATATGTACACATGTTCACTGTCCATGCCTGAGTATATCTATAAGCTTTACTTCACTCTCAAATAAAGCGCCCCCTGCTGGTAACAGGAACTCTGATGTTTTACTTGATCATATAAATCTCCTCCGTTTTTCAACATTTTTCTTTCAAATATTCTCAGAAAGGGTCTTCACACATTCATCAACCATCAGTGTTCAGGTCGTGTCCTGAGGTGAAACGGTCTGGCGATGGCGAAGCCTCAAACTTCACTGATCGCCATGAACTTGGAAATCACTCTATTTCCTTCATTTAAAGTCCAATCTGCTTCAAAATCCACAAACATCATTAATGTCCACCTCCTAAAACATCTATAAGCTCAATTCTCTGATACAGCAATCGCACCAAGCTCTAGAAATTACTTAAATTACATATGTAAGTGATAAATAATCCAATCTTCCCCAAATTCAACACACATGATCACAGCTTTACTCTGGACTTATTTTTTTTAATTTAAACATATATTTGTGTTATAGGAATAGTACCATCTAATAGACAGAAGCAGTGTTCAGGCCAAAAACACTTAAACATGCTTTAAATCATCCTGATTGTAGAAGCAGTCTTTCCTCCATCCCCTCCCCCGCTACTCAGACTGAGCTGAGGTTACCTCACATACTAATTAGCCCACCCCCCTTCTTCACCCCACACCAACCTCAGACCTCCCTGCTTAGAGTGAGAAACCATAGATTCTTGACATGTCATCCTCTTTATTTAATGTTATCTGTTTACTTTAGATGCTTCATTCAGACTTTATTCTGTGTATGTGTGTGTGTGCGTGTGCGTGTGTGTGTGGCAGAGGCATTGACTGTCAGGGATAGTAATTTCTTCAAAAAATCTCAGAAAGGGTCTTCACACCTTAATGAAGCATCACTGTCTGCATGTTTGTGTGTGTGTGGCTATTTCCTGAGACAGATATTGCTTCACATGACGTGCCTGGGACATAGGAACAGTACCACCCAATGGGCATTAGCTGTTTTTTATATCTCAAATACCTGCTTGCATGTAGGGCCAGCAACATGCAGCTGTTGGGACATGTGGTGCCAGCAAAATTTAGCGGCACCAATGTTTCGCAACAGCAGTATTTGGCGAAAGCAATATGTGGCGGTAGCGACAGGGTCCAACGGGCGCGTGGGGGGCGAGGGCCCGATCATCGCCGCTTGCGGCTTTAATTATTATTATTATTCTTGCTCCTCTTTAACCCCAAATTGCGTGCCTTCAACTTGAGATAAACGCGAACGCGCCTAGGGCAAAAAATTAGTCCCCCCGAAAAATTTATGAATCCAGTGATTGCACAAAAATACGTGCGCCATAGCGCCCCCTAGTGGCCTTAAACTGCAGCCCCTGGGGCTACTTTCAAGTATCAACGTGAAATATTTAAACCATAGCAATCATGCCCGGGCCTACAAAAAAGTCTCTTATGACCATGGTCAATTCCGAACAGGAAGTTCGCAAATTAGCGTTGAATTTCGTGATTTTGCCAATTTTCAGAATGCGATTTAAACGAACTCCTCCTAGGTTTTTTATCGGATCAACTCCAGATTTAAACAATCCATTCTAGACACACTGACAATGAAAAGTTATTAAAAGATTTTTCGTAAGTCAATGGGCGTGGCCAGAAACCACGCCCCAATTTGACCAATTTTTCACAAACTCCGAAATGCACGAAATTTTTTGGGCATAACCACCAGGCCAAGACCTTTCCAAAGATATATAATTGTCATGGGAATTTCGAACAGGAAATTCGTAAATTAACGTTGAAAATCCAATTTTTGCGATTCTAAGGCTAGCATTTGAACGAACTCCTCCTAGGACTTTTATCGGATCAGCTCCAGATTTGGATTGTGTATTCTACACACATTGACAATTAAAAGTTATTAAAAGATTTTTCGTAAGTCAATGGGCGTGGCCAGGAAGGACGGCCAAAGTTGACCATTTTTGGAAAACACGTAAACCTTAATAACTCTCTAGCAAAATGTTAGATCCGGACCAAAACATGTACACATGTTCACTGTCCATGCCTGAGTATATCCATAAGCTTTATTTCACTCTCAAATATAGCGCCCCCTGCTGGTAACAGGAAGTCTGATGTTTTACTCTATCATTAAAATCTCCTCTATTTTTCAACATATTTTTTTCAAATATTCTCAGAAAGGGCCTTCACACCTTCATGAAGCATCAGTGTTGAGTTCGTGTCCTCAGGTGAAAGGGTGTGGCCATGGCGATGCCTCAAACTTCACTGATCGCCATGAACCTGGAAATCACTCTAACTCCTTCATTTAAAGACCAATCTGCTTCAAAATCCACAAACATCATCAAGTTCTACCTCCTAACACATCTATAAGCTCAATTCTCTGCTACTGCAATCTCACCAAGCTCCAGAAAATACATAAATTGCAAATGTATGTTTTAAATAATCTAATCTTCCCCAAATTCAACTCACATGATCACAGTTCTGCTCTGGATTTATTTCTTAAATTTAAACATATATTTGGGTGATAGGAATAGCACCATCTAACAGACACCAGCAGTGTTTATGCCAAAAACACTTTTAAACATGCTTTAAATCATCCTGATTGTGGAAGGAAGCTTTCCTCCCTCCCCTTCCCCCTGCTCCTCAGACTGAGCTGAGGTTACCTCACATGCTAATTAGCCCACCCCCCTTCTTCACCCCACACCAACCTCAGCGATCTGTCAGTCTTGCTCCCAGCTCCCTGCTTAGAGTGAGAAACCATAGATTCTTGACATGTCATCCTCTTTATTCTCTGTTTACTATAGATGCTTCATATAAATTTTAAGTTCCATAAAATTTTTTCTAGCATATTTTTTTATTAAATGTTGTCCTTTAAGTTTTATCTTCTTTGGGATGTCAACATAAAGCATGTAGACAGTGCACTCAGGGACTGACAGTATTTTCTTAGGCTCTGTCTGCATGTTTCTGTGTGTGTGTGTGTGTGTGTGTGTGTGTGTGTGTGTGTGTGTGTGTGTGTGTGTGTGTGTGTGGCTTTTTGGTGAGACAGGTATTGTTTCACATGAAGTGCCTGCGACATAGGAACAGTGATGCCCAGTGGGCTTTAGCTGTGTTTTTTATTTCAAATACCTGCTTGTAAGTGGGGGCAGCAACATGCAGCAGTTGGGACATGTGGTGCCAGCAACATTTAGCAGACCACATATTCAACAGCATCATTTGTTGGAGGCAATATGTGGCGGTAGCGACATGGGCCCAAGGCGTGAAGCGAGGCGATCATCGCCGCTTGCGGCTGACCGAAAGCTATGTCGCTAGGATTATTATTATTATTATTCTCTCCTTGTTTAACCCCCAACCCCAATTGCGTGCCCTCAGCGCGAATCCAGTGTTTGCACAAAAAAAAAATGCGCCACAGCGCCTCCTAGTGGCCTTAAACTGCAGCCCCTCCGGCAACTTTCACGGATCGACCTGAAATTTTGCAGGCATGACTATCATGCCCGGACCTACAAAAAAGTCTCTTACGACCATCGTCAATTCCAAACAGGAAGTCCGCAAATTAGCGTTGAATGTCGCGTTTTGGCGATTTCCTGGCTACGTATTGAACGAACTCCTCCTAGGGTTTTCATCGGATCAACTCCAGATTTGGATTGTGTATACTAGACACCTTGACGATGAAAAGTTGTTAAAAGAATTTTTGTAGGTCAATGGGCGTGGCCACAAACCACGCCCAAATTTGGTAAATTTTTCACTAACTCCAATTTGAACGAAATTTTTTGGGCATAACGCCCAGGCCAAGTCGATCACAGATATATAATTTGTCATAGGGAATTCCAAACAGGAAGTTCGTAAATTAACGTTGAAATTCCGATTTTTGCGATTCTAAGGCTCCCATGTCAACGAACTCCTCCTAGGTTTTTTGTCTGATCAATTCCAGATTTTGTAAGTGAATACTTCATGCATTGAGGATGAAAAGTTCTTTAAAGATTTTTCCTAACTCAATGGGCGTGGCCAGGAAGGACGCCCAAAGTTGACCATTTTTGGAAAACGCGTAAACCTTAATAACTCTCTAGTAATATCTTAGATCGGGACCAAAACAAGTACACATGTTCACTGTACGTGCCTCAGTTAATTTATATGCTTTGTTTCACTCTCAAATATAGCGCCCCCTGCTGGTAACAGGAAGTCTGATGTTTTACTCTATCATTAAAATCTCCTTTCTTTTTAAAGATATTTTTTTCAAATATTCTCAGAAGGGGTCTTCACACCTTCAACAAGCATCAGTGTTCAGGTTCTGTCGTGAGGTGAAACAGTGTGGCGATGGCGAAGCATCACACTTCACTGATCGCCATCAACCTGGAAATCACTCTAACTCCTTCATTTAAGGTCCAATCTGCTTTAAAATTCACAGGCATGATCAAGGTCCAACTTCTAACACATCTATAAGCTCAAATCTCTGCTACTGCAACAGCACCAAGCTTTACAAATTAACATAAACGAATATTAATGTTACAAATAACGATATGGCTAAGGATTGTTGTGCGGGCGGAGGTACCAATATTTCACAACAGCAGCATTTGGCGGAAGCAATATACGGCGGTGGCGACATGCTAACGGGCACGAGGCGATCATCGCCGCTTGCGGCTGGGGCCGACATGCCGACCGTGCCTTCAACTTCAGATAACGCGAACGCGCTAGGCCAAAAAATTAGTCGGCGAAAAATTTATGAATCCAGTGTTTGCACAAAAAAAAGTGCGACACAGCGCCCACTAGTGGCATAAAACTGCAGCCTCTCCGTCAAGTTTCACCGATTGACAGGAAATTCTCAGGGGCATAACTATCATGCCGGGCCTACAAAAAGTCTCTTACGACCATGGTCAATTAACAGGAAGTTCGCAAATTAGCGTTGAATGTCGCGTTTTGGCGATTTCAGAATGCGTATTTGAAGCGAACTCCTCCTAGGGTTTTATCGGATCTACTCCAGATTTGGATTGTGTATACACACCTTGACGATGAAAAGTTGTTAAAAGAATTTTCGTAGGTCAATGGGCGTGGCCAGAAACCCCGCCCATATTTGGCGAATTTTTCACTAACTCCGATTTGCACGAAATTTTTTGAGTATAATCCCCTCGCCAAGACGATCACAGATATATAATTTGTCATAGGCAATTTCAAGCAGGAAGTTCGTAAATTAACATTCAAATTACGATTTTTGCGATTTTAAGGCTCGTATTTGAACGAACTCCTCCTAGGTTTTTTATCGGATCAACTCTAGATTTGGTTTGTGTATACTAGACACATTGCTGATGAAAAGTTGTTAAAAGATATTTTGTAAGTCAATGGGCATGGCCAGGAAGGACGCCCAAAGTTGACCATTTTTGGAAAACACGTAAACCTTAATAACTCTCTAGTAACATGTTAGATCTGTACCAAAACAATTACACGTGTTCACTGTCTCTGCCTGACTTCATCTATATACTTTGTTTCACAATCAAATATGGCGCCCCCTGCTGGTAACAGGAAGTCTGATGTTTTACTCTATTATTAAAATCTCCTCCGTTTTTCAACATATATTTTTCAAATATTCTCAGAAAGGGTCTTGACATCTTCATGAAGCAGCAGTGTTGAGGTCGTGTCCTTAAGTGAAAGGGTGTGGCCATGGCGAAGCCTCAAACTTCACTGATCGCCATGAACCTGAAAATCACTCTAACTCCTTCATTTAAGGTCCAATCTGCTTCAAAATTCACAAACATGATCAAGGACCAACTCCTAACACATCAATAACTTTAATTCTCTGCTACTCCAATCGCATCAACCTTTAGATATGTCATCAAATACATACATGTGGTTTCAGCAACATGCAGCGCTTGCGATATGTGGCGCCAAACATTTAGCGACACCAGTGTTTCGCAGCAGCAGCATTTGGCGGAAGCAATATGCGTGATGGCCGGCAGGGCCCAACAGCGCGTGGGGGCGAGGGCCGATCATCGCCGCTATTATTATTATTATTATTATTATTTTCTCGCCTCTTTAACCCCAAATTGCGTGCCTTCAACTTGAGATAAACGCGAACGTGCCTAGGCCCCAAAATTAGTCCCGGCGAAAAATTTATGAATCCAGTGTTTGCGCAAAAAAAAGTGCTCAATAGCGCCCCCTAGTGGCCTAAAACTGCAGCCCCTCCGGCGACTTTCACGGATCGACCTGAAATTTTTAGGGCATAACTATCATGGCCAGACCTACAAAAAAGTCTCTTACGACTAGTGTCAATTCCGAACAGGAAGTTCGCAAATTAGCGTTGAATGTCGCGTTTTGGCGATTTCCTGGGTACGTATTTGAACAAACTCCTCCTAGGGTTTTTATCGGAACAACTCCAAATTTGGATTGTGTATACTAGACACCATGACGATTAAAAGTTGTTAAAAGAATTTTCGTAGGTCAATGGGCGTGGCCACTAACCACGCCCAAATTTGGTGAATTTTTCACTAACTCCGATTTGCACCAAATTTTGGGGGGATAATCTACAGGCCTTGCCGATCACAAATATATAACTTGTCATAGGGAATTCGGAACGGTGACTCTGTAACTTAACGTTGAAATTCCGATTTTTGCGATTTTAAGGCTAGCATTTCACAGAACTCCTCCTAGGTTTTTTATCGGATCAATTCCAGATTTGCTTCATGCATACTAGACACATTGATGATGAAAACTTATAAAAATATTTTTCATAAGTCAATGGGCGTGGCCAGGAAGGACGCCCAAAGTTGACCATTTTTGGAAAACACGTAAACCTTAATAACTCTCTAGTAATATGTTAGATCTGGACCAAAACAAGTACACATGTTCACTGTCCCTGGCTGAGTTTATGTGTATGCTTTCTTTCAATCTCAAATATAGCGCCCCCTGCTGGTAACAGGAAGTCTGATGTTTTACTCTATCATTAAAATCTCCTCTGTTTTTCAACATATTTTTTTCAAATATTCTCAGAAAGGGTCTTCACACGTCCATGAAGCATCAGTGTTGAGGTCGTGTCCTGAGGTTAAAGGGTGCGGCAATGGTGAAGTCTCAAACTTTATTAGTGACTGAGCCAAAAAGGCCGGATCGGCCAGCGAATTCCCACCTATTTCAGCCCCAAATTGTGTGTGTTGCACTTGAGATAAACGCAACAAACCTAACCCAAAATTTCAGTCATGGCGGAAAATTTATGAATCCAGTGTTTGCACAAAAAAATGTGCTCCATAGCGCCCCCTCGTGACTTAAAACTGCAGTCTCTACAGCTACTTTCACCTATAGATCTGAAATTTTTAGGGCATAACTATCATGCCAGGACCTACAAAAAAGTCTCTTATGACCATTGTCAATTCCTAACAGGAAAATCGCAATTTAGCGTTGAATGTAGCATTTTAGTGATTTGCGGGATACGTATTTGAACGGACTTCTCTAAGGTTTTTTATCGGATCAACTCCAGATTTGGAATGTAGATACCTCCGACATAGGAACAGTGCAACCCACTGGGCATTAGCTGTGTTTTATATTTCAAAAACCTGCTTGCATGTAGTGCCAGCAACATGCAGCGATTGCAACATGTGGCGCCAGCATTATTTAGCGGCACCAGCATTTCGCAAAAGCAGCATTTGGAGGATGCAATATGCGGCGGCAGCCACAGAGCCCAACGGGCGCATGGGGGCGAGGGCCCGATCATCGCCGCTTGCGGCTTTAATTAGGGCCCGAGCCGCGACCCGCAGGGGTCGGCGAAGGCCCTATTGTAATCGCTAAGATTATTATTATTATTATTATTATTATTTCATAAAGTAACCCCAAATTGCGTGCCTTCAACTTGAGATAAACGCGAACGTGCCTATCCCCAAAATTCAGTCCCCCGAAAAAATTTTAGAATCCAGTGTTTGCACAAAAAAAAGTGCGCCACAGCGCCCCCTAGTGGCCTTAAACTGAAGCCCCTCCGGCAAGTTTCACGGATCGACCTGAAATTTTTAGGACATAACTATCATGCCCAGACCTACAAAAAAGTCTCTTACGACCATGGTCAATTCCAAACAGGAAGTTCGCAAATTAGCGTTGAAAGTCGCATTTTGGCGATTTGCGGGGTACGTATCTGAACGAACTCCTCCTAGGTTTTTCATCGGATCAACTCCAGATTTGGATCGTGTGTACTAGACACCTTGATGATGAAAAGTTGTTAAAAGACTTTTCGTAGGTCAATGGGCGTGGCCAGAAACCACGCCCAAATATGGCAAATTTTTCACTAACTCCGATTTGCACGAAATTTTTTGGGCATAACCCCCAAGTCAAGCCGATCACAGATATATAATTTGTCATAGGGAATTCCAAACAGGAAGTTCGTAAATTAACGTTGAAATTACGATTTTTTGCCATTTTAAGGCTCGCGTTTGAACGAACTCCTCCTAGGTTCTTTATCGAATCAACTCTACATTTGAACTGTGTATACTAGACACATTGATGATGAAAAGTTGTTAAAAGATATTTCGTAAGTCAATGGGCGTGGCCAGGAAGGACGCCCAAAGTTGACCATTTTTGGAAAACACGTAAACATTAATAACTCTCTAGTAACATGTTAGATCTGGACCAAAACAAGTACACGTGTTCACCGTCTCTGCCTGACTTAATCTATATACTTTGCTTCACACTCAAATATAGCGCCCCCTGCTGGTAACAGGAAGTCTGATGTTTTACTCTATTATTAAAATCTCCTCCGTTTTTCAACATATATTTTTTTGAAATATTCTCAGAAAGGGTCTTCACACCTTCATGAAGCAGCAGTGTTGAGGTCCTGTCCTGAGGTGAAAGGGTGTGGCCATGGCGAAGCCTCAAACTTCACTGATCGCCATGAACCTGCAAATCACTCTAACTCCTTCATTTAAGGTCCAATCTGCTTCAAAATTCACAAACATTATCAAGGATCAACTCCTAACACATCTATAACTTTAATTCTCTGGTACTCTAATCGCATCAACTTTTAGATATGTCATAAATTACATACGTGTGGTGGCAGCAGCATTTAGCGGCACCAATGTTTCGCAGCAGCAGCATTTGGCGGAAGCAATATGCGGCGGTAGCAGCAGGTCCCAACTTCCACATGGGGGGCGAGGGCCCGATCATCGCCGCTTGCGGCTTTAATTATTTTTCTCCTTCTCCCGCCACTTCAATCCCAAATTGCGTGCCTTCAACTTCAGATAAACGCGAACGCGCCCCGGCACAAAAATTAGTCCCCCCGAAAAATTTATGAATCCAGTGTTTGCACAAAAAAAAGTGCGCCACAGCGCCCCCTAGTGGCCTTAAACTGCAGCCCCTCCGCCAACTTTCACGGATCGACCCGAAATTTTTAGGGCATAACTATCATGCCCAGACCTACAAAAAAGTCTCTTAAGACCATGGTCAATTCCAAAAAGGAAGTTCGCAAATTACCGTTACAAGTCGCGTTTTGGCGATTTGCGGGGTACGTACTTGAACGAACTCCTCCTAGGGTTTTTGTCGGATCAACTCCAGATTTGGATCGTGTATACTAGACACATTGACGATGAAAAGTTATTAAAAGAATTTTCGTAGGTCAATGGGCGTGGCCACAAACCACGCCCAAATTTGGCGAATTTTTCACTAACTCCGATTTGCACGAAATTTTTTGGGGATAAACCCTACACTAAGCCGATCACAGATATATAATTTGTCATAGGGAATTTCAAACAGGAACTTCGTCAATTAACGTTGAATTTCCGATTTTTGCCATTCAAAGGCGCCCATTTCAACGAACTCCTCCTAGGTTTTTTATCGGATCAGCTCCACATTTGGTTTGTATATACTACAGACATTGACGATGAAAAGTTGTTAAAAGATTTTTCGTAAGTCAATGGGCGTGGCCATGAAGGACGCCCAAATTTGACCATTTTTGGAAAACACGTAAACCTTAATAACTCTCTAGTAATATGTTAGATCTGGACCAAAACTTGTACACATGTTCACTGTCCATGCCTGAGTTCATCTATATGTTTTGTTTCACTCTCAAATATAGCGCCCCCTTCTGGTAACAGGAAGTCTGATGTTTTACTCCATCATTACAATCTCGTCTGTTTTTCAACATATTTTTTTCAAATATTCTCAGAAAGGGTCTTCACACCTTCATGAAGCATCAGTGTTCAGGTCATGTCTTTAGGTGAAACGGTGTGGTGATGGCAAAGCCTCAAACTTCGTAGATCGCCATGAACATGGAAATCACTCTAACTCCTTCTTTTAAGGTCCAATCTGCTTCAAAATTCACAAGCATGATCAAGGTCCACCTCCTAACACATCTATAAGCTTAATTCTCTGCAACTCCAATCACTCCAAGCATTGAATGTCATATATTGCATACATGTGGTGGCAGCAACATGCAGTGGTTGTGACATGTGGCGCCAGCAATATTCAGCGGCACCAACGTTTCGCAGCAGCGGCATGTGGCGGACGCAATATGCGGCGGTTGCGGCATTGCCCAACGGGCGCGTGGGGGGCGAGGGCCCGATCATCGCCGCTTGCGGCTTTAATTAGGGCCCGAGCCGCGACCCGTAGGGGTCGGCGAAGGCCCTATTGTAATCGCTCGGATTATTAGGGCCCGAGCCCGACCGCAGGCGGGCGAAGGCCCTATTGTAATCGCTAAGATTATTAGGGCCCGAGCCGAAATCTCGGCGAAGGCCCTATTGTATCTGTTAGGATGATTATTATTCTCCCGCAACTTTAACCCCAAATTGCGTGCCTTCAACTTGAGATAAACGCGCACGCGCCTAGGCCCAAAAATTAGTCACGGCGAAAAATTTATGAATCCAGTGTTTCAACAAAAAAAATGTTCGCCATAGCGCCCCCTAGTGGCCTTAAACTGTAGCCCCTCCGGCGACTTTCACCGATCGACCTGAAATTTGTAGGGCATAACTATCATGACCGGACCTACAAAAAAGTCTCTTACGACCAGCGTCAATTCCGAACAGGAAGTTCGCAAATTAGTGATGAAAGTCGCGTTTTGGCGATTTGCAGGGTACGTATTTGAACGAACTCCTCCTAGGGTTTTTATCGGGTCAACTCCAGATTTGGATTGTGTATACTAGACACCTTGACGATGAAAAGTTATTAAAAGAATTTTCGTAGGTCAATGGGTGTGGCCAAAAACCACGCCCAAATTAAGCGAATTTTTCACTAACTCCGATTTGCACGAAATTTTTTGGGCATAACCCCCCGGCCAAGACGATCACAAATATATAAATTTACATTGGGAATTCCGAACAGGAAGTTCGTAAATTAACGTTGAAATTGCAATTTTCGCAATTCTAAGGCTCGCATTTGAACGAACTCCTCCTAGGTTTTTTATCGCATCAATTCCAGATTTGGTTTGTGTATACTAGACACATTGATGATGAAAAATTGTTAAAAGATTTTTCGTAAGTCAATGGGCGTGGCCAGGAAGGACGCCCAAAGTTCACCATTTTTGGAAAACACGTAAACCTTAAAAACTCTCTAGTAATATGTTAGATCTGGACCAAAACATGTACACATGTTCACTGTCCCTGCCTGAGTTAATCTATATGCTTTGCTTCACTCTCAAATATAGCGCCCCCTGCTGGTAACAGGAAGTCTGATGTTTTACTCTATCATTAAAATCTCCTCTGTTTTTCAACATATTTTTTTCAAATATTCTCAGAAATGGTCTTCACACCTTCAAGAAGCATCAGTGTTCAGGTCGTGTCCTTAGGTGAAACGGTGTGGCAATGGCAAAGCCTCAAACTTCACTGATCGCCATGAACCTGGAAATCACTCTAACTCCTTCATTTAAGGTCCAATCTGCTTCAAAATTCACAAGCATGATCAAGGTCCACCTCCTAACACATTTATAAGCTCAATTCTCTGCAACTCCAATCACTACAAGCATTAGATATATCATAAATTACATACATGTGGTGGCAGCAACATGCAGCGGTTGCGACATGCGGCGCGAACAACATTTAGCGGCACCATCGTTTCTAAACAGCAGCATTTTTCGAAAGCAATATGTGGCGGTAGCGGCAGGGCCCAACGGGCGCATGGGGGGCGAGGGCCCGATCATCGCCGCTTGCGGCTTTAATTATTAGGGCCCGAGCCCGACCGCAGGCGGGCGAAGGCCCTATTGTAATCGCTAAGATTATTATTTTTTGTTTTTTTTTTTCTCCCCCCTCTTTAACCCCAAATTGCGTGCCTTCAACTTGAGATAAACGCGAACGCGCCCCGGCAGAAAAATTAGTCCCCCCGAAAAATTTATGAATCCAGTGTGTGCACAAAAAAAAGTGCGCCACAGCGCCCCCTAGTGGCCTTAAACTGCAGCCCCTCCGCCAAGTTTCACGGATCGACCCGAAATTTTTAGGGCATAACTATCATGGCCAGACCTACAAAAAAGTCTCTTACGACCATGGTCAATTCCGAACAGGAAGTTCGCAAATTAGCGTTGAATGTCGCGTTTTGGCGATTTGCTGGGTACGTATTTGAACGAACTCCTCCTAGGGTTTTTGTCGGATCAACTCCAGATTTGGACTGTGTATACTACACACATTGACGATGAAAAGTTATTAAAAGAATTTTCGTAGCTCAATGGGTGTGGCCACAAACGACGCCCAAATTTGGCAAATTTTTCACTAACTCCGATTTGCACGACATTTTTTGGGCATAACCCCCAAGTCAAGATGATCACAAATATATAATTTGTCATCACGAAATCCCAACACGAAGTTCGTAAATTAACGTTGAAATTCCGATTTTCGCAATTCTGAGGCCCGCATTTCAATGAACTCCTCCTAGGTTTTTTATCGGATCAATTCCAGATTTGGTTTGTGTATACTACACACATTGACGATGAAAAGTTCTTAAAAGATTTTTCGTAAGTCAATGGGCGTGGCCAGGAAGGAAGCCCAAAGTTGACCATTTTTGGAAAACATGTAAACCTTGATAACTCACTAGTAACATGTTAGATCTGGACCAAAACAAGTACACATGTTCACTGTCCCTGCCTGAGTTCATCTCTATGCTTTGTTTCACACTCAAATATAGCGCCCCCTGCTGGTAACAGGAAATCTGATGTTTTAGTCGATCATTAAAATCTCCTCTGTTTTTCAACATATTTTTTTTTCTAATATTCTCAGAAAGGCTCTTCACACCTTCATGAAGCATCAGTGTTGAGGTCGTGTCCTCAGGTGAAACGGTGTGGCCATGGCGAAGCCTCAAACTTCACTGATCGCCATGAACCTGGAAACCACTCTAACTCCTTCATTTAAGGTCCAATCTGCTTCAAAATTCTCAAGCATGATCAAGGTCCAACACCTAACACAAGTATAAGCTTAATTCTCTGGTACTCCAATCGCATCAACCAGTCGTATGTCATAAATTACACACGTGTGGTGGCAGCAGCACGCAGTGGTTGCGACATGTGGCGCCAGCAACATTTAGCGGCACCAATGTTTCGCAACAGCAGCATTTGGCAAAAGCATTATGCAGCGGTAGCAGCAGGTCCCAACGGGCGCGTGGGGGGCGAGGGCTCGATCATCGCCGCTTGCGGCTTTAATTATTATTATTTTTTGTTTTTCTCGATCCACTTTAACCCCAAATTGCGTGCCTTCAACTTGACATATACGCGACCATACCTAGGCCCAAAAATTAGTCCCGGCGAAAAATTTATGAATCCAGTGTTTGCACAAAAAAAATTTCGCCACAGCGCCCCCTAGTGGCCTTAAACTGCAGCCCCTCCGGCTACTTTCACGGATCGACCTGAAATTTTTAGGGCATAACTATCATGCCCGGGCCTACAAAAAAGTCTCTTACGACCATGGTCAATTCCCAACAGGAAGTTCGCAAATTAGCATTGAACGTTGCGTTTTGGCGATTTACAGGGTACGTCTTTGAACGAACTCCTCCTACGTTTTTTCTTGGATCATCTCCACATTTGGATTGTGTATACTAGACACCTTGACGATGAAAAGTTGTTAAAAGAATTTTCGTACGTCAATGGGCGTGGCCAGAAACCACGCCCAAATTTGGCGAATTTTTCACTAACTCCGATTTGCACGAAATTTTGTGGGCATAACCACCAGGCCAAGGCGATCACAAATATATAAATAGTCATTGCGAATTACGAACAGGAAGTTCGTAAATTAACGTTGAATTTACGATTTTCACAATTCTAAGGCTCCCATTTCAACGAACTCCTCCTACGTTTTTGATCGGATCAACTCCAGATTTTTATTATGTATACTAGACACCTGGATGATGAAATGTTGTTAAAAGATTTTTGGTAAGTCAATGGGCGTGGCCAGGAAGGAGGCCCAAACTTGACCATTTTTGGAAATCCCGTAAACCTTCAAAAAACCTTAATAACTCTGTTGTACAATGTTAGATCCAGACCAAAACATGTTCACAAGTTTACTGTCCGTGCCTGAGTTAATCTATATGCTTTGTTTCACTGTCAAATATAGCGCCCCCTGCTGGTAACAGGAAGTCTGATGTTTTACTCTATCATTAAAATCTCCACTGTTTTTCAACATATTTCTTTAAAATATTCTTAGAAAGGGTCTTCACACCTTCCTGAAGCACCAGTGATGAGGTCGTGTTCTGAGGTGAAACGCTGTGGCGATGGCGAAGCCTCAAACTTCACTGATCGCCATGAACCTGGAAATCACTCTAACTCCTTCATTAAGGTCCAATCTGCTTCAAAATTCACAAGCATGATCAAGGTCCACCTCCCAACACATCTATAAGCTTAATACTCTGCTTCTCCAATTGCATCAAGCTTTAGATATGTCATAAATTACATACAAGTGGTGGCAGCAACATGCAGCGGTTTACACATGTGGACCCAGCAACATTTAGCGGCAGCATCGCATCCCAACAGCAGCATTTGGCGAAAGCAATATGCTGCGGTAGCGGCAGGGCCCAACGGGCGCGTGGGGGGCGAGGGCCCGATCATCGCCGCTTGCGGCTTTAATTATTATTATTAGGGCCCGAGCCCGACCCGAAGGGCCGGCGGCGAAGGCCCTATTGTAATCGCTATGATTATTATTATTTTTCTCCTTCTTCTTCTGCCACTTTAACCCCAAATTGCGTGCCTTCAACTTCAGATAAACGCGAACGCGCCTAGGCCAAAAAATTGGTCCCGGCGAAAAATTTATGAATCCAGTGTTTGCACAAAAAAAAGTGCGCCACAGCGCCCCCTAGTGGCCTTAAACTGCAGCCCCTCCGCCAACTTTCACCGATCGACCTGAAATTTATAGGGAATAACTATCATGCCAGGACCTACAAAAAAGTCTCTTATGACCATCGTCAATTCCGAACAGGAAGTCCGTAAATTAGCGTTGAAAGTCGCGTTTTGGCGATTTGCTGGGTATGTATTTGAACGAACTCCTCCTAGGGTTTTCATCGGATCAACTCCAGATTTGGATTGTCTATACTAGACACGTTGACGATGGAAAGTTGTTAAAAGAATTTTCGTAGGTCAATGGGCGTGGCCACAAACCACGCCCAAATTTGGCTAATTTTTCACTAACTCCGATTTGCACGAAATTTTTTGGCCGTAACCAGCAGGTCAAGACGATCACAGATATATAATTTGTCATCACGAAATCCGAACATGAAGTTCGTACATTAATGTTGAAATTCTCATTTTCGCCATTCTGAGGCCCGCATTTGAACGAACTCCTCCTAGGTTTTTTATCGGATCAATTCCAGATTTGGTTTGTGTATACTACACACATTGATGATGAAAAGTTGTTAAAAGATTTTTCGTAACTCAATGGGCGTGGGCAGGAAGGACGCCCACAGTTGACCATTTTTGGAAAACACGTAAACCTTAATAACTCTCTAGTAACATGTTAGATCTTCACCAAAACAAGTACACATGTTCACTGTCCCTGCCTGAGTTCATCTCTATGCTTTGTTTCACACTCAAATATAGCGCCCCCTGCTGGTAACAGGAAATCTGATGTTTTAGTTGATCATTAAAATCTCCTCTGTTTTTCGACATATTTTTTTCAAATATTCTCAGAAAGGGTCTTCACACATTCATGAAGCATCAGTGTTGAGGTCGTGTCCTCAGGTGACACGGTGTGGCCATGGCGAAGCCTCAAACTTCACTGATCGCCATGAACCTGGAAACCACACTAACTCCTTCATTTAAGGTCCAATCTGCTTCAAAATTTACAGGCATGATCAAGGTCCATCTCCTAACACATCTATAAGCTTAATTCTCTGCTACTGCAATCGCACCAAGCTTTACAAATTAACTTAAACGAATATTCATGTTACAAATAACGACATGGCTAAGGACTGTTGTGCTGGAGGAGGTACCAATGTTTCACAACACCAGCATTTGGCAAATACGGCGGCGGTAGCGACATGCCCCAACGGGCGCATGGGGGCGAGGGCCCGATCATCGCCGCTTGCGGCTTTAATTAGGGCCCGAGCCCGACCCGAAGGGCCGGCGGCGAAGGCCCTATTGTAATCGCTAGGATTATTATTAGGGCCCGAGCCGAAATTTCGGCGAAGGCCCTATTGTAATCCTAAGGATTATTATTATTATTTTTCTTCTGCCACTTTAACACCAAAATGCGAGCCTCCAACTTGAGATAAACGCGAACGCGCCTAGTCCCAAAAATTAGTCACGCCGAAAAATTAATGAATCCAGTGATTGCACAAAAAAATGTGCGCCATAGCGCCCCCTAGTGGCATTAAACTGCAGCCCCTCCGGCTACTTCCACATATCCACCCGAAATTTCTAGTGCATAACTATCATGACCAGAGCTACAATAAAGTCTCTTATGGCCATGGTCATTTCCGAACAGGAAGTTCGCAAATTGGCGTTGAGAATCGCATTTTGGTGATTTGCAGGGTACGTATTTGAACGAACTCCTCCTAGGTTTTTTATTGGATCAACTCAAGATTGAAACAGTCCATACAACAGACACTGACAATGAAAAGTTATTAAAAGATTTTTCGTAAGTCAATGGGCGTGGCCAGAAACCACGCCCAAATTTGACGCATTTTTCACAAACTCCGATTTCCACGAAACTTTTTGGGCATAATCTGCAGGCTGAGTCGATCACAAAGATATATAATTGTCATAGGGAATTCAGAACAGGAAGTTCGTAACTTAACGTTGAAATTTCGATTTTTGCGATTCTAAGGCTAACATTTGAACGAACTCCTCCTAGGTTTTTCATCGGATCAACTCCAGATTTGCTTTATGTATACTAGACACAGTGAGGATGAAAAGTTATTAAAAGATTTTTCGTAAGTCAATGGGCGTGGCCAGGAAGGACGCCCAAAGTTGACCATTTTTGGAAAACACATAAACCTTAATAACTCTCTAGCGATATGTTAGATCCGGACCAAAACATGTGCACATGTTCACTGCCCTAGCCTGAGTATATCTATAAGCTTTATTTCACTCTCAAATATAGCGCCCCCTGCTGGTAACAGGAAGTCTGATGTTTTCCTTGATAATTAAAACCTCCTTTGTTTTTCAACATATTTTTTTCTAATCTTTTCAGAAAGGGCCTTCACACCTTCATAAAACATTAGTGTTGACGTCGTGTCCTCAGGTGAAAGGGTGTGGCCATGGTGAAGCCTCAAACTTCACTGATCGCCATGAACCTGGAAATCACTCTAACTCCTTCATTTAAGGTCCAGTCTGCATCAAAATCCACAAGCATGATCAAGGTCTACCTCCTAACACATCTATAAGCTCAATTCTCTGCTACTGCAATCTCACCAAGCTCCAGAAAATACATAAATTGCAAATGTATGTTTTAAATAATCCAATCTTCCCCAAATTCAACACACATGATCACAGCTCCACTCTGGACTTCTTTTTTTAATTTAAACATATATTTGTGTTATAGGAATAGTACCATCTAATAGACACCAGCAGTGTTCAGGCCAAAAACACTTAAACATGCTTTAAATCATCCTGATTGTAGAAGCAGTCTTTCCTCCATCCCCTTCCCCGCTACTCAGACGGAGCTGAGGTTACCTCACTTACTAATTAGCCCACCCCCCTTCTTCACCCCACACCAACCTCAGAGATCTGTCTGTCATTCTCCCACCTCCCTGCTTACATTGAGAAACCATAGATTCTTGACATGTCATCCTCTTTATTTAATGTTATCTGTTTACTTTAGATGCTTCATTCAGACTTTATTCTGTGTATGTGTGTGTGTGCGTGTGTGTGTGTGTGGCAGAGGCATTGACTGTCAGGGATAGTAATTTCTTCAAAAAATCTCAGAAAGGGTCTTCACACCTTCATGAAGCATCACTGTCTGCATGTTTGTGTGTGTGTGGCTATTTCCTGAGACAGATATTGCTTCACATGACGTGCCTGGGACAAAGGAACAGTGCCACCCAATGGGCATTAGCTGTTTTTTAACATCTCAAATACCTGCTTGCATGTAGGGGCAACAACATGCAGCTGTTGGGACATATGGTGCCAACAAAATTTAGTTGTTTCGCAACAGCAGTATTTGGCAAAAGCAATATGTGGCGGTAGCGGCAGGGCCCAACGGGCGCGTGGGGGGCGAGGGCCCGATCATCGCCGCTTGCGGCTTTAATTATTTTTTTTCTTCTTGCTCCACTTTAACCCCAAATTGCGTGCCCTCAACTTGAGATATACGCGACCGCGCCTATCCCAAAAAATTAGTCCCCCGAAAAAATTTATGAATCCAGTGTTTGCACAAAAAAAATTGCGCCATAGCGCCCCCTAGTGGCCTTAAACTGAAGCCCCTCCGGCAACTTTCACGGATCGACCTGAAATTTTTAGGGCATAACTATCATGCCCAGACCTACAAAAAAGTCTCTTACAACCATGGTCAATTCCAAAAAGGAAGTTCGCAAATTAGCGTTGAAAGTCGCATTTTGGCGATTTGCGGGGTACGTATCTGAACGAACTCCTCCTAGGTTTTTGATCGGATCAACTCCAGATTTGGACTGTGTATATTAGACACCTTGACGATGAAAAGTTGTTAAAAGAATTTTCGTAGGTCAATGGGCGTGGCCACAAACCACGCCCAAATATGGCGAATTTTTCACTAACTCCGATTTGCACAAAATTTTTTGGGCATAACCCCCAAGCCAAGCCGATCACAGATATATAATTTGTCATCGGGAATTCCAAACAGGAAGTTCATAAATTAACGTTGAAATTATGATTTTTGCGATTTTAAGGCTCGCATTTTAACGAACTCCTCCTAGGTTTTTTATCGAATCAACTCTAGATTTGGTTTGTGTATACTAGACACATTGAGGATGAAAAGTTGTTAAAAGATATTTCGTAAGTCAATGGGCGTGGCCAGGAAGGACGCCCAAAGTTGACCATTTTTGGAAAACACGTAAACCTTAATAACTCTCTAGTAACATGTTAGATCTGGACCAAAACAAGTACACGTGTTCAGTGTCTCTGCCTGACTTAACCTATATACTTTGTTTCACACTCAAATATAGCGCCCCCTGCTGGTAACAGGAAGTCTGATGTTTTACTCTATTATTAAAATCTCCTCCGTTTTTCAACATATATTTTTTAAATAATCTCAGAAAGGGTCTTCACACCTTCATGAAGCAGCAGTGTTGAGGTTGTGTCCTGAGGTGAAAGGGTGTGGCCATGGCGAAGCCTCAAACTTCACTGATCGCCATGAACCTGGAAATCACTCCAACTCCTTTATTTAAGGTCCAATCTGCTTCAAAAACCACAAACATGATCAAGGTCCGCCTCCTAACACATCTGTAAGTTTAATTCTCTGCTACTCCAATCACATCTATCTTTGGATATGTCATAAATTACATACATGTGGCGGCAGCAACCTGCAGTGGTTGCAACATGTGGCGCCAGCAACATTTTACGGCACCACCTTTTTGCAACTGCAGTATTTGGCGGCAGCAATATGCGGCGGTGGCGGCAAGGCCCAACGGGCGCGTGGGGGGCGAGGGCCCGATCATCGCCGCTTGCGGCTTTAATTATTATTATTATTATTATTCTTGCTCCTCTTTAACCCCAAATTGCGTGCCCTCAACTTGAGTTATACGCGACCGCGCCTAGGCCCAAAAATTAGTCCCGCCGAAAAATTTATGAATCCAGTGTTTGCACAAAAAAAAGTGTGCCATAGCGCCCCCTAGTGGCCTTAAACTGCAGCCCCTCCGGCTACTTTCACGTATCGACCTGATATTTTTAAGGCTTAACTATCATGCCCAGACCTACAAAAAAGTCTCTTACGGCCATCGTCAATTTCAAACAGGAAGTTCGCAAATTAGCGTTGAGAGTCGCGTTTGGGCGTACGTATTTGAACAAACTCCTCCTAGAGTTTCTATCGGATCACCTCCAGATTTGGACTGTGTATACTAGACACATTGACGATCAAAAGTTATTAAAAGATTTTTCGTAGCTCAATGGGCGTGGCCAGAAACCACGCCCAAATTTGGCAAATTTTTCACTAACTCCGAATTGAACAAAATGTTTTGGGCATAATCTCCAGGCCAAGACGATCACAAATATATAAATTGTCATGGGAAATTCCCAACAGGAAGTTCGGAATTTAACGTTGAATTTCCGATTTTCGCGATTCTAACGCTCGCATTTGAACGAACTCCTCCTAGGTTTTTTATCGGATCAACTCCAGATTTGGTTTGTCTATACAAGACACATTGACGATTAAAAGTTATTAAAAGATATTTCGTAAGTCAATGGGCGTGGCCAGGAAGGACGCCCAAAGTTGACCATTTTTGGAAAACACGTAAACCTTAATAACTCTCTAGCAATATGTTAGATCCGGACCAAAACAAGTACACATGTTCACTGTCCGTGCCTGAGTTAATCTATAAGCTTTATTTCACTCTCAAATATAGCGCCCCCTGCTGGTAACAGGAATTCTGATGTTTTACTCTATCATTAAAATCTCCTCTATTTTTCAACATATTTTTTTCAAATATTCTCAGAAAGGGCCTTCACACCTTCATGAAGCATCAGTGTTGAGTTCGTGTCCTCAGGTGAAAGGGTGTGGCCATGGCGATGCCTCAAACTTCACTGATCGCCATGAACCTGGAAATCACTCTAACTCCTTCATTTAAAGACCAATCTGCTTCAAAATCCACAAACATGATCAAGTTCTACCTCCTAACACATCTATAAGCTCAATTCTCTGCTACTGCAATCTCACCAAGCTCTAGAAAATACATTAATTGCATTTAATGTTATAAATAATCAAATCTTCCCCAAATTCAACTAATATGATCACAGTTCCACTCTGGATTTATTTTTTTAATTTAAACATAAATTTGGGTTATAGGAAAAGCACCATCTAACAGACACAAGCAGTGTTTATGTCATAAACACTTTAAAACATGCTTTAAATCTTCCTGATTGTGGACGAAAGCTTTCCCCCTTCCCCTCCCACTCCCCCTCAGACTGATCTGAGGATAGCTCACATACCAATTAACCCTTCCCCCACCTCACTCCACACCAACCTCAGAGATCTATCAGTTATGCTCCCACCTCCCTGCTTAGAGTGAGAAATTTTCTGATACTCAGGTTAAAAGTTCTGAAAATAAAATATTTCAAGAGACACTTGTGATCTTGGTCATCACATGGTCTGACATAATGCTCATAGGCTCTTTATGGTTCTGTTTTAAGTGGTGGAAGACATTTTCTCATGCTGGTGATCTGACACTGTTAATCCTAATTATTGAGCCATTACTTTTTTCTTTTATTGACCAACTCTTCGTGGCCCAGCTCTACAAACCAACCTCAGAGATCTGTCAGCCAAGCTTCCACCTCCCTGCTTAGAGTGAGACACCATAGATTCTTGACATGTCATCCTCTTTATTTATTGTTATCTGTTTACTTTAGATGCTTCATTCAGACTTTATTCTGTGTATGTGTATGTGTGTGTGTGTGTGTGTGTGTGTGTCTGTTTGGCAGAGGCATTGACTGTCAGGGATAGTAATTTCTTCAAAAATCTCAGAAAGGGTCTTCACACCTTCATGAAGCATCACTGTCTGCATGTTTGTGTGTGTGTGGCTATTTCCTGAGACAGATATTGCTTCACATGAACATGCCTGGGACAAAGGAACAGTGCCACCCAATGGGCATTAGCTGTTTTTTAATATCTCAAATACCTGCTTGCATGTAGGGGCAGCAACATGCAGCTGTTGGGACATATGGTGCCAGCAAAATTTAGCGGCACCAATGTTTCAACAGGAGTATTTGGCGAAAGCAATATGTGGCGGTAGCGGCAGGGCCCAACGGGCGCGTGGGGGGCGAGGGCCCGATCATCGCCGCTTGCGGCTTTAATTATTATTTTTCTTCTGCCACTTTAACCCCAAATTGCGTGCCTTCAACTTGAGATAAACGCGAACGCTACTTAGTCCCAAAAAATTAGTCACTAAAAAATTAATGAATCCAGTGATTGCAAAAAAAATGTGCGCCATAGCGCCTAGTGGCATTAAACTGCAGCCCTCCGGCTACTTTCACATATCCACCTGAAATTTCTAGCGCATAAGTATCATAACCAGATCTACAATAAAGTCTCTTATGGCCATGGTCATTTCGAACAGGAAGTTCGCAAATTATCGTGAGAGAATCGTGATTTTGGTGATTTGCAGGGCAATGCGATTTGAACGAACTCCTCCTACGTTTTTTATTGGATCAACTCCAGATTGAAACAGTCCATACTAGAGACACTGACGATGAAAAGTTATTAAAAGATTTTTCAGAAGTCAATGGGCGTGGCCAGAAACCACGCCCAAATTTGACGATTTTTCACAAACTCCAAATGCATGAAATTTTTGGGCATAAGCACCAGGCCAAGACCTTTCCAAAGATATATAAATTGTCATGGGAAATCCAAACAGGAAGTTCGTAAATTAACGTTGAAATTCGCGATTCTAAGGCTCGATTTGAACGAACTCCTCCTAGGTTTTTGATTGGATCAACTCCAGATTGGGATTATGTATACTACACACATTGACAATGAAAAGTTATCAAAAGATTTTTGTAAGTCAATGGGCGTGGCCAGGAAGGACGCCAAAGTTGACCAGTTTTGGAAAACACGTAAACCTTTATAACTCTCTAGTAAAATGCTAGATCCAGTCCAAAATATCTACTCAGGTTCACTGTCCATGCCTGAGTATATCTATAAGCTCTGTTTCAGTCTCAAATATAGCGCCCTGCTGGTAACAGGAAGTCTGATGTTGTACTCGATGATTAATATCTCCTCTGTTTTTCAACATTTCTCTTTCAAATATTCTCAGAAAGGGTCTTCACACCTTCATCAACCATCAGTGTTCAGGTCGTGTCCTTAGGTGAAACGGTGTGGCGATGGCGAAGCCTCAAACTTCACTGATCGCCATGAACCTGGAAATCACTCTATTTCCTTTATTTAAGGTCCAATCTACTTTAAAACTAACACACCTCATCAATGTCCACCTCCTAACACATCTATAAGCTCAATTCTCTGATACTGCAATCGCACCAAGCTCTAGAAATGTCATAAATTACATATGTCAGTGATAAATACTCCAATCTTCCCCAAATTCAACATAAATGATCACAGCTCCACTCTGGACTTCTTTTTTAATTTAAACATATATTTGTGTTATAGGAATAGCACCATCTAATAGACACAAGCAGTGTTAATGCCAACAACACTTAAACATGTTTTAAATCATCCTTCCCTCCCCCTCCTCCTCAGACTGAGCTGAGGTTACCTCACATACTAATTAGCCCACCCCCCTTCTTCACCCCACACCAACCTCAGAGATCTGTCACTCATGCTCCCACCTCCCTGCTTAGAGTGAGAAACCATAGATTCTTGACATGTCATCCTCTTTATTTAATGTTATCTGTTTACTTTAGATGCTTCATTCAGACTTTATTTTGTGTATGTGTGTGTGTGCGTGTGTGTGTGTGTGTGTGGCAGACGCAGTGACTGTCAGGGATAGTAATTTCTTCAAACAATCTCAGAAAGGGTCTTCACACCTTCATGAAGCATCTGTCTGCATGTTTGTGTGTGTGTGTGTGTGTGGCTGTTTGCTGAGACACCTATTGCTTCACATGAAGTGCCTGCGACATAGGAACAGTGCCACCCACTGGACATGAGCTGTGGTTTATATCTCAAAAACCTGCTTGCATGTGGTGCCAGCAACATGCAGCGATTGCGACATGTGGCGCCAGCATCATTTAGCTGCACCAGCATTTAAAAACAACAGCATTTGGCGGAAGCAATATGAGGCGGTAGCGACAGGGCCCAATGGGCGCGTGGGGGGCGAGGGCCCGATCATCGCCGCTTGCGGCTTTAATTATTATTTTTCTCCTTCTTCTTCTGCCACTTTAACCCCAAATTGCGTGCCTTCAACTTGAGATAAACGTGAACGCGCCTAGGCCCAAAAATTAGTCCCGGCGAAAAATTTATGAATCCAGTGTTTGCACAAAAAAAAATGCGCCACAGCGCCCCCTAGTGGCATTAAACTGCAGCCCCTCCGGCGACTTTCACGGATCGACCTGAAATTTTTAGGGCATAACTATCATGCCCGGACCTATAAAAAAGTCTCTTACGACCATCGTCAATTCCGAACAGGAAGTTCGCAAATTAGCATTGAAAGTCGAGTTTTGGCGATTTCCTGGGTACGTATTTGAACGAACTCCTCCTACAGTTTTGATCGGATCAACTCCAGATTTGGATTGTGTATACTAGACGCCTTGACAATGGAAAGTTGTTAAAAGAATTTTCGTAGGTCAATGGGTGTGGCCAGAAACCACGCCCAAATTTGGTGAATTTTTCACTAACTCCGATTTGCATGAAATTTTTTGGGCATAATCCCCAGGCCAAGACGATCACAGATGTATAATTTGCCATAGGGAATTCCAAACAGGAAGTTCGTAAATTAACGTTGAAATTCCGATTTTTGCGATTCTAAGGCTCGCATTTGAATGAACTCCTCCTAGGTTTCTTATTGGATCAATTCCAGATTTGGTTTGTGTATACTAGACACATTGAGGATGAAAAGTTGTTAAAAGATTTTTCGTAAGTCAATGGGCGTGGCCATGAAGGACGCCCAAAGTTGACCATTTTTGGAAAACACGTAAACCTTAATAACTCTCTAGTGATATGTTAGATCTGGACCAAAACTTGTACACATGTTCACTGTCCCTCCCTGAGTTAATCTATATGCTTTGTTTCACTCTCAAATATAGCGCCCCCTGCTGGTAACAGGAAGTCTGATGTTTTACTCAATCATTAAAATCTCCTGGAATTTTCAACATATTTTTTCAAATATTCTCAGAAAGGGTCTTCACACCTTCATGGAGCATCAGTGTTGAGGTCATGTCCTGAGGTGAAACGGTGTGGCCATGGCGAAGCCTCAAACTTCACTAATCGCCATGAACCTGTAAATCACTATTAATCCTTCATTTAAGGTCCAATATTCTTCAAAATTCACAAGCTTCATCAAGGTCCAACTCCTAACACATCTATAACCTTAATTCTCTGCTACTGCAGTCGCACCAAGCTCTAGAAATTACATCAATTACATATAATATGCATGTTTTAAATCATCCCATCTACCCCAAATTCAACAAACATGATCACATGTCTGTCCGTCTGTCTGTAAGTCTGTCTGTCCCTCTGTCAGTCTGTGAACAAAATAACTCAAAAAGTCATGGCTGGATTTGGATGAAATTTTCAGGAAATGTTCAGCATGGGAAAAGGAACAATTGATTCGATTTTGTTGTTGATCCAGATAAGCATCTGGCCGCCATGGCAAAAAAAGTGATTTTTGTGAAGAACTATAGAACTATAAAATAGATATCATTGTGAATCCAGTTGCCAATGGTATGTTTTCATGGTCAAAGAATCTAAATATTTACATGAAGAAAAAGTACGACTACTTTTTATGTTATAAATCACAAAATGGCTAAGGACTTTTGCATTGGCAGAGGTTCCAATGCTTCACAACAGCAGCATTGGGCGGAAGCAATATGCCGCGGTAGCGGCAGGGCCCAACGGGCGCGTGGGGGGCGAGGGCCCGATCATCGCCGCTTGCGGCTTTAATTAGGGCCCGAGCCCGACCCGAAGGGCCGGCGGCGAAGGCCCTATTGTAATCCTAAGGATTATTATTATTATTAGGGCCCGAGCCGCGACCCGCAGGGGTCGGCGAAGGCCCTATTGTAATCGTTAAGATTATTATTATTTTTCTCCTTCTTCTCCCCCTTTTTTAGCCCCAAATTGCGTGCCTTCAACTTCAGATAAACGCGAACGCGCCTGGTCCCAAACTTCAGTCCCCCGGGAAAATTTATGAATCCAGTGTTTGCACAAAAAAAAGTGCGCCATAGCGCCCCCTAGTGGCCTTAAACTGCAGCCCCTCTGGCAACTTTCACGGATCGACCTGAAATTTTTCGGGCATAACTATCATGCCCGGACCTACAAAAAAGTCTCTTACGACCATGGTCAATTCCGGACAGGAAGTGCGCAAATTAGCGTTGAATGTCGCGTTTTAGCGATTTGCAGGGTACGTATTTGAACGAACTCCTCCTAGGGTTTTTATCGGATCAACTCCAGATTTGGACTGTGTATACTAGACACATTGACGATGAAAAGTTATTAAAACAATTATCGTAGGTCAATGGGCGTGGCCAGAAACCACGCCCAAATTTGGCGAATTTTTTACTAACTCCGATTTGTACGAAATTTTTTGTGCATAATCCCCAGGCCAAGACCTTCACAGATATATAATTTGTCATAGGCAATTCCGAATAGGAACTTCGTAAATTAACGTTGAAATTCCGATTTTTGCGATTTTAAGGCTAGCATTTGAACGAACTCCTCCTAGGTTTTTTATCGGATCAATTCCACATTTGGTTTGTGAGTACTACACACATTGATGATTAAAAGTTGTTAAAACATTTTTCGTAAGTCTATGGGCGTGGCCAGGAAGGACGCCCAAAGTTGACCATTTTTGGAAAACACGTAAACCTTAATAACTCTTTAGTAACATGTTAGATCTGGACCAAAACAAGTACACATGTTCACTGTCCCTGCCTGAGTTAATCTATATGCTTTGTTTCACTCTCAAATATAGCGCCCCCTGCTGGTTACAGGAAGTCTGATGTTTTACTCTATCATTAAAATCTCCTTTGTTTTTCAAAATATTTTTTTTCAAATACTCTTACAAAGGGTCTTCACACCTTCAAGAACAATCACTGTTCAGGTTGTGTCCTGAGGTGAAACGGTGTGGCGATGGCGAAGCATCAAACTTCACTGATTGCCATCAACCTGGAAATCACTCTAACTCCTTCATTTAAGGTCCAATCTGCTTCAAATTCACAGGCATGATCAAGGTCCACCTCCTAACACATCTATAAGCTTAATTCTCTGCTACTGCTATTCCACCAGGCTTTAGAAATTAACTTCAACGAATATTAATGTTACAAAAAATAATGATATGGCTAGGACTGTTGTGCTAGCGGAGGTACCAATGTTTCACAACACCAGCATTTGGCGAAAGCAATATATGGGGGTAGCGACATGCCCCAACGGGCGCATGGGGGCGAGGGCCCGATCATCGCCGCTTGCGGCTTTAATTAGGGCCCGAGCCGAAAAATCGGCGAAGGCCCTATTGTAATCTTAAGGATTATTATTATTATTCTTTTGCCTCTTTAACCCCAAATTGCGTGCCTTTAACTTGAGATAAACGCGAACGCGCCCCGGCAAAAAAATTAGTCCCGCCGAAAAATTTATGAATCCAGTGTTTGAACAAAAAAAAGTGCGCCATTGCGCCCCCTAGTGGCCTTAAACTGCAGCCCCTCCAGCGACTTTCACGGATCGACCTGAAATTTTTAGGGCATGACTATCATGCCCGGACCTACAAAAAAGTCTCTTACGACCATGGTCAATTCCACACAGGAAGTCCGCAAATTAGCGTTGAAAGTCGCGTTTTGGCGATTAGCACAGTACGTATTTGAACGAACTCCTCCTAGGGTTTTTATCCGATCAACTCCAGATTTGGATTGTGTATACTAGATACCTTGACCATGAAAAGTTATTAAAAGAATTTTCGTAAGTCAATGGGCGTGGCCAGAAACCATGCCCAAATTTGGCGAATTTTTCACTAACTCCGATTTGCACCAAATTTTTTGTGCATAACCCCCAGGCCAAGACGATCACAGATATATAATTTGTCATTGGGAATTCAGAACAGGAAGTTCGTAAATTAACGTTGAAATTCTGATTTTTGCGATTCTAAGGCTCGCATTTGAACGAACTCCTCCTAGGCTTTTTATCGGATCAATTCCAAATTTGGTTTGTGTGTACTAGACACATTGACGATTAAAAGTTGTTAAAAGATATTTCGTAAGTCAATGGGCGTGGCCAGGAAGGACGCCCAAAGTCAACCATTTTTGGAAAACACGTAAACCTTAATAACTCGCTAGTAATATGTTAGATCTTGACGAAAACATGTACACATGTTCACTGTCCCTCACTGAGTTAATCTATATGTTTTTTTTCACTCTCAAATATAGCGCCCCCTGCTGGTAACAGGAAGTCTGATGTTCTACTCTATCATTAAAATATCCTCCGTTTTTCAAGATATTTTTTTCAAATATTCTCAGAAAGGCTCTTCACACCTTGATGAAGCATCAGTGTTGAGGTCGTGTCCTGAGGTGAAACGGTGTGGCCATGGCGAAGCCTCAAACTTCACTGATCGCCATGAACCTGGAAATCACTGTAACTCCTTCATTTAAGATCCAATCTGCTTCAAAATTCACAAGCATGATCAACTTCCACCTACTAACACATAATGTAACCTAAATTCTCTGCTTCTCCAATTGAATCAAACTTTACAAATGTCATAAATTATATACGTGTGGTGGCAGCAACATGCAGCGGTTGCAATATGTTCGCCAGCAACATTTTACGGCACCAATGCTTCGTAACAGCAACGTTTGGCGGAAGCAATATGCGGCGGTAACGGCAGGGCCCAACGGGCGCGTGGGGGGCGAGGGCCCGATCATCGCCGCTTGCGGCTTTAATTATTATTATTATTCTCCCGCGACTTTAACCCCAAATTGCGTGCCTTCAACTTGAGATAAACGCGATCGCGCCCCGGCCCAAAAATTAGTCCCGCCGAAAAATTTATGAATCCAGTGTTTGCACAAAAAAAAGTGCGCCACAGCGCCCCCTAGTGGCCTTAAACTGCAGCCCCTCCGGCGACTTTCACGGATCGACCTGAAATTTTTAGGGCATCACTATCATGCCCGGATCTACAAAAAAGTCTCTTACGACCATGGCCAATTCCAAACAGGAAGTCCGCAAATTAGCGTTGAACGTGGCGTTTTAGCGATTTGCAGGGTACGTATTTGAACGAACTCCTCCTAGGGTTTTTATCGGATCAACTCCAGATTTGGATTGTGTATAGTAGACACATTGACGATGAAAAGTTATTAAAAGAATTTTCGTAGGTCAATGGGCGTGGCCAGAAACCACGCCCAAATTTGGCAAATTTTTCAATAACTCCGAATTGCACTACATTTTTTGGGCATAATCCCCAGGCAAAGTCGATAACAGATATATAATTTGTCAGAGGGAATTCCGAACAGGAAGTTCGTAAATTAACGTTGAAATTACGATTTTTGCAATTTTAAGGCTCACATTTGAACATACTTCTCCTAGGTTTTTTATTGAATCAACTCTAGATTTGTTTTGTCTATACTAGAGACATTGACGATGAAAAGTTGTTAAAAGATATTTCGTAAGTCAATGGGCGTGGCCAGGAAGGACGCCCAAAGTTGACCATTTTTGGAAAACACGTAAACCTTAATAACTCTCTAGTAACATGTTGGATCTGGACCAAAACAAGTACACGTGTTCACTGTCTCTGCCTGACTTCATCTATATACTTTGTTTCACACTCAAATATAGCGCCCCCTGCTGGTAACAGGAAGTCTCATGTTGTACTCTATTATTAAAATCTCCTCCGTTTTTCAACATATATTTTTCAAATATTCTCAGAAAGGGTCTTCACACCTTCAAGAAGCATCAGTGTTCAGGTTGTGTCCTGAGGTGAAACAGTGTGGCGATGGCGAAGCATCAAACTTCACTGATCGCCATCAACCTGGAAATCACTCTAACTCCTTCATTTAAGGTCCAATCTGCTTCAAAATTCACAGGCATGATCAATGTCCAACTTCTAACACATCTATAAGCTCAAATCTCTGCTACTGCAATCGCACCAAGCTTTAGAAATTAACATCAATGAATATTAATGTTACAAATCACGATATGGCTAAGGACTGTTGTGCTGGCGGAGGTACCAATGTTTCACAACAGCAGCATTTGGCGGAAGCAATATACGGTGGTAGCGACATGCCCCAACGGGCGCATGGGGGCGAGGGCCCGATCATCGCCGCTTGCGGCTTTAATTATTATTATTATTTTTCTCGCTCCTCTTTAACCCCAAATTGCGTGCCTTCAACTTGAGATAAACGCGAACGTGCCTAGGCCCCAAAATTAGTCCCGGCGAAAAATTTATGAATCCAGTGTTTGCGCAAAAAAAAGTGCTCAATAGCGCCCCCTAGTGGCCTAAAACTGCAGCCCCTCCGGCGACTTTCACGGATCGACCTGAAATTTTTAGGGCATAACTATCATGGCCAGACCTACAAAAAAGTCTCTTACGACTAGTGTCAATTCCGAACAGGAAGTTCGCAAATTAGCGTTGAATGTCGCGTTTTGGCGATTTCCTGGGTACGTATTTGAACAAACTCCTCCTAGGGTTTTTATCGGAACAACTCCAAATTTGGATTGTGTATACTAGACACCATGACGATTAAAAGTTGTTAAAAGAATTTTCGTAGGTCAATGGGCGTGGCCACTAACCACGCCCAAATTTGGTGAATTTTTCACTAACTCCGATTTGCACCAAATTTTGGGGGGATAATCTACAGGCCTAGCCGATCACAAATATATAACTTGTCATAGGGAATTCCGAACGGTGACTCTGTAACTTAACGTTGAAATTCCGATTTTTGCGATTTTAAGGCTAGCATTTCACAGAACTCCTCCTAGGTTTTTTATCGGATCAATTCCAGATTTGCTTCATGCATACTAGACACATTGATGATGAAAACTTATAAAAATATTTTTCATAAGTCAATGGGCGTGGCCAGGAAGGACGCCCAAAGTTGACCATTTTTGGAAAACACGTAAACCTTCATAACTCTCTAGTAATATGTTAGATCCGGACCAAAACAAGTACACATGTTCACTGTCCCTGGCTGAGTTTATGTGTATGCTTTCTTTCAATCTCAAATATAGTGCCCCCTGCTGGTAACAGGAAGTCTGATGTTTTACTCTATCATTAAAATCTCCTCTGTTTTTCAACATATTTTTTTCAAATATTCTCAGAAAGGGTCTTCACACGTCCATGAAGCATCAGTGTTGAGGTCGTGTCCTGAGGTTAAAGGGTGCGGCAATGGTGAAGTCTCAAACTTTATTAGTGACTGAGCCAAAAAGGCCGGATCGGCCAGCGAATTCCCACCTATTTCAGCCCCAAATTGTGTGTGTTGCACTTGAGATAAACGCAACAAACCTAACCCAAAATTTCAGTCATGGCGGAAAATTTATGAATCCAGTGTTTGCACAAAAAAATGTGCTCCATAGCGCCCCCTCGTGACTTAAAACTGCAGTCTCTACAGCTACTTTCACCTATAGATCTGCAATTTTAGGGCATAACTATCATGCCAGGACCTACAAAAAAGTCTCCTATGACCATTGTCAATTCCTAACAGGAAGTTCGCAATTTAGCGTTGAATGTCGCATTTTAGCGATGTGCGGGATACGTATTTGAACGGACTTCTCTTAGGTTTTTTATCGGCTCAACTCCAGATTTGGAATGTAGATACCTCCGACATAGGAACAGTGCAACCCACTGGGCATTAGCTGTGTTTTATATTTCAAAAACCTGCTTGCATGTAGTGCCAGCAACATGCAGCGATTGCAACATGTGGCGCCAGCATTATTTAGCGGCACCAGCATTTCGCAAAAGCAGCATTTGGAGGATGCAATATGCGGCGGCAGCCACAGAGCCCAACGGGCGCATGGGGGCGAGGGCCCGATCATCGCCGCTTGCGGCTTTAATTAGGGCCCGAGCCGAAAATTCGGCGAAGGCCCTATTGTAATCCTAAGGATTATTAGGGCCCGAGCCGAATGGCCGGCGAAGGCCCTATTGTAATCGCTAAATTGTTCTTCCGCCACTTTAACCCCAAATTGCATGCCTTCAACTTGAGATAAACGCGAACGCGCATATCCCCAAAGTTGAGTCACGGCGAAAAATTTATGAATCCAGTGTTTGCACAAAAAAAAGTGCGCCACTGCGCCCCCTACTGGCCTTAAACTGCAGGATATCCGGCTACTTTCACCGATCGACCTGATATTTTTCAGGCATAACTATCATGCCCGGACCTACAAAAAAGTCTCTTGCCCCCATCGTCAATTACATACAGGAAGTTCGCAAATTAGCGTTGAAAGTTGCATTTTGGCGATTTGCAGGGTACGTATTTCAACGAACTCCTCCTAGGGTTTTTATCGGATCAACTCCAGATTTGGATTGTGTATACTAGACATATTGACAATTAAAAGTTATTAAAAGAATTTTCGTAGGTCAATGGGCGTGGCCAGAAACCACGCCCAAATTTGGCGAATTTTTCACTAACTCCGATTTCCACGAAATTTTTTGGACATAACACCCAGGCCAAGACGATCACAAATATATAAATTGTCATTGGGAATTCCGAACAGGAAGTTCGTAAATTAACGTTGAAATTCCAATTTTTGCGATTCTAAGGCTTGCATTTGAACGAACTCCTCCTAGGTTTTTTATCGGATCAACTCCAGATTTGATTTGTGTACGAAAAGTTACTAAAAGATATTTCGTAGGTCAATGGGCGTGGCCAGGAAGGACGGCCAAAGTTGACCATTTCTGGAAAACACATAAACCTTAATAACTCTCTTGTACAATGTTAGATTCCGACCAAAACATGTACACATGTTCACTGTCCCTGTGTATGTTAATCTATATGCTTTGTTTCACTCTCAACTACAGCGCACCCTGCTGGTAACAGGAAGTCTGATGTTTTACTCTATCATTAAAATCTCCTCCGTTTTTCAGCATATTTTTGTCAAATTTTCTCAGAAAGGGTCTTCACACCTTCATGAAGCATCAGTGTTGAGGTCGTGTCCTGAGGTGAAATGGTATGGCGATGGCGAAGCCTCGAACTTCACTCATCGCCATGAACCTGCAAATCACTCTAACTCCTTCATTTAAGGTCCAATCTGCTTCAAAATTCACAAACATGATCAAGGTTCAACTCCTAACACATCTATAGCCTCAATTCTCTGCTACTGCAATTGCACCAAGCTCTAGAAATTACATCAAATACATACAATATGAGAAATTATCCAATCTACCCCAATTCAACAAACATGATCACAGTTCGACTCTGCACTTTTTCTTTTTGGTTCCATGCCAAGAAGGTTATGTTTTTGGGATAGTTGTTGTCTGTCTGTCCGTCCGTCTGTCTGTCTGTCTGTAAGTCTGTGAGTCTGTGAACAACATAACTCAAAAAGTAATGGGGTGGATTTGGATAAAATTTTCAGGAAATGTCCAGCATGGGAAAAGGAAGAACTCGATTTTGTTGTTGATCCCGATAAGCGTCTGGCCGCCATGACAAAAACAGTTATTTTTGTGAATAACTACGGAACTAAAATAGATATCATTATGGATCCAGTTGCTAATGGTATGTTTTCATGGTCAAAGAATCTAAATATTTATATGAAAAAAAGGTAGGACTAATATTTATGTTCCAAATCACAATATGGCTAAGGACTTTTGCGCTGGTGGAGGTTCCAATGCTTCACAACAGCAGCATTTGGCGGAAGCAATATGCGGCGGTAGCAGCAGGGCCCAAAGGGCGCGTGGAAGGCGAGGGCCCGATCATCGCCGCTTGCGGCTTTAATTATTATTATTCTTCTCCCGCCACTTTAACCCCAAATTGCGTGCCTTCAACTTGAGATAAACGCGATCGCGCCTAGGCCCAAAAATTAGTCCCGGCGAAAAATTTATGAATCCAGTGTTTGCACAAAAAAAAGTGCGCCACAGCGCCCCCTAGTGGCCTTAAACTGCAGCCCCTCCGGCGACTTTCACGGATCGACCTGAAATTTTTAGGGCATCACTATCATGCCCGAATCTACAAAAAACTCTCTTACGACCATGGCCAATTCCAAACAGGAAGTCCGCAAATTAGCGTTGAACATCGCGTTTTGGCGATTTGCAGGGTACGTATTTGAACGAACTCCTCCTAGGGTTTTTATCGGATCAACTCCAGATTTGGATTGTGTATACTAGACACATTGACGATGAAAAGTTATTAAAAGAATTTTCGTAGGTCAATGGGCGTGGCCAGAAACCACGCCCAAATTTGGCAAATTTTTCACTAACTCAATTGCACAAAATTTTTGGGCATAATCCCCAGGCAAGTCGATAACAGATATATAATTTGTCAGAGGGAATTCGAACAGGAAGTTCGTAAATTAACGTTGAAATTACGATTTTTGCTATTTTAAGGCTCACATTTGAACATACTCCTCCTAGGTTTTTTATTGAATCAACTCTAGATTTGTTTTGTCTATACTACAGACATTGACGATGAAAAGTTGTTAAAAGATATTTCGTAAGTCAATGGGCGTGGCCAGGAAGGACGCCCAAAGTTGACCATTTTTGGAAAACACGTAAACCTTAATAACTCTCTAGTAACATGTTGGATCTGGACCAAAACAAGTACACGTGTTCACTGTCTCTGCCTGACTTCATCTATATACTTTGTTTCACACTCAAATATAGCGCCCCTGCTGGTAACAGGAAGTCTCATGTTGTACTCTATTATTAAAATCTCCTCCGTTTTTCAACATATATTTTTCTAATATTCTCAGAAAGGGTCTTCACACCTTCAACAAGCATCAGTGTTCAGGTTGTGTCCTGAGGTGAAAGACTGTGGCGATGGCGAAGCATCAAACTTCACTGATCGCCATCAACCTGGAAATCACTCTAACTCCTTCATTTAAGGTCCAATCTGCTTCAAAATTCACAGGCATGATCAATGTCCAACTTCTAACACATCTATAAGCTCAAATCTCTGCTACTGCAATCGCACCAAGCTTTAGAAATTAACATCAATGAATATTAATGTTACAAATCACGATATGGCTAAGGACTGTTGTGCTGGCGGAGGTACCAATGTTTCACAACAGCAGCATTTGGCGGAAGCAATATACGGTGGTAGCGACATGCCCTAACGGGCGATGGGGCGAGGGTTCGATCATCGCCGCTATGTTTTAATTAGGGCCCGAGCCGAAATTTCGGCGAAGGCCCTATTGTAATCGCTAGGATTATTATTATTATTCTTCTCCCGCCGCATAACCCCAAATTGCGTGCCTTCAACTTCAGATAAACGCGAACGTGCCTAGTCCCAAATGTCTGTCACGGCGACCGCTACTGGGATCCAGTGTTTGCACAAAAAAAAGTGCGCCACAGCGCCACCTAGTGGCCTTAAACTGCAGCCCCTCCGGCTAGTTTCACCGATCGACCTGAAATTTTTAGGGTATGACTATCATACCCGGACCTACAAAAAAGTCTCTTACGACCATGGTCAATTCCAAACAGGAAGTTCGCAAATTAGCGTTGAATGTCGCGTTTTAGCGATTTGCAGGGTACGTATTTGAACGAACTCCTCCTAGGGCTTTTATCGGATCAACTCCAGATTCGGACTGTGTATACTAGATACACTGACAATGAAAAGTTATTAAAAGATTTTTCGTAGGTCAATGGGCGTGGCCAGAAACCACGCCCAAATTTGGTGAATTTTTCACATACTCCGATTTGCACGAAATTTTTTGGGCATCATCTCCAGGCCACACCGATCACAGATATGTAAATTGTCAGAGGGATTACCGAACAGGAAGTTCGGAAATTAACGTTGAAATTCCGATTTTCGCGATTCCAAGGCTCGCATTTGAATGAACTCCTCCTAGGTTTTTTATCAGATCATTTTCAGATTTAGACTGTCTCTTCTAGACACATTGAGGATGAAAAGTTGTTAAAAGATATTTCGTAAGTCAATGGGCGTGGCCAGGATGGACGCCCAAATTTGACCATTTTTGGAAAACACGTAAACCTTAATAACTCTCTAGTAACATGTTAGATCTGGACAAAAACAAGGACACATGTTTACTGTCCCTGCCTGAGTTAATCTATATGCTTTGTTTCACTCTCAAATATAGTGCCCCCTGCTGGTAACAGGAAGTCTGATGTTTTACTCTATCATTAAAATATCCTCCGTTTTTCAACATATTTTTTTCTAATATTCTCAGAAAGGGTCTTCATACCTTCATGAAGCAAGAGTTTTGAGGTCGTGTCCTGAGGTGAAACGGTGTGGCCATGGCGAAGCCTCAAACTTCACTGATCGCCATGAACCTGGAAATCACTCTAACTCCTTCATTTAAGCTCCAATCTGCTTGAAAATTCACATGCATGATCAAGGTCCATCTCCTGACACATCTATAAGATTAATTCTCTGCTACTCAAATCGCATCAAGCTTTATATATGTCATAAATTACATACATTTGGTGGCAGCAACATGCAGCAACGGTTGCGACATGTGGCGTGAACAACATTTAGCTGCCCTAATGTTTCGCATTAGCAGCATTTGGCGAAAGCAATATGCAGCGGTAACGGCAGGGCCCAACGGGCGCAGGGGGGCGAGGGCCCGATCATCGCCGCTTGCTTTTAATTAGGCCCGAGCCTAATGGTCGGAACGGCCAAGGCCCTATTGGAATCGCCGGATTATTATTTTTCTCCTTCTTCTTCGCCCACTTTAACCCCAAATTGCGGCCTCAACTTGAGATAAACGCGATCGCGCCTAGGCCCAAAAATTAGTCCCGGCGAAAAATTTATGATTCTAGAGTTTGCACAAAAATACATGCTCCATAGCGCCACCTAGTGGCTTTATACTGCAGCCCCTCCTACTACTTTCACATATCAACCTGAAATTTTTAGGGCATAACTACCATGCCCGAACCTACAAAAAAGCCTCTTATGACCATCGTTCATTCCCAACAGGAAGTTCGCAACTTAGCGCTAAATGTCGCGTGTTGGCGATTTTCAGGGTACGTATTTGAACGAACTCCTCCTAGGGTTTTTATCGGATCAACTCTAGATTTGGATTGTGTATACTAGACACAATGACAATGAAAAGTTATTAAAAGATTTTTCGTAAGTAAATGGGCGTGGCCAGAAACCACGCCCCAATTTGACCAATTTTTCACAAACTCCTAAATGCACGAAATTTTTGGGCATAACCACCAGCCCAAGACCTTTCCAAAGATATATAATTGTCATGGGAATTTCTGAACAGGAAATTCAGAAATTAACGTTGAAAATCCTATTTTTGCGATTCTAACGCTCGCATTTGAACGAACTCCTCCTAGGACTTTTATCGGATCAGCTCCAGATTTGGATTGTGTATTCTACACACATTGACAATTAAAAGTTATTAAAAGATTTTTCGTAAGTCAATGGGCGTGGCCAGGAAGGACAGCCAAAGTTGACCATTTTTGGAATACACGTAAACCTTAATAACTCACTACTAATTTGTTAGATCTGGACCAAAACAAGTTCACATGTTCACTGTCCCTGCCTGAGTATATCTATATGCTTTATTTCACTCTCAAATATAGCGCCCCCTGCTGGTAACAGGAAGTCTGATGTTTTATTCTATCATTTAAATCTCCTCTTTTTTTCAACATATTTTTTTCAAATATTCTCAGAAAGGGTCTTCACACCTTCATGGAGCATCAGTGTTCAGGTCGTGTCCTTAGGTGAAACGGTGTGGCAATGGTGAAGCCTCAAACTTCACTCATCGATATGAACCTGGAAATCACTCTAACTCCTTCATTTAAGGTCCAATCTGCTTCAAAATTCACAAGCATGATCAAGGTCCAACTCCTAACACATCTATAAGCTTAATTCTCTGCTACTGCAATCTCACCAAGCTCCAGAAAATACATAAATTGCAAATGTATGTTTTAAATAATCTAATCTTCCCCAAATTCAACTCACATGATCACAGTTCCACTCTGGATTTATTTCTTAAATTTAAACATATATTTGGGTGATAGGAATAGTACCATCTAACAGACACCAGCAGTGTTTATGCCAAAAACACTTTTAAACATGCTTTAAATCATCCTGATTGTGGAAGGAAGCTTTCCTCCGTCCCCTTCCCCCTGCTCCTCAGACTGAGCTGAGGTTACCTCACATGCTAATTAGCCCACCCCCCTTCTTCACCCCACACCAACCTCAGCGATCTGTCAGTCTTGCTCCCAGCTCCCTGCTTAGAGTGAGAAACCATAGATTCTTGACATGTCATCCTCTTTATTCTCTGTTTACTATAGATGCTTCATATAGATTTTAAGTTCCATAAAATGTTTTCTAGCATATTTTTTTATTAAATGTTGTCCATTAAGTTTTATCTTCTTTGGGATGTCAACATATAGCCTGTAGACAGTGCACTCAGGGACTGACAGTATTTTCTCAGCCTCTGTCTGCATGTTTCTGTGTGTGTGTGTGTATGTGTGTGTGTGTGTGTGTGTGTGTGTGTGTGTGTGTGTGTGTGTGTGTGTGTGTGTGGCTTTTGGTGAGACAGGTATTGTTTCACATGAAGTGCTCACACATAGGAACAGTGATGCCCAGTGGGCTTTAGCTGTGTTTTTTATTTCAAATACCTGCTTGTAAGTGGGGGCAGCAACATGCAGCAGTTGGGACATGTGGTGCCAGCAACATTTAGCAGAACATATTCGCCAAAGCATCATTTGTTGGAGGCAATATGTGGCGGTAGCGACATGGCCCAACGGGCGCATGGGGGCGAGGGCCCGATCATCGCCGCTTGCGGCTTTAATTATTATTATTATTATTCTTTTGCCTGTTTAACCCCAAATTGCGTGCCTTCAACTTGAGATAAACGCGAACGCGCCTAGGCCAAAAAATTAGTCCGCAAAAAATTTATGAATCCAGTGTTTGCAATAAAATAATGTGCGCCATAGCGCCCCTAGTGGCTTTAAACTGCAGCCCCTCCGGCTTCTTTCACATATTCACCTGAAATTTTTAGGGCATAAGTATCATGACCAGATCTACAATAAAGTCTCTTATGACCATGGTCAATTCCGAACAGGAAGTTCGCAAATTAGCGTTGAGGATTGCGTTTGGGCGTACGTATTTGAACGAACTCCTCCTAGGGTTTTTATCGGATCAACTCCAGATTTGGATTGTGTATACTAGACACCTTGACGATGAAAAGTTATTAAAAGAATTTTCGTTGGTCAATGGGCGTGGCCAGAAACCACGCCCAAATTTGACCAGTTTTTCACTTATTGCAAAATGAACGAAATTTTTTGGGCATAACCACCAGGCTGAGACCTTTCCAAAGATATATAATTGTCATGGGGAATTCCGAACAGGAAGTTCGTAAATTAACGTTGAAATTCGATTTTTGAGATTCTAAGGCTAGCATTTCAACTAACTCCTCCTAGGTTTTTATCGGATCAACTCCAGATTTGGATTGTGTATGCTAGACACATTGACGATGAAAAGTTATTAAAAGATTTTTCAGAAGTCAATGGGCGTGGCCAGGAAGGACGCCCAAAGTTCAGCATTTTTGGAAACACGAAACCTTAATTACTCTCTAGCAATATGTTAGATCCAGACCAAAACATGTACACATGTTCACTGTCCTTGCCTGAGTATATCTATAAGCTTTATTTCACCCTCAAATATAGCGCCCCCTGCTGGTAACAGGAAGTCTGTTGTTTTCCTTGATAATTAAAATCTCCTTTGTTTATCTACATATTTTTTTCAAATATTCTCAGAAAGGGCCTTCATACCTTCACCAACCATCAGTGTTCAGGTCGTGTCCTGAGGTGAAACGGTCTGGCGATGGCGAAGCCTCAAACTTCACTGATCGCCATGAACCTGGAAATCACTCTAACTCCTTCATTTAAGGTCCAATCTGCTTCAAAATCCACAAACATGATTAATGTCCACCTCCTAAAACATCTATAAGCTCAATTCTCTGATACTGCAATCGCACCAAGCTCTAGAAATTACTTAAATTACATATGTAAGTGATAAATAATCCAATCTTCCCCAAATTCAACACACATGATCACAGCTCCACTCTGGACTTCTTTTTTTACATTAAACATATATTTGTGTTAGAGGAATAGTACCATCTAATAGACAGAAGCAGTGTTCAGGCCAAAAACACTTAAACATGCTTTAAATCATCCTGATTGTAGAAGCAGTCTTTCCTCCATCCCATCCCCCGCTACTCAGACTGAGCTGAGGTCACCTCACATACTAATTAGTCCACCCCCCTTCTTCACCCCACACCAACCTCAGAGATCTGTCACTCATGCTCCCACCTCCCTGCTTACAGTGAGAAACCATAGATTCTTGACATGTCATCCTCTTTATTTAGTGTTATCTGTTTACTTTAGATGCTTCATTCAGACTTTATTTTGTGTATGTGTGTGTGTGCGTTTGTGTGTGTGTGTGGCAGAGGCAGTGACTGTCAGGGATAGTAATTTCTTCAAACAATCTCAGAAAGGGTCTTCACACCTTCATGAAGCATCTGTCTGCATGTTTGTGTGTGTGTGTGTGCGGCTATTTGCTGAGACAGGTATTGCTTCACATGACGTGCCTGGGACAAAGGAACAGTGCCACCCAATGGGCATCAGGTGTTTTTTATATCTCAAATACCTGCTTGCATGTAGGGGCAGCAACATGCAGCTGTTGGGACATATGGTGCCAGCAAAATTTAGCGGCACCAATGTTTCGCAACAGCTGTATATGGCGAAAGCAATATGTGGCGCGAGGGTTCGATCATCGCCGCTATGCTTTAATTATTATTATTATTATTATTAGGGCCCGGGCGGAAATTTCGGCGAAGGCCCTATTGTAATCCTAAGGATTATTATTATTATTCTCCTGCCGCATAACCCCAAATTGCGTGCTTCAACTTGAGATAAACGCGCTTAGCCCCAAATGTCTGTCACGGCGATCGCTACTGGGATCCAGTGTTTGCACAAAAAAAAGTGCGCCACAGCGCCCCCTAGTGGCCTTAAACTGCAGCCCCTCCGGCGACTTTCACGTATCGACCTGAAATTTTCAGGGCATGACTATCATACCCGGACCTACAAAAAAGTCTCTTACGACCATGGTCAATTCCGAACAGGAAGTTCGCAAATTAGCGTTGAAAGTCGCGTTTTGGCGATTTGCAGGGTACGTATTTGAACGAACTCTTCCTAGGGTTTTTGTCGGATCAACTCCAGATTTGGATTGTGTATACTAGACACATTGACGATCAAAAGTTATTAAAAGAATTTTCGTAGATCAATGGGCGTGGCCACAAACCACGCCCAAATTTGGCGAATTTTTCACTAACTCCGATTTGCACGAAATTTTTTGGGCATAACCCCCAGGTCATGACGATCACAAATATATAACTTGTCATTGAGAATTCCGAAAAGGAATTTCGTAAATTAATGTTGAAATTCCGATTTTCGCGATTCTGAGGCTCGCATTTGAACGAACTCCTCCTAGGTTTTTTATCGGATCAATTCCAGATTTGGTTTGTGTATAATAGACACATTGACGATGAAAAATTGTTAAAAGATTTTTCGTAGGTCAATGGGCGTGGCCAGGGAGGACGCCCAAAGTTGACCATTTTTGGAAAACACGTAAACCTTAATAACTCTCTAGTAATAGGTTAGATCTGGACCAAAACATGTACACATGTTCACTGTCCCTGCCTGAGTTTATCTATATGCTTTGTTTCACTCTCAAATATAGCGCCCCCTGCTGGTAACAGGAAGTCTGATGTTTTACTCTTTCATTAAAATCTCCTCTGTTTTTCAACATATTTTTTTTGAAATATTGTCAGAAAGGGTCTTCACACCTTCATGAAGCATCAGTGTTGAGGTCGTGTCCTGAGGTGAAACGGTGTGGCAATGGCGAAGCCTCAAACTTCAGTGATCGCCATGAACCTGGAAATCACTCTAACTCCTTCATTTAAGGTCCAATCTGCTTCAAAATTCCAAACATGATCAAGGTCCAACTCCTAACACATCTATAAGCTTAATTTTCTTCAACTCCAATCACATCAAGCTTTTGATATGTCATAAATTACATACATGTGGTGGCAGAAACATGCAGCGGTTGCGACATGTGGCGCGAACAACATTTTGCGGCACCAACCTTTCGCAATAGCAGCAGTTGGCAAAAGCAATATGCGGCGGTAGCAGCAGGGCCCAACGGGTGCGTGGGGGGCGAGGGCCCGATCATCGCCGCTTGCGGCTTTAATTTTTTTTTTTTTTTTTCTCCCGCCACTTTAACCCCAAATTGCGTGCCTTGGACTTGAGATAAACGCGACCGCGCCTAGGCCCAAAAATTAGTCCCACTAAAAATTTATGAATCCAGTGTTTGCACAAAAAAGTGTGCCATAGCGCCCCTAGTGGCCTTAAACTGCAGCCCCTCCTGCGATTTTCACGCATTGACCTGATATTTTTAGGGCTTAACTATAATGCCTGGACCTACAAAAAAGTCTCTACGGCCATCGTCATTCCGCATACAGGAAGTATGCAAATTAGCTGATTGTCGCAAGTTAGGGCTTAACGATTTGAACGAACTCCTCCTAGAGTTTTTATCGGATCAACTCCAGATTTGGATTGTGTATACTACACACCTTGACGATGAAAAGTTATTAAAAGATTTTTTCAGGTCAATGGGCGTGGCCAGAAACCACGCCCAAATTTGGTGAATTTTTCAGTAACTCCAATTGAACGAAATTTTTGGGCATAATCTCCAGGCCAAGACGATCACAAATATATAAATTGTCATAGGAAAATGTGAACAGGAAGTTTGGAAATTAACATTGAAATTTGATTTTCGCGATTTTAATGCTCGTGATTTGAACGAACTCCTCCTAGGTTTTTTATCGGATCAACTCCAGATTTGGGTTATGTATACTAGACACATTGATGATGAAAAGTTATTAAAAGATTGTCCATAAGTCAATGGGCGTGGCCAGGAAGGACGCCCAAAGTTGACCATTTTGGAAAAACGCAGAAACCTTAATAACTCTCTAGTAATATGTTAGATCTAGACCAAAACAAGTAGACATGTTCACTGTCCCTGCCTCAGTTGATCTATATGCTTTGTTTCACTCTCAAATATAGCGCCCCCTGCTGGTAACAGGAAGTCTGATGTTTTACTCTATCATTAAAATATCCTCCGTTTTTCAACATAAAGTCCTCAAATATTCTCAGAAAGGGTCTTCACACTTTCTTGAAGCACCAGTGTTGAGGCCGTGTCCTGAGGTGAAACAGTTTGGTGGTGGCGAAGCCTCAAACTTCACTGATCGCCATGAACCTGGAAATCACTCTAATCTTTCATTTAAGGTCCAGTCTGCATCAAAATCCACAAGTATGATCAAGGTCTACCTCCTAACACATCTATAAGCTCAATTCTCTGCTACTGCAATCCCACCAAGCTCCAGAAAATAAATAAATTGCATATGTATGTTTTAAATAATCTAATCTTCCCCAAATTCAACTCACATGATCACAGTTCCACTCTGGATTTATTTCTTAAATTTAAACATATATTTGGGTGATAGGAATAGCACCATCTAACAGACACCTGCAGTGTTTATGCCTAAAACACTTTTAAACATGCTTTAAATCATCCTGATTGTGGAAGGAAGCTTTCCTCCGTCCCCTTCCCCCTGCTCCTCAGACTGAGCTGAGGTTACCTCACATGCTAATTAGCCCACCCCCCTTCTTCACCCCACACCAACCTCAGAGATCTGTCAGCCAAGCTTCCACCTCCCTGCTTAGAGTGAGACACCATAGATTCTTGACATGTCATCCTCTTTATTTAATGTTATCTGTTTACTTTACATGCTTCATTCAGACTTTATTCTGTGTATGTGTGTGTGTGTGTGTATGCATGTGTGTGTGTGTTTGGCAGAGGCATTGACTGTCAGGGATAGTAATTTGTTCAAAAAATCTCAGAAAGGGTCTTCACACCTACATGAAGCATCACTGTCTTCATGTTTGTGTGTGTGTGGCTATTTCCTGAGACAGATATTGCTTCACATCACGTGTCTGGGACAAAGGAACAGTGCCACCCAATGGGCATTAGCTGTTTTTTAATATCTCAAATACCTGCTTGCATGTAGGGGCAGCAACATGCAGCTGTTGGGACATATGGTGCCAGCAAAATTTAGCGGCACCAATGTTTCGCAACAGCAGTATTTGGCGAAAGTATTTGGCAATATGTGGCGGTAGCGGCAGGGCCCAACGGGCGCGTGGGGGGCGAGGGCCCGATCATCGCCGCTTGCGGCTTTAATTAGGGCCCGAGCCCGACCCGAAGGGCGGCGAAGGCCCTATTGTAATCGCTAAGATTATTATTATTCTTCTTCTCCCGCCACTTTAACCCCAAATTGCGTGCCTTCAACTTGAGATAAACGCGATCGCGCCTAGGCCAAAAAATTAGTCCCGGCGAAAAATTTATGAATCCAGTGTTTGCACAAAAAAAAGTGCCACAGCGCCCCCTAGTGGCCTTAAACTGCAGCCCCTCCGCCAAGTTTCACGGATCGACCCGAAATTTTTAGGGCATAACTATCATGGCCAGACCTACAAAAAAGTCTCTTACGACCATGGTCAATTCCGAACAGGAAGTTCGTAAATTAGCGTTAAATGTCGCGTTTTAGCGATTTGCAGGGTACGTATTTGAACGAACTCCTCCCAGGGTTTTTGTCGGATCAACTCCAGATTTGGATTGTGTATACTACACACATTGACGATCAAAAGTTATTAAAAGAATTTTCGTAGCTCAATGGGCGTGGCCAGAAACCACGCCCAATTATGGCGAATTTTTCACTGACTCCGATTTGCACAAAATTTTTTGGGCATAACCCCCAAGCCAAGCCGATCACAGATATATAATTTGTCATAGCGAATTCCACACAGGAAGTTCGTAAATTAACGTTGAAATTACGATTTTTGCGATTTTAAGGCTCGCATTTCAACGAACTCCTCCTAGGTTTTTTATCCAATCAACTCTAGATTTGGTTTGTCTATACTACACACATTGCTGATGAAAAGTTGTTAAAAGATATTTTGTAAGTCAATGGGCGTGGCCAGGAAGGACGCCCAAAGTTGACCATTTTTGGAAAACACGTAAACCTTAATAACTCTTTAGTAACATGTTAGATCTGGACCAAAACAAGTACACGTGTTCACTGTCTCTGCCTGACTTCATCTATATACTTTGTTTCACACTCAAATATAGCGCCCCCTGCTGATAACAGGAAGTCTGATGTTTTACTCTATTATTAAAATCTCCTCCGTTTTTCAACATATATTTTTCAAATATTCTCAGACAGGGTCTTCACACCTTCATGAAGCAGCAGTGTTGAGGTCGTGTCCTTAGGTGAAAGGGTGTGGCCATGGCGAAGCCTCAAACTTCACTGATCACCATGAACCTGAAAATCACTCTAACTCCTTCATTTAAGGTCCAATCTGCTTCAAAATTCACAAGCATGATCAAGGTCCAACACCTAACACATCTCTAAGCTTAATTCTCTTCTACTCCAATGACATCAACCTTTACATATGTCATAAAATACATAAATGTGGTTTCAACAACATGCAGCGGTTGCGACATGTGGCGCCAGCAACATTTAGCAGCACCAACATTTTGCAGCAGCAGCATTTGGCGGAAGCAATATGCGGCGGTAGCGGCAGGACCCAACGGGCGCGTGGGGGGCGAGGGCCCGATCATCGCCGCTTGCGGCTTTAATTAGGGCCCGAGCCCGACCCGAAGGGCCGGCGGCGAAGGCCCTATTGTAATCCTAAGGATTATTATTATTATTATTCTTCTCCCGCCACTTTAACCCCAAATTGCGTGCCTTCAACTTTTGATAAACGCGACCACGCCTAGGCCCAAAAATTAGTCCCGGCGAAAAATTTATGAATCCAGTGTTTGCACAAAAAAAAGTGAACCACAGCGCCCCCTACTGGCCTTAAACTGCAGCCCCTCCGGCTACTTTCACCTATCGACCTGAAATTTTGAGGGCATAACTATCATGCCCGGACCTACAAAAAAGTCTCTTACGACCATGGTCAATTCCGGACAGGAAGTGCGCAAATCGGCGTTGAATGTCGCGTTTTGGCGATTTGCGGGGTACGTATTTCAACGAACTCCTCCTAGGTTTTTGATCGGATCAACTCCAGATTTGGATTGTGTAAACTACACACCTTGACGATGAAAAGTTGTTAAAAGAATTTTCGTAGCTCAATGGGCGTGGCCACAAACCACGCCCAAATTTGGTCAATTTTTCACTAACTCCGATTTCCACGAAATTTTTTGGGCATAATCCCCAGGCCAAGCCGATCACAAATATATAAATTGTCATGGGAAATTCCGAACAGGAATCTCGTAAATGAACGTTGAAATTCCGATTTTTGCGATTCTAAGGCTCTCATTTCAACAAACTCCTCCTCGGTTTTTTATCGGATCAATTCCAGATTTGGTTTGTGTATACTAGACACCTTGATGATGAAAAGTTGTTAAAAGATTTTTCGTAGGTCCATGGGCGTGGCCAGGAAGGACGCCCAAAGTTGACCATTTTCGGAAAACACCGAAACCTTAATAACTCTCTAGTAACAACTTACATCTGGACCAAAACAAGTACACATGTTCACTCTCCCGGCCTGACTTAATCTATATGCTTTGTTTCACTCTCTAATATAGCGCCCCCTGCTGGTAACAGGAAGTCTGATGTTTTACTCTATCATTAAAATCTCCTCTGTTTTTCAACATTTTTTTTTCAAATATTCTCAGAAAGGGTCTTCTGACCTTCATGAAGCATCAGTGTTCAGGTCGTGTCCTGAGGTTAAAGGGTGCGGCAATGGTGAAGTCTCAAACTTTATTAGTGACCGAGCCAAAAAGGCCGGATCGGCCAGCGAATTCCCACCTATTTTTGCCCCAAATTTTGTGTGTTGCACTTGAGATAAACGCAAACGCACCTAACCCAAAATTTCAGTCATGGCGGAACATTTATGAATGCAGTGTTTACACAAAAAAATGTGCTCCAGAGTGCCCTCTCCTGACTTAAAACTGCAGCCTCTACAGCTACTTTCATCTATAGATCTGAAATTTTTAGGGCATAACTGTCATGCCAGGACCTACAAAAAAGGCTCTTATGACCATCATCAATTCCTAACAGGAAAATCGTAATTTAGCCTTCAATGTCGCATTTTAGCGATTTGCGGGATAGGTATTTCAACGGACTTCTCTTAGGTTTTTTATTGGATCAACTCCAGATTTGGAATGTAGATACCTCCGACATAGAAACTGTCCAACCCACTGGGCATGAGATGACTTTATATCTCAAAAACCTGCTTGCATGCGGTGACAGCAACTTCAGTGATTGCAACATGCAGCGCCAGCATTATTTAGCGGCACCAGCATTTTGCAACAGCAGCATATGGAGGATGCAATATGCGGCGGCAGCCACAGGGCCCAATGGGCGCATGGAGGCGAGGGCCCGATCATCGCCGCTTGCGGCTTTAATTAGGGCCCGAGCCCGACCCGAAGGGCCGGCGGCGAAGGCCCTATTGTAATCGCTAGGATTATTATTATTTTTCTTTTTCTTCTTTTTCTTCTTCCGCCACTTTAACCCCAAATTGCGTGCCTTCAACTTGAGATAAACGCGAACGCGCCTAGGCCAAAAAATTAGTCCCGGCGAAAAATTTATGAATCCAGTGTTTGCACAAAAAAAAGTGCGCCACAGCGCCCCCTAGTGGCCTTAAACTGCAGCCCCTCCGCCAAGTTTCACGGATCGAACCGAAATTTTTAGGGCATAACTACCATGGCCAGACCTACAAAAAAGTCTCTTACGACCATGGTCAATTCCACACAGGAAGTTCACAAATTAGCGTTAAAAGTCGCGTTTTGGCGATTTGCGGGGTACGTATTTGAACGAACTCCTCCTAGGGTTTTTCTCGGATCAACTCCAGATTTGAATTGTGTATACTACACACATTGACGATCAAAAGTTATTAAAACAATTTTCGTAGGTCAATGGGTGTGGCCAGAAACCACGCCCAAATATGGCGAATTTTTGACTATCTCAGATTTGCACGAAATTTTTTGGGCATAACCCCCAAGCCAAGCCGATCACAGATATATCATTTGTCATAGGGAATTCCAAACACAAAGTTCGTAAATTAACGTTGAAATTACGATTTTTGCCATTTTTGCCATTTTAAGGCTCGCATTTGAACGAACTCCTCCTAGGTTTTTTATCGAATCAACTGTAGATTTGGTTTGTGTATACTACACACATTGCTGATGAAAAGTTGTTAAAAGATATTTCGTAAGTCAATGGGCGTGGCCAGGAAGGACGCCCAAAGTTGACCATTTTTGGAAAACACATAAACCTTAATAACTCTCTAGTAACATGTTAGATCTGGACCAAAACAAGTACACATGTTCAATGTCTCTGCCTGAATTCATCTATATACTTTGTTTCACACTCAAATATAGCGCCCCCTGCTGGTAACAGGAAGTCTGATGTTTTACTCTATTATTAAAATCTCCTCTGTTTTTCAACATATATTTTTCAAATATTCTCAGAAAGGCTCTTCACACCTTCATGAAGCATCAGTGTTGATGTCGTGTCCTGAGGTGAAAGGGTGTGGCCATGGCAAAGCCTCAAACTTCACTGATCGCCATGAACCTGGAAATCACTCTAACTCCTTCATTTAAGGTCCAATCTGCTTCAATATTCACAAGCATGATCAAGGTCCAACTCCTAACACATTTATAAGCTCAATTCTCTGCAACTCCAATCACTAAAAGAATTTGATATGTCATAAATTACATATATGTGGTGGCAGCAACATGCAGCAGTTGCAACATGTGGTGCCAGCAACATCTAGCGGCACCAAAGTGTTGCAACAGCAGCATTTGGCGGAAGCAATATGCTGCGTGACAGGCCCAACGGGCGCTGGTGGGGGCGAGGGTTCGATCATCGCCGGGCTATGCTTTAATTAGGGCCCGAGCCCGACCCCGAAGGGGCCGGCGGCGAAGGCCCTATTGTAATCCTAAGGATTATTATTATTATTATTCTTCTCCCGCCACTTTAACCCCAAATTGCGTGCCTTCAACTTGAGATAAACGCGAACGCGCCTATCCCAAAAAATTAGTCCCGGCGAAAAATTTATGAATCCAGTGTTTGCACAAAAAAAAGTGCGCCACAGCGCCCCCTAGTGGCCTTAAACTGCAGCCCCTCCGCCAAGTTTCACGGATCGACCTGAAATTTTTAGGGCATAACTATCATGGCCAGACCTACAAAAAAGTCTCTTACGACCATGGTCAATTCCAAACAGGAAGTTCGCAAATTAGCGTTAAATGTCGCGTTTTGGCGATTTCCTGGGTACGTATTTGAACGAACTCCTCCTAGGGTTTTTGTCGGATCAACTCCAGATTTGGATTGTGTATACTAGACACATTGACGATCAAAAGTTATTAAAAGAATTTTCGTAGGTCAATGGGCGTGGCCACAAACCACGCCCAAATTTGGCGAATTTTTCACTAACTCCGATTTGCACGAAATTTTTTGGGCATCACCCCCAGGTCATGACGATCACAAGTATATAACTTGTCATTGATAATTCTCAACAGCAACTTCGTAAATTAATGTTGAAATTCCGATTTTCGCGATTCTTAGCCTCGCAATTGAACGAACTCCTCCTAGGTTTTTTATCGGATCAATTCCAGATTTGGTCTGTGTATACTACACAAAATGATGATGAAAAGTTGTTAAAAGATATTTCGTAAGTCAATGGGCGTGGCCAGGAAGGACGCCCAAAGTTGACCATTTTCGGAAAACACGTAAACCTTAATAACTCTCTAGTAATATGTTATATCTGGACCAAAACAAGTACACATGTTCACTATCCCTGCCTGAGTTAATCTATATGTTTTGTTTCACTCTCAAGTATAGCGCCCCCTGCTGGTAACAGGAAGTCTGATGTTTTACTCTTTCACTAAAATCTCCTCTGTTTGTCAACATATTTTTTTCAAATATTCTCAGAAAGGATATTCACACCTTCATGAAGCATCAGTGTTGAGGTCGTGTCGTTAGGTGAAACGCTGTGGCGATGGCGAAGCCTCAAACTTAATTGATCATCATGAACCTGGAAATCACTCCAACTCCTTCATTTAAGGTCCAATCTGCTTCAAAATTCACAAGCATGATCAAGGTCCACCTCCTAACACATCTATAACTTTAATTCTCTGCTACTCCAATCACATCTAGCTTTGGATATGTCATAAATTACATACATGTGGCGGCAGCAACCTGCAGCGGTTGGAACATGTGGCGCCAGCAACATTTTACGGCACCAACGTTTTGCAACTGCAGTATTTGGCGACAGCAATATGCGGCGGTGGCGGCAAGGCCGAACGGGCGCGTGGGGGGCGAGGGCCCGATCATCGCCGCTTGCGGCTTTAATTAGGGCCCGAGCCGAAAAATCGGCGAAGGCCCTATTGTAATCCTAAGGATTATTATTATTTTTCTCGCTCCTCTTTAACCCCAAATTGCGTGCCTTCAACTTGAGATAAACGCGAACGCGCCTAGGCCAAAAAATTAGTTGCCCCGAAAAATTTATGAATCCAGTGTTTGAACAAAAAAAATTGCGCCACAGCGCCCCCTAGTGGCCTAAAACTGCAGCCCCTCCGTCAAGTTTCACCGATTGACCTGAAATTTTCAGGACATCACTATCATGCCGGGACCTACAAAAAAGTCTCTTACGACCATGGTCAAATCCGAACAGGAAGTTCGCAAATTAGCGTTAAAAGTCGCGTTTTGGCGATTTGCGGGGTACGTATTTGAACGAACTCCTCCTAGGGTTTTTGTCGGATCAACTCCAGATTTGGATTGTGTATACTACACACATTGACGATCAAAAGTTATTAAAAGACTTTTCGTAGGTCAATGGGCGTGGCCAGAAACCACGCCCAAATTTGGCGAATTTTTCACTAACTCCGATTTGCACGAAATTTTTTGGGCATAACCCCCAAGCCAAGCCGATCACAGATATATAATTTGTCATAGGGAATTCCAAACAGGAAGTTCGTAAATTAACGTTGAAATTCCGATTTCTGCGATTTTAAGGCTCGCATTTCAACGAACTCCTCCTAGGTTTTTTATCGAATCAACTCTAGATTTGGTTTGTGTATACTAGACACATTGCTGATGAAAAGTTGTTAAAAGATATTTCGTAAGTCAATGGGTGTGGCCAGGAACGACGTCCAAAGTTGACCATTTTTGGAAAACACGTAAACCTTAATAACTCTCTAGTAACATGTTAGATCTGGACCAAAACAAGTACACGTGTTCATTGTCTCTGCCTGACTTCATCTATATACTTTGTTTCGCTCTCAAATATAGCGCCCCCTGCTGGTAACAGGAAGTCTGATGTTTTACTCTATTATTAAAATCTCCTCCCTTTTTCAACATATATTTTTCAAATATTCTCAGAAAGGCTCTTCACACCTTCATGAAGCAGCAGTGTTGATATCGTGTCCTGAGGTGAAAGGGTGTGGCCATGGCGAAGCCTCAAACTTCACTGATCGCCATGAACCTGAAAATCACTCTAACTCCTTCATTTAAGGTCCAATCTGCTTCAAAATTCACAAGCATGATCAAGGTCCAACACCTAACACATCTAAAAGCTTAATTCTCTGCTACTCCAATGACATCAACCTTTACATATGTCATAAAATACATAAATGTGGTTTCAACAACATGCAGCGGTTGCGACATGTGACGCCAGCAACATTTAGCAGCACCAACATCTTGCAGCAGCAGCATTTGGCGGAAGCAATATGCGGCGGTAGCGGCAGGACCCAACGGGCGCGTGGGGGGCGAGGGCCCGATCATCGCCGCTTGCGGCTTTAATTAGGGCCCGAGCCGAATGGCCGGCGAAGGCCCTATTGTAATCGCTAAATCCTTGGTCCACTTTAACCCCAAATTGCGTGCCTTCACCTTGAGATAAACGCGAACGCGCCTATCCCCAAAGTTCAGTCACGGCGAAAAATTTATGAATCCAGTGTTTGCACAAAAAAAAGTGCGCCACAGCGCCCCCTAGTGGCTTTAAACTGCACCCTATCTGGCTACTTTCACGGATCGACCTGAAATTTTTTGGGCATAACTATCATGCCCGGACCTACAAAAAAGTCTCTTGCCCATCGTCAAATCCGTACAGGAAGTTCGCAAATTAGCGTTGAAAGTCGCATTTTGGCGATTTGCAGGGTACGTATTTGAACGAACTCCTCCTAGGTTTTTTATCGGATCAACTCCAGATTTGGATTGTGTAAAATACACACATTGATGATGAAAAGTTATTAAAAGAATTTTCGTAGGTCAATGGGCGTGGCCAGAAACCACGCCCAAATTTGATGAATTTTTCACTAACTCCGATTTGCATTAAATTTTTTGGGCATAATCCCCAGGCACAGCCGATCACAAATATATAAATTGTCATAGGGAAGTCAAAACATGAAGTTCGTAAATTAACGTTGAAATTCCGATTTTAGCGATTCTAAGGCTCGCATTTGAACGAACTCCTCCTAGGTTTTTTATCGGATCAATTCCAGATTGGGTTGGTGTATACTAGACACATTGAGGATGAAAAGTTATTAAAAGATATTTCGTAAGTCAATGGGCGTGGCCAGGAAGGACGCCCAAAGTTCGCCATTTTTGGTAAACACGTAAACCTTAATAACTCTCTAGTAAAATGTTAGATTTGGACCAAAATGTGTACACATGTTCACTGTCCATGCCTGAGTATATCCATATGCTTTGTTTCACTCTCAAATATAGCGCCCCCTGCTGGTAACAGGAAGTCTTATGTTTTACTCTATCATTAAAATCTCCTCCGTTTTTCAACATTTTTCTCTCAAATATTCTCAGAAAGGGTCTTCACACCTTCATGAAGCATCAGTGTTCAGGTCGTGTCCTTAGGTGAAACGGTCTGGCGATGGCGAAGCCTCAAACTTCACTGATCGCCATGAACCTGGAAATCACTCTTATTTCCTTCATTTAAGGTCCAATCTGCTTCAAAATCCACAAACATGATCAATGTCCACCTCCTAACACATCTATGAGCTCAATTCTCTGATACTGCAATCGCACCAAGCTCTAGAAATTACATAAATTACATATGTAAGTGATGAATACTCCAATCTTCCCCAAATTCAACACACATGATCACAGCTCCACTCTGGACTTATTTTTTTTCTTAAAACATATATTTGTGTTATAGGAATAGCACCATCTAATACACACAATCAGTGTTAATGCCAAAAACACTTAAACATGCTTTAAATCATCCTCCCCTCCCCCTCCTGCTCAGACTGAGCTGAGGTTACCTCTCACACCAATTAACCCACCCCCCTTCTTCACCCCACACCAACCTCAGAGATCTGTCAGCCAAGCTTCTACCTCCCTGCTTAGAGTGAGACACCATAGATTCTTGACATGTCATCATCTTTATTCACTGAGTAACACTGAGGTTAAAAGTGTTCAAGAGACATTTGTGATATTGGTCGCATCACATGGTCTGACATAATGCTCATAGGCTCTGTATGTTGCTGTTTTAAGTGGTGGACTCTGTATGTTGCTGTTTTAAGTTGTGGAAGACATTTTCTCATGCTGGTGATCTGACACTGTTAATCCTAATTATTGAGCCATTATTTTTTTCTTTTATTTACCAACTCTTCTTGGCCCAGCTCTACACTGAATCATTGCCATCATTCATCTGTATGCTGTACAGGCCTAACCATATCTATGTTGTGGCTATTTGCTGAGGCAGGTATTGCTTCACATGAAGTGCCTGCAACATAGGAACAGTGCCACTGGGCATTAGCTGTGTTTCATATTTCAAATACCTGCTTGTATATGGTGGCAGCAACATGCAGCGGTTGTGACGTGGGGCCAGCAACATTTAGCAGCACCACCTGCCGCAACAGCAGCATTTGGTGGAAGCAATATGTGGCGGAGGCAACAAGGCCAAATGGACGCAAGGGAGGCGAGGGCCCGATCATCGCCGCTTGCGGCTTTAATTATTATTATTATTGTTCATGCTCCACTTTAACCCCAAATTGCGTGCCCTCAACTTGAGTTATACGCGACCGCGCCTAGGCCAAAAAATTAGTTGCCCCGAAAATTGCATGAATCCAGTCTTTGCACAAAAAAAAGTGCGCCACAGCGCCCCCTAGTGGATATAAACTGCAGCCCCTACAGCTACTTTCACGTATCGACCTGAAATTTTTAGGGCATAACTATCATGCCCGGACCTACAAAAAAGTCTCTTACGACCATGGTCAATTCCAAACAGGAAGTCCGCAAATTAGCGTTGAATGTGGCGTTTTGGCGATTTCCTGGGTACGTATTTGAACGAACTCCTCCTACAGTTTTGATCGGATCAACTCCATATTTGGATCGTGTATACTAGGCACCTTGACGATGTAAAGTTATTAAAAGAATTTTCGTAGGTCAATGGGCGTGGCCAGAAACCACGCCCAAAATTGGCAAATTTTTCACTTACTCCGATTTGCACTAAATTTTTTGGGCATAACCCTCAGGCCAAGTCGATCACAGATATATAATTTGTCATAAGGAATTCCGAACAGGAAGTTCGTAAATTAACGTTGAAATTCCGATTTTTGCGATTCTAAGGCTCGCATTTGAACGAACTCCTCCTAGGTTTTTTATGGAATCAAGTCTAGATTTGGTTTGTGTATACTAAACACAGTGCTGATGAAAAGTTGTTAAAAGATATTTCGTAAGTCAATGGGCGTGGCCAGGAAGGACGCCCAAAGTTGACCATTTTTGGAAAACACGTAAACCTTAATAACTCTCAAGTAACATGTTAGATCTGGACCAAAACAAGTACACATGTTCACTGTCTGGGCCTGACTTAATCTATATGCTTTGTTTCACTCTCAAATATAGCGCCCCCTGCTGGTAACAGGAAGTGTGATGTTTTACTCTATCATTAAAATCTCCTCTGTTTTTCACCAAATTTTTTTCTAATATTCTTAGAAAGGGTCTTCACACCTTCATGAAGCACCAGAGTTGAGGTCGTGTCCTTAGGTGAAACGGTGTGGCGATGGCGAAACCTCAATCTTCACTGATCGCCATGAACCTGGAAATCACTCTAACTCCTTCATTCAAGGTCCAATCTGCTTCAAAATTCACAAGCATGATCTACTTCCACCTCCTAACACATATATAACCTTAATTCCCTGCTTCTCCAATTGAATCAAACTTTTCAAATGTCATAAATTATATACAAGTGGGGGCAGCAACATGCAGCGGTTGCAACATGTTAGGCCAGCAACATTTAGCGGCACCAATGCTTCGTAACAGCAACGTTTGGCGGAAGCAAAACACGACGGTAGCGACAGGGCCCAACGGGCGCGTGGGGGGCGAGGGCCCGATCATCGCCGCTTGCGGCTTTAATTATTATTATTATTCTCCAGCCTCTTTAACCCCAAATTGCGTGCCTTCAACTTAGAAATTACACGACCGCGCCTAGTTCAAATTGTCAGGCATGGCGAAAATTTTATGAATCCAGTGATTGCACAAAAATAAATGCGCCACAGCGCCCCCTAGTGGCCATAAACTGCAGCCCCTCCAGCTACTTTCACGGATTGGCCTGAAATTTTTGGGGCATAACTATCATGCCTGGACCTACAAAAAAGTCTCTTACGACCATGGTCAATTCCAAACAGGAACTTCGCAAATTAGCGTTGAACATCGCGTTTTGACGATTTCCTGGGTACGTATTTGAACGAACTCCTCCTAGGGTTTTCATTGGATCAACTCCAGATTTGGATTGTCTATACTAGACGCCTTGACGATGAAAAGTTATTAAAAGAATTTTTGTAGGTCAATGGGCGTGGCCAGAAACCACGCCCAAATTTGGCGAATTTTTCACTAACTCCGATTTGCACGAAATTTTTTGGGCATAACCCCGACGCCAAGATGATCACAGATATATAATTTGTCATAGGGAATTCCACAAAGGCAGTTCGATAATTAACGTTGAAATTCCGATTTTTGCGATTCTAAGGCTCGCATTTGAACGAACTCCTCCTAGGTTTTTTAACGGATCAACTCCAGATTTGTTCTGTGTAGACTCGACACATTGATGATGAAAATTTGTTAAAAGATTTTTCGTAAGTCAATGGGCGTGGCCAGGAAGGACGCCCAAAGTTCACCATTTTCGGAAAACACGTAAACCTTAATAACTCTCTAGTAACAACTTAGATCTGGACCAAAACAAGTACACATGTTCACTGTCCCTGCCTGAGTTAATCTATATGCTTTGTTTCACACTCAAATAAAGCGCCCCCTGCTGCTAACAGGAAGTCTGATGTTTTACTCTATTGTTAAAATCTCCTACATTTTTCAACATATATTTTTCAAATATTCTCAGAAAGGGACTTCACACCTTCATGAAGCAGCAGTGTTGAGGTCGTGTCCTGAGGTGAAAGGGTGTGGCCATGGCGAAGCCTCAAACTTAATTGATCGTCATGAACCTGGAAATCACTCCAACTCCTTTATTTAAGGTCCAATCTGCTTCAAAATCCAAAAGCATGATCAAGGTCCGCCTCCTAACACATTTATAAGTTTAATTCTCTGCTACTCCAATCACATCTATCTTTGGATATGTCATAAATTACATACATGTGGCGGCAGCAACCTGCAGTGGTTGCAACATGTGGCGCCAGCAACATTTTACGGCACCACCTTTTTGCAACTGCAGTATTTGGCGGCAGCAATATGCGGCGGTGGCGGCAAGGCCCAACGGGCGCGTGGGGGGCGAGGGCCCGATCATCGCCGCTTGCGGCTTTAATTATTAGGGCCCGAGCCCGACCCGAAGGGCCGGCGGCGAAGGCCCTATTGTAATCGCTAGGATTATTATTAGGGCCCGAGCCGAATGGCCGGATCGGCCGGCGAAGGCCCTATTGGAATCGCTAGGATTATTATTATTTTTTTTTTTCTCCCGCCACTTTAACCCCAAATTGCGTGCCTTCAACTTGAGATAAACGCGAACGCGCCTAGGCCCAAAAATTAGTCCCGGCGAAAAATTTATGAATCCAGTGTTTGCACAAAAAAAAGTGCGCCACAGCGCCCCCTAGTGGCCTTAAACTGCAGCCCCTCCGGCCACTTTCACGTATGGACCTGAAATTTTTAGGGCATAACTATCATGCCCGGACCTACAAAAAAGTCTCTTACAACCATGGTCAATTCCAAACAGGAAGTTTACGAATTGGCGTTGAAAGTCGCATTTTGGCGATTTTCAGGGTACGTATTTGAACGAACTCCTCCTAGGGTTTTTGTCGGATCAACTCCAGATTTGGATTGTGTATACTAGACACACCGACAATGAAAAGTTATTAAAAGATTTTTCGTAGGTCAATGGGCGTGGCCAGAAACCACGCCCAAATTTGGCGAATTTTTCACTAACTCTGATTTGCATTAAATTTTTTGGGCATAACCCCCAGGCCAAGACGATCACAGATATATAAATTGTCATGGGAAATTCTGAACAGGAAGTTCGTAAATTAACGTTGAAATTCCGATTTTCGCAATTCTAAGGCTCGCATTTGAACGAACTCCTCCTAGGTTTTTGATTGGATCAACTCCACATTTGGATTGTGTATACTAGATACATTGACGATGAAAAGTTATTAAAAGATTTTTCGTAAGTCAATGGGCGTGGCCAGGAAGGATGGCCAAAGTTCGCCATTTTTGGAAAACACATAAGCCTTAATAACTCTCTAGTAAAATGTTAGATCCGGACCAAAATATGTACACATGTTCACTGTCCATGCCTGAGTATATCTATAAGCTTTATTTCACTCTCAAATATAGCGCCCCCTGCTGGTAACAGGAACTCTGATGTTTTACTTGATCATTTAAATCTCCTCCGTTTTTCAACATTTTTCTTTCAAATATTCTCAGAAAGGGTCTTCACACCTTCATCAACCATCAGTGTTCAGGTCGTGTCCTGAGGTGAAACGGTCTGGCGATGGCGAAGCCTCAAACTTCACTGATCGCCATCAACCTGGAAATCACTGTAACTCCTTCATTTAAGGTCCAATCTGCTTCAACATTCACAAGCATGATCAAGGTCCATCTCCTAACACATCTATAAGCTTAATTCTCTGCTACTCCAATCACTCCTTTATATAGGTCATAAATTACATACATTTGGTGGCAGTAACATGCAGCTCTTGCGACATGTGGCGTGAACAACATTTAGTGGCACCAATGTTTCGCATTAGCAGCATTTGGCGAAAGCAATATGTGGCGGTTGTGGCAGGGCCCAACGGGCGCGTGGGGGGGCGAGGGCCCGATCATCGCCGCTTGCGGCTTTAATTAGGGCCCGAGCCCGACCGCAGGCCGGCGAAGGCCCTATTGGAATCGCTAAGATTATTATTATTATTTTTCTCCTTCTCCCCCCTTTTTAACCCCAAATTGCGTGCCTTCAACTTGAGATAAACGCGAACGTGCCTAGGCCCAAACTTCAGTACCCCGGAAAAATTTATGAATCCAGTGTTTACACATAAAAAAGTGCGCCATAGCGCCCCCTAGTGGCCTTAAACTGCAGCCCCTCCGGCGACTTTCAAGTATCGACCTGAAATTTTTAGGGCATTACTACTATGCCTGGACCTACAAAAAAGTCTCTTATGACCATTGTCCATTCCAAACAGGAAGTTCGCAACTTAGCGTTAAATATCGCATTATGGCGATTTTCAGGGTACGTATTTGAACGAACTCCTCCTAGGGTTTTTATCGGATCAACTCCAGATTTGGATTGTGTAAAGTAGACACACTGATGATGAAAAGTTATTAAAAGAATTTTCGTAAGTCAATGGGCGTGGCCAGAAACCACGCCCAAATTTGACGAATTTTTCACAAACTCTGATTTGCACGATTTTTTTTGGGCATAACCAGCAGGCCAAGCCCTTCACAAATATGTATAATTGTCATAGGGAATTCCCAACAGGAAGTTCGTAAATTTACGTTGAAATTCCGATTTTGGCGATTCTAAGGCTAGCATTTGAACGAACTCCTCCTTGGGTTTTTATCGGATCAACTCCAGATTTGGATTATGTATACTAGACACATTGACGATGAAAAGTTATTAAAAGAATTTTCGTAAGTCGATGGGCGTGGCCAGGAAGGACGCCCAAAGTTGACCGTTTTTGGAAAACACGTAAACCTTAATAACTCTCTAGTAAAATGTTAGATCCAGACCAAAATATGTACACATGTTCACTGTCCATGCCTGAGTATATCTATAAGCTTTATTTCACTCTCAAATATAGCGCCCCCTACTGGAAACAGGAAGTCTGATGTTTTACTTGATAATTAAAATCTCCACCGTTTTTCAACATATTTCTTTCAAATATTCTCAGAAAGGGTCTTCACACCTTCATGAAGCATTAGTGTTGAGGTTGTGTCCTTAGGTGAAACGGTCTGGGGATGGCGAAGCCTCAAACTTCACTGATCGCCATGAACCTGGAAATCACTCTTAGTCCTTCATTTAAGGTCCAATCTGCTTCAAAATCCACAAACATGATCAGTGTCCACCTCCTAACACATCTATATCCACATCCAGCAAGGTACACACAAACTATGTGCACCACAATGGACATTATCTATCAAATGTAATATCTGTTCTGTTTGCTTGCATGTAAAATGGGGGCGATGCAGCTGTTTGCAGCCTCATATTTAGCCAATCAAAGATTAGCAGCATTAGCCAACAGCAGTATTTGGTTTTTACAACAGCAGGGGCGCGGCGGGCGCGGGGCCAGGGTAATTACATCGCTGGGCGAAGGTTCGATGGCTTTTTTTCTTCTTTTTATTTCTTTTTCCCCATTCGCGACAACCAAATGCCTTCAACTTCAGATCTTGGCCCAAATTAGTCCTGGCGAAAAATTTATGAATCCAGTGTTTGCACAAAAAAAAGTGTGCCATAGCGCCCCCTAGTGGCCTTAAATTGCAGCCCCTCCACCAAGTTTCACGGATCGACCCGAAATTTTCTGGGCATAACTATCATGGCCAGACCTACAAAAAAGTCTCTTACGACCATGGTCAATTCCGAACAGGAAGTTTGCAAATTAGCATTAAAAGTCGCGTTTTGGCGATTTGCGCGGTACATATTTAAACGAACTCCTCCTAGGGTTTTTGTCGGATCAACTCCAGATTTGGATCGTGTATACTACACACATTGACGATCAAAAGTTATTAAAAGAATTTTCGTAGGTCAATGGGCGTGGCCAGGAAGGACGCCCAAAGTTGACCATTTTTGGAAAACACATAAACCTTAATAACTCTCTAGCAATATGTTAGATCCGAACCAAAACATGTACACATGTTCACTGTCCGTGCCTGAGTAAATCTATATGCTTTATTTCACTCTCGAATATTGCCCCCCCTGCTGGTAACAGGAAGTCTGATCTTTATTCGGACCCGAGCCCAAAAGGCCAGATTATCCAGTAATTCCCACCCATTTTAGCCTCAAATTATGCGTATTGCACTTCAGATAAACATCAATGCGGCTAGTCCCAAAATTCAGTCACGGCAACAAATTTATGAATTCAGTGTTTGCTCAAAAAATGTACTCCATAGCGCCCCCTAGTGGCTTAAAACTGCAGCCCCTCCAGCTACTTTCACCTATTGATCTGAAATTTTGAATGCATCACTGTCATGCCAGGACCTACAAAAAAGTCTCTTACCATTGTCAATTGTGGACAGGAAGTTTGCAAATTAGCGAAAGGTCGATTTTGGCGATTTGCAGGGCACGATTTGAACAAACTCCTCCTAGTTTTTTATCGGATCAATTCCAGATTTGGTTTGTGTATACTAGACACATTGACGATGAAAAGTTATTAAAAGATTTTTCGTAAGTCAATGGGCGTGGCCAGGAAGGACGCCCAAAGTTGACCATTTTTGGAAAACACGTAAACCTTAATAACTCTCTAGCAATATGTTAGATCCAGACCAAAACAAGTACACATGTTCACTGTCCCTGCCTGAGTCAATCTATATGCTTTGTTTCACTCTCGAATATAGCGCCTCCTGCTGGTAACAGGAAGTCTGATGTTTTACTCTATCATTTAAATCTCCTCTGTTTTTCAACATAAAGTCCTCAAATATTCTCAGAATGGGTCTTCACACTTTCTTGAAGCACCAGTGTTGAGGCCGTGTCCTGAGGTGAAACAGTTTGGCGGTAAAGCCTCAAACTTCACTGATCGCCATGAACCTGGAAATCACTCTAATCTTTCATTTAAGGTCCAGTCTGCATCAAAATCCACAAGCATGATCAAGGTCTACCTCCTAACACATCTATAAGCTCAATTCTCTGCTACTGCAATCCCACCAAGCTCCAGAAAATACATAAATTGCATATGTATGTTTTAAATAATCTAATCTTCCCCAAATTCAACACACATGATCACAGTTCCACTCTGGATTTATTTCTTAAATATAAACATATATTTGGGTGATAGGAATGGCACCATCTAACAGACACCTGCAGTGTTTATGCCTAAAACACTTTTAAACATGCTTTAAATCATCCTGATTGTGGAAGGAAGCTTTCCTCCTCCCTTCCTGCTCCTCAGACTGAGCTGAGGTTACCTCACATGCTAATTAGCCCACCCCCCTTCTTCACCCCACACCAACCTCAGAGATCTGTCAGCCAAGCTTCCACCTCCCTGCTTAGAGTGAGACACCATAGATTCTTGACATGTCATCCTCTTTATTTATTGTTATCTGTTTACTTTAGATGCTTCATTCAGACTTTATTCTGTGTATGTGTATGTGTGTGTGTGTGTGTGTGTGTGTGTTTGGCAGAGGCATTGACTGTCAGGGATAGTAATTTCTTCAAAAAATCTCAGAAAGGGTCTTCACACCTTCATGAAGCATCACTGTCTGCATGTTTGTGTGTGTGTGGCTATTTCCTGAGACAGATATTGCTTCACATGACATGCCTGGGACAAAGGAACAGTGCCACCCAATGGGCATTAGCTGTTTTTTAATATCTCAAATACCTGCTTGCATGTGGGGCCAGCAGATTTAGCAACATGCAGCTGTTGGGACATATGGTGCCAGCAAAATGGGCAATGCAGCCGCTATGCAGCATTATTATTAAGCAAATTGCGGCCTTCAACTTGAGATAAACGCTAACGCGAGGCCCAAAAATTAGTCCGCTATTTATGAATCGGTTTGCCGAGGCGCCATAGCGCCCTAGTGGCCTGTAATGCAGCTAAGATTATTATCTTTTTTTTCTTCATGCCACTTTAACCCCAAATTATGCGTGCTCAACTTCAACAGGAAGTTCGCGATTAGCCTTAGGCCCCAAAATTTGAAAACTCCTCCTAGTATCGAAAAGATTTATGAATCCAGTGTATATGCAAAAAAAAGTGCTCAATAGCGCCCCCTAGTGGCCTAAAACTGCAGCCCCTCCGCCGACTTTCACCGATCGAGATGAAATTTTGAGGGCATAACTATCATGCCCGGAGCTACAAAAAAGTCTCTTACGGCCATGGTCAATTCCAAACAGGAAGTTCGCAAATTTGCGTTGAATGTCGCATTTTGGCGATTTGCAGGGTACGTATTTCAACGAACTCCTCCTAGGTTTTTAGTCGGATCAAGTCCAGATTTGGATTGTGTATACTAGACACATGCACGATGAAAAGTTGTTAAAAGAATTTTCGTAGGTCAATGGGCGTGGCCAGAAACCACGCCCAAATATGGCGAATTTTTGAATTAATAACTCTTGATGTTAGATAGACCCAAGTAAATGCTTGACAGATATATAATTTGTCACTCAGGAATTCCAACAGGAAGTCCAAATTAAAATTCACGTCATAAAATTCTCAGAAAGGGTTTTTCATAAATCAGTGTTATTTTGCGATCAAACTTCACTGATCATGAACAAATCTCTAACTCCTAAGGTTTTTTATCGATGATCAACTCTAGATTTGGTTTGTGTATACTACACACATTGCTGATGAAAAGTTGTTAAAAGATTAATCTCAAATTCAATGGGCGTGGCCAGGAAGGATGCCCAAAGTTGACCATTTTTGGAAAACACGTAAACCTTAATAACTCTCTAGTAACATGTTAGATCTGGACCAAAACAAGTACACGTGTTCACTGTCTCTGCCTGACTTCATCTAGATACTTTGTTTCACACTCAAATATAGCGCCCCCTGCTGGTTACAGGAAGTCTGATGTTTTACTCTATTATTAAAATCTCCTCCGTTTTTCAACATATATTTTTCAAATACTCTCAGAAAGGGTCTTCACAGCTTCATGAAGCAGCAGTGTTGAGGTCGTATCCTGAGGTGAAAGGGTGTGGCCATGGCGAAGCCTCAAACTTCACTGATCGCCATGAACCTGAAAATCACTCTAACTCCTTCATTTAAGGTCCAATCTGCTTCAAAATTCTAAAGCATGATCAAGGTCCAACCCCTAACACAAGTATAAGCTTAATTCTCTGGTACTCCAATCGCATCAACCTTTACATATGTCATAAATTACATACGTGTGGTGGCAGCAGCATGCAGTGGTTGAGACATATGGTGCCAGCAAAATTTAGAGGCACCAATGTTTCACAACAGCAGTATTTGGCGAAGCAATATGTGGCGGTTGCGGCAGGGCCCAACGGGCGCGTGGGGGGCGAGGGCCCGATCATCGCCGCTTGCGGCTTTAATTATTATTATTTTTCTTCTGCCACTTTAACCCCAAATTGCGTGCCCTCAACTTGAGATAAACGCAGCGCTTAGGCCCAAAAAATTAGTCGAAAAATTTATGAATCCAGTGTTTGCACAAAAAAAGTGTGCACAGCGCCCCTAGTGGCCTTAAACTGCAGCCCTCCGGCTAATTTCCACATGTCGACCTGAAATTTTTAGGGCTTAACTATCATGCCAGGACCTACAAAAAGTCTCTTATGGCCATTGTCAATTTCAAACAGGAAGTTCGCAAATTAGCGCTGATAGTCGCTTTGGGCTTACGATTTGAACGAACTCCTCCTAGGGTTTTTATCGGATCAAATCCAGATTTGGATTGTGTATACTAGACACCTTGAAGATGAAAATTTATTAAAAGATTTTTCGTAAGTCAATGGGCGTGGCCAGAAACCACGCCCAAATTTGACAATTTTTTCACTAACTCCGAATTAAACAAAATTTTTTGAGCATAATCACCAGGCCAAGACGATCACAAATATATAAATTGTCATAGAGAATTCCAAACAGGAAGTTCGGAAATTAACGTTGAAATTGCGATTTTAAGGCTAGCATTTAAACGAACTCCTTCTAGGTTTTTTATCGGATCAATTCCAGATTTGGTTTGTGTATACTAGACACATTGACGATGAAAAGTTATTAAAAGATTTTTCGTAAGTCAATGGGCGTGGCCAGGAAGGACGACCAAAGTTGACCATTTTGGAAAACACGTAAACCTTAATAACTCTCTAGCAATATGTTAGATCCGAACCAAAACATGTACACATGTTCACTGTCCGTGCCTGAGTAAATCTATATGCTTTATTTCACTCTCGAATATTGCCCCCCCTGCTGGTAACAGGAAGTCTGATCTTTATTCGGACCCGAGCCCAAAAGGCCAGATCATCCAGCGAATTCCCACCCATTTTAGCCTCAAATTGCGTGTATTGCACTTGAGATAAACATGAATGCGGCTAGTCCCAAAATTCAGTCACGGCAACAAATTTATGAATTCAGTGTTTGCTCAAAAAATGTACTCCATAGCGCCCCCTAGTGGCTTAAAACTGCAGCCCCTCCAGCTACTTTCACCTATTGATCTGAAATTTTTAATGCATCACTGTCATGCCAGGACCTACAAAAAAGTCTCTTACGACCATTGTCAATTGTGGACAGGAAGTTTGGAAATTAGCGATAAAGGTCGCATTTTGGCGATTTGCAGGGTACGTATTTGAACAAACTCCTCCTAGGTTTTTTATCGGATCAATTCCAGATTTGGTTTGTGTATACTAGACACATTGACGATGAAAAGTTATTAAAAGATTTTTCGTAAGTCAATGGGCGTGGCCAGGAAGGACGCCCAAAGTTGACCATTTTTGGAAAACACGTAAACCTTAATAACTCTCTAGCAATATGTTAGATCCAGACCAAAACAAGTACACATGTTCACTGTCCCTGCCTGAGTCAATCTATATGCTTTGTTTCACTCGAATATAGCGCCTCCTGCTGGTAACAGGAAGTCTGATGTTTTACTCTATCATTAAAATCTCCTCTGTTTTTCAACATAAAGTCCTCAAATATTCTCAGAATGGGTCTTCACACTTTCTTGAAGCACCAGTGTTGAGGCCGTGTCCTGAGGTGAAACAGTTTGGCGGTGGCGAAGCCTCAAACTTCACTGATCGCCATGAACCTGGAAATCACTCTAATCTTTCATTTAAGGTCCAGTCTGCATCAAAATCCACAAGCATGATCAAGGTCTACCTCCTAACACATCTATAAGCTCAATTCTCTGCTACTGCAATCCCACCAAGCTCCAGAAAATACATAAATTGCATATGTATGTTTTAAATAATCTAATCTTCCCCAAATTCAACACACATGATCACAGTTCCACTCTGGATTTATTTCTTAAATTTAAACATATATTTGGGTGATTGGCACCATCTAACAGACACCTGCAGTGTTTATGCGTAAAACACTTTTAAACATGCTTTAAATCATCCTGATTGTGGAAGGAAGCTTTCCTCCGTCCCCTTCCCCCTGCTCCTCAGACTGAGCTGAGGTTACCTCACATGCTAATTAGCCCACCCCCCTTCTTCACCCCACACCAACCTCAGAGATCTGTCAGCCAAGCTTCCACCTCCCTGCTTAGAGTGAGACACCATAGATTCTTGACATGTCATCCTCTTTATTTATTGTTATCTGTTTACTTTAGATGCTTCATTCAGACTTTATTCTGTGTATGTGTATGTGTGTGTGTGTGTGTGTGTGTGTGTGTGTTTGGCAGAGGCATTGACTGTCAGGGATAGTAATTTCTTCAAAAAATCTCAGAAAGGGTCTTCACACCTTCATGAAGCATCACTGTCTGCATGTTTGTGTGTGTGTGGCTATTTCCTGAGACAGATATTGCTTCACATGACATGCCTGGGACAAAGGAACAGTGCCACCCAATGGGCATTAGCTGTTTTTTAATATCTCAAATACCTGCTTGCATGTAGGGGCAGCAACATGCAGCTGTTGGGACATATGGTGCCAGCAAAATTTAGCGGCACCAATGTTTCGCAACAGCAGTATTTGGCGAAAGCAATATGTGGCGGTAGCGGCAGGGCCCAACGGCGGCGAGGGTTCGATCATCGCCGCTATGCGGTTTAATTAGGCCCGAGCGAATGGTCAGCGAAGGCCCTATTGTAATCGCTAAATCCTTGGTCCACTTTAACCCCAAATTGCGTGCCTTCACCTTAAGATAAACGCGAACGCGCCTATCCCCAAAGTTCAGTCACGGCGAAAAATTTATGAATCCAGTGTTTGCACAAAAATAAGTGCGCCACAGCGCCCCCTAGTGGCCTTAAACTGCACCCTATCTGCCTACTTTCACGGATCGACCTGACATTTTTTGGGCATAACTATCATGCCCGGACCTACAAAAAAGTCCCTTGCGCCCATCGTCAAATCCATACAGGAAGTTCGCAAATTAGCGTTGAAAGTCGCATTTTGGCGATTTGCAGGGTACGTATTTGAACGAACTCCTCCTAGGTTTTTTATCGGATCAACTCTAGATTTGGACTGTTTATACTGGACACATTGACGATGAAAAGTTATTAAAAGAATTTTCGTAGGTCAATGGGCGTGGCCAGAAACCACGCCCAAATTTGATGAATTTTTCACTAACTCTGATTTGCATTAAATTTTTTGGGCATAATCCCCAGGCACAGCCGATCACAAATATATAAATTGTCATAGGGAAGTCAAAACAGGAAGTTCGTAAATTAACGTTGAAATTCCGATTTTAGCGATTCTAAGGCTCGATTTGAACGTAACTCCTCCTAGGTTTTTATCGGATCAATTACAGATGTGGTTTGTGTATACTAGACACATTGACGATGATAAGTTATTAAAAGATATTACGTAAGCCAATGGGCGTGGCCAGGAAGGACGCCCAAAGTTCGCCATTTTTGGTAAACACGTAAACCTTAATAACTCTCTAGTAAAATGTTAGATTTGGACCAAAAATGTGTACACATGTTCACTGTCCATGCCTGACTATATCTATATGCTTTGTTTCACTCTCAAATATAGCGCCCTGCTGGTAACAGGAAGTCTGATGTTTTACTCTATCATTAAAATCTCCTCCGTTTTTCAACATTTTTCTCTCAAATATTCTCAGAAAGGGTCTTCACACCTTCATGAAGCATCAGTGTTCAGGTCGCGTGTCCTTAGGTGAAACGGTCTGGCGATGGCAAAGCCTCAAACTTCACTGATCGCCATGAACCTGGAAATCACTCTTATTTCCTTCATTTAAGGTCCAATCTGCTTCAAAATCCACAAACATGATCAATGTCCACCTCCTAACACATCTATGAGCTCAATTCTCTGATACTGCAATCGCACCAAGCTCTAGAAATTACATAAATTACATATGTAAGTGATGGATACTCCAATCTTCCCCAAATTCAACACACACATGATCACAGCTCCACTCTGGACTTATTTTTTTTTCTTAAAACATATATTTGTGTTATAGGAATAGCAACACTAATCAGTGTTAAAAAAAAAAACATGCTTTTTTTCATCTTCCCTCCCTCCCCTCCTCTCAGACTGAGCTGAGGTTTACTCTCTCACACCAATTAACCCACCCCTTCTTCACACACCAACCTCAGAGATCTGTCAGCCAAGCTTCCACCTCCCTGCTTAGAGTGAGACACCATAGATTCTTGACATGCTATCATCTTTATTCACTGAGTTACACTGAGGTTAAAAGTGTTCAAGAGACATTTGTGATATTTGTCGCATCACCTGGTCTGACATAATGCTCATAGGCTCTGTATCTTGCTGTTTTAAGTGGTGGACTCTGTATGTTGCTGTTTTAAGTGGTGGAAGACATTTTCTCATGCTGGTGATCTGACACTGTTAATCCTAATTATTGAGCCATTATTTTTTTCTTTTATTTACCAACTCTTCTTGGCCCAGCTCTACACTGAATCATTGCCATCATTCATCTGTATGCTGTACAGGCCTAACCATATCTATGTTGTGGCTATTTGCTGAGGCAGGTATTGCTTCACATGAAGTGCCTGCAACATAGGGACAGTGCCACTGACATTAGCTGTGTTTCATATTTCAAATACCTGCTTGTATATGGTGGCAGCAACATGCAGCGCGTGGGCAACATTTAGCAGCATCACCGTTCCAGCAGCATTAGGCAACAGGGCCAAATAAGCTTTAATTAGGCCCGAGCCCGACCCAAGGGCCGGGCGAAGGCCCTATTGTAATCGCCGATTATTATTGTAATCGCTAAGATTATTTATTATTTTTCTTTTTCTTCTTCCGCCACTTTAACCCCAAATTGCGTGCCTTCAACTTGAGATAAACGTGAACGCGCCTAGGCCCAAAAATTTGTCCCGGCGAAAAATTTATGAATCCAGTGTTTGCCCAAAAAAAAATTCGCCACAGCGCCCCCTAGTGGCCTTAAACTGCAGCCCCTGGGGCGACTTTCACGTATCGACCCGAAATTTGGAGGGCATAACTATCATGCCCGGACCTACAAAAAAGTCTCTTACGACCATGGCCAATTCCAAACAGGAAGTTCGCAAATTAGCGTTGAAAGTCGCGTTTTGGCGATTTGCGGGGTACGTATTTGAACGAACTCCTCCTACGATTTTTGTCGGATCAACTCCAGATTTGGATTGTGTATACTAGACACATTGACGATGAAAAGTTATTAAAAGAATTTTCGTAGGTCAATGGGCGTGGCCACAAACCACGCCCAAATTTGGCAAATTTTTCACTAACTCCGATTTGCACGAAATTTTTTGGGCATCACCCCCAGGTCATGACGATCACAACTATATAACTTGTCATTGACAATTCTCAACAGCAACTTCGTAAATTAATGTTGAAATTCCGATTTTCGCGATTCTTAGCCTCGCAATTGAACGAACTCCTCCTAGGTTTTTTATCGGATCAATTCCAGATTTGGTCTGTGTATACTACACAAAATGATGATGAAAAGTTGTTCAAACATATTTCGTAAGTCAATGGGCGTGGCCAGGAAGGACGCCCAAAGTTGACCATTTTCGGAAAACACGTAAACCTTAATAACTCTCTAGTAATATGTTATATCTGGACCAAAACAAGTACACATGTTCACTATCCCTGCCTGAGTTAATCTATATGTTTTGTTTCACTCTCAAGTATAGCGCCCCCTGCTGGTAACAGGAAGTCTGATTTTTTACTCTTTCACTAAAATCTCCTCTGTTTGTCAACATATTTTTTTCAAATATTCTCAGAAAGGATATTCACACCTTCATGAAGCATCAGTGTTGAGGTCGTGTCGTTAGGTGAAACGCTGTGGCGATGGCGAAGCCTCAAACTTAATTGATCATCATGAACCTGGAAATCACTCCAACTCCTTCATTTAAGGTCCAATCTGCTTCAAAATTCACAAGCATGATCAAGGTCCACCTCCTAACACATCTATAACTTTAATTCTCTGCTACTCCAATCACATCTAGCTTTGGATATGTCATAAATTACATACATGTGGCGGCAGCAACCTGCAGCGGTTGCAACATGTGGCGCCAGCAACATTTTACGGCACCAACGTTTTGCAACTGCAGTATTTGGCGACAGCAATATGCGGCGGTGGCGGCAAGGCCGAACGGGCGCGTGGGGGGCGAGGGCCCGATCATCGCCGCTTGCGGCTTTAATTATTATTATTATTATTATTATTATTATTATTTTTCTTCTGCTCTTTAACCCCAAATTGCGTGCCCTCAACTTGAGATAAACGCGAACGCGCCTAGGCCAAAAAATTAGTCACGCCGAAAAATTAATGATTCCAGTGTTTGCACAAAAATATGTGCTCCATAGCGCCCCCTAGTGGCTTTAAACTGAAGCCCCTCCGCCTACTTTCACATATTCACCTGAAATTTTAAGGGCATAAGTATCATGACCACATCTACAATAAAGTCTCTTATGACCATCATCCATTCCGAACAGGAAGTTCGCAACTTAGCGTTAAATGTCGATTTTGGCGATTTGAATGATTTGAACGAACTCCTCCAGGGTTTTTATCGGATCAACTCCAGATTTGGTTTGTGTATACTAGACACATAGACGATGAAAAGTTATTAAAAGATTTTTCGTAAGTCAATGGGCGTGGCCAGAAACCACGCCCAAATTTGACCAATTTTTCACAATCTTTGAAATGCACGAAATCTTTTGGGCATAACCACCAGGCCAAGACCTTTCCAAAGATATATAATTGTCATGGGAATTTCGAACAGGAAGTTCGTACATTAACGTTGAAATTCGATTTTTGCCATTCTAAGGCTAGCATTTGAATGAACTCCTCCTAGGACTTTTATCGGATCAGCTCCAGATTTGGATTGTGTATACTAGACACATTGACAATTAAAAGTTATTAAAAGATTTTTCAGAAGTCAATGGGCGTGGCCAGGAAGGACAGCCCAAAGTTGACCATTTTTGGAAAACACGTAAACCTTAATAACTCTCTAGCAAAATGTTAGATCCGGACCAAAACATGTACACATGTTCACTGTCCATGCCTGAGTATATCTATATGCTTTATTTCACCCTCAAATATAGCGCCCCTGCTGGTAACAGGAAGTCTGTTGTTTTCCTTGATAATTAAAATCTCCTTTGTTTTTCTACATATTTTTTTCAAATATTCTCAGAAAGGGCCTTCACACCTTCATAAAACATTGGTGTTGACGGTCGTGTCCTCAGGTGAGAGGGTGTGGCCATGGTGAAGCCTCAAACTTCACTGATCGCCATGAACCTGAAATCACTCTAACTCCTTCATTTAAGGTCCAGTCTGCATCAAAATCGACAAACATGATCAAGGTCTACCACCTAACACATCTATAAGCTCAATTCTCTGCTGCTGCAATCTCACCAAGCTCCAGAAAATACATAAATTGCAAATGTATGTTTTAAATAATCTAATCTTCCCCAAATTCAAATCACATGATCACAGTTCCACTCTGAATTTTTTTTTTAAATCTAAACATATATTTGGGTGATAGGAATAGCACCGTCTAACAGACACCAGCAGTGTTTATGCCTAAAACACGTTTAAACATGCTTTAAATCATCCTGACTGTGGAAGGAAGCTTTCCTCCCGTCCCCTTCCCCTGCTCCTCAGACTGAGCTGAGGTTACCTCACATGCTAATTAGCCCACCCCTTCTTCACCCCTCACCAACTTCAGAGATCTGTCAGTCATGCTCCCAGCTCCCTGCTTAGAGTGAGAAACCATACATTCTTGACATGTCATCCTCTTTATTTAATGTTCTCTGTTTACTATAGATGCTTCATCTTGATTTTAAGTTCCATAAAATGTTGTTTTCTAGCATATTTAAATGTTGGCCTTTAAGTTTTAGCTTCTTTGGGATGTCAACATACAGCCTGTAGACAGTGCACTCAGGGACTGACAGTATTTTCAGCCTCTGTCTGCATGTTTCTGTGTGTGTGTGTGTGTGTGTGTGTGTGTGTGTGTGTGTGTGTGTGTGTGTGGCTTTTTGGTGAGACAGGTATTGTTTCACATGAAGTGCTCAAGACATAGGAACAATGATGCCCACTGGGCTTTAGCTGTGTTTTTTATCTCAAATACCTGCTTGTAAGTGGGGCAGCAACATGCAGCAGTTGGGACATGTGGTGCCAGCAACATTTAGCTTGAACATATTCGCCACAGCATCATTTGTTGGAAGCAATATGTGGCGGTAGCGACATGGCCCAACGGGCGATGAAGCGAGGGTTCGATCATCGCCGCTATGCTTTAATTAGGCCCGAGCCCGACCAAGGGCCAAGGCCCTATTGTAATTGCTCGGATTATTATTATTATTATTATTATTATTTTTCTTTTTCTTCTTATGCCACTTTAACCCCAAATTGCGTGCCTTCAACTTGAGATAAACGCGAACGCGCCTAGGCCCAAAAATTAGTCACGCCGAAAAATTTATGAATCCAGTGTTTGCACCAAAAAAAGTGTGCCGTAGCGCCCCCTAGTGGCCTTAAACTGCAGCCCCTCCGGCTAATTTTACATATCGACCTGAAATTTTTAGGGCTTAACTATCATGCCAGCACCTACAAAAAAGTCTCTTATGGCCATTGTCAATTTCAAACAGGATGTTCGCAAATTAGCGTTGATAGTCGCGTTTGGGCATACGTATTTGAACGAACTCCTCCTAGGGTTTTTATCGGATCAAATCCAGATTTGGATTGTGTATACTAGACACCTTGACAATGAAAAGTTATTAAAAGATTTTTCGTAGGTCAATGGGCGTGGCCAGAAACCATGCCCAAATTTGGCGAATTTTTCACTAACTCCGAATTAAACGAAATTTTTTGGGCATAATCACCAGGCCAAGACGATCACAAATATATAAATTGTCATAGGGAATTGCGTAACAGGAAGTTCGAAATTAACGCTTGAAATTGCGATTTTAAGGCTCGCATTTGAACGAACTACTCCTAGGTTTTTTATCGGATCAATTCCAGATTTTGTTTGTGTATACTACACACATTGACGATGAAAAGTTATTAAAAGATTATCCGTAAGTCAATGGGCGTGGTCAGGAAGGACGCCCAAATTTGACCATTTTTGGAAAACGCGTAAACCTTAATAACTCTCTAGTAATATGTTAGATCTGGACCAAAACAAGTACACATGTTCACTGTCCCTGCCTGAGTCAATCTTTATGCTTTATTTCACTCTCAAATATTGCCCCCCCTGCTGGTAACAGGAAGTCTGATCCTTATAGGGACCCGAGCCCAAAAGGCCGGATCATCCAGCGAATTCCCACCCATTTTAGCCCCATATTGCGTGTATTGCACTTGAGGTAAACATGAATGCGCGTAGTCCCACAATTCAGCCACGGCAACAAATTTATGAATTCCGTGTTCTCTCAAAAAAATGTGCTCCATAGCGCCTCCTAGTGGCTTAAAACTGCAGCCCCTCCAGCTACTTTCACCTATGGATCTGAAATTTTGAGGGCATCACTGTCATGCCAGGACCTTCAAAAAAGTCTCTTACGACTATCGTCAATTGTGGACAGGAAGTTTGCAAATTAGCAATAAAGGTCGCATTTTGGCGATTTGCAGGGTACGTCTTTGAACAAACTCCTCCTAGGGTTTTTATCAGATCAACTCCAGATTTGGATTGTGTATACTAGACACACTGACGATGAAAAGTTATTAAAACATTGTTCGTAAGTCAATGGGCGTGGCCAGGAAGGACGCCCAAAGTGGACCAGTGTTGGAAAACACGTAAACCTTAATAGTAACTGTCTTGTACAATCTTAGATCCAAAACAAAACATGTACACATGTTCACTGTCCCTGCCTGAGTTAATCCACATGCTTTGTTTCACTCTCAAATATAGCGCCCCCTGCTGGTGACAGGAAGTCTGATGTTTCACTCTATCATTTAAATCTCCTCCGTTTTTCAGCATATTTTTTTCAAATATTCTCAGAAAGGGTCTTCACACCTTCATGAAGCATCAGTGTTCAGGTGGTGTCCAGAGGTGAAACGGTGTGGCCATGGCAAAACCTCAAACTTCACCGATGGCCATGAACCTGAAAATCACTCTATTTTCTTCATTTAAGGTCCAATCTGCTTCAAAATTCACAAACATGATCAAGGTCCACCTCCCAACTTATCTATAAGCTCAATTCTCTGCTAATCCAATCGCATTAAGCTTTAGATATGTCATACATTACATACATGTGATGGCAGCATCAAGCAGTGGTTGTGACATGTGGAGACAGCAATGTCGAGCGGCACCAACGCTTCGCAACAGCATTTGGCGAAAGCCATGTGCTGCGGTAGCAACAGGGCCCAACGGCGCGTGGGGGGCGAGGGCCCGATCATCGCCGCTTGCGGCTTTAATTTTTCTTCTTCCGCCACTTTAACCCCAAATTGCGTGCCTTCAACTTGAGATAAACGCGAACGCGCCTAGGCCAAAAAATTAGTCCCCCCGAAAAATTTATGATTCCAGTGTTTGCACAAAAATACGTGTGCCATAGCGCCCCCTAGTGGCCTTAAACTGCAGCCCCTGGGGCTACTTTCAAGTATCAACGTGAAATATTTAAACCATAGCAATCATGCCCGGGCCTACAAAAAAGTCTCTTATCACCATGGTCAATTCCGAACAGGAAGTTCGCAAATTAGCGTTGAATTTCGCATGTTGCACATTTTCAGGGTACGTATTTAAACGAACTCCTCCTAGGTTTTTTATCGGATGAACTCCAGATTTAAACAGTCCATACTAGACACACTGACAATGAAAAGTTATTAAAAGATTTTTCGTAGGTCAATGGGCGTGGCCAGAAACCACGCCCACATTTGACAAATTTTTCACAAACTCCGAAATGCGCGAAATTTTTTGGGCATAATCACCAGGCCAAGACCTTCACAGATATATATAATTGTCATAGGGAATTGCGAACAGGAAGTTCGTAAATTAACGTTGAAATTCCGATTTTGGCCATTCTAAGGCTAGCATTTGAATGAACTCCTCCTAGGGTTTTTATCGGATCAACTCCAAATTTGGATTGTGTATACTTCACACATTGACGATTAAAAGTTATTAAAAGATTTTTCGTAAGTCAATGGGCGTGGCCAGGAAGGACGGCCAAAGTTCAGCATTTTTGGAAAACACGTAAACCTCAATAACTCTCTAGCAATATTTTAGATCTGGACCAAAACATGTACACATGTTCACTGTCCTTGCCTGAGTATATCTATATGCTTTATTTCACTCTCAAATATAGCGCCCCCTGCTGGTAACAGGAAGTCTATAGTTTTACTTGACAATTAAAATCTCCTTTGTTTTTCAACATATTTTTTTCAAATATTCTCAGAAAGGGCCTTCACACCTTCATAAAGCCTTACTATTTAGGTCGTGTCCTCAGGTGAAAGGGTGTGGCCATGGCAAAGCCTCAAACTTCACTGATCGCCATGAACCTGGAAATCACTCTAACTCCTTCATTTAAGGTCGAATCTGCTTCAAAATTCACAAAAATGATCAAGGTCCACCTTCTAACACATTTATAACTTTAATTCTCTGGTACTCCAATCGCATCAACCTTTACATATGTCATAAATTACATTCGTGTGGTTGCAGCAGCATGCAGTGGTTGCGACATGTGGCGCCAGCAACATTTAGCAGGACCAATGTTTCGCAACAGCAGCATTTCGGGGAAGCAATATGTGGCTGTAGCGGCAGGTCCCAACGTCCGCGTGGGGGGCGAGGGCCCGATCATCGCCGCTTGCGGCTTTAATTATTATTATTCTTGCTCCTTTTTAACCCCAAATTGCGTGCCCTGAACTCGAGATAAACGCGAACGCGCCTAGGCCAAAAAATTAGTCCCGGCGAAAAATTTATGATTCTAGATTGTGCACAAAAATACATGCGCCATAGCGCCCCCTAGTGGCCTTAAACTGCAGCCCCTGGGGCTACTTTCAAGTATCAACCTGAAATATTTAAGCCATAGCTATCATGCCCAGACCTACAAAAAAGTCTCTTACGACCAAGGTCAATTCCGAACAGGAAGTTCGCAAATTAATGCTCAAAGTCGCATTTTGGCGATATGTCGGGTATGTATTTGAACGAACTCCTCCTAGGTTTTTTCTCGGATCAACTCCAGATTTGGACTGTAGATACTAGATAAATTGACTATGAAAAGTTATTAAAAGATTTTTCGTAAGTCAATGGGCGTGGCCAGAAACCACGCCCAAGTTTCACCAATTTTTCACTAACTCGAAATGCACGAAAATTTTTTGGGCATAACCACCAGGCCAAGACCTTTCACAAATATATAAATTGTCATAGGCAGTTCCAAACAGGAAGTTCGTAAATTAATGTTGAAATTCTGATTTTTGGCGATTCTAGGGCTCGCATTTGACGCGAACTCCTCCTAGGTTTTTATCGGATCAACTCTACATTTGGAATATGTCTACTACAGACATTGATGATTAAAAGTTATTAAAAGATTTTTCGTAAGTCAATGGGAGTGGCCAGGAAGGACGCCCAAAGTTCGCCATTGTTGAAATACGTAAACCTTAATAACTCTCTAGTAAAATGTTAGATTCGGACCAAAACATGTACACATGTTCACTGTCCTGCCTGAGTATATCTATAAGCTTTATTTCATTCTCAAATATAGCGCCCCCTGCTGGTAACAGGAAATCTGATGTTTTACTCTATCATTAAAATCTCCTCCGTTTTCAACATATTTCTTTCAAATATTCTCAGAAAGGGTCTTCACACCTTCATGAAGCATCAGTGTTCAGGTCATGTCCTGAGGTGAAGCGGTGTGGCGATGGCGAAGCCTCAAACTTCACTGATCGCCATGAACCTGAAATCACTCTATTTCCTTCATTTAAGGTCTAATCTGCTTCAAAATCCACAAAAATGATCAATGTCCATCTCCTAACACATCTAAAAGCTCAATTCTCTGCTACTGCAATCGCACCAAGCTTTAGAAATTACATACATTACATATGTTTGTGGTAAATAATCCAATCTTCCCCAAATTCAACACACATGATCACTGCTCCACTCTGGACTAATTTTTTTCATTTACACATATATTTGTGTCATACGAATACCACCATCTAATAGACACAAGCAGAGTTAAGGCCAAGAACACTTAAACATGCTTTAAATCATCCTGATTTTGGAAGGAAGCTTTCACCCGTCCCCTTCCCCCTGCTCCTCAGACTGAGCTGAGGTTACCTCACATGCTAATTAGCCCACCCCCCTTCTTCAGCCCACACCAACCTCAGAGATCTGTCAGTCGTGCTCCCAGCTCCCTGCTTAGAGTGAGAAACCATAGATTCTTGACATGTCATCCTCTTTGTTTAATGTTCTCTGTTTACTATAAATGCTTCATATAGATTTTATGTTCCATAAAATGTTGTTTTCTAGCATATTTAAATGTTGTCCTTTAAGTTTTATCTTCTTTGGGATGTCAACACACAGCATGTAGACAAGTCCACTCAGGGACTGACAGTTTTTTATCAGGCTCTGTCTGCATGTTTGTGTGTGTGTGGCTATTTGCTGAGACAGGTATTGCTTCACATGAAGTGCCTGCAACATAGGAACAGTGCCACCCACTGGGCATTAGCTGTGTTTTATATTTGAATTACCTGCTTGCATGTGGTGGCAGCAACATGCAGCGGTTGTGACATGTGGGGCCAGCAACATTTAGCAGCACCAACGTTTCGAAACAGCATCATTTGGCCGAAGCAATATGCGGCGGAAAACCTGCTTGCATGAGGTGGCAGTAACATGCAGCAGGTGTGACATGTAGGGCCAGCAACATTTAGCGGGACCACCTTCAGGACTAGGTCTGAAGATACTCCAATGCTGGTCAGTGATGTTGAGACACTGAAGTGTTGTGAAACCGGCGAAGTCAGCTCAGTTTTGCACATATGTCTGAGTAACCGACAAGTACATGAGCACAATCTAACTGCCGTAAACCACGTTTATTTTTTAACTTCTAATAACTAATAAAAAATAAACTTTTCAGAAAAAAGAGGACTTGGAAAAAACACAGCCCAATAATACTTTCATATCACCACAGCATACGGATGGAAGAAATACTTCTACAAGGTGTATGAATTTTTTGAAATTACACTACAGTCTGTTCAGATGAATGGGGGAGACGGAGACTTGACCTATACTGCAGCTAGTCACCAGGAGGAGCAGTTTTTGTGGCCACTTCAATTTAAGCCCAGCGACATGACGTCCATTTTTTTTTTTACAGAAACGGCATATTAATGGGAAAGACCCATTCATGTATTGTTCTTTCTACTAAAATGTATGCAGTTACAAAAGAAAAAAAATAAAACTCTTACTAACTTCCAGTATGATAGTAGAGACGATGATGGTGGATGGGTGTGATAAAGGTGAAGAGGAAGCTGTTCTTTTTCTTTGGTCTTACCTTCAGACCACTCCACTACGGTACAAACACATACTGCCCCCTACTGACCTAACAGTTGTGTAAACGGATGTCATTTGTTTGTTTTATGTGTTATAATTGAATTAACTTTAAATTAAAAAGAAATGTGTAGTGTTGAAGTTATTATAAGTGCGATTCTGCCAAGAGTGAAATATCTGTCCCAAGTATATTGTTGTATCTTAAATGTTTAAACACAAGTAATAATATATTGTAAATTAATTTTTATTATATAAACACCATACACATGAATTTTTTGTAGAAAGTACAGATTTATCTTTTTGTAATATTTTAAAATGGCATCTAAAACAGTTCTACATGACATTTCTTGCCTGTCCCCACAGCCAAACGCTACACTTTACCACAATGCATCATGAACAAAATCCTCCCAAAGAAAATTTACTTTTGCATTAAAGTGTGACTCCATATTCTATCTACACTGTTAAAACAAAATTTGTACAAAAAAGTAATTATATTTGGGTTAAAATTCACATTTTAGTGCTGTCCCCAGGTTTTGACTCATTGCTGTTACCCAAACACTTTCCCCCCCTTTAAAATTTAGGAACATTTCACCAGTGACATGTTCTGCAGGAAGTGACATCATTTAGGTGTTCTGCAAGTCATGGGAAGACCAAAAGTAAGCAGTGTCTTTTTTTTTCCTTAAAGATAATGATATATTAGCTGTTTAAGAGATGGTTAATCTCTAAAAAAACTCAGTCCTGTTACCTAAGTTATCTGTAAGACAACATGTGTTGATATCAAAAGTAAAATATTCAATTAAATCTTAAGAATGTGCTCCATGTGCTCAAGCTCCTACTACAGATGCTAAGTGGCTTGATTTCACACAATTGCTAATTTTATGCTAAAAACTCATTGCTGTTACCCAAAAAAGATTGACAGGAACAAAAAGTCATTTTTTGTGATTAATATTGTGTTTTCATCATGGAACCAACCATTTCTTCTAAAGTAATATTTTTTCTAAGGGGAAACATTGTATGTGGTTAATATTCTTATTATAATTTAACTTTTTCATGGTTTTACAATAGCATATGAGTTTTGGTAACAGCAGAGAAGAAATTGCAATAATTGGTTGGCAGTTGCAAAAAATTAAATAAAGTAGCCTGAGATTGACGAGTACAAATTTTGAATGAGTGAATGTGTATGTTACTAAATTATATTTTGAAATTTAATGAGAAATAAAGTTTAATTTGGAAGCCTTACGACATGCAAATTTCACTCTTTTGGGAGAATGACTCGTAAAGAAAGGAGTGAAAAAAGTTTTATTGGGTTGAATCAGGTAAATTCGCTCTTCTAATACCTATGAAAGTGAAAAATGATTAATTTTAGTATTTCTGTCTGATATGGAAGATATGGAAGCAAGTTCACTTTTTTTTCTTTAATTAAAAAAAAAACTTAAAATGATTTTGTGAACACAATGACATATTTTAAGCTCGTATAATTATGGCTTACAGTAAAAGGAAGGTCAGAACTCTGTCTCAAATGTTTACGATACTTTAATCATTATTCATCTGTCCAATAAATAGGAAAGTATGAACTCCATGAAATATGTGAAATTCATGACACAATCCCCTTATACAAAAAACATGTTATCAATAAATCCATCAAAAATTTATATTTAATTACATCTCAATCATATACAATTCGTTGCTACTCTTAACAGTTCCATCAACCAGGCATTATATGTGTAATACTTCTCAGACACAATATAAAAAAAATAACACAATGAGCTGTACGATACAATGCTACACTGACGTCTTAAGAAATCCAATTAATGTAACATAGATTAAAAACATAAACATGTCACTAAAATAGATTTTAATTATGACTATATTTAAGTCACAACTCCTGAAAGAAATACATAATAAATCACATAATATATATTATTAATAGGACACAATAGAAATATGAATTTTGAAGTAGCTGAGGCTGAGAAATGTTCCTTTGAGGAAGATCAGAAAGAAGAGTTTTAAAATAATACATTCTGCATGTCAAACATAGGACTCTTTGCATTGGCTGGAGAGAGAAAATGAGGTGTTTTAATATTAAATATGTATGGCATCAACAAAAATTACTGAAAAGTGGAGTTTCTCTAAACATTATCAAAATAAGCAGGCATTAAAAATAAAAAGCATAAATAAAGTTTAAAAAATATGTTATGTTAAAGAGAAGTGATAATGAAAATTATAAAAATCATAATATGATCATTAAATCACAATATGTTGAAGTCAACTTTATGGTGAAATATGATATTTATGCTTGACATACAGCACATGAAATTTCAGTCCTCTCAGACCCATGGTGCAAACAGGCAATATAAGACACTAAAGTACAGTATAAAAAATACAATAGTCTAAAAATACAATAGTATAATAAAAATATAATAGCCTATTATTTTCAGAAGTAATAAATAGAGTAAATGTACTATTAATAGAATTTGTTTTGTACATGTATGTAAAAGAGGTAGTTATAAGTTATAAGTTGTCATTAAGGTGCAGCAGTGTCCAATGGTGCAAATGAGCAGGGGGAAAAGTGAAGATTGCAGTCCTGAGGTCAGTGGTAGGGGGCTGAGGGGCAGAGGGGGGAAGTGGAGGCAGAGCAGGGAGGGAGGTTAGCATCCTGACTGCCTGGTGGAAGAAGCTGTCCTTGAGCCAGCTGGTTCTGGCCTGGAGATTGTGTTAGAAATGTGTTGCAACATGGCCATTATGGCATGACATCAGGGGTTAAAGCTGTTGGGGTCAGTCTGGCCCACAGCACAAGAGCAGGCCGGGTCTATTAATCCACTGGAATCTGCGACACAAAGGAGGTCAGAACCCTCACAGAACAAATATTGATCAGTGACACTGTATTACACTGATAAGACACATGCAAATTTATAATGTAAAAAATGTTGCATTTAGTATAACACAACAGTTTGAAGTAATGCTGGAACATTGAACTTAACACGTTAATGGATAACACATAAAAATGCATTAAAATATATAATTTCTTATTTTAAATATATATTTTTCCAAATGTATATTTTTTTCCTCAAAGTGTGAGCTTTCTCCTACCCTTAACACCTCCTCACATGTAACAAGCTAAAACACAGGTGGCCCATCTTAGTTGAAAGCCCACTCACCACGACAAGGTGCAGGCCATGAGTGGGAACACAGGACAAGACATACTTGGCGAACAGGACAAACTCTGACAGGACAAACATACAAATACAAAAAAAAGCACACAGACAAGCTCTCTCTTTGCACTACACATATATTGAACTAAAGCACGTAAAATAGAATGTTTAACACTTTGAAATAAATATCATGCACTAACAGGTAATACTAAAATGAACAAGGATTGCAAATGCAAAGGTTTTTTCTGTTTTTTTTTTTTTTGTCCTTATCACTACACATATATTTGAACTAAAGCAGGAAAGTAGAACTTCTTGCACTTTTCTAAATGATTTTTGACATGGAAAATACAAAAATGAAATTCCACAAACCACCAAACCTGTACAATTATGACATCTTCAAAAACTCTCAGTAAGTCAAACCTAAATACAAAATGGGCTCACCATTCCACTAAAAGTACTAAAAACAAGCTAATTACAAAAGTACAGATACAAACACACCATTCCAATGTCACCCCTAAACAACCTGACTATGTCATGATACAAATGAGCAACTATCACAAGGCACCAAAAACCTGTCGTCTTTGAAGCTACACTATTCTGCCTCATCAACTTGAAGAGGCGTCCTTTTAAAGGAACACAGAATCCCTTCATGGTCGCTAAAATAAGTGGGCCACACTACTGACTGTACCTGGTACTGTGTTGTTTTCACATACACATGGTCAATAAGTGTGCCTCTCTCTGTGGTGGGCTGTGTCACAAGCTGAACAAACCCCCTTTCTGCAAAAAAATTGCAGACTGATGATGACTTCAAAATGTCATCATTAAAATCTCCCATGACAGCAATGGTGTTACTTAGTGGTTTAAGCCAATCAAGCAACTTGCTGAGAAAGTCTTTAAACAAAGACATGGGATAAGTTGGCGGTCGATAAATGACCGCAAGTACAATGTCAAAACCAACATACTTGTGAACCAAGCACTCCAAATTCACCTGTGGAACTTTGATTAGGTCAAAGGTCACATTGTCTGAACTAAATATGCCAACACCACCATGTTGTTGGGCTTGCAAAGCGGTCAAAGCTGGATGGTTACTTGTGTAAGACACACTTCGCGGACAATGACTAAAAATGTAACCATCAACTTTTACATTTTCTACAACAGAATCAGTGGATAACCATGTTTCTGTTACAGCAATACTGTTAACCTTCAATCGCTGTATGCACACACTCAAATCTGACAGGTGTGCACTCAGATTTTGCACATTCATCAAGAACACAGAAAATGTGTCTGTATCTGATGTGTGCGGTGGTCTGGTGTTAACCAGGAAAGGAGGCATACTCTTAATGGCATCCTTTACATCTGTCCTACAATAAATTGATTTCTCCTCAAAGTCTGCGATTATCAAACCAGACAGGCTCCTGACTCGGCTTAAGGCCACATATGCCTGTCCTGCAGTGAATACTTTCTTTAAACTAACTACAGCCCTATCAACTGTTAAACCCTGGACTTTATGCACCGTGCAGGCCCAGGCAAGCCGAAGTGGAAATTGCCTTCGCAATCCACCTTTGTCTGTAACCCTCTCTTCCTCTGGGTCAATACCAGTGGAAGCAGCTAAATCCACAGAAAGATGAGCAGATCGTTTTCTCCTCTGAGCACCGACCTGATCATCGTCAAACTTTACAAAAACCTTTTTAGGGAACCTGCCATCACCAGCCATCTCTATGTGTGTAACTGTACCACACACACCGTTAACTAGACCATCCTCAACATCTATATTTTTACACAGCATAACACGAGCATCTATGCCCAAGGGAAGTGTTTCCTCTAAAGATGTGTTGTATGTTTTGCTGTGGTGTCCACTTATCAACTCTAACTTTCCTGTTTTCTTGCTATTCACATAATCCTGTGCGTTGATCTCAACATATTCAGGACAAGTCCTGAATAACTCCTGAAGATTGTGCTCATTTACTTGTCGGTTAGTTGGAAATATGTGCAAAGCTGAGCTGACTTCGCCGGTTTCACAACGCTTCAGTGTCTGAACATCACTGACCAGCATTGGAGTATCTTTAGATTGTGTCCTGACCCTGTTCAGCAACGCCGCAAACACGCCATCCTTCTGCCTAACAACTGTTGTTAACTCAACAACACTAAACAGACTGGACCACAAGTTGACGCCTTCATCGTCAACATACAGAGGCTTCCCTTTAACAGGAGGCAACTGATAAAAATCACCAACTGCAACAACGCTCACATTCCCAAAGGGGGAAAAGTCCCCAGTCTGTTTAATCTGCCTCAATCTGCCGTGAATATACGCCAACAATCGATGATCTACCATGGAGATTTCAACGATGATCAACAACTGCAAATCCACATATTTAGCACGCAAAGAATTGATCTTTTCTTCGCCCAAAGGAGTGTACGGTATGCGTACATCCTTACCAATGCTGAGTGTGCTGTGAATAGTTGCTGCATGCAGATTGTATGCAGCGATCCCTGTTGGAGCGGTCAAAACACAAATGTTGTCAGGATGACACGCGGGTGACAGCAACCTCATAGCCTCATACTGGATGGCCCTAATCAAATGGCTTTTTCCAGTTCCAGCCCCACCTGTTACAAACACATGCAAGGAAGCTGGCTTTTTACCATTTATCTTGTCCAAACACCACTGTCTAATCTGATAAAAAACAGACATCTGTGTCTCATTCAGAGACCTAATCAAAGCCAAACCATCCTTCCTATTCAGAATGTTGCTCCTTTTTTCTAAATGACAAACCTCTTTGTCGCAAACAGCTAAATCAGGAATGTTGTCCACATGCTCATCAACAACCTGCTCTCTGTCCTGAACTTCCTGCACACACTGCAAACGCTCCTGTTCCTGCTCTGGGCACAGCTGGCACCAGGCATCTTCTAACACAGCATCACTATCAACGGAATTTTTAATCTTATCCAAATCTTCAACTTCAATCTGAAACCTGCTCCTGTTAGAATCTACTACTGACTTCACTGAATGCTGTGTGCCATCACTAAACCTCACATGACCAGTCCTGTAAAACTCCTCAAAAGTGTCACAGTTGGCAGGTTTAAGCTGCACGTCCTCACGATAAGGCAAAAACAACTGCAAGTTACTCTGATAGAATTGTTCAGGATTTTTTGTCTCAGAAAATCGTGCATAACGTATGATGGCCGGTTGGGACCGCGTTCTTTTCATGACAAAACCAGTGTTGTTTTTCAGTTCAATTCGACTTTTTGATTTCTCATTTTTGCTCAATACACGATATTCTGAGGCAAAAGATGCCATACACATATCACTGAACTCCCTGTCCTCTGGCCTGTTCTTGTAACGGTCAACTACACTAGTCATCCACATGTCTTCTGAATCAAGACCCTGTGATGACACCTTCTGTTTTAGCACATTCAACGGTAAACTCATCCTGACAACATTGTCCCCTGTTGGGACAAACACAACCTTCCTAGAGCACTCCTTCAGGTGCATGTTAGGCACTAACCTATAAACTGCCTCCTGAGCACAAACATCTCTGTTATGAAGATAAACACTACCAAGGTTCTTCAAAGCCTCTCTGGCACTAAGATTTTTATCTTTAGCAGCCTCTCTCTGAGCATTGGCTAACAGCAAACCGATCTCCCTCTCTGCCTTTGAAATGTAAGAGATAATGTACACGACACGCATACGGGTCAACAACATACTGGATGTCCATATTGGCATTCCAGCATTTCAGCAGCAACTTACTGTACTGATTAACCCAAACCTCATTTATCTCTCTCTTTAAAACTATATGTGTATTGCGTGGAAAGAGGCTGTACGCCTGCTCGAAACCAGCCTGATCTGTACCTACACTCTTAAACAACTCATTTAAACTAGTGAATTTACAGTTCTCATCTGCTAGAGCCTTCTTCATTGCTGCCAAAAGAGCTGATGCCTTTTCTCTAATGTTTTTGTCCTGCTCTGTGTTCGCCCTACAACTGCATACACCTGAGACTACACTGTCCCTATTCTTTTCCTGACACTCACACTTCTCTTTGGTCTCTTTTAAACTTTTTCCCCGACAGATAAATGTTCTCTCTGATGCTGGCCTGGGAAAATTGAAACGACAAGTTGTGTTCTTCTTTCTACAGGTCTTAGGGTGTCGCTTTGAATGCTGCTGCACGGAATTCACTATATCTAACAGCTCCTCATCCCCTGACGGCAACTCACACGTTACATACTTATCAATAAATTCAACAACCTCCTCATCCGTGTTTGTATCAATACGTGGCGCGTTCTCAATCCAAAACAAACTATGAATGTGAGGAGATCCACGCTGCTGAAACTCTACCCTATAAAAATAATCCTTAATCTTACCTATAGGCTCTGCTGGAGACATCAGAACCTCTCTCAGGAAACAATGCCACCGGAAATCAAACATCCTAGCTGCTGTTACTGGATTACGTCGCAAAAGTTCACATCTTTCTGCCCACTCTAACTCTTCAGCTGTCTGTGTCCTACCTTCCTGTTTCAAAATACTACTTAAAAGATTTTTCCATCGCATATCTGCAGATGAAAAAGAACAAAACCATGTAGGAACACCAAGCTGTAGAACGCAAGCCAGAAGATCCTTCTGTATTCCCTGCCAAAAAGCTGGAGTACCTCTAATAGGTTTAAGGAAACGATAACCATCGTCAAACTCCAGTAACTTCCTCAAAGATTCTGCATCCTCTAACACATCACGTAGTTTGACAGACTTACGCTCTCCTTTCCCTTTCCTCATCGCTATAGAAACATTTGACACAACCTGTTCTAGCTCAGACATGTACTGAGCATAAAAAATGTACTCTACATTCCTAGCAAACCTACCATCAGCATTCAAGATCCTGTTGTTAAAATACCTTGACAAAGTTAACCTATGCTGTCTGCTCTCATGAAAAGTATTACTTCCCTCTGGAAATAATACTGGAAAAGATTTAGCCTCATTATCCTGATCAGACAACAATCTGACTGGGTTATTACCTTCTGCTGGAGCTACATTCAAAATACCATCAAAAAACTGATCCAGTACTTCCTGACCAATATCCACTGGCATCAGACACGTGTCCTGAAACATGCAGTGCTGCTGTCTATCATGCAACAACTCATCTTCAACAACCTCTGTGGACACTTCACAACCCTCTTTAGAACCACCACTACTCTTATCAGAAACAACATCCTCCTCTCTACAAAGCTCATTCAGCCACTCTTCATTAAACTCTACATCTGCATAATGAGCATTTGTCTCTTTCAAGTACCGCAGAGCTCGACGTAAGCGCATCGGATCAACAAACTGATACTCATAATGACCTTTATAAGTTAACTTACGCTTTAACTTCACTAACAACAAAGACCCTTCCATATTGGAACGGGGCAGCAAATTGTTCGTCTGCACAATATTTGCAGGGACACACGTCACTGGTCCATGAACCCCATTTTGCCCACCTTTAGGCAACGCCAACATCTTCATAAATGGAATATTTAATGCTATCAAATGTTGTTCTAAACTATTCAAACACGCCAACTCTTCAGGAATGGGATTTAGTCCCAAGCTATTAAAAACACTCTCTGGTGGAAATTCACCTTTGCTAATTTTCGAATGGCAGGTGTAACAAATCCACATCTGACCTCTCGATGAATCCAACAAACTACAAGGTATTACACAGTCCTCACTACACTTGTGTACAAAGCCCTCAGTTAAACACAGATCTGCTATTAAACCTGTTGTCCTCTGTTTACTATAATCCTCTTTTTCACAACTTAACACCTGATTTTTAAACAATGTCCTATGACAAACACAACAAACAAAATCTGGACCATCCTTTACCTTATCTACAAACTTCTCCATTACAAAATCAAAGTGCTCTGACTTTTCTTTGACTTTTTCCCTCCTCAACCTGTTACCTGCTGCTACATTATCCCTATGTTCTGTATTAACACTGTACTTCCTAATACTCAAAGCTTTTACGTGTCGCCTGTGCAACGGATTGACTCTATATTTAACCTTACTCATCTTCTTTACTTTTTCTCTATGCAAAATATTTTCATGATATTTATCTATACTCCTTTTCTTCACTTCTTCTCTATGTGAAATATTTTCCTGATATTTGTCAATACTCCTTTTCTTCACTTCTTCTCGATATAAAGTATTTCCCTGGTACTTAGCTTTACTTTGTCCCTTCATTTTTCAACAGACTAACAGACTTTTTCTGATATTTAGTTTTACGTAGAAAATTCTTTTTTCTTTTTATATATTTTGATGGTGTACTCTGCTGTTGCCTCGAAACACTAACTTCTACAGGCTCAACTACAAAACTTGCATTAGAAGACACATTTTCTAAACAAACCTCATCGCTCCCTCTACTCTGGCGTCTAATGTTATATCCTGTGGAAGTAGCCTCGCTCACCCTACAGTATCTGTAACAGCTCTGAGAGTTAGGCCGTTGAACACAAACAACGGTCTCATAATGACTTCCATTACAGTTTTCTAAATAAATCCCCTGACTAGACACCTGTATATTCTCAAACTATATATTCCAAGCTTATCACCACAGTATGTAAATATATTAACTCCTAAACAATCTGCTGCTGCTTGAATCTCTAACTCTGTAGCCCAACTACCAACATACCTCATCTTAGACTCACTAAGGTATCCTGCCACAGAGGAATACTGACTCCTCAGAAGACTGCTATAATCCACCTGATTACTCTCTATCTGCTTCACAACTGAAAGTCTAACTTTCCTATGATGATCCTGAGTACCACTCACAGCCTGACTAACTGCTCTAAAGAAACAATTACCATCACCAGCTATCTTCACATTCCTACATGGAGTCCCTAATGGACCTACCTCTGAAGACACTGCATCAACTTTCTCAGACACTATCTTCAACTTTTTACACAAAACCTGTGACACTTCCTTACTAAGAGGATTAAACTGCAGCTCTTTACTAGTCACATCACTAACAAACTCAACATCTGAATTTACCTTATTCACATCCCTACTGCTGCTACAGCTCACTGCAGCCAGACAGCTGGACGTGTTACCACAAACGATGGGCTGTGAGACAGAGGCAAAAACACCAACAATCTCAAACTGTTTTGCACTTCTGGACAGCATCCGTGCAAGTCTACAGATATGATCAAAAAGTTGATCAAGACAACCAAAATATACAACAACACTTTTCCCTTTAGCTTTTACCAAACCATCTGAATCGCGGGCATGAGAATCAACAAGTGCATATCGTTGACCTTGATTAACAATAGCACAAGTGCTAGTGCACACTGTCAAGAGACATGTGTTATACACAGAGAACATGTCAGCCAACCCGTTTCTCAAAGTGCTGTGAACCCTTTCCTCAATAAGAGGACCATCTACAACATCTACATCACCACTGACAACATCACCGTAATAAAAGTCAAAACTCTGACCATCAACAACATGCTGTGTAGGCAGCTCTGGGGCAACAAGATAGTGACTGCGTGTGTCACTGATTAAGTTGTTCTCTCTTAAAGAGGAATACAATTTGTCCCCTGACACAACAACCTCATCCAGTGTCTCTGACTGCCATGAGAACACACTGTCAATTGTGTGTTTGGCAATGCTGATCAGGCTTATGGCCATACACTGCATCCCCCCATATTCAAAGCGATCATCTCCCTGATTAAATGATCCTTGCACTGATCCTGCATTATGTGGAGGCCTTACAGAGCTGCTCCCCTCAACTGTAGCTACAGGTTGGATGTCAGCAACACTGTCTACAACCTCAACTACACTGCCTGTGTCCTCTGTGGAACTCTCCATGCTAACGTCAACCTCACTGTCTGACAACTCAACTACACTGCCTGTGTCCTCTGCAGAACTCTCCATGCTAACCTCAACCTCACTGTCTGACACCTGAACTACACTGCCTGTCTCCTCTGTGGAACTCTCCACACCACCCTCAACTTCCAGCTCATTCAACTCCATTGGCACGACAGCATAAAACTGTCCTTTTAGCGAGTCCCGCAAACTCCTGATGTAATACATCAGGTCGATCAAGCATGTGTTAAACACAGCCACAGATCTGCCACAGCTGGAAGCACTGCCAGACAACTGATCTCGTCTGCAGTCAACGACCACAAAGTAGTCGTTGTGCTGAATGACTGCGGTACAGGCACTGTCGATGCTGAACAGACACATGCCATCCCTTATCAAAAGCTCCTGCAGCTTCTCATCCAAAGCAGCCTCTCCGCTAGGTCCAGCAACAATGTAATCGGCAAGTCCGAGTTCAAGACTCCACTTCCTGCCAAACACACTGTGCTGTTCAACAAGCTGATAAAACTTCTCCTTCTCTCTCAACTTCTTACTGTTGTCAGCAAGAAAAGAGTACAACTTCCTGCCCTCTGACCTGACCTCATCTAAGTCCCTACTCGCCCGCGTACACACAGGTGCAACCTTGTGTTTGATAACAGCTGCGATACTACAACAGATGGCTGCATTAACGTCCAGATCATTTACCTCTCTGGGAACACTGCCAGAAACTACAGGTGTGGGTGTAAGTGAATCCGGCTCAAGACAAACACACAACAGAGGAGCAAGATCAGTCTGACCTTTGGCCTGATGGTTGTCTTCCACCTCAGGGGCCTGGGACGGAGGAGTCAGGGGTGACACAGGCGATGCAGGCGACACAGGCGACGCAGGGCACGCTGGGGACACATGGGCAGCCGGCACCTGTGGAAAACAAAACGTGTGAATTAATGGCATAGACAACAAATATATAAATACATAAAGTTAAATGTGCATAAACTTTTATGTCAATGCACCTCAAAAAACACATACAAAACTATACATGTATTGCATAAATTGTAACAGAAAGCAGGTGACTGAGCAAGTTAAAAGGTCACTGCCTTCTATTTCAATGCTTGAACTTTAGGAAAATATCACATCTAGTCACAAAGTGAAACATTAGTAGCATTTTATTATCAAGAAAACTACACCAACCTCCTCCTCCACCGTCTCTCGCATGACCCTGGTAGGTGTGCCCCTGGATCTCACACCCACCACACGCGGCACTGCCTCCACCTAAAAAACAAAGACATGCGTGAATAAGTTGTCGCTACAAACTGAAAAGATTCTTTCAAAATGGCATTGCTGTGTATAAGACTTGCTATAACATCAAACATTCCTAAATAAGTCCAAATATTGTTTGGGGAAATGAACATTTAAAACTTACCTGCCGGGCTGACCGACTCCTCTTGGAGACAGCAGCCTTCCTGCGTTCCACAACGGCCCTCTGATGAAAACAAATACAGAGGTAATGTTAGGATATTGCATTGACACATCAGAGTAGTTTGGATTGATTTTTCGTTCACATATATCAGATGAAACAGACAAGAAGCCTATGAATATTACCTGCTTGCCCTTGGGAACGGCAATGCACTCGGCAGGATCAGGCAGATGCGATGGAACAACCTTGTCCATCTCATCCAACAGGGCAGGGCTAAACCAAACTGGTGTTAGCGGGATGGTACACTCCTTCACCACCTGAATAAGAGAGCACAGACAGTTGTTAGAACTCAGCAGCTGAACAAAAAAACGGCAACATTTTGTTCATAAATTAACCTTATCAAATACAAAGTGACCACTATTTACGTGTTTGCATCACATGTTTCTCTATTATACAAATTATACACAGATCAGTCTCTGTGAATGTCTTTACAATTTTAAGGAAGATCACAGCATTACTAACCTGCTTTTCAACCATCCTTTTCTTGGGAACCGCACCAGAGGACGCAACCAGCTCCCCTGACGAGTTCCTCTGCAATAAACGAAAGCATACTTTCTGTTAAGTAAATATTTAACTTCACTGCTCAAGTGATAAACATTTCTTTTTTAATCTTTCAAAAACATTGGCAGCATATTACCTTCCTGCCCCGTTGCACAGATGTCCATTCGAAGGGGTTGACTGGGGGACGCGGTGTAACGATTCTTCCCTTCACCACAACTCGAGATGTCACACGTGAGACCGATGGTCTAGGGGGAGGCTGGACAGGGGTGGTCTGTGGCGCAGGCTGCAGTGTCTAATCATGACAAAAAAAGATGATGCTTTAATATAAGCATGGCTAAGATACAATTTTAAATATATATGAAAAATATTAATACCAGTAAGAGTGTACCACTAAGAATTATTACAAAGCATAAATACATAAAATACATTAACCAGACAAACTTCAAAGTTATCTTACACACATTTCCAAGACAACTTACATCATAAGCAGCCTGCCACAGAAGGCGAGCAAGCACAGGCATCCCCTCAGTGTCTGACAGGTGAATCTGTTGAAAACAGAAAATAAAATGATTAACAACACTTGCAAGCAACAAACTGCAATTTTTATGTCCAAATCAGTGGTTCTACTTACACCATCTCCGGCCCACAGGTCAGTATTTTCCAGACGGAAAGCATCAGCTGCTGGAAACCACCTTACACCTAAAAGAGTAACAATTAACATAATGAAATACCACATGTAGTTCTGCTCTCATTTACAAAACCATGTTAAATAATAAAAAAACTTTTTTTTGAAGAAATTGCATACCTAGACGCCCAGTAACACGGTGGAACTCCTGTCGCAGCGCCTCCTGCTTCGGTAGATCAGAGGTGAGGCGTGGAGGGAAGTCAAGCACTGCGACCTGAAAAATATTAACAAAAAGACCATACACATGTGTGGATTAATAACAAAGTTTTTACATCTGAACTCAAAGAGCATTCAATTACAAAAATATCTGTATTGTAATGTTAACAAAAACAGCAAGAAAGCTATATTTTCACAACAACTGTATCAAAACTTTAAGCTTACGTTGGACCAACGGCTCACTGCAGCCAAGAGCAGCCGGCTGAAGTCTTCGCTGGCTTGCTCGATGGTCCTGGAGTAGGTGAGGTTGTTGCTGGGCGCCAGAAGGACCACTGCTTCAGGCGTACGAGGAACCACAGCGTGGACCAGCTCGGTCCTCTCCTCGTGAGCAGCAGCCCCCGGTGTAGACATGATGCCGAAGGAAAGCGGTCCCTTCGGCATCTCCACGAAACCATCAGCGATGGCTCGCAGGTGGGAGTCACCCACAAGAAGAACGAACTGAAACAGCAGAAAAACAAAGTTTTGAGGTTAGAAATTTGTTACAACTGAAAGATTTACACACAGAAATGGCTCCTCATATTTATCTTACTTTCTTGTCAGGAGACTCCTCGGGAATGACCAACTTGTGCCTTTTCCCAGTAAAGGCGAAATTGGCCATTCCGTCCGCGGCATGGCGTTGCCGGTCCCCTTGCCTATCGAGAAAGAAACAAAAGATAACACATACATTAAGTACAGCAGTCACAAGAAATGTACAAATATTACTTCAGTCTCTTTATACTATAAAATCAAGTCTGTATGACAAATCAGAAAAATTGAGTTATTTAACAGCAATAATAGTTTAATAGCTTTAAAACAAAGCCCTGAATATAATTCCACTTACGTGCTGCAGGGTTCTTGCGCGGCCACACGAGGTGACATCAAGCGGCCGTCGCTCTGCCAATCGCTTGATGGCAGCCTGGGAGCAACGAGTGCGACTTAGGACGAGGCATCTGAATACAAATGAAGAAAAGGAGCAAACAAAAGGGATCAGTAAGAGCTTTGGAAACATTAATTGCGAGCATCTCTCTTTTTGAATGCATCCATAAGAACACTAAACATCTGCAAAAACATAGTTAACAACTAACCTCGCGTTGCACTCTGTCCTGCTACCCAAAAGATGAAGACTGGGTGGTCTCCTGTCCAGTGACTGAAGAAAAGAAAGACAAGGGCATGGTTATTTTAAGTTTACTCATAACAAAGCTTAAGAACTTCAAAGACATAATATACAGTTCCGCAGACAATGACACCTTTTAATTACAAACATCATCTCAATAAGCAATGGTAATACACAATTTTACATCACAACGAATTCAGCTCTGTCCTTCTTTGCTATGTGAAATAAACACTACATGGAGCAAGCAAGAAAAAAAGATCCAGATCTCCTAAAAGTCAGAGCACTGATGGGAATAATCCTACCTTCAACTACCAGCTACACACAGACTCATACTACCCACAAACAGCTTTCGTAAAAACAAATTTACAACACCTCAAGTCACTATGATCAAAGCCTTATCAATAAATCATTTTGGTCACGTTGCCGTCGAACGTCGCTCGGTGACGTCACGTCCGCTAGAGTTTCACCGCGATCATATCATATAATAATAAAAGATATCCAAGCGGACATTATTCCAGCTGTATCCTTTTCAGTCACTTATTAACCACAAAACACCGTAGCTAATGCCTTGCAGCTAATGCCCTGCAGCTGCTCTGTCAGCGGCGAAACTAATGCCCTCACCGACGTTAGTTCCGCCTAGACGGGACTCATCCGCCCTTCGGGATAAATAACTGTCTGTCTAGGGTACCGTCACGGAGATTTTTAGCGCTATTATCACGTATATATCCTTATATAAAGTTGGCAGAAGCAGCAGTGCCCCATGCCGCTCTGTGGTGTTATATAAACGTCATTGTTATCCGTTTTGTAAAGACTGCAATGCTGATCGGTGCCTCACTGTGATTTCCGCATGCCCCAAGGCTCAAAACGTAACATCACATATCCGTTTTAAATGAACACTCCTCAACTTTGCTGGGAAATGGTTTAATCGCTAAATGAGCCATGCTGAATTACTGTTAAAACACGTGAAGGCACTTACTTTTACTACTTAGCTCAGGTTAGTTTGTCACACAACTGCTAACAGCCTATATTTCAACCACTAAAACACAAACATGCATGCATGCAGAGACCAAAGTATTCCTCTGTTCACGCTAGACCTAACATTATACATTTCATTAGCTTTATACTGACTCACATTGACAAATACACTGCCTGTAGCATTTAGCGATACACCATGAACGTTTACTCACCGTGTGTTCACCGGAGCCCTGGAGTCGATCAATCAAAGAAAAATAGAAAAAAGATAGAAAAGGAAAAAGAGAGGAAAAAGAATAAGGATTTAAGGTCCTTGGAGGCTCTTGAACTCGCTGTTTTCACTCAGATTGGATCGCTTGTCAGACAAGGCTGGCAAACTCGCTCTGACTGAATCAGTGAGAGAGACTGGTTGAGCTGCAGCAACACCTTTTATTACCCGAGAACGCTCAGATCACTCGACCAATCAGAGAACAGTATCGGTAACACGCCCCCTGGCTGGTATTCTCGCGTGAATATGAAATCAAAACAAATGAGAGACAGGAACTTAAAGACAATAACATGAACACATTAAAGCACTTCATAATTAATTTCTGATACATTTCTTCTGATTGCTTTCTTTAATACTATCATGGCATATACACTTAAAAACAACACACCTCTCAAGACAAAACAAATATACTTGTTAAACTTTTTTTTATACTTTTCTGGAATACATGAATGCATGTCCTCCATGTCCACCTTTTCAAGAGTTTTACATCAATGTTCGAACACTACCTCACATTCCCTTGCACTTAGTATATTCAACCCCCCTTTTAGAATAGTATATTATGGCAATTTACATTAAACAACTAACTGCAAATATTTCTCTACATTATTAGACAGAAATCTACAAAAAGACATGCATATTTCCTTTTTTTCTGTATTGCAAAATTACATTTGCTTGTCAATCTACATGAACACTGCTTATATTTCTATCACATTTATAGCTTCAAATTATAATGTATTTCTACACTCTTAATCCTGTAAGACTTGGCGTTGTCATATTACAACATTAGCTTTAGGGGCCCCTTATTACCACAGCAACTGTTTTGGCTTCAAAATACCACATTTACATGATCAGTGAATCTTATGGCTTAACCCTGCATTGCCATTGAAAGTGAATGTGTTTAAGGGTCAGGCTTTGAACCCACAAACTCAAAGAACTTACAACTTCTCTTTTGACTCACCTATTCATTTTACTAGACACAATGTCATGAAATTAAAGTCAGTACAAAGCCTTCCATATTTTTTCCTATGTTCATCACAATGACTTCTACAGCAAAACTTCTGTTATTGTGAGATAACAAATCAGTGCTCACATATTTCACTTACATGGCCTCCCAAGGAGTTGCAGCTTTCACACCTTCAGACAGGTGACCCTAACGACTCTCATAGAAGAATTGGGGGAGAACAACTGCCCAGTAGGGCTAATGACCCACATTAACACCTAACGACCTGTTGGTTTCGGGTCACATAACGACTTGTTTGTGCATGTAAGAGGCGAAACGTCTTCTACTCACACAAGGTTGGTCCAGTTGACACGATTTGTGCTTGTTTGAGTTGAGTCATGACCTGGATGACTGAGAATATTCACAGATTTATCTGACTTACATATTTTTATTGATTTGATTTCTTTTTCCTACTTCATAATGATACCACCAAAGTTATATCTCCTATACACTGTGCAGAATGTAACAATGCCATCATGAATGGAGACAGTGACTTTAAAATCAACCCACATACTTATTTACTGATGAGGACACTGATGTACATGCCTTTACAGCACAAAAAGAAAATACACTGTCACTGACTGTAATTTATGATTATGTAGAAAACACCCTATGCAGTAAGTATCATCAGATTTACAGAAAAAAAAAACTGTTTCTGAAACTATAGTAAAAAATGAACATGGCTGAACACATTGGCGATTTGACATAATGCTTTAGGGGACTAGAAATTTTGACATTTGGAAAAACTGCTTTTTTCTTAGTGATATGTTAACAGTCCCTGTTATAGTTAGGTTTCTTGTTTCTTATTATACAGTCTCCAATGTTTTTATATTTCATGCATGTTTGCATAATTGTCCAGTGATTTGTCAGTGGTTGTATTCGTTTTCATCATATATATGCATTTTAATAATGTGTTCATCTGTCTTTTGTAAAAAACACACAAGACAAAAACATGCACAGACCCTACAGGATGGATCAATTTTGATGACATTTTCAGAACATGTTCAGCATCTGACAAGTAAGATCTGATTCAATGTTAGTGTTGATCCAAAACAGCGTCTGGCCGCCATGGTGCTAAATGTGATTTTTGTGAATAACTGCTGAACTAAAATAGATATCATTATGAATCCAGATGATAATGGTATGTTTTCACAGTCAAGGAATCTAAATATTTCAATTACATCTTTGTCATCATTCATCTTGATTCTTTACAGGCCTAACCGTATCTATGTTGTGGCTATTTGCTTAGGCAGGTACTGCTGTACATGAAGTGCCTGCAACATAGTACACCAGGCATTAGCTGTATGTTATATCTATGTGCCTGAGTTAATCTATATACTTTGTTTCACTCTCAAATATAGCGCCTCCTGCTGGTCACAGGAAGTCTAATGTTTTACTCTATCATTAAAATCTCCACTGTTATTCTACATATAATTTTTTTCAATTATTCTCAGAAAGGGTCTTCACACCTTCATCAAGCATCAGTGTTGAGGTCGTGTCCTGAGGTGACACCGTGTTGCGATGGCGAAGTCTCAAACTTGACTGATGGCCATGAACCTGGAAATCATTCTATCACCTTCATTTACGTTCCAATTTGCTTCAATATTCAAAAACATAATCACTATCCATTTCCTTACACACATTTCAACTCAATTATCTGCTATGGCAATCGCATCAAACTCTAGAAATTACATAAAATACATATGTATATTATAAATAATCCAATCAACCCCAAATTCAACACACTTGATCACATTCCCACTCTGACTTTTTCTTTCTATTTAGACATGTATTTGAGTTATAAGAATTGCACCACTTAACAGACACAAACAGTGTTTATTACAAAAGTACTAAAATAGCGTTAAATCATCCAGATTGTGCTGATCTCAGCACTAAGTTTAATCTTCTTTCAGATGTCATCACACTGCATGCAGCAATCCCCTCAGGGACTGACACTATATCCCCAAGCTCTGTCTACATGTTTTTGTGTTGATGCACCATAGAGCCCACATAGCACAAATGCCAGAAGTAAAATACATCATTTGGGATGGTAAGTGTCGCTTAAGCTTCATTTCATTACTACACATTATAAAAGACAACACATAACACAAGATATGAACAATTTCCACAAACATAAGACATTGTAGATACAACATATACAAAACACATAATAGCTGTCTTCAAATGCACTGCTTCATAAAACTGCAAAAGAGTTTTCACTGCTGTCTATCCTTTTCTCTCCTCAAAACAGATAACACCTTTGATGCCACAAAAGATCCCATCTGAACTACACCACCAGAGCCTCAAAGTACAACATACTTCTCCATTCTACATCTACAAATATCCTACTTCATACACATGTTACTCATGTTCCAGAAAGATTACTTACACATGGATCCTCTTCTATGTCCTTAACAGACATTCACATGCTGGATAATCCTAATGAAGCTACATCTTCAACCCTGACACCATCTCCAGAAGACACTCTGAAGGACCCCTGTGAATGCCCTTAGCCAAAATGCCATTATACTACCTTAGTATAACTTTTTGGTCCTTTTTGTTATTTATTTAATGTTATTATTGTCTAAAATACTGTTCTGTAAATATATAAGTTTCACTCTGTTCTTTTTTGCTTTCTATTATTTATATTACTATTTTGTTTTATACTATTTCTTAATATCTTATTTTAACTCTTTTTTTTTTGCTATCTCTGTTTTATTTTCATTACTTTTTCATAATAGACTGTTTGGTAAGTATTTGTAATTTTTACTAATGAAATACAGTTAATAAAGCCTTTCTCCACTTACTATGTGTCATGTCTTTGTATTCATGAGCTATGGGGGAGAAGACAATCACTTTAAAGTATTGCGCCCTCTAGTGTCAACTAAAGTCAGCTTTTACTCTATTGAGTAACTTCTCTTCATCTTAATATTTCCTTTTTCAAATGTGCTCAGAAAAGTCCTTCACATATTCATTATGCAGTTCTTAATGTCATTTCATCTGGTTAACGATGTGCATTCATATATTTCTGCATCTCAAATAACTAAGCCATATCGATTACTATCCATGTGTACTGTCAGTTCATTACCATTACCCTGAAATGCACTATTGAATTTACGTAGGTCTTCAACAAAGTAGCACAATGTTTCAGATAGGTAGTACAAAACTAAGGACAGCTGTAGTTTTTTCCTTGTATCTGTCACACAAATACCTGATATAAATGATTTCATTATTATCTTATAGTGATTTTCAATGTTTTACATGACCACTGCTTATATTTCTATAACTATTAGAGGTTCACATTATAATGTATTCCCAAAGTTTTTGTCCTGTTACACCCATTAAAACATGTGTGTACATGTGTTTAAGGGTCAGGCTTTGAATCCACAAACTCCCAAAACTTACAACCTTTTCTTTGGCACCACATTACATCAGGACATTGGTATGCTCTCATGTGTTCATATATTCAGGTATATTGATAGAAATACAATGTATTTGCTGATAATTAATATGAATAACTAATAAATGTGTTTTCTGCTAAATTCCTTAAAGATGGACCATTATTTTGTGTCTTTCCTATTATATTTCAAAGTCTAAATGTTAGTATTTTAAACTGTCTCCATATGTCATTAGTTACAATGGTTTAGAAGACAACTTGATTCAAGGGAGCATAACTGCATGTCTCATGGACAGCTCAGAGAAACACTCATGAATGTCAATATTCCCTTTAACCTGATAACTACAAAGCTAATAAGCCATGTACATAGGAATTTGCATGACTATGGGTTACGTTGTATGTGGATATTTTGCTATAGGAACTTGATGCATTGTTCACTGACACTTGAAGTGGTCTAAGATCGTCCCTACTGATCATATCAATAGGATGAGAATTACTGACATTAGATAGCCTATCCACACATTATGTGTGCATTTGGTTGAGGTATAACAACAGGACTTGTTTCATACAACCAATGTAGCCTGGAGAAAAAATGCTCACATATCTCACTTATATATTTATGTATTTGATTTATTTCCCCACTTCATCATAATACCACCAAAGCTACATATCCCACTTATAAAGCAGAATGTGAATGATGCCATCATAAATAGAGACAGTAATTAAAGTCAATCCACACACTTATTTAAGTAATAACTAGAAGGATGTAAATGCCCTAAATGCCCTTAAAGCATCTTCCAAATGATACACCAAATGTTATTCCCTTTTAAAAGACTTTGCCATCAGGACTATATGTCAAAAAACTCTTACTTGATCTTTAACTTCATACCACTTTTTTTTTTTGTAGGAATACATATTTGTCTTGTTGAATTCACACTACTTTTGAAGCTTTTATACCCAACACTACAACATGTTGTGTGTCCATGTTACCAAGTCAAATTTACAGCAGCCCTTACTTTTAATCACAGTATACACCAAGAAACAACCTCCACACTCAAACTGTGAGACAATGCATAACAACTAAAAAGTAGCTGTTAGTCAAATGTCTGCTTGAGGTTCACTCCAAATGTACCAGTCAAATGTAAGTCATGTACTACGGTCTATGGTATGAATGAACCTATGAAAACATTTATTATCAACAAACACAGACAACGAACTTCAAATATTCACATTCTTTAATTTAAAACTTTAAAACCACACATAAGTTAAACACACAAAAATAAAACTTCTTCACATATATTTAGCTCCACACAGTCCAGATCTGAGACCCTACATTCAACAATGTCTGACATGCCAGGCTTTTCATATGCTTAAATCCTCCAGATCTTCCATGGATTGTTTCTCACCCAGTTCGTCAGGTGCCACACCAAGCTCCTCTGACGAACATGATTCATCTGCCATATCTGAACCTGAAAACACAAATTTACTGTTAAATACATAATCATTCAGAATCAATCTTACAAAAATATGGACTTGGAACACTAGGCTAAAATATTAAACATCTCCTTCCAGAGCCAAACTGGCTTCCAGCACCTCCACCTGCTCTTTGAGTCTGGCAACCTCAGCCCTCAAGCGCTGCTGTTCATCCTCGCTCATCCTCCTCTTGCACTCAGCTGCTCGCTTTAAGCGCCTCTCTTTCAGTAGTTGACTTAGAACATTGCTGCTCCACAGCCCAAACCCATTTTTAAGCTCCACTCTTGGGACTTCTTCATCCATACATTGATACTGAAAGAAATGACAACAAAAGGAATGCATCAATAAATGATATAACACACATTTTCCATTACAGCACTAAAAACATTGTACAATCACAGCAACTACCTAAACGTCTTCAACTCTCTCAAATATTCTTTAAAACAATGGATAGAAAAAAACAATGTCACCCATCCATTCTACAAAATAGCTACTTTTAGAACAGTTAACACTTTTTCTATAGAGCAAAAACGGTCATTTGAAGTTAATTCAAACCCATTTTTAATTAGTTAATTACACACTACTAAAAACATACCTAGCACTGTTATATTATATGTACTGTGACTCCAATGTGTAACATCTGTAAGTAATGCAATACTGGACAATTTCCTAACAACATGAAGCACAGCTTCTTTATTTATCAGGAGTTTCACAACACATTCAGATATCTGTCTCAATTTATAACATGATACATATTTAAATAATCACTACATATACAATCTTAAAGATGCCTGTGTTTAACACTTTACATTAAGTATCCAGTAAATCAAACACTTACCCTCATGTATTGCTAACCACATCCATAATATTACACATACTGTAACATTGTAATTCCAAACTCTTTTAGTACTTACACACAAAAGCAGGCATGTCTCCCTCATTCTCATATATTCTTGGTCATCTGACTGTGGCACCTTCCTTGGTGAAAATGACTCCTTCTGCTGAAGATCAAAACAAAAGACATTAAATCATGGCACACGATACATCTTCACCACACTAAACCGCCCATTATTTTACAGATATTAACAACTGTACTCATAAGCACTTGCTGACACAATACCTCCGCCAACACCACAGTCCTCACCCATATTGTGATTTTCACCATAAGGATTAGTCTTACCTTTATTACTTCAAAGTATATCGATTCCTTGATCATGTAAACTAACCGTTAGCTATTAGTTTCATAATGATATCTATTTCAGTTCAGTAATTATTCACAAACACCACACTTTTCAGCAAGACACTGATCCTGATCAACACCAAAATCTAATCAGTTCTTCCTCTTCACATGATGAACATTTCCTTAAGTGCTCCGCGGACCGGAAGTAGAAGCCAAACTGCACATGCGCAAGTCTATGTATGTATAAAAAAAGTTAGTTTAACGGCTTATACAGAAAACACGTCTTTTAAAATATTTCATAGACATTTGGATTTTATTCACGTGCTAATAAGCCATCCCCTCGACCACTGTAAAGACTATTTTGACCACTGTAAAGAGTATTTTGTCCACTTTCGTCAGTCCAGCTGCTACTTGCGGTCCGCGGGGCATTGCCCATGCGCAGACCTTTGCTTATCAAAACGTTATTTCAACGGATTGGAAATGAAAAAACGTCTTTTCAAAGATTTTATAACCATTCCTTTTACTTCACGTGCTAATAAGCCACCCCCTCCACCACTGTAAAAAGTATTTTGTCCACTTTCCTCAGCCCGCCTGCTATTTGCGGTCCGCGGAACACTGCGTATGAGCAGGCCTGTGTTTATCAAAACGTTATTTTAACGGATTGAAAAATAACCCCACCTCTCTTTAATTATTTTATAACCATTCGGATTTACTTCACCTGCTAATACGCCATCCCCTAAACCACAGTAAGAAGTATTTGTTCACTTCCGTGAGTCCGCCTCTGACTCCTATTCACTTCCAGCGATTGAGCTAAGCTACCTACAATGCTAACAGCTGGGAGCCAGCCACTCGACGCAGAAACATAAAAGACATTTTTGAGCTTATCTCACTTTGTCAATGATAGGAAAAGGACGTGGGTCCAAAATAGTCGGAGTACTTAACTTTACATACAGATAACCTTCACTTGATAGCTACTCACCTCCATTGTGGTTTCCCTTGCTTTTCTTCTTTGTCCTGTTTGACTCAAACTGCGCCAGAGTCAGTATATACGCGTAGAGCTGCTGACGTTGCTGCTGAAACACCGCCTACCCGCTGTAAAAAGTGACACACACAATATGTTCTCATAACTTCATCTTCGTAAAACTTACGTGCAATAAACACTATAACTACTGACATTTGAACTTTATTTTATGACTTTTTGGGATTGCTATTAAACCTTGTAAGCCAATTCAATTACATGTCATTTTAAATGATTAAAATAACTCCACTATTTAAGTTTAAACATGGTAACGAATCACTTATATACTAGCTATAACAGGAGTATTAATGCGCGGTACAAATTCTGCCGTGATTTTGGACATCATCTTATAAAGACCTTATAATTATGATGACACTTTTTCACTCACTTGAGCAGGCGCTCCATCGCTTGCTGTTGCCTATTAACTTTAGAAGAAAACACCGCCTGAGCACATCAAGGACGTGACAATTCAAATGGCAGAGGACTACTTTCTGTCTGCAAGCTTGACACCACACATGACGACGTGATGGTGCTGTTTGGACAACGCCAGAGGGGAGTGATAACTGAAGGTCAGTTGCTGTCACACATCTTTTAATGCACCGTAATTTCAAACTACAGTTCTAAACGAGGTGTTTGGGAGATTCTGTTTACAGTTCTAAGACCTTATGGTTTGCTATTATGTTCAAGAGAACTATCTATTACCGGCAAAATAAAGACTCTGCTACCCATGAGCCCGTGCGTCATAATGCTGCGTTCCCCTAACCTCGGAAATGGGAGTGCCATCATCTCAGACTTATCTACATTCCAGTTGATGTCTGAAAAAAACATGCCAACCTACCAGACTATTGTTAGCTGTTGTTAGCACGCCCTGTGTTGTTGTTCACAAATATCACATGAAGAATGTGATTATCACTATATAAGCATTTTTGTAAATATAACTCTAACAATACTATGTATGCAGCTGATCTAGAACAACACACCCCGGTCAGAAGTGTACATAAATGGATTATTACAGGACCTAAATAACAGTTCACACTGATACATCCATATTCAATTGTCAACTCCAGATTTGAGCAAACAATAACACATTTGACAAAAAAAAAACAATGATGGATAACTTCGTTTTTACATCAGCTGAAATCATGGCTTTTAAACTGCCTAAACAGAACAGAAGGAAGTACAGATCAAATACATAACATATGATGATGCAGAAAAATAACCACCATGCAAGGAAGCTAATGTTTTATGAAAATTTGACATATACAAAACTGTGAAAGTACATAACAGTTTTCAGCTCTCAAATTATTTTACTTTGACAATTGGCCCATTGCTTGTCCTTATTTTAAAATTCAGCTACATATGCTATGAAAGTGACATTTTAACGGTAAATATCAGTAATTCAACTAACATAATTGGCTACGGTTGATCAGGCTTGAGCCTGATGGAGATTATCAAACAAACATGGGTAAATAAATATTTATCTGAATTGTGCTAACAATAGCTACCTTGATAGCTTTTAACAACCAAATCTAGACATAAGGGAGTAAAAATTATGCTTCTGAGAAAATAGTCATGCACCAAAATCAGTGTCTTTACTAATCCTGACATATCCATGACTGTGGTCAACCTCCTATAACTTTGAATAAAACTTTGTGCTTCTTTTTTAACTAATTACATACAGCTCTTCATTAAAAAACCAGGGGACAAAAATGTCCTCAAAAAAACATGACAAAGGAATATAACTTATCAATATTTTGCCTTCTCCTTGGCTCAACTATTCAATCATCTTCAGCTGTAATAAAAATACCAAATACTTTATTATATATAATGTTATAACATTACCTACCAATTTCAGTTCATGTTTCATTCAAGTACTTGAAATGACATTTGAATGATTCACGTAAATCATTACACATTTGGTGCTGTTATTAACACTGAAAATGTTTAGATGATTTGAGTTACAGACAAATGACAAAGATGACACTGTGACATTTATATAGGATGCTTAGTCAGTGTACATTTATCTACTCCACTCACCTCACCTTCATACTTTGTGAATCTGATTGAAATTATATAATGCATTAACATTCATTTTGTTTCCAATTATATGTATATCTAAGCATGATTTCTTTAAGAACATTTCAACATTTAATATGGTGGACATAAGTCATATTTTAGGGGGTTTATTGGTATTAAATACAAACAATGACTTCATGTTATCTAATTGTCATTGAAAAGATTATAATATCATAAATAATTACTTATTTAGTATTTCTGATTAGGACTACAGTTGGTTGAATTATTTGACCCAGAAAGACATACAAAATACCATCTGCTATGTTTTCATAGTATTTCTTGTAAGCTAGGGACCTCTAATTGCCATAGATTCAAGCAACCTGCAAAGACTTGAATGTCACCCTCAGGTTAATTACACAAACATCTTAAAACTTACCTATTAGAACTTGTGCAATGTGTGTCTTATTCAGAAATAGTAAGATAATCTTCTATCTCCTCAGGTAAAGGCAGAATTGAAGGAAATAATCACCACAAACTTTCGTAGACTTCTGTCTATGCACTTCATGACCTGGTCCCACAACTGTTGGAGCTACACAAAGCAAAAACCAAGTCTGGAAAACTACAGTCACTCAAAGAACTCATGAACTGTCTTGTTAAAGATGTAAGTGAAAGAATGCCTAATAAAACATTGCCCACCATTTGTACTACTTTTTGTTATTTGATCTCTATTTATCTTTTTCTCTTGTAGGACACAAATCAGAGGCAAAAGGTAGCTGTCCTACTTGGTCTGCCACACTCAAAACAGGCAAACATCCATCAAATATCATCAGAATATGTGATGTAACACCACTATCATTTGATTATGCAAAACTATGTGTTTGTGTACATTTTTGTATGTTTCACTTTGTTTAACAGGCTGTAAGAAATTCTACATCATTACAAAAGGCTCACTCTTACATTGATGCCTGATGGATATCACAATTTCTGATGACTTTTATAACATATATATAGGTTATCTATACATGTAATTTCATAGCTTAAGGTTCACATGACACAGGGCTGGACTGGTGCACAGCCAACTTCTGCCTTCCGCAATCAGCCATAAATAGCTAGAAAAACATACATTGCCTAGTTGCTTTGCATCCTTTAAAGGAACACTACACCTAAACAACAACTGGGCATCATTTTCTAATCACCTTCATGCTGAACAATAATGTGGATAAATTTTGGAACATCTACGATGCAGCCACAGATCTGGGGAGCTACTTGCTGTCCACTTACATTAATATCATGACTTAGATAGGAGCCCAAACAAACAGTGTCCTTCGCGGTCCACAAAAACTTGCCAATATTCCTCCATACTGCTGGTGCGCTGTTATCCAAGTGTCCGGAGGGGGTAACGTCCACCATACACTCAAAATGACATCATTTAGCACATATTTGGAACCTAAACAGTACTACTTGGCATTTGTATGATACACTTACAGGTGACTACCTAAGTACCACATGACCAAACCAAAGGCATGCGCACCCTGCAATAACTAGGAGCGTTACCATTTTACCGTGTTTGATCACTACACAGTGCAGCAACTCACGCTGATGCTGATCTTTGCCTGGAAAGGCAGCATCATGCATCTGTCTTCAATTCAGCATCCTCAACCTATGTGCACATGCGCAGTTTGCATTGTTTGGTCACTTAGTCAGAACTAAGTTAGAGACACATTGGCAGGTTTCATCAAAACACACTCTGCACTGTGGTTGAATTTTGGATTATACAACAAGGATGCTGAGGATAAACTGATAAAAGACAGTATGTGTCTTAATACAAAGCTGAAGTGACACACAAAGCATGCACCGTTTCAAAGGCAGGGACTCTTCAAGTACATTAACTGACTAAGCCGCAGAGAGGTAAAGAGGGAGAGAAAGAGAACATTAACTGAGCCATACCTGAGAGGATAGCAGGTGACTTATCACTTATTCTATCCAAAAATGTAGCATCTTATACACAACAAAATATATATCATTCTGAACAGTGTTCTTACCATGTATTTGCCCTATTCTGACATAGATCGTCTTTTTTCATCACAGTTCGTGTTTTATGGATTTAGTCGATCGAATATTTAGAGGACAAAATACCAAGGACATCTACCGGAGGGAACAGACACCTGACAAAAATCATGCAGGGTGTTCATTGCTTCAATAACTATCGCCATTTCTATAAAACAGTCCTAGACATTCTATTATAAGCTGTAACATGGACATAAATGCTGCAAGCACACTAAACAGTGTGAGTGTATGTCAATAGGTTAACCTTATTTTTTTGCTATCTCAAAACTTTGAACATGTGCATTTACAACTGTTAATAAAAACAACCCTGTTTGAAATTCAAATCAGTTGCTTTCTTCTCTTGTAATCACACCATTTATAACATAAATGACTAATACTTTTCTGGATTCTTTACTTTTCTCATGAAAGAAGGCTAAAAGATGTACCCAAACGCCATTTCTTGGCACATTATTGACATAACATACAAAACAGAGCCAGTATGATTACATATTACATGAATTAAATTATTTCTATGATGTGTCAGAGTACTCGTCCAAACCTTTGAGCACATTGCAACAATATCTACAAATCCTGTCCAAACTTTGCTGTAGTGATGTGGGTTTATTTTAAGCATACCAACAAGCTAATGAACTGACAGACAGAGTGCAGGTCTGTGTCTGAGAGCCAACCCAACTGAAGGCTGAATAGGGTCATAACTACAGTAGAACAACAACAGCAAAAGGGAACAGTGACTGACAGCTGTGCTAGCAGCAACATGCAGCGATTGTGACATGGTGCCAGCAACATTTTGTGGCACCAAAGTTTCACAACAGCAATAGTTGGCGTAAGCAATTTACATAATATTACATAAATCACATATGTATGTAATAAATAATCCTAACTTCCGCAAATGCAACACACATGATATTGCACAACAATATGCAGCGATATCAACAAGGCCCAATAGGGCGCATGAGTGGCGAGGGCCGATCATCGCCGCTTGCGGCTTTAATTAGGGCCGAGCCGAAATTTGAAGGCCCTATTGTAATCTAAGGATTATTAGGGCCCGAGCCCGACCGAAGAGGTCGGCAAGGCCTATTATCGCTAAGAATTGGGGCCCGAGCCGACCGCGTTATTCTCCAGCCTCTTTAACCCCAAATTGCGTGCTTCAACTTGAGATAAGCGCACGCACCTAGTCAAATTGTCAGGCATGGTGAAAATTTATGAATCCAGTGATTGCACAAAAAAATGTGCCATAAGCGCCCCTAGTGGCCTTAAACTGCAGCCCCTCCGACTGCTTTCACGTATCAACCTGAAATTTTTAGGGCATAACTATCATGCCCGGCCCAACAAAAAAGTCTCTTATGACCATGGTCAATACTGAACAGGAAGTTCGCAAATTAGCGTTGAATTTCGCATTTTGGCGATTTGCAGGGTACGTATTTGAACGAACTCCTCCTAGGTTTTTGATCGGATCATCTCCAGATTTGGATTGTGTATACTAGATGCATTGAGGATGAAAAGTTATTAAAAGATTTTTCGTAAGTCAATGGGCGTGGCCAGAAACCACGCCCAAATTTGACCTATTTTTCACATACTCCAATCTGCACGAAATTTTTGGGCATAACCACCAGGCCAAGACCTTTCCAAAGATATATAATTGTCATAGGGAATTCCAAACAGGAAGTTCGTAAATTAACGTTGAAATTCTGATTTTTGCAATTCTAAGGCTCCTATTTGAACGAACTCCTCCTAGGTTTTTTATCAAATCAACTCAAGATTTGGTTTGTGGATACTAGACACATTGATGATTAAAAGTTATTAAAAGAATTCTCGTAAGTCAATGGGCGTGGCCAGGATGGACGCCCAAAGTTCGCCATTTTTGGAAAACACGTAAACCTTAATAACTCTCTAGCAATCTGTTAGATCCGGACCAAAACATGTACACATGTTCACTGTCCTTGCCTGAGTATATTTATAAGCTTTATTTCACTCTCAAATATAGCGCCCCCTGCTGGTAACAGGAAGTCTGATGTGTTACTCGATCATTAAAATCTCCTGCATTTTCCAACATTTTCCTTTCAAATATTCTCAGAAAGGGTCTTCACACCTTCATGAAGTATCAGTGTTGAGGTCGTGTCCTTAGGTGAAACGGTCAGGCGATGGCGATGCCTCAAACTTCACTGATCGCCATGAACCTGGAAATCACTCTAACTCCTTCATTTCAGGTCCAATCTGCTTCAAAATCCACAAACCTGATCAATATCCACCTCCTAACACATCTATAAGCTCAATTCTCTTATACTGCAATCGCATTAAGCTCTAGAAATTACATAAATTACACATGTATGTCATAAATAATCCAATCTACCCCAAATTAAACACACATGATCACAGCTCCACTCTGGATTTATTTTTTTTAATTTAAACATATATTTGTGTTATAGGAATAGCACCATCTCATAGACACAAGCAGTGTTAATGCCAAAAACACTTAAACATGCTTTAAATCAGTCGTTCTTCCCTCCCCTCCTCTCAGACTGAGCTGAGGTTACCTCACATACCAATTAGCCCACCCCCTTCTTCACCCCACACCAACCTCAGAGATCTGTCAGCCAAGCTTCAACCTCCCTGCTTAGAATGACACACCATAGATTCTTGACATGTCATCCTCTTTATTTAATGTTCTCAGTTTAGTTTAGATGCTTCATATAGATTTTATGTTCCATAAAATGTTATTTTCTAGCATATTTAATATTAAATGTTGTCCTTTAAGTTTTATCTTCTTCGGGATGTCAACATAAAGCATGTAGACAGTGCACTCAGGGACTGACAGTATTTTCTCAGCCTCTGTCTGCATGTTTCTGTGTGTGTGTGCTTGTGTGTGTGTGTGTGTGTGTGTGTGTGTGGCTATTTGCTGAGACAGGCATTGCTTCACATGAAGTGCCTGCGACATAGGAACAGTGCCCCCCACTGGGCATTAGCTGTGTTTTATATCTCAAATACCTGCTTGTATGTGGGGCACCAACATGCAGCAGTTGGGACGTGTGGTGTCAGCAACATTTAGCAGCACCTATTCCCCACAGCAGCATTTGTTGGAAGCAATATGTGGCGGTCGCGACACGCCAAGCATAGGCCGCGAGGCCGATCATCGCCGCTTGCGGCTTTAATTAGGGCCGAGCCGACCGCGGCGAAGGCCCTATTATGTCGCTAAGATTATTATTATTATTATTTTCTTTTTCTTCTCCAGCCTCTTTAACCCCAAATTGCGTGCCTTCAACTTCAGTTATCTGGCGACTCGCCTAGTCCAAAAATTAGTCGGCATGGTGAAAATTTTAGGAATCCAGTAATTGCAAAAAAAAAAGTGCACTATAGCGCCCCCTAGTGGCCGTAAACTGCAGCCCCTCCGGCTACTTTCACGTATCAACCTCAAACTTTCTGGGAATAACTATCATGCCCAGACCTACAAAAAAGTCTCTTACGACCATGGTCAATTCCGAACAGGAAGTTCGCAAATTAGCGTTGAAAGTCGCGTTTTGGCGATTTGCAGGGTACGTATTTGAACGAACTCCTCCGAGGTTTTTGATCGGATCAACTCCAGATTTGGATTGTGTATACTAGACACCTTGACGATGAAAAGTTGTTAAAAGAATTTTTGTAGGTCCATGGGCGTGGCCACAAACCACGCCCAAATATGGCAAATTTTTCACTAACTCCGATTTGCACCAAATTTTTGGGGCATAACCCCCAGGGCTTGACAATCACAAATATATAACTTGTCATTGACAATTCCGCACAGGAAGTTCGTTAATTAATGTTGAAATTCTGATTTTCGCGATTCTGAGCCTCGCATTTGAACTAACTCCTCCTAGGTTTTTTATCGGATCAATTCCAGATTTGGTTTGTGTATACTACACACAATGATGATGAAAAGTTGTTAAAAGATATTTCGTAAGTCAATGGGCGTGGCCAGGAAGAACGCCCAAAGTTGACCATTTTTGGAAAACGCGTAAACCTTAATAACTCTCTAGTAATATGTTAGATCTGGACCAAAATAAGTACACATGTTCACTGTCCCTGCCTGAGTTAATCTATATGTTTTGTTTCACTCTCAAATATAGCGCCCCCTGCTGGTAACAGGAAGTCTGATGTTTTACTCTTTCATGAAAATCTCCTCTGTTTTTCAATAGATTTTTTTAAAAATATTCTCAGAAAGGGTATTCACAACTTCATGAAGCATCAGTTTTCAGCTCGTGTCCTTAGGTGAAACGGTGTGGCGATGGCGAAGCCTCAAACTTAAGTGATCGCCATAAAACTGGAAATCACTCCAACTCCTTCATTTAAGGTCCAATCTGCTTCAAAATTCACAAGCATGATCAAGATCCAACACCTAACACATCTATAAGCTTAATTCTCTGCTACTCCAATGACATCAACCTTCACATATGTCATAAAATTCATAAATGTGGTGTCAGCAACATGCACTCCAGCAACATTTCACCAATGTTTTAACAGCAGCATTTGGCGGAAGCAATATGTGGCGGTACAGCTCCACGTCTCCGATCATCGCCGCTATGCTTTAATTATTATTTTTTATCTTCTTCTGCCACTTTAACAAATTGCGTGCCCTCAACTTGGAGATAAACGCAATGGCAAAAAAATTAGTCCCAAAAATTTATGAATCCAGTGATTGCACAAAAAAATGCGCCACAGCGCCCCTAGTGGCATTAAACTGCAGCCCCTCCGGCGACTTTCACGGATCGACCTGAAATTTTAGGGCATAACTACCATGCCCAGACCTACAGTCTCTTACGACCATGGTCCATTCCAACCTCAGGAAGTTCGCAAATTAGCGTTGAAGTCGATTTTGGCGATTTAGGAGTTTGAACGAACTCCTCTAGGTTTTTTATCGGATCAACTCCAGATTTGGATCGTGTATACTAGACACCTTGATGATGAAAAGTTGTTAAAAGACATTTTTGTCAATGGGCGTCATAAACCACGCCCATATGGCTGTTTTCACTAACTCCGACTTGCTGTTTTTGTGACAACGATCACAGATATATAATTTGTCATGGGAATTGAACAGGAAGTTCGTAAATTAACGTTAAAATTACAATTTTTTGCGATTTTAAGGCTCGCATTTGAACTGAACTCCTCCTAGGTTTTTATCGAATCAACTCAGATTTGGTTTATGTATACTAGACACATTGCTGATGAAAAGTTGTTAAAACATATTTGAAGTCAATGGGCGTGGCCAGGAAGGACGCGCAAAGTTGACCATTTTTGGAAAACACGTAAACCTTAATAACTGTCTAGTAACATGTTGGATCTGGACCAAAACAAGTACATGTGTTCACTGTCTCTACCTGACTTCATCTATATACTTTGTTTCACACTCAAATATAGCGCCCCTGCTGGTAACAGGAAGTCTGATGTTTTACTCTATTATTAAAATCTCCTCCGTTTTTCAACGATATTTTTCAAATATTCTCAGCTTCACACCTTCATGAAGCAGCAGTGTTGAGGCGAGTCCTGAGGTGAAAGGGTGTAGCCTCAAACTTCACTGATCGCCATGAACCTGCTAATCACTCTAACTCCTTCATTTAAGGTCCAATCTGCTTCAAAATTCACAAACATGATCCAGGACCAACTCTAACACATCTATAACTTTAATTCTCTAGTACTCAATAGTATCAACCTTTTATGTCATAAATTACATCGGTGTTGGCAGCAGCATTTAGTAGTTGCGACATGTGGTGGCGCCAGCAACATTTTAGCGGCACCAATGTTTAGCAGTCCCATTAAAAATTTATGCCCGGCGTGTTTCACGGCAGTCAAACGGCGCCATTGGGCATAAGGGTTAAACTATCATGCCTTAAAGCGGCCCGAGGCGACAGGAGCCGACCGCTTCGGAAGCGAAGAGCCCAAAAAATTAGTCCCCGATTATTAGGCCCCGACGCAATTCCATTATTGAAAAAACTAAATTTAAATTTTTCGACCATGGTCAATTCCAAACAGGAAGTTCGCAAATTAGCGTTGAAAGTCGCGTTTTGGCGATTTCCTGGGTACGTATTTGAACGAACTCCTCCTAGGGTTTTCGTCGGATCAACTCCAAATTTGGATTGTGTATACTAGACACCTTGATGATGAAAAGTTGTTAAAAGAATTTTCGTAGGTCAATGGGCGTGGCCAGAAACCACGCCCAAATTTGGCAAATTTTTCACTAACTCCGATCTGCACAAAATTTTTTGGGCATAACCCCCAAGCCAAGCCGATCACAGATATACAATTTGTCATTGGGAATTCCAAAAAGGAAGTTCGTAAATTAACGTTGAAATTCCAATTTTTGCGATTCTAAGGCTCGCATTTGAACGAACTCCTCCTACGTTTTTTATCGGATCAACTCCAGATTTGGTCTGTGTATACTTGACACATTGATGATGAAAAGTTGTTAAAAGATATTTCGTAAGTCAATGGGCGTGGCCAGGAAGGACGCCCAAATTTGACCATTTTTGGAAAACACGTAAACCTTAATAACTCTCTAGTAACAACATAGATCTGGACCAAAACAAGTACACATGTTCACTGTCCCTGCCTGACTTAATCTATATGCTTTGTTTCACACTCAAATATAGCGCCCCCTGCTGGTAACAGGAAGTCTGATGTTTTACTTGATCATTTAAATCTCCTCCATTTTTCAACAAATATTTTTCAAATATTCTCAGAACGGGTCTTCACACCTTCATGAAGCATTAGTGTTGAGGTCGTCTCCTGAGGTGAAAGGGTGTGGCCATGGCGAAGCCTCAACTTCACTGATTGCCATGAACCTCGAAATCACTCTCACTCCTTCATTTTAGGTTGAATCTGCTTCAAAATTCACAAAAATGATCAAGGTCCACCTTCTAACACATTTATAACTTTAATTCTCTGGTACTCCAATCGCATCAACCTTTACATATGTCATAAATGACATTCGTGTGGTTGTAGCAGCATGCAGTGGTTGCGAAATGTGGCGCCAGCAACATTTAGCAGCACCAATGTTTCGCAACAGCAGCATTTCGGGGAAGCAATATGTGGCGGTAGCGGCAGGTCCCAACGTCCGCGTGGGGGGCGAGGGCCCGATCATCGCCGCTTGCGGCTTTAATTAGGGCCCGAGCCGAAATTTCGGCGAAGGCCCTATTGTAATCTTAAGGATTATTATTTTTCTTTTTCTTTTTCTTCTCCCGCCACTTCAACCCCAAATTGCGTGCCTTCCACTTGAGATAAACGCGAACGCGCCTAGTCCAACTTGTCAGGCATGGCGAAAATTTTATGAATCCAGTGTTTGCACAAAAAAAATTGCGCCACAGCGCCCCCTAGTGGCCTTAAACTGCAGCCCCTCAGGCGACTTTCACCGATCAACCTGAAATTTTCAGGGCATAACTATCATTCCCGGACCTACAAAAAAGTCTCTTACGACCATGGTCAATTCCAAACAGGAAGTTCGCAAATTAGCGTTGAAAGTCGCCTTTTGGCGATTTGCAGGGTACGTATTTGAACGAACTCCTCCTAGGTTTTTCATCGGATCAACTCCAGATTTGGATTGTGTATACTAGACACATTGGAGATGAAAAGTTGTTAAAAGAATATTTGTAGGTCAATGGGCGTGGCCAGAAACCACGCCCAAATTTGGCGATTTTTTCACTAACTCCGATTTGCGAAATTTTATCTGCATAACCCCCAAGCCAAGCCGATCACAGATATATAATTTGTCATAGAATTCCAAACAGGAACTTCGTAAATTAACGTTGAAATTACGATTTTTTGCGATTTTAAGGCTCATTTTAACGAACTCCTCCTAGGTTTTTATCGAATCAACTCTAGATTTGGTTTGTGTATTAGACACATTGCTGATGAAAAGTTGTTAAAAGATATTTCGTAAGTCAATGGGCGTGGCCAGGAAGGACGCCCAAAGTTGACCATTTTTGAAAACACGTAAACCTTAATAACTCTCTGGTAACATGTTAGATCTGGACCAAAACAAGTACACGTATTCACTCCTCTCTGCCTGACT